>CM064571.1:14944117-15544117 GCA_032716605.1 Paralithodes platypus
AAAAAAAAAAAAAAAAAAAAAAACTGTCCTGGCTCTCTTGTGGCAGCCAAAATCAACCTGTTGACTACTTAGGATAATTTAGGTTAAGGGGGGTCACCGTCTTTTGTTTATCTTTCTCTCCTTTTCTCTCTTTCCCTGGCTTGTATCCATTCGGCCCCATTCAGCCAACTGTTTTAAGACGTTTATCCCCATCCAGGTGTCGATTTCTTCCTGGCGAGCGATAGCGAGCCAGCATTGTATGGAGAAATCGGCTTCGCCGGAGAAATTTTTCTATCGAAAAATGTACAAATTTATCTTGCTGTCCAACAAAAATAAAATAAAAATATATATGCTGGCTCGCTACCTCGCCAGGTAAATATTGACACCTGGATGGGGGTAAACGTCTTAAAACAGTAGGCTGAATGGGTCCGATTGGATACAAGCCAAAAGAAGGAGAGAAAGCTATAGTACAGTGTGTGGGCAGATATACACGCTAAGAAACAGGTTTTGTTCTCCATAGTCAAGGTCAATGTCCGCATAATAAACACGCTGCCTGAACAACTGTTGTTTAACGTTGTTTTTACCGGGGTTAAGTTGATTGTGGAAAAGATACTGATACATATACCTGTACACACACGACACACACACACACACACACACACATATATATATATATATATACACGTGTGTGTGTGTGTGTACATATATAGACAAACTTACATAGTATAGTCATATGTGCATGTATGTATACGGCTCCTACAATTGGCTTAAGGGAGGTGACCTGTTTTTGTTCTGTCCTTTTTCTATCTTTCTCTGGCTGTTATCCATTTGGTGCCATTCAGCCTACTGTTTAAGACGTTTAACCCCATCCAGGTGTCAAATTTTTACTGTGAGCGGTAGAGAGCCAGCATATTTTTATTTTTGTTAGACAGCAGGCTAAATGTGTACATTTATCAATAGAAAAATGTCCGGCGAAGCCGGATTTCTTCATATATGCTGGCTTGCTATCGCTCGCCAGGAAAAATCGACACCTAGATGGGGATAACGCTCTTTAAATAGTTGGCTGATTGGGGCCGAATGGATACAAGCCAGAGAAAGAGAGAAAATGACATAAATAACAAAAAGCAGGTCACCCCCCTTAACAATAGAAACATCCGAGCTGACCTACCTAATAATATATACCATTGCGTATGCTAATTATCAGAAGAATGAAGGTGTTACTTTTACTACGTCTACACACATACTTAAGGGGAGATCTTCACTTGAGGGATTTTTTTCTTGACCCCTTTCTCCCTTATGGTTAGCCCCATTGTTTTTGAGATTTTAAGACGTTTGCCCCATTAGTTTGGTGATTTTAAGAATTTCCGCCCCATTCTGTCAATTTTAAGACCTTTCGTGCAATTTAGGTGTCGATTTTATCCTGGCGAGCGATAGCGAGCCTGTAATTTAAGAGTAACCGGCCTTCGGCCGGGACATTTTCTACCGAAAAATGTACAAATTTATCTTGAAAGGGGGTCAAGGGGGTGTAATTTCAAGCTTGATGGAAGTCTAGGAAACACACTAAAAACCTCCCCTTAATCATAAAATACGCATAATCCCAATAACTTCAAGGCAAAATGTATGTCTATTTGCCAAAAAACTGCTAAATATACATCAGTCAATATTCATTGGGTTAAATTATAATACCAATATGCTTATGAAGAAGCAACTCTACATTACATAGTATGGACGGGTTTAAGGGGGATTTCCACTTGAGGGAGTTTTTTCTTGACTCTTTCTCCCCTCATGTTTAGCCCCATTGCTCTTCTAATTTTAAGACGTTTCGCCCCATATTTTGATGATTTTAAGAAACTTTCAACCCATTTCTGTCAATGTTAAGACCTTCGTGCAATTTAGGTGTCGATTTTATCCTGGCGAGCGATAGCGAGCCTGTAATTTAAGAGGAACCGGCTTTCAGCCTGGACATTTTTCTACCGAAAAATGTACACATTTATCTTGAAAGGGGCTCAAGGGGGTGTAATCTTAAGCTTGATGGATATCTAGGGACCAAACTAAAAACCTCCCTTAAGGGAGCTCAGACGGTATTGTGCAGCATAATTTACTGGTTCGGCTCAATGGTTTAAGGAAGGGGTTTAGTTTGCTCTCTAAACCTCTATCACACTTTAAAAAACACCCACAAGACTCCCCACAAGATGTTGAATAGGGTGGGTAAGTGTAGGAACATGTTTGTTTATTTCTCTCGATATGAAGAAATGAAGCTTAGATATTGCTGATACCAATTATTGATCAAAACTAGACTTGGTGCCGAGACATCACTTATTAGGCCGACTGTACAGTCGGCCTAATAAGTGATGTATCAGCACCAATTATGCTTTGATCAAAATGAGTATCAGCAATATTTACGCATGATTTCTTCTCTTTGAGCGAGATATACCAACATGTTCCTACACTTTTCAAACAAGAACTAAAAGCTCCTCGGTGCCACTAGCAGAGTGGCGAACTCAACATAGGTAGGTAGACTTATCCACCCTATTCAACATCTGACAGACATTAATACAGCCCAGAGCGAGCCAAACGTAATGACAGCTGAGACATGACTTATTAGCGTCACCGTACTATTCAATTTAGATTTGGGAAACTTATGTTTTTTATCAGATTAACCATTTTGTTAGTTGATGTACAGTCGCGCTTATAAGTGATGGCTCGGCACCAAGTATATTTTGATTAATGATTCGTATCAGCAATATCTAAGCTTCATTTCTTCATATCGAGTGAAATATACAAACATGTTCCTACACTTACCCACCCTATTCAACATCTGACAAACATTAATACAGCCCAGAGCGAGCCAAACGTAATGACAGCTGGGACATGACTTATTAGCGTCACCGTACGTTATTGAATTAATTATAAAGGTTGGTTTTATTTACAAAATATACATAAACAAACATTTAATATATGACTGTATTCCCTTTAGAGTTATTATACGAGAGTGGAGTTAATGTAAGCCATTCTAAAGGTGATGACTGCTTTAACGTCGCCACCTGTCACATAAATCATCAATACACTTCTACTACAGATCCTGGGGACATATCTCTCTCTCTCTCTCTCTCTCTCTCTCTCTCTCTCTCTCTCTCTCTCTCTCTCTCTCTCTCTCTCTCTCTCTCTCTCAAACAGCAGGTATTTATATCATTTCTGATCATGTAGGCTGCATAGAGAAAGAACAAACTGCATCAGAGGAAGCCCACCTCGGTTTTGTCTCTCTCTCTCTCCTGTTCTCTCTTACCGTGGCTTGTATCCATTCGGACCCATTCAGCCAACTGTTTTAAGACGATTATCCCCATCCAGGTGTCGATTTCTTCCTGGCGAGCGATAGCGAGCCAGCATTGTATGGAGAAATCCGGCTTCGCCGGAGAAATTTTTCTATCGAAAAATGTACAAATTTAGCTTGCTGTCAAAACGAAAATATATATATGCTGGCTCGCTACCGCTCGCCAGGAAAATATTGACACCTGGATGGGGGTAAACGTCTTAAAACAGTAGGCTGAATTGAGCGGAATAGATACAAGCCAAAGAGAGAAGGAGAAACAGAGAAAACAAAATGCGAGGTGGGCTCCCTTAAGGTTGTTACGTATTAATGTGTGAGGCGTATCATCATCATCATCATCATCATCATCATCATCATCATCATCATAGGGGGGAAATACGTCAGGAAAACACTAACATCAAGTAAAATATGCAGCCTCATATTAAGGGGAGGTTTTTAGTTAGTTCCCTAGACTTCCATCAAGCTTAACATTACAGGCCCTAGAGCCCCTTTCAAGATAAATGTGTACATTTTTCGGAAGAAAAATTTCCCGGCCGAAGGCCGGTTCCTCTTAAATTACAGGCTCGCTATCGCTCGCCAGGAAAAAATCGACACCTAATTGGCACGATAAGTTTTAAAATTGACAGAAATGGGGCGAAAGTTCTTAAAATCGCCAAACTAATGGGGCGAACGTCTTATAATATCAAAAGCAATGGGGCTAACCATGAGGGAGAAAGGGGTAAAAAAAAAATCCCTCAAGTGGAAATCTCCCCTTAAAAGATGGAATAAAAAAATGTATATATACAAATTGTAGGTGATATTAATTATAATGTTTAATACTTAATGAACCGTATCATTATATAATTTAAATGTGAACCAAAAATTAATTATCCACTGAAGCCGTTTCAAGTGGGGCAGCAAGCTATTGGTGCCATGGTATAATTCACACGCACACACACACACACAGACACACACACACACACACACACACACAGACACACGCACACACACGCACACACACACAACATGCACCATCTTACGATTAACCATGTACTTATGAATGATAAACAAAATGGCGGACCACAAAACATCTAATATTACTAATTCCTCTAGATATATGTTTCGACAGGGAATACATATTATACCAAATCTACACGTGTGAGTACCTATAATGGTGACCGGTCAACTCAACCAGTAGCTCTCAACCAGTGCCAAATCAACCAATACGGTTAGGTTAGGTTAGGTTAGTACTATATATTTTGGCACTAGTTTGGTTGGTCTGGGTTAATTTGGCACTGGTTGAGAGCTACTGGTTGAAGTGGTCTACTGGTTGAGATGACATGGAACCACCTATATAATACTTCATAGCCTCCAAATATAACCCTTACAGTACCAGGGAGCGTCCTTTTCATTATATTCTGGCAACTATTAGACCATTTTATTCAGCTTAGGAAGGACCTCTAGCAATGATAAGGCCTCGAACTATCTCAACCAACCCTTTAACTACCCCAAATCCTTCCTAAGCTGCATAATGTCGTCTAATCCTTCCTAAGCTGCATAATGTCGTCTAATCCTTCCTAAGCTGCATAATGTCGTCTAATTATAGCTAGAATAAAATATAAGACACGTCGCTGGTACTCAAAGGGTTAAGGGGAGGTTTTTAGTTTATTACCTTAACCTCCATCAAACTTAATATTATACCCCCTTGACCCCCTTTCAAGATAAATGTGTAAATGTTTCGGTAGAAAAATGTCCAGGCCGAAGGCCGGTTCCTCTTAAATTACAGGCTCGCTATCGCTCGCCAGGGAAAATTCGACACCTAAGTGGCACGAAAGGTCTTAAAATTGTCAGAAATGGGGTGAAAGTTCTTAAAATCGCCAAACTAATGGGGCGAACGTCTTAAAATCTTAAAAGCAACGGGGCTAGACATGAGGGAGAAAGGGGTCAAGAAAAAAGTCCCTCAAGTGGAGATCTCCCCTTAATGAGCCAAAACCTGCACACACCCCCCCCCCACCCCCACACCCCGGGAACCTGACTACCTTACCTTACCTTATGATGTGTTCGCCACTCTTCTAGCGGCACCAAGGAGCGCGACGCCCCTCGTTTTGGGTGGTGATTTGGTGCAGTAGACTGTTTGAAGCGACAGCTCGCTCCCTTGCGAGGATGGGCTCGTCTGGCACTTTTTGCAGTTCGACATCTAGGGCTCTCTTGAAGTTGTCTAACGAGATGTTCCTCATGTCTCTTACTCGCCGTGGGGAAGAGACGTGGGCCTCTGTGTGATAACCAGCCCTCTCGCAGAGAGCCCATAGCACCCCTGTTATTCATCCGGGGGATTTCGCATTCCCAGCCTCTCCTATCACTGAATTTCATGACTATCGGAGTATGTAGGTTTGGTACTAAACCCTCTGCGATTTTCCACGTGTATATTATTAGGTAACGTTCTCTTCTACGTTCCAGTGAGTACAGATTCAGTGCTCTTAAACGCTCCCAATAGTGTAGATGTTTTATCGAACTTATATGCGAAGTGAAATTTCTTTGTATACTCTCTACGTCATTTATTTCACCTGCTTTGTATGGGATGTTAATACGCTACAGTATTCAAGCCGCGGTAGCACTAGAGATTTGAAGAGCGTTATCATAGGCAATTCACCGCGTGTTTTAAAAGTACGCAGAATCCAACCCGTTAGACGTTTCGCAGCCGCCACTTTGACCTGGTTATGTACTTTGAAACCCATATTTTCAGACATTAATACCCCAAGGTCTTTCACACTGTCTTTCTGTTCTATTATGTGGTTAGATTCTGTTAAGTAATTTGTAATTTCTTTAACACCATTATTATCTCCGTACCGTATTAATTGGAATTTTTCCTCATTGAATTGCATGTTATCCAATATAACATAAGTAAACTAAAAACAATCCAATATAACATAAGCAAACTAAAAACAAATCCGGATTCGTTTGGATCATACAAGCGTTAAGGGGGGTGACCCGCTTTTTTTCTCTCCTTTTCTCTCTTTCTCTGGCTTGTATCCATTTGGCCCCATTCAGCCAACTGTTTTAAGACGTTTATCCTCATCCAGGTGTCAATTTTTTACTGGTGAGCGGTAGCGAGCCAGCATATTTTTAAAATGTTTTTGACAGCAGGGTAAATTTTTTACATTTTTCGATAGAAAAATTTCTCCGGCGAAGCCGGATTTCTTCATATAATGCTGGCTCGCTATCACTTGCCAGGAAGTAATCGACACCTAAATGGGGATAAACGTCTTAAAATAGTACGCTGAATGGGGCCGAATGGATACAAACCAGAGAAAGAGAGAAAATGAGAGAAATTAAAAAAAGCAGGTCACCCTCCTTAAGCCGGTATCACACCAGCGTTTTTCCCTCAACATTTAGCCTCAACACTGGTCTGGCAGCTTATGAGGTCAACATTTAAAACATTTCCATTACCTAAATTCATCTATCATCAATCTAGTTACGAATACCTTACCTTACCTTTAGATACCTTTAGATGTGTTCGCCGCTCTTCTAGCGGCACCAAGGAGCGCGACGCCCCTCGTTATGGGTGGTGATTTGGTGCAGTAGACTGTTTGAAGCGACAGCTCGCTCCCTTGCGAGGATGGGCTCGTCTGGCACTTTTTGCAGTTCGACATCTAGGGCTCTCTTGAAGTTGTCTAACGAGATGTCCCTCATGTCTCTTACTCGCCGTGGGAGTTTGTTGAAGAGACGTGGGCCTCTGTGTGATAACCAGCCCTCTCGCAGAGAGCCCATAGCACCCCTGTTATTCATCCGGGGGATTTCGCATTCCCAGCCTCTCCTATCACTGAATTTCATGACTATCGGAGTATGTAGGTTTGGTACTAAACCCTCTGCGATTTTCCACGTGTATATTATTAGGTAACGTTCTCTTCTACGTTCCAGTGAGTACAGATTCAGTGCTCTTAAACGCTCCCAATAGTGTAGATGTTTTATCGAACTTATATGCGAAGTGAAATTTCTTTGTACACTCTCTACGTCATTTATTTCACCTGCTTTGTATGGGGATGTTAATACGCTACAGTATTCAAGCCGCGGTAGCACTAGAGATTTGAAGAGCGTTATCATAGGCAATTCCCCGCGTGTTTTAAAAGTACGCAGAATCCAAACCCGTTAGACGTTTCGCAGCCGCCACTTTGACCTGGTTATGTACTTTGAAACCCATATTTTCAGACATTAATACCCCAAGGTCTTTCACACTGTCTTTCCGTTCTATTATGTGGTTAGATTCTGTTAAGTAATTTGTAATTTCTTTAACACCATTATTATCTCCGTACCGTATTAATTGGAATGTTTCCTCATTGAATTGCATGTTGTTTCCCTGGTCCACTGGAACACTACATTCATGTCTTCCTGCAGTCGGCCCGTGTCCTCTTGTGTGTTTACTATCTTGCTTAATTTTGTGTCATCAGCAAAAGACGACACCGTACTGTGTCTGGTGTTGGTATCTATGTCGCAAATTAGTATGAGGAACAGAAGGGGCGCTAGCACTGTTCCTTGGGGCACTGAGCTTTTGACATCCGAAGGCTCAAAAGTGACTTGGTTTACTGCTACCGATTGTTTTCGGTTTACGAGGAAATTGTATATCCACCGTCCGATTTTCCCAGTTATACCTTTTGCTTTCAGTTTGTGGGTATTATACCATGGTCACATTTATCAAATGCCTTAGCAAAATCGGTGTAAATGACATCCACGTTTTTCTTTTCTTCTAGCGCTTTAAGAATTTTGTCATAGTGTTCCAAAAGTTGTGAGAGACATGATCTTCCCGCTCTGAACCCATGTTGACCGGTGTTGTGTAGTTCATTTGTCTCCATGAATGTTGAAATTTTGCTTCGCAGGACTCGCTCGAAAACTTTAATGATGTGAGAGGTTAGAGCTACCCGGCGGTAGTTTTTTGGTAGTGCTTTACTCCCTCTTTTATGCAGTGGGGCAATTATTGCGTTTTTCAAGCTATCTGGTATGTCACCAGTGTCTAGACTCCTTCTGCACATTATAGCCAGGGGTTTTGAGAGGTTTTCCTTACATTTTTTCATTAGGATCGAATTCCAAGAGTCCGGGCCTGGTGCCGAGTGGGATGGCATGTTGGAAATGGCCTCTTCTATGTCTTTTGGACCGAAATCAATATCCAGCATCTGAGGGGTTTCCGTGGGGGAGGTTTCCATGAAAAATATATTTTGGTCTCTGATGACTTTTGTTTCATCAGGCTCACTGAATGCCATTTCATACTGCCTGCTTAAGAGTTCGCTCATTTCCTTTTTGTCCCCTGTGAAAGAGCTGTCCCCTTTGCTCAGTGGGCCGATGTTTGATGTTGTTTTAGCCTTTTGTTTGGCGTATGAAAAGAAGTATTTGGAATTTTCCTTTATACCTGCAATAGCTTTCCTCTCCTCTTCCATATGTTGTAGTTCATATGATATTCTTAGCCTTTGTTCAATTTCCACAATTTCTCTATCTATTTAAACCTTTTGCCTATCCTGTAGATTTTGATGTGTGCATCTTTGTGTGAGTAATTTTCTTCTTCTGTACAGCCTCCTCCTTTCCCGATCTTGTTTGCTTCTTCGTTTTGTTTGTCTTGCAGGTATATGGTGGCTACAGATTTGGGTCATGGTTTCTGTTATTAAGACTAGACATTCTGCTGGTGTCAGATTATCCATTAAATCTTCCCAGTCTATTTCCTCCATTTCTTGATTTACCTCTTCCCATCTAATGTTTTTGTTATTGAAGTTAAATTTACTGAAGGGGCCGGTTTTGTTCTCGATTCTGAGGTTGTCTGTACACTTTCTAAGGTTGTTTTGATCTCAATTAATTTATGATCTGAGTATGTTGTGTCCGATATGTTAATGCTGTGTACTAGAGAGTCGTTGTTAGTGAAGACCAGGTCTAAGATATTGTTTTCCCGTGTGGGTTCAGCAATATGGTGGGTAAGACTAAAAAAATCACAAAGTTCAAAAAGCTCTCTCGTATTAGTATTTGCTTCTCCGGTGTTATTTGCCACTAACTGGTTTTCTAGTTGTCTCCATTTAATGTTTGGTAGGTTAAAGTCTCCTAGCCATATAATATTTGGTGTTGGGTTCCCCAGGGTTTCCACTTCTGATTTTATTTTGTTGAGCTGGGTTTTGAATTCTTCTCGGGATGAGTCTGGAGGCCTGTATGTAACAACAACAATAACAACCGGTGCAAAATATTCCAGAAATGTTGCCAGGAAAATGTTGATGATGAAATGTTGGCTATAAAAGCTCTCGTGTGATACCAGCTTTACTTACAGCATAAAGCGCCAACTCAAGGCTACAATAACTTCATTTATATATGTTTTATCTCAAGCTTACCCGGTACTACAGGTTTCGGCGTCATACTAAAAGAAAAAAGCCTATAACATCAAATCAATGGTACAATAATGATGTCTGTATATGCTTCACCTCACAACAGAAAAAAAAAATACATATTTTTGCTTTTAGCTTAACCCCAAAAGTAAGAAAATTTTAAGAGCTATCTATCTATCTATCTATCTATCTATATATCTATCTATATACTCAGACCCAATCCCCACTTTTCCTTTTTTTTTATTTATTTTTTTTTTTTTGAGGGGTGGGGGGGCGACTCAAGACAGAGCCAGCATAGGGACAACACAGCATAGGTATTCAAGAGGGTATTAATTAAGGGGGAGATTTCCACTTGAGGGACTTTTCTTTTGACTCCTTTCTCCCTCATGTTTAGCCTCATTGCTTTTGAGATTTTAAGACGTTCGCCCCATTATTTTTTCGATTTTAAGAACTTTCGCCCAATTTCTGTCAATTTTAAGAACTTTCGTACCATTTAGGTGTCGATTTTTTCCAGGCGAGCGATAGCGAGCCTATAATTTAAGAGGAGCCGGCCTTCGGCCGGGACATTTTTCTACCGAAAAATGTACAAATTTATCTTGAAAGGGGGTCAAGGGGGTGTGATTATAAACTTGATGGATGTCTAGGGAACAAACTAAAAACCTCCCTTTAATGAGATAAATAATTTCCCTGGAACGCAAGAAAAGTGTTATAGATATATAAACAATGGAATCTAGACAATGCATACTGTGTTCTGGACATATTAACCCCTTCTGTACCGGTCACGTCTGTTGTATCTAATTATAGCTATATTTGGACGATTTTATGCAGCTTAGGAAGGATCTGTGGTAGTTAAAAGGGGTTGATTGAGATAGTTCGAAGCCTTATAATGGCTAGAGATCCTTCCTAAGCTGAATACAATAGATTAATAGAAGCCCAGACAATAATGAAAAGACGTCGCCGGTATGGAAGGGGTTAATTTGCCTTTACATAACTTCACTAAGCTAGTATTATTTCAAAGTGTAAGTTGCTATAGTGGATGCAATATATATATATAATAATAAAACTATATTTACAATCCATGCCTAGTTCAGTAAAAGTACATTGATAGTGAAAATGACATCTAATATAAAGAGAAAAAGGTATATAAAATAATATAATAATAATAATAATAATAAAAAACTCACATAAAAAAACAAAGAATAATAATAATAATAATAATAATAATAATAATAATCACTATCAATATACCATTTATTAACCTTTCAATACCTGTGCTATTTTGGAAGTGGATTGGTCGCAAGAAAGTATAGGAAAAGTACAAATGATCGTACATGTTGACTATTGTGGGTCACGTTACCTCATCTCAACACTGTATCCTGTATAATCTAAGACACATGTCAACGTTCACTATTGTAGGTTTATATGTGTGTGTGTGTGTGTGTGTGTGTGTGTAATAATAATAATAATTATTAACGGTTTATTAAGTTGTGAGCGTGTGAGTATAACTGTGTGTGTGTGTGTGTATTTGTGTGTATGTTTGTGTGTGTGGTTCGTGTGTATGTGTGTGTGTGTGTATGTATGTGAGTGTGTGTGCGTGTTTGTATGCATGTATGTGTTATTCACTTGCTTGTTAGTCAAGGGGAATCCACGCAATGCGAGCTAAGCTCATTATTATCGGCCTTAACTGGGAATGTATTGCGTGAAATGCATGTTAAGTGTTTATGTATCGTTGGAATGGCTGTGGATGTGTGTGTAGTCTGTATTTTAGCCAATTGGCGACATCTGGAATCGAAGGCTTAGGGTTAATCTGTACGGTACCATTCTCACTACGGTACCAGTCTCACCCGAAGGCTTAGGTTGACCAGTAGATTAGGTTGACCAGTACGATACCCATCTCACCTTGTAACCGATCACCAACCCCAGATGGGACGTCACAACTTTGTCCTCTTATTCCAGGTTCCTATTTATACTGCTAGGTGAACAGAGGCTACACCGTTAGGAGACTTGCCCAAATGTCTCTTCCCCGCCCGGGTCTCGAACTCGGGACCTCCTGTTTGTGAGCCAGACGCGCTATCTGTTACGCCACGGGGAAGTGTACGATCTGTCCAGTCTGTTCGGTGGCCACCTAACCAGTCACTGCCTGACCAAGTCTTGTATTAACTCAGGACTCGATCAGACAACCAGGCAGTGAGGCCCTCACCTCTTACCGCCCGACTGTGAACTGGTGTATGTGTGTGTGTGCGTGTGCGTGCGTGTGTGTGTGTGTATGTATGCATGTATGTGTGAGTGTGCGTGTGTGTGTGTGTGTATGTACGGATAAAAACAGTCATGATAGGACCCTGGCGACTTGTACACGTGATCACTATAATTACCACCAGCAGAGTCTATTTCGGTCCCAGGCAGACAGAGGTGCACTCACACTTTCGCTCAATGGGTTGCGTCCCCATTGGCATCCTTGGACAAAACGTAATTTTCATTAATCTTAAGGGGGGTCACCGGCTTTTTTGTTTTATCTGTTTCTCCTTTTCTCACTTTCCCTGGCTTGTATTAATTTGGCCCCATTCAGCCAACTGCTTTAAGACGTTTATCCCCATCCAGGTGTCGAGTTCTTCCTGGCGAGCGATAACGAGCCAGCATTGTATGGGGAAATCCGGCTTCGCCGGACACATTTTTCTATCGAAAAATGTAAAAATTTAGCTTGCTGTCAAAACAAAAATATATATAAGCTGGCTCGCTACCGCTCGCCAGGAAAATATTGACACCTGGATGGGGGTAAACGTCTTAAAACAGTAGGCTGAATGGGGCCGAATTAATAAAAGCCAAAGAGAGAGGGAGAGAAAGTATAAATGCTTTGTACCCATTGGCATTGTACTACAAATAGTCCATTTATTGTGTTTACAAGCCAGAGAAAGAGAGAAAAGGAGAGAAACAACAAAAAGCAGGTCACCCCCCTTAAGGGGAGGACCTTGATTTTTCTGGACCTCCTTCTCCCTCATGATTCGCCCCATTAGTTATGAGGTTTGAAGACGTTCGCCCCATAAGTGTTGTCATTTCAAATATCTCTTGCCCCACTTCTTTGTCATTGTTAACCCCTTCCGTACCGGCGACGTCCTTCCTATTGCATTCTGGCTACTATTAGATGATTTTACCCAGTTTAAAAAGGTCCTCCATCAATTAACAGGCTGCGAACTATCTCATTTAATATTAACAGGCTGCGAACTATCTCATTTAATATTTTAGACTAACACAGATACTTCTTAAGGGGAGGTTTTTAGTGTGTTTCCTAGACTTCCATCAAGCTTGAAATTACACCCCCTAGACCCCCTTTCAAGATAAATTTGTACATTTTTCGGTAGAAAAATTTCCCGACCGGAGGTCGGTTGCTCTTAAATTACAGGCTCGCTATCGCTCGCCAGAACAAAATCGACACCTAAATGGCACGAAAGGTCTTAAAAGTGACATAAATGGGGTGAAAGTTCTTAAAATAGCCAAACTAATGGGGAGAACGTCTTAAAATCTCAAAAGCAATGGGGCTAAACATGAGGGAGAAGGGGGTAAAGAAAAAATTCCCTCAAGTGGAAATCTCCCCTTAAAAAGGTCCTCCAGCAATTAACAGGCTTCGAACTATCTCATTTAATATTAACAGGCTTCGAACTATCTCATTTAATATTAACAGGCTTCGAACTATCTCATTTAATATTAACAGGCTTCGAACTATCTCATTTAATATTAACAGGCTGCGAACTATCTCATTTAATATTAACAGGCTTCGAACTATCTCATTTAATATTAACAGGCTTCGAACTATCTCATTTAATATTAACAGGCTGCGAACTATCTCATTTAATATTAACAGGCTGCGAACTATCTCATTTAATATTAACAGGCTGCGAACTATCTCATTTAATATTAACAGGCTGAGAACTATCTCATTTAATATTAACAGGCTGCGAACTATCTCATTTAATATTAACAGGCTGCGAACTATCTCATTTAATATTAACAGGCTTCGAACTACTATCTCATTAATATTAACAGGCTTCGAACTATCTCATTTAATATTAACAGGCTCGAACTATCTCATTTAATATTAACAGGCTGCGAACTATCTCATTTAATATTAACAGGCTGCGAACCTATCTCATTTAATATTAACAGGCTGCGAACTATCTCATTTAATATTAACAGGCTGCGAACTATCTCATTTAATATTAACAGGCTGCGAACTATCTCATTTAATATTAACAGGCTGCGAACTATCTCATTTAATATTAACAGGCTGAGAACTATCTCATTTAATATTAACAGGCTGCAAACTATCTCATTTAATATTAACAGGCTGCGAACTATCTCATTTAATATTAACAGGCTGCGAACTATCTCATTTAATATTAACAGGCTTCGAACTATCTCATTTAATATTAACAGGCTTCGAACTATCTCATTTAATATTAACAGGCTGCGAACTATCTCATTTAATATTAACAGGCTGAGAACTATCTCATTTAATATTAACAGGCTGCGAACTATCTCATTTAATATTAACAGGCTGAGAACTATCTCATTTAATATTAACAGGCTGCGAACTATCTCATTTAATATTTTAGACTAACACAGATACTTCTTACAGGGGAGATTTCCACTGGAGGGACCTTTTTTCTTGACCCCTTTCTCCCTCATGTCTAGCCCCATTACTTTTGAGATTTTAAGACGTTTGCCCTAGTAGTTTGGACATTTTAAGACCTTTCGTGCCATTAAGGTGTCGATTTTTTATCGATAATTATGTAACATTTGTACTTGAATAGTTACTGTGCGTAATGATTGTTAAAGCTTTATTATTGTATCATAAAGCATTTTTTTGTTTGTGGGGGAAGTGTCATGGCATAGTTGATTACAAATATAGAAGCTATGCATATAGTATATGTTGTTAATTGTTTAATGCAATCATTGTATAGAAATGTGTATTGAAATTCTAGAGTTTTAGTTAATGTTTCATTTGTGTTCGGTACTTTGTTAATACTGTAGCTAAATTCTGTCAATTGATTAATTCAAGGATTCATTGATGTGTTGTGGTTTCATATTGTGGTTCTAATTAGCAATCACTTAACTAAATACTATTATAAAGAATAGGTTCATTGCTTCGTTCATTGGTTCAATTATATAAATAGTTTTCTTTTTATCAGCATTCCGTATGTTTGCTTCACGGAATCAGTATCATGGTTGTTGGATATAGAAGTTTGTTTCATAAATCTAAGTATTTACTTTCAATGGAAGAAGTGAATGTCTGGTATTTTGGAGACTTGATGGTCAGTATCTATCAGACCCTGATAGGAGCTAGACTTCCTGTCTCTCTCTTCCCGATTATCTCTAGGGGTTATTTTATTCATTGTGAAGCCATTTTGATTTGTAAGAGTGCAGTGTAAATATTGTGTACAGTAATTTGTGTTTAATTTAATATAGTAATATATAAGGTCAATATTTACGAGTCACACCACAGCTGGGATCTCATTTTTAACGGTAGTTTTGGGTTCCTACCATTCTATGCTTCATTGCTATATACTTTTTATCCACCGGAAAATATTTTTTTTTCTTGGCTTTTTTTTTTTTTTTTTAGCATTAACCTAACCAAAAAACCTAACCTAATAGCCCCCAAATACATTTAGGTTAGGTTAGGTTAGGTTAGGTTTTTAGGTTAGGTTAGGACCTAATGCTAAAAAATAAAATAAAAAAAAAAAAAAAAAAATATCCTAGCCTAGGCCTAAAAAAAACAAGAAAAAATAATATTTTCCGGTGGATAAAAAGTATATAGTAATGAAACAGAATGATAGGAACCCAAAACTACCATTAGAAATGAGATTCCAGCTGTGGTGTGACTCGTAAATATTGACCATATATAATATGCTGTGGTTTATCTATAACTGAAACCTCTTATTTAAATTTGTACGGAGAAAATAAGACTAAGATATAACAACAATGAACGTAATGTTACTTAAAGGACAGCTTTAAGTTTTAAGTCAACAATCCGTAACAGTATGTATTTGTGTGGGTTTTTTTTTAAGCTTGATGGAGGTGTAGGGAGGGAAAAAAACAATAATAATAATAATGTTAGCGTGTATGTATATGTGTGTGCGTGTGTGTGTGTGTTAGTGTGTGTGTGGGTTTTTTTTAAAGCTTAATGGTGTAGGGAGGAAACTAAAAAATAAAAAAATAAAATAATAATAATAATAATAATCATAATAACAATACAATAATTCAAGGTTAGGATTATAAGATAATACAATTGAACGTATGAGAAATGCCTTGTGAGCGATCGGACCACTACCGGTATATAACCCTCACTCACTCACTCCTGCTGTTCTCCAGATTCCAGTGTACTACCTCCTAAACCTTTAAGGGGGGTTCACCGGCTTGGTTTTATCTTGATCTCCTTTTCTCTCTTTCTCTGGCTTGTATCCATTCGGCCCCATTCAGCCAACTGTTTTAAGAAGTTTACCCCCCATCCAGGTGTCAATATTTTCCTGGCGAGCGGTAGCGGGCCAGCGTATATATATTTTTGTTTTGACAGCAAGCTAAATTTGTATATATTTCGATAGAAAAATTTCTCAGGCGAAACAAGATCTTTCCATACAATGCTGGCTTGCTATCGCTCACCAGGAAGAAATCGACACCTGGAAAAAACAGTTGGCTGAACGGGACCGAACAGATACAAGCCAGGGAAAGAGAGAAAAGGAGAGAAAGATAAAACAAGCCGGTGACCCCCCTTAAGAACGATATTAGTTAAAAAAAAATTTACAGTATCCCATCTTCTCTCGTCTTACATCTGACCGCTACAAGTGTTCGTAGTCAGGGTTGCCAAATCAAGTCCGCTAGATAAATAATATATGCCAAAAATCGCTCCATAATGGCTCAAATCTCTACAATATCGCTCCATAATGGCTCAAATCTCTACAATATCGCTCCATAATGGCTCAAATCTCCCGAATATCGCTAGAATTCAAGCCAATAAATGTAAAAAATTGCCGCTAGATCGAAGTAAATACCTGTAGATCTAGCGGGAAAATAGCTAAATTGGCAACACTGTAATCGTAGCACCACAAACAGAGCCTCCTATACGAAGCCGTCGGCGTTAGCATTGCTCGGGTAA
This sequence comes from Paralithodes platypus, assembly GCA_032716605.1. Classification (NCBI taxonomy): domain Eukaryota; kingdom Metazoa; phylum Arthropoda; class Malacostraca; order Decapoda; family Lithodidae; genus Paralithodes; species Paralithodes platypus. The sequence goes on from CM064571.1 coordinate 14,960,898, forward strand.
CGCCGCGGTCATATAAACTTATAAGACGTATTTATTGTCAAGGGCTGAGGGCAGGTCTGGTTGTTCTGGACCCCCTTCTCCTTCCTCATGTGTAGCCCCATTAGTTTTGAGATTTTAAGATGTTCGCTCCATTAGTTTGGTGATTTTAAGACCTTTTTTGCCCTTTAGATGTACCGGTATATGTTTTCCTGGCGAGCGATAGCGAGCCTGTAATTAAGGAGGAACCGGCCAACGTACCAACCAATGTACAAATTTATCTCGAAGGGGGGGTCTTGGGGGTATTTTAGTTATGCTTGATGGAGATGGATAAAAAAAAACATCTGAGGAGGAGCACTTTATTGACAACGTTTCGCAGATAGCTTCTTCAGGTCACTAACTGATGGAGATCTTGGGAGGAAACTAAAGAAAATAAGAGATAAATCAATAAATGAGCCAAAACTACAACTCTGCCCTTGCGAGAGGCTTGCAGACGGTGGTGGAGTGATCGCGAAATGTCTATTAGTACCGGGGCAGGACATACATGCATTATTCAGGAATGTTAAAGAGGGGATTGGGGGCTACCGGTGATTAGGATTCTGCTTAACAGATGTCGCTGGCTTCTTGCTGCTTACGTCTCTCTCTCTCAGGCTCTCTCGCTCTCTCTCTCCCTCTTTCTCACTCATACACACACACTTTCACTCACACAAACACACACTAGCTCTCTCTCTCTCTCTCTCTCTCTCTCTCTCTCTCTCTCTCTCTCTCTCTCTCTCTCTCTCTCTCTCTCTCTTCTTTTCTATCCTTTCCTTCAATTTCCCTTTTTCTATCGGATATACCATCTCTACTAGAATTAAGTCCTGACCACCTCGTCCGGATCGTAAGGTCTGTGTGGCCAGTGTATCTATGCAAATCCCTCTTTTTACACACACACACACACACACACACACACACATACATACACACCCACAGACATAAACACCATCACTAAATACAACAACAACAACAACAGCATCAGTAATTAAAATACACACTCGATGCGATTTTAGCCTGATTTTATTTTGTACTGACTGGGATCTTGGGGTCTGCCATGGAAGGGGTGAGGGAAGTGGGTAATCCTCAATGGCAATCAATAATTAATGGTATTTATGCGGGTCTCAAATTAATGTAAGGATCACATATCCTTCAGCCACATCTATTTTCTTTTCTCGCGATTCGTAGACACACAAACGCACAGGGGTGATTGTAATTCCCTCCAGCAATCCAATCACACACACACACACACACAAAACATACCATGCCTTAACCCATACAGTACCAGGGACGTTCTTTTTATCATATTCTAGCAACTGTTACACGATTTGATTTAGCTTAGGAAGGACCTCTAGCAATAATTATGCGTCAAACGATCTCAACCAACCCATTTAACTACCACAGATCCTTCCTAAGCTGCATAATGTCATCTAAATATAGCTAGAATAAAATATAACACGTCGCTGGCACTCAGAGGGTTAATCAACAAAACTCACACAAACCCAATCCGCAAAAACAACAACAATATCAACAACGGTTACCATAGCAACAACGACCACAGAGACTGCAATAAAGCAATTCCATTAACATTCCACAAACAGAAACCCAAGATATACCCCAACCAAAAAAGAAACCCGATGAAAAATAAAATAAAAACAAATAAAACACACACACACACAAAACACACATCCCCACCAGCTCAATTCTCAAACACTCTCAAACACACACACACACACACACCCCCCCCCCCCCAACCACACACCATCCCCCCCCCCAACACACACATCCCCCCCCCCACACAAAAAACACACATCCCCCCCCACACACACACATAAACACACATCCCCCCCCCCCACCACAAAACACGCCCCCCCCACACACACACTAAACACACCCACCCTCCACACACACACACACACTAAACACACATCCCCCCCACAAACACACTAAACACACATCCCCCCCACACACACACCACCCACAACACACACACATCCCCCCACACATACACACCACACATCCCCCCCACACACACACCACCCACACATCCCCCCCCCCACACACTGACACACATCCCCCCCCCCCACACACCAAACACACATCCCCCCCCCCACACACACACCACTAACACACATCCCCTCCCACACAACACACAAAACACACATCCCCCCCACACACACACTAAACACACATCCCCCCCCACACAAACTAAACACACATCCCCCCCCCCCACACACACACACTAACACATCCCCCCACACACACACAACACACATCCCCCCCCCACACACCCCACATCCCCCCCCACACACACTAAACACACATCCCCCCCACACACACACTAAACACACACCCCCTCCCACACACACACAGACAAAACACACATCCCCCCACACACCACTAAACACACATCCCCCCCACACACACACTAAACACACATCCCCCCCCACACACACACAACACACATCCCCCCCCCACACAACACACATCCCACACACACACACACACAACACACATCCCCCCCACACACACACCAAAACACACATCCCCCACACACTAAAAACACACACCCCCCCACACACACACTAAACACACACACACTAAACACAATCCCCCCCCACATACACTAAACACACACACTAAACACACATCCCCCCCACACACACACAAAACACGCCCCCCCCCCCCTCACACACACAAAACACATCCCCCCCCACACACCACACACATACACAAAACACCCCCCCCCCACACACACAAACACACGCCCCCCCCCCCCCCCCCCCCACACACACACACGCAATAATATCCTCTCCTCGAACCCTAATAAAACAATTGAAGGACCAAGCCAGAAACCCGGGCAGCCTCCTGGAGTAGCTATTAAGGAGACAGATGAATAGATGTACAGACAGACAGACCCATTAAGGAATCTCGACCCAAAAAAACTGGAACTGAGTACGCGACGGGGTCACAGGCTTTTTTTGTATCTTTCTCTCTTGTTCTCTCTTTCCCTGGCTTGTATCCATTCGGCCCCATTCAGCCAACTGTTTTAAGACGTTTATCCCCATCCAGGTGTCGATTTCTTCCTGGCGAGCGATAGCGAGCCAGCATTGTATGGAGAAATCCGGCTTCGCCGGAGAAATTTTTCTGTCGAAAAATTTACAAATTTAGCTTGCTGTCAAAACAAAAAATATATATGCTGGCTCGCTACCGCTCGCCAGGAAAATATTGACACCTGGATGGGGGTAAACGTCTTTAAAACAGTTGGCTGAATGGGGCCGAATGGATACAAGCCAAAGAGAGAGGGAGAGAAAGAGAAAAACAAAAGCGAGGTGGGCTCCCTTAAAGAATCTCTATAAAAACTGGAACTGAGTACGCGACGGGAGGGAGGGATATAAACAGGGTTCGGGAGAGTTCGGGGTTTGGGGACATTTCGGCTTTTGTTACACATTGTATTACAGTATATCCTAAACAAATTAATTACCATACTCCTTCCCTTCGTCTATACATTAGGTTACCATAGCGCAGTTGGAATCTATGTACAATCGATCGAGGTTAAGGGAAGATTTCCACTTGAGGGATTTTTTTCTGAACCCCTTTCTCCCTCATGTATAGCCCCATTGCTTTTGATATTTTAAGACGTTCGCCCCATTAGTTTGGCGATTATAAGAACCTTCACCCCACTTCTGTCAATTTGAAGACCTTTCGTGCCATTTAGGTGTCGATTATTTCCTGGCGAGCGATAGCGAGCCTGTAATTTAAGAGTAAGCGGCCTTCGGCCGGGAAATGTTTCTACTGAAAAATGTACAAATTTATCTTGTAAGGGGGTCTAGGGGGTGTAATTTTAAGTTTGATGGAGGTATAGAGAACATACTAAACACCTCCCCTTAATAAGTGTTGTCAGATATTTCACAAAGTTTCGGACACTGACTAATACTCTGAGGGATAAGCACTTTTCCCAGTAACTATAAATATACCAATAACACTTGTTGAGCGAAAACCACTGGAATCTATGACAACACTTAATACCCCAGATGTACAATCGCGCTAATAAGTGATGTCTCGGCACCAAGTATGTTTTGATCAATAATTGGTATCAGCAATATCTAAACTTCATTTCTTGATATCGAGTGAAATATACAAACATGTTCCTACACTTACCCACTCTATTCAACATCTGACAGACATTAATACAGCACAGAGCGAGCCAAACTTAATGACAGCTGGGACATGACTTATTAGCGCGACCGTACATACTCAGATTAACATGCAGGATTCGAAACTGCATAATAAATCGTAGGCTTGTGCATATTTCTGTAACTGTCTTGATAGCGTAATGCATAAGTGCGCGGAATTTCGATGTGAGTATCCTAGGTTCGAGTCGTTGGAGAGCCACATGTATTTGTTGATATCATTAATTGAGTTTAGGAGTGAAGTTGGTTGGTGGAAAAATATAATTGATAATGTTCTCGATGATGCATTTGTAATACGACACATACGCCTGTAGCCTATATGCTTGTAATTTTGCATTCATTAATCTATAATTGCATGTATAGCAAAATGCATCCAAAAATGTATTACAGGTTTACGGGGAGATATCCACTTGAGGGATTTTTTTCTTGACTCGTTTCTCCCTCATGTGTAGCCCCATTGTTTTTCTAATTTTAAGACGTTCGCCCCATTATTTTGACGATTTTAAGAACTTTCAACCCATTTCTGTCAATTTTAAAACCTTTCGTGCCATTTAGGTGTCGATTATATCCTGGCGAGCGATAGCGAGCCTGTAATTTAAGAGGAACCGGCTTTCAGCCGGGAAATTTTTCTACCGAAAAATGTACAAATTTATCTTGAAAGGAGCTCAAGGGGGTGTAATCTTAAGCTTGAAGGATATCTAGGGACCAAACTAAAAACCTCCCCTTAAGCCACATAAGAAAACTTTAAAACAAACAATCATAGTTCTAAGGGGATGTAATGGATGTTGTTTTAAGTTTGATGGAGGTCTAGGGAGGAAACTAGAAACATAATTAACCCTTTGAAGCTCTGACGCGTTTAAGCAGTGTATTTTGGCTATCATTAGACCATTTTATGCAGCTTAGGAAGGATCTGTGGGTATTAAAAGGGTAAATACTATCTCAATCAACCCTTTGACTTTCATATACCGTTACTAATCTGAATAAAATCGTCTAATAGTAGCCAGAAAACAGAACAGAAACGCGTATTGGAGCTTGAAAGGGTTAATGAATGAACAGTATCGACCAAAAAGTGACTATACGAGGGTAAACCATTATATATTATAACCGCGCCCGCCCGAGGTTGCCAACTGGGTAGCCAAGGTCATTATTGGCTAATTACCTGGCATTCTTTAACTGCAACAAACTTTTAAGGGGGGTCACCGGTTTTTTATTATCTTTCTCTCCTGTTCTCTCTTTCTCTGGCTTGTATCCATGCGGCCCCATTCAGCCAACTGTTTTAAGACGTTTATCCCCATCCAGGTGTCGATTTCTTTCTGGCGAGCGATAGCGAGCCAGTATTGTATGGAGAAATCAAGCTTCGCCGGAGAAATTTTTCTATCGAAAAATTTACAAATTTAGCTTGCTGTCAAAACAAAAATATATATATGCTGGCTCGCTACCGCTCGCCAGGAAAATATTGACACCTGGATAGGGGTAAACGTCTTAAAACAGTAGGCTAAATGGAACCGAATGGATACAAGCCAAAGAGAGCGGGAGGGAAAGAGAAAAAACAAAAAACGAGGTGGGCTCCCTTAACTTTAACAAACTTTTAACTAAATTCCTAAGGAGAGAAAGAGAAAAAAAAAAAAGCGAGGTGGAGCCCCTTAACTGCAACACACTTTTTAACTAAATTCCTAAGTGTTTCGGCATTTGGGGGGTTGGGGGCTAGGTTTTGGGCTGCACTTAGTTGGGGTATGCTACGTGTAAGTATTATTACAATGCGAAACTTGCAAAAATAAACAAACCTAAACACATTAACACATTAAAAAGACAAAACAACTATGTGGAAACAACGCTTAAGCAAAATGGTTCACTTTTTGGGATTTTTTTTTGCATGTATTCATTATTTTTATGGTTTCCTCCCTAGACCTCCATCAAATAAAAAACAAAAAAACAAAAACATCTATTAGATCCCCCTTGTAGATTAATTTTTACATTTTTCGGTAGAAACATTTCCCGGCCGAAGGCCGGTTCTTCCAACATTACAGGCTCACTATTGTTCGCCAGGGAAAAAATTGACACCTAAATAGCACGAAAGTTCTAAATATTGACGCCGAAATGGGGCGAAAGGTCTTAAAATCGACTAACTAATGGGGAAAACATCTTAACATCTGAAGACTAATGGGGCTAAACATGAGGGAGAAAGTGGTCCAGAAAACCGGCCCACCATCCCCCCCCCCATAAGGCCAATAAACACTTCTTAACCCCTTCAGCACCATGCCGTCTTAAGGGGAGATTTCCACTTGAGGGATATTTTTCTTGACCCCTTTCTCCCTCATGGTTAGCCCCATTGCTCTTGATATTTTAAGACGTTCGCCCCATTAGTTTGGCGATTTTAAGAACTTTTGCCCCATTTCTGTCAATTTTAAGACTTTTCGTGCCATTTAGTTGTCGATTTTTTCCTGGCGAGCGTAAGTGAGCCTGTAATTTAGGAGGAACCGGCCTTCGGCCGGGAAATTTTTCTACCGAAATGTAAAATTTATCTTGAAAGGGGGTCTAGGGGCTGTAATGTTAAGCTTGATGGAGGTCTAGCGAACTAACTAAAAACCTCCCCTTAACCCCTTCCTTACCGAGGATGTATGTTGTTATTCCAGCTATATTGAGACGATTTTATGCAGCTTAGGAGGAAACCGTGGTATTGAAAATGGATAATCGAGATAGTTTTGAAGCCTTTTAATGGCTACACATCCTTCCCAAGCTGGATACATTCGTCTAATAATATCCAGATTATCATGACAAGGACAACTCGGTATACTAAAGGGGTTAAGATGAAGGTATATGTTATTCGGCGGGTTTATCGAGATCGAGTTTACCCCTTGGAGTCCTAGAGGTAGATTAGAAACTTAAGGGGGGGGTCACCGTGTGTTTTTTTTTTATCTTTCTCTCCTTTTCTCTCTTTCCCTGGCTTGTATCCATTCGGCCCCATTCAGCCAACTGTTTGAATACGTTTATCCCCATCCAGGTGTTAATTTCTTCCTGGCAAGCGATAGCGAGCCAGCATTGTATGGAGAAATCCGGCTTCGCCGGAGAAATTTTTCTATCGAAAAATTTACAAATTTAGCTTGCTGTCAAATAAAGATATATACAGTATATGCTGGCTTACTACCGCTCGCCAGAAAAATATTGACACCTGGCTGGGGATAAACGTCTTAAAACAGTAGGCTGAATGGGGCTGAATGGATACAAGCCAAAGAGAGAGGGAGAAAAAGAGAAAAAAAACGCGAGGTGGGCTCCCTTAAGAAAATCGTCTAATGGTAACCAGCATATGACGGAAATGACGTCATCGTGCTGAAGGGGTTAAGTGGTACTATTTTTTTTTTTTTTCCCGGCAGCTCTGGTTTGGCCGCTTCTGAGTTAAGGTTTAAGGGAGCCCACCTCGCTTTTTTTCTCTTTCTCTCCCTCTCTCTTTGGTTTGTATTTATTCGGCCCCATTCAGCCTACTGTTTTAAGACGTTTACCCCCATCCAGGTGTCAATATTTTCCTGGCGAGCGGTAGCGAGCCAGCATATATATATTTGTTTTGACAGCAAGCTAAATGTGTACATTTTTCGATAGAAAAATGTCTCCGGCGAAGCCGAATTTCTCCATACAATGCTGGCTCGCTATCGCTCTCCAGGAAGAAATCGACACCTGGATGAGGATAAACGTATTAAAACAGTTAGCTGAATGGGGCCTAATGGATACAAGCCAGGGAAAGAGAGAAAAGGAGAGAAAGCTTAAAACATCCGGTGACCCCCTTAACGCCTTCAGCACCAGGACGTCTTTTGTACTTTTAATTCTGGCTACAATTAGATGATTTTATGTAGTTTAAGAAGGACCTGTGTTATTAAGAGGAGGTATTTAGTTTGTTCCCTAGACCTCCATCAAGCTTAAAATTATACCCCCTTGAGCCCCTTTTAGATAAATTTGTAAATTTTTCGGTAGAAAAATGTCCCGGCCGAAGGCCGGTTCCTCTTAAATTACAGGCTCGCTATCGCTCGCCAGGATAAAATAGACACCTGAATGGCACGAAAGGTCTTAATATGGGGTGAAAGTTCTTAAAATCGCTAAACTAAAAGGGCGAAAGTCTTATAATATCAAAAGCAATGGGGCTAAACATGAGGGAGAAGGGGGCCAAGAAAAACATCCCTTAAGTGGAAATCTCCCCTTAAGAGGTTTTGTTGAGATCGTATTTCCTCCTTTGAAAGCTAGAGGTAGATTTTACCTAAAGAAAATCGTCTAATGATAACCAGAATATGATGAGAATTACGTAGTGGGAGTGAAGGGGTCAAGGGGAGGTTTTTAGTTTGGTCTCTAGATATCCATCAAGCTTAAGATTACACCCCCTTGAGCCCCTTTCAAGATAAATTTGTACATTTTTCGGTAGAAAAATGTCCCGGCTGAAAGCCGGTTCCTCTTAAATTACAGGCTCGCTATCGCTCGCCAGGATAAAATCGACACCTAAATTGCACGAAAGGTATTAAAATTGACAGAAATGGGTTGAAAGTTCTTAAAATCATCAAAATAATGGGGCGAACGTCTTAAAATTAGAAAAGCAATGGGGCTAAACATGGGGGAGAAAGGCGTCCAGACAAAACTTCCTCAAGTGGATATCTCCGCTTAATACGAATATTGTCCCTTAGACAATGATAATCTACCCCAGCCTATAAAATGCCAAATAGTCCCACGAATTATGAGTTGATATCACACCAGAACTTATACGACCACTTGCGAGTTTCGTGCTATAAGGAAGTTGGAGCTGTAGACATCGATCTTTAGCCGAATTACCAGCTCAAATTCGCTTGTAGTGCATATATAAATTCATAAAACCCAATTCAAAGTACTTTTCATCCATCAGAAACCGACATTATTAGTGCATTTCCGTTTAATGTTGATGTTTACGGCGCCAACTTCCTTATAGCCTGAAACTCGCAAGTGGTTAATCGTCAACTGCCAACATTCTTGCCAACAACTTTTCTAGACTCTTTTGCAATGTTATCGGAAATTAAGGGGGGTGACCTGTTTTTTGTTATTTCTGTCCTTTTCTCTCTTTCTCTGGCTTGTATCCATTCGGCCCCTTTCAGCCAACTATTTTAAGACGTTCATCCCCAGCTAGGTGTCGATTTCTTCCTGGTGAGCGATAGCGAGCCAGCATTATATGAAGAAATCCGGCTTCGCCGGAGAAATTTTTCTATCGAAAAATGTACAAATTTAGCCTGCTGTCAAACAAAAATGATAAATATGCTGGCTCGCTACCGCTCACCAGTAAACAATTGACACCTGGATGGGGATAAACGTCTTAAAATAGTAGGCTGAATGGGGCCAAATGGATACAAGGCAGAGAAAGATAGAAAAGGACAAAAACAAAAACAGGTCACCCCCCTTAAGCTCAATATACTTATGGGGAGACATACCGTTTTTTCCCTGGACCCGCTTCTCCCTAAAGTTTAGCCCCACGAGTTTTGAAACATAAAGACGTTGGTTCCATTAGTTTGGGGATCTTATGACCTTTCACCCCATTTCTTTGTCAATATTAGGACCCTTCGTGCCATTTAGGTGTCGATTTTTTCCTGGCGAGCGATAGCGAGCCTGTAATTTTAGGAGGAATCGGCCTTTGGCCGGGACAGTTTTCTACCGAAAAATGTACAAATCTATCTTGAAGGGGGGTTCAAGGGGGTGTTTTTCTAAGCTTGATCGAGGTCTAGGGAGGAAACTAAAAACATATATGAATAAATGAATTAATAGACCAAACAAACAGCCACTGTCCCCATAAACTTAGTTGACACAATCATTATATCACATAAACTGCCAACCAGTGTTTACGATTACAGCATTTAGGATATGATGATCAGAGAGAAATAGTGTGAACCATAACCTCTGTAACTCAAAAAGGGCTAGAGCAAATGGACGGTAAATGTCCACACTTATTTCCTGGCTGACCCTTCCCAAGTGGTAGAAATGTTAGCTCGATTACTCTAGTCGTTTGTGAGTTACAGAGGTTAATGTTCAAGGTGAATACAATCAAGAATATTGTCAGTGATTTGCATTTGATTAGCGGATTTGATATATCTTTCCAACCTTTTATTAAGGGGAGGCAGTTGGTTTTTAGAGTCCTCCTCCTCCCTCATGTTTAGCCCTATTAGTTATGAGATTTCAAGACACTCTCCCCATTAGTTTGGCGATTTTCAGACCTTTTGCCCCATTTCTTTGCCAATATAAAGACCTTTCGTGCCATTTAGGTATAGATTTTTGTTCCTGGTGAGCAATTGCGAGCCTGTATTTGAAGAGGAGTCGGCCTTCGGCCGGGACATTTTTCTACCGAAAAATTTACAAATTTATATCGGAGGGGGGTTTTGTGGGTGTTTTTTAAGTTTGATAGAGGTTTAGAAAGCAAACTAAACCCCTTCCTTAAACCATTGAGCCGAACCAGTAAATTATGCTGCACAATACCGTGTGGGCTCCCTTAACTGGGTTTATCACCAACATTACACGTTCAGAGGGTAATATATTATGAACGCTAATTGCTGGTAACCCGTTCTTCATGCTCATTATTGTTCATTACACCAGGTATTTTGTTCATACAGTTCATTACATCAGGTATTTTGTTCATACAGTTCATTACACCAGGTATTTTGTTCATACAGTTCATTACATCAGGTATTTTGTTCATACAGTTCATTACATCAGGTATTTTGTTCATACAGTTCATTACATCAGGTATTTTGTTCATACAGTTCATTACATCAGGTATTTTGTTCATACAGTTCATTACATCAGGTATTTTGTTCATACAGTTCATTACACCAGGTATTTTGTTCATACAGTTCATTACCGGTACATCAGGTATTTTGTTCATACAGTTCATTACACCAGGTATTTTTTTCATACAGTTCATTACCGGTACATCAGGTATTTTGTTCATACAGTTCATTACACCAGGTATTTTGTTCATACAGTTCATTACACCAGGTATTTTTTTCATACACTTCATTACCGGTACATCAGGTATTTTGTTCATACAGTTCATTACACCAGGTATTTTTGTCATACAGTTAATTACCGGTACATCAGGTATTTTGTTCATACAGTTCATTTCACCAGGTATTTTGTTCATACAGTTCATTACCGGTACACCAGGTATTTTGTTCATACAGTTCATTACACCAGGTATTTTGTTCATACAGTTCATTACCGGTACACCAGGTATTTTGTTCATACAGTTCATTACACCAGGTATTTTGTTCATACAGTTCATTACCGGTACATCAGGTATTTTGTTCATACAGTTCATTACACCAGGTATTTTGTTCATACAGTTCATTACACCAGGTATTTTGTTCATACAGTTCATTACATCAGGTATTTTGTTCATACAGTTCATTACCCAGGTATTTTGTTCATACAGTTCATTACACCAGGTATTTTGTTCATACAGTTCATTACACCAGGTATTTTTTTCATACAGTTCATTACCGGTACATCAGGTATTTTGTTCATACAGTTCATTACACCAGGTATTTTTTTCATACAGTTCATTACCGGTACATCAGGTATTTTGTTCATACAGTTCATTACACCAGGTATTTTTGTCATACAGTTAATTACCGGTACATCAGGTATTTTGTTCATACAGTTCATTACACCAGGTATTTTGTTCATACAGTTCATTACAGCAGGTATTTTGTTCATACAGTTCATTACACCAGGTATTTTTTTCATACAGTTCATTACCGGTACACCAGGTATATTTTTCATACAGTTCATTACACCAGGTATTTTGTTCATACAGTTCATTACATCAGGTATTTTGTTCATACAGTTCATTACACCAGGTATTTTGTTCATACAGTTCATTACCGGTACACCAGGTATTTTGTTCATACAGTTCATTACATCAGGTATTTTGTTCATACAGTTCATTACACCAGGTATTTTGTTCATACAGTGCATTACACCAGGTATTTTGTTCATACAGTTCATTACATCAGGTATTTTGTTCATACAGTTCATTATACCAGGTATTTTGTTCATACAGTTCATTACATCAGGTATTTTGTTCATACAGTTCATTACACCAGGTATTTTGTTCATACAGTTCATTACCGGTACACCAGGTATTTTGTTCATACAGTTCATTACATCAGGTATTTTGTTCATACAGTTCATTACACCAGGTATTTTGTTCATACAGTTCATTACACCAGGTATTTTGTTCATACAGTTCATTACATCAGGTATTTTGTTCATACAGTTCATTACACCAGGTATTTTGTTCATACAGTTCATTACATCAGGTATTTTGTTCATACAGTTCATTACATCAGGTATTTTGTTCATACAGTTCATTACCGGTACATCAGGTATTTTGTTCATACAGTTCATTACACCAGGTATTTTGTTCATACAGTTCATTACACCAGGTATTTTGTTCATACAGTTCATTACATCAGGTATTTTGTTCATACAGTTCATTACAGGTATTTGTTCATACAGTTCATTACATCAGGTATTTTGTTCATACAGTTCATTACACCAGGTATTTTGTTCATACAGTTCATTACACCAGGTATTTTGTTCATACAGTTCATTACATCAGGTATTTTGTTCATACAGTTCATTACACCAGGTATTTGTTCATACAGTTCATTACACCAGGTATTTTGTTCATACAGTTCATTACACCAGGTATTTTGTTCATACAGTTCATTACACCAGGTATTTTGTTCATACAGTTCATTACACCAGGTATTTTGTTCATACAGTTCATTACACCAGGTATTTTGTTCATACAGTTCATTACATCAGGTATTTTGTTCATACAGTTCATTACATCAGGTATTTTGTTCATACAGTTCATTACACCAGGTATTTTGTTCATACAGTTCATTACACCAGGTATTTTGTTCATACAGTTCATTACATCAGGTATTTTGTTCATACAGTTCATTACACCAGGTATTTGTTCATACAGTTCATTACATCAGGTATTTTGTTCATACAGTTCATTACACCAGGTATTTTGTTCATACAGTTCATTACCTGGTATTTTGTTCATACAGTTCATTACACCAGGTATTTTGTTCATACAGTTCATTACACCAGGTATTTTGTTCATACAGTTCATTACACCAGGTATTTTGTTCATACAGTTCATTACACCAGGTATTTTGTTCATACAGTTCTCATCATGGTAGGGCTTGCTAAAAAATATATTCTATTATACAGTATATATTCTATTATACAGTATATATTCTAGTCCATATAATCAGGCCCAATCCCCAATTTTCCTATATATATTTTCCTTTGTTTCCCTCTTTTTCCTATTTTTTTTTTTGGGGGGGGGCGACTCAAGACAGAGCCAGAATAGGGACAACACAACAGAAAACAATGAACACACCAAAACAAAATACACAATTCACCCACATCTAAAAAAATATAATAAAACAAAATATATTTTAAAAAAACTCGGCACAACGCATAATATATTTTATGATCAGCATAATGCCATTTTATGCCTTTTTTACGGATTCAGTTATCAGCGTTACGAGGGATCATTCCTGGGTTACTGTGAATATATTGTCTAGTCAATTTTTGGTGTACAATCAACGTTTCACCGACTGACAATTTGTTATTATTATCATTATTGTTTATTATTATTATTATTATTATTATTATTATTATTATCAAAAAATAATATATAAATAATTGCTTGTGATGTGCTACCATTAGTTGCATAAGCCTACATTTATGAACTATAGATACAAGCTCCAAAGTATACTGGAGTTAATCTTGGAAATTTCAACGTGACATGAAATAGTAATCTAATTTTATTCATTTCACTCCAACACCAAACACCCCCCAAAGAAATGAATGAAAATAAGCATGTGATCCACCGGGATTGGAACCTGGGTTACCACAGTCATCCCCTTATAAACTATAGGCCTACTGCTGCTCCCGATATCTAAAATTATCTCTCTCTCTCTATATATATATATATATATATATTTGGAAAGTAGGCTAGTTTAACAGTGGTAATTTATGATAGGCCTATTCCCATAAGGTACTGGTAGGCCTACTTTCTTCCTACATATCATATAAATAGTTCAAGCAGCAGCTTAAGGGGAGGTATTTAGTTTGTTCCCTAGACCTCCATCAAGCTTAAAATTACACCCCCTTGAGTCCCTTTCAAGATAAATTTGTACATTTTTCGGTAGAAATATTTCCCGGCCAAAGGCCGGTTCTTCTTAAATTAAAGGCTCGCTATCGCTCGCCAGGATAAAATCGACACCTGAATGGCACGAAAGGTCTTAATATGGGGTGAAAGTTCTTAAAATCGCTAAACTAATGGGGCAAACGTTTTATAATATCAAAGCAATGGGGATAAACATGAGGGAGAAAGGGGTCAAGAAAAAAATCCCTCAAGTGGAGATCTCCCCTTAATTATCATCATATTTCAATGTAACCCTTTGAAGCTCTGACGCGTTTTAGCAGTTTATTTTGGCTATCGTTAGACAATTCTATGCAGCTTACGAAGTATCTGTGGGTATTAAAAGGGCAAATACTATCTCAATCAACCCTTTTACTTCCAAATACCGTTACTAATCAGGATAAAATCGTCTAATAGTAGCCAGAAACAGAACAGAAACGCATATTGGAGCTTGAAAGGGTTAATATGGAACCATGATTTGTTTCGTGCAAAAGACACCTAGACAAAGCTTAATAGCACCAATTGGCTACCAAGAACATTTATATACTCATAATTTGGAGTGTACAGTCGCACTAATAAGTCATGTCCCAGTTGTCATTACGTTTGGCTTGCTCTATGCTGTATTAATGTCTGCCAGATGTTGAATAGGGGGAGTAAGTGTAGGAAAATGTGCATATATTTCACTCGATATGAAGAAATGGAGCTTAGATATTGCTGATACCAATTATTGATCAAAACATACTTAGTGCCGAGACATCACTTATTAGCGCGACTGTACATAAATGAAGAGTAACATTTATTCAAGTACGGAACCTATCTAATACGGAACCTAATACGGAACCTACCTAATACGGAACCTACCTAATACGGAACCTACCTAATACGGAACCTATCTAATACGGAACCAATCTAATATGGAACCTAATACGGAACCTATCTAATACGGAACCTACCTAATACGGAACCTATCTAATACGGAACCTATCTAATACGGGACCTATCTAATACGGAACCTATCTAATACGGAACCTATCTAATACGGAACCAATCTAATACGGAACCAAGCTAATACGGAACCTATCTAATACGGAACCAATCTAATACGGAACCTATCTAATACGGAACCAATCTAATACGGAACCTATCTAATACGGAACCTATCTAATACGGAAACAATCTAATACGGAACCTATCTAATACGGAACCTATCTAATACGGAACCTATCTAATACGTGGAGAAAATGATTAAGGACTATCTAAATAATAAACTAATGGAAAAATAGAAGAACAGATATCAATACCAGTACGGTACCTGTTAGCATAGGAAAATTAATGAACTATAAATACCGGTATAACGAATGTCTTAACCCCTATATTACCGATGCCGTTCTTTTAACTTTATCCTGGCTACTATTAGACGATTTGATTAACCATCTCCGACATATGACGCGATTTTGAGCCTACTGGGGATACTTTAAAGCCTTTGTTACCATCAGGGGTATTTAGAAACCTTTAGTTTAGTTACTTCAACCTCTGCAGTTGTCTTTGAGTTAGCTGTGGGCAGAACACTAATTTTGGAGAGGTAATTATCAGAGTGAGAGAACTCTATTTCTTATTGCTAATCTGGCAACCTCTGCGTCATAAATGCGTGCACGGGTTAAGTTACAAAGGGTCTGCAGTAACTATCAGGCATCCAACTATCTCACCTAACCATTTCTACTACCGGTACCACACATCCTTCTTAGACTGCACAATAACGTCTGAATTTAGCTAGAACACAACAAACAAACGTCGCCGGTACAGAAGGGGTTAAGGGGAGATTTCCACTTGAGGGACTTTTTTCTTGACCCCTTTCTTCCTCATGTCTAGCCCCATTGCTTTTGAGATTTTAAGACGTTTGCCCCAATAGTTTGGTGATTTTTAAGAATTTCCGCCCCATTCTGTCAATTTTAAGACCTTTCGTGCCATTTACGTGTCGATTTTATCCTGGCGAGCGATAGCGAGCCTGTAATTTAAGAGTAATCGGCCTTCGGCCGGGACATTTTTCTACCGAAAAATGTACAAACTTATCTTGAAAGGGGGTCAAGGGGGTGAAATTTTAAGATTGCTGGAGGAGTAGGAAACAAACTAAAAACCTTCCCTTAAGTATAGCCAAATACACTAAGTCTAACATCTAAAATAAGTTCCATTTATCAATAAAATACTTAATGCGGTTAAGTGTATCTTAAGTACCGGTACGTAAACTAGGCTTAAGGGGGGTGACCTGCTTTTTTATATCCTTTTCTCTCTTTCTCTGGCTTGTATCCATTCCGCCCCATTCAGCCTACTGTTTTAAGATATTTATCCCCATCTAGGTGTCGATTTCTTCCTGGCGAGCGATAGCGAGCCAGCATTATATGAAGAAATCCGGCTTCGCCGGAGATATTTTTCTATCGAAAAATGTACAAATTTAGCCTGCTGTCAAAAACATATTTAAAAATATGCTGGCTCGCTACCGCTCGCCATGAAAAAAATCGACACCTGGATGGGGATAAACGTCTTAAAACAGTAGGCTGAATGGGGCCGAATGGATACAAGCCAGAGAAAGAGAGAAAAGGAGAGAACAAAAAAACAGGTCACCCCCCCTTAAGGGGAGATGGGCCGTTTTTCTGGTCCCCCTTCTTCATGATATTTAGCCCCATTTGTTTTCAGATTATAAGACGTTCGGCCCATTAGTTTGGCGATTTTAAGATCTTTCTCCCCATTTGTTGTCAATATTAAGACTTTTCGTGTCATTTAGGTGTTATTTTTTTCCTGGCGAACGATAGCGAGCCTCAAATTTAAGAGAAAGCCGGGACATTTTTCTATCGAAAAATGTACAAATTTATCTTGAAGGAGGGTCTTGTTTTTAAACTTAATGTAGGTCTAGGGAGGATACTAATATAATAATAATAATAATAATAATAATAATATAATAATAATAACAATAATAATAATATAATAATAATAATATAATAATAATAATAATAATATAATAATATAATAATAATATAATAATAATATAATAATAATAATATAATAATAATAATAATAATATATAATAATAATATAATAATAATATAATAATATAATAATATACAGTATATAATAATAATATAATAATAATAATATAATAATAATAATAATATAATAATAATAATATAATAATAATAATATAATAATAATAATAATAATAATAATATAATAATAATAATAATATAATAATAATAATAATAATAATAATATAATAATATAATAATTATAATAATAATAATATAATAATAATAACAAAATAATAAGCAAATAAAACGACCCATCTCCCCTTAAGGGGGGTGACCTGTTTTTGTTCTGTCCTTTTCTATCTTTTTCTGGCTTGTATCCAGTTGGCCCCATTCAGCCTACTGTTTTAAGACGTGTATTCCCATCCAGGTGTCAATTTTTTACTGGTGAGCGGTAGCGAGCCAGCATATTTTTTAGTTTTGTTTGACAGCAGGCTAAATTTGTAAATTTTTCGATAGAAAAATTTCTCCGGCGAAGCCGGATTTCTTCATATAATGCTCGCTCGCTATCGCTCGCCAGGAAGAAATCGACACCTAGATGGGGATAAACGTCTTAAAATAGTTGGCTGAATGGGGTCGAATGGATACAAGCCAGAGAAAGAGAGAAAAGGACATAAATAACAAAAAGCAGGTCACCCCCCTTAAACATATACCGGTACTATATGATATGGTACCGTACCGGTAAACTATAGTCTATTCGCTGTAAGTAGGCGAGATTTTTTTTTTTTTTAATTTCTCTCCTTTTCTCTCTTTCCCTGCGGTTTGTATCCATTCGGCCCCATTCAGCCAACTGTTTTAAAGGTGGGGCTCATGGGTTGAGATAACCATGGAATGATAATCGCCAAGCTGTACATAATTATCTTGCAAAATGCAATGGCACTGAAATAATTATTAACAATGGTATTAAGGATTTTGTGGATCGTCTATACCGGGCCTGTGACGTCACAAGAGTGTAAGTCCACCATCCAGTCTAGGCTAAGGATACTGGTGTGACGTCACTATGACGTCACAGGCCCGGTATAGACGATCCGTAAAATCCTTCATACCATTGTTAATAATTATTTCAGTGACATTGCATTTTACAGGATAATTATATGCAGGTTGGTGATTATTTTTCCATGTTTACCTCAACCCATGAGCCCCCACCTTTAAGACATTTATCCCCATCCAGGTGTCGATTTCTTCATGGCGAGCGATACCGAGCCAGCATTGTACGGAGAAATCCAGCTTCGCCGGAGACATTTTTCTATCGAAAAATGTAAAAATTTAGCTTGCTGTCAAAACAAAAATATATATATACTGGCTCGCTACCGCTCGCTAGGAAAAGATTGACACCTGGATGGGGGTAAACGTCTTAAACAGTAGGCTGAATGGGGCCGAATGGATACAAACCAAAGAGAGAAAGAGCAAAAAAAGTGAGGTGGGCTCCCTTAATTATCAGGCATTTATATACTGGTACACTAAATGCCTATACTATTTTTGCTTGATAGTGTGCTTAACCCTTTCATTACCGGGAACGTCTATTTCACTTGATGTTAGCTAGATTTAGACAATTTTATGAAGCTTAGGAAGGATATATGGTAGCTACAAGGATTAATTGAGAATTGTCGGTAGGTTTCTGATGGGCAGACGTCCTTCCCAGGCTGAAAAATATCGTCTAATAATTGCCAGAATATATTGAAAAGACGTCATCGGTACTGAAGGGGTTAATTGATTTAGCGTATTTATTGCACCACCGCTTAGGCTATAAACTGGATTAAAAAATAAGTTAAGTAAAGTTAGTGGCAAATTGTAACTTAAGCTTCTTTCTTTTTCTGGACCCCCTTCTCCCTTATGTTTAGCATTATTATTTTTGAGCTTTTAAAAAGTTCGCCCCATTAGTTTGGTGTTATTAAGACCTTTTGTCGCATTTCTTTGTCAATTTTAAGACATTTCCTGCCATTTAGGTGTCGATTTTTTTTTTTTTTTTCCTGGAGAGCGACAGCTTGCCTGCAATTGACCACTTGCGAGTTTCTGGCTATAAGGAAGTTGGTGCCGTAAACATCGGTATTAAACAGAAATACAATAATAAAGTAGATGTCTAATGGATAAAATGTATGTTGAATTTAGTTGTATGTATTTATAAATGTATGTTGAATTTAGTTGTATGTATTTATAAATGTATGTTGAATTTATAAATGTATGTTGAATTTAGTTGTATGTATTTATAAATGTACTACAACCGCATTTTAGCTGGTAATTCTGCTAAATATCAATGTAAAAAAATCCAACTTCCTTATAGCCTGAAACTCGCAAGTGGACAAATTAGGAGGTACTGGGCAGTTTTCTACCGACAAATATATATATATATATTTTTTTTTGTTTTTTTTTTTTTTTTTTATCTTGGGAGTGCAAATAATATTAATTAAATACATTTACAAGATATCAATACAAATATATTCTCCCTTCAGCGATCATACATTACCCTATCTAAATGTATTAATATTTGTTCTACTATTTTGTTAGGGGTATATTTCAATCAATTTCGCGTACTAAACGGACTGCCACGTATGAATTGTCTACTCTACTAATTAATTAAGCTACGGTACCAATAGCACTGTTGTCCTTCAATAATGGTAGAATACAATAGCGATATTGTTCTTCAGGATTTTTTTTTCTATGTGAGTGAGGGAGGCAAAACGCAGAACTGCCTATAGCGAGTGCCTCCCCCAAAGTTGAAGGAGTGACAGGGCCAAAATCAAGGGACGTTCGAGCCCAAATGCCTGGACACACGGAGTTTGAAGCAATTTAAGTCATAGGAAGAGGGAAAGACTGATTCTGGGAGAGAGTTCCAGAGCTCAGCTGTTGAATAGAAGAAAGACTGAGAGTAACGTTTCACTCTTGGGTTGGAGAGTTGCACAGAGTAGGGGTGGGATTGTGTTGCAAGACGGGTACCACGTGCCCTACGTAAAGGAGGTGGTATACACTGGGAAAGCTCTGAGGAACACGAATTATTATAGTAACAATAGAATAGCGAGAGAGATGCAACATTGCGGCGAAGAGAGAAGAATGATAGAATATAATAGCGATATTGTCCTTCAATAATGGTAGGTTATAATATCAATGTTGTCCTTTAAGGGAGCCCACCTCGTTTTGTTCTCTCTTTCTCTCCCTCTCTCTTTGGGTTGTAACCGTTCGGCCCCACTCAGCCTACTGTTTTAAGACGTTTACCCCCATCCAGGTGTCAATATTTTCCTGGCGAGCGGTAGCGAGCCAGCATATATATATTTTTGTTTTGACAGCAAGCTAAATTTGTACATTTTTCGATAGAAAAATTTCTCCGGCGAAGCCGGATTTCTCCATACAATGCTGGCTCGCTATCACTCGCCAGAAAGAAACTGACACCTGGATGGGGATAAACATCTTAAAACAGTTGGCTGAATGGGGCCGAATGGATACAAGCCAGAGCAAGAGAGAAAAGGAGGTAGGCTATACTATGAACATTGTCCGCGCCTGTGTAACTATCCCCCTCCCCTGGTATAACTTGTCAGTGATCAGTTATCGGGAGTAGGTGTTTGATAACTCCCTCCACCATAGTATTACCTCCTTCCCACTAATTAATTGGGAGCCTCAGAGATGTTAAATATGGCCTTGGAAATGTTATATGTAGTGAGAGTAATAATTTGTGATATATAAATATATTCTGTCTCTCGCCTGCCAGTTTCTTCTTTCTGCTCTTGTGCATTATCTCTCTCTCTCTCTCTAGCTCTCGCTCTCTCTCTCTCTCTTACACACACATACACAAGCACTGCCACAAAAACAAACACACTCACTTGCTCTCTCTCTCTCTCTCACACACACACACACACACCCACACACATCTACTCTCTCTCTCTCTCTCCCCCCCTCCCCCCCCAAGAACACCCCCCTTAACCCTCTCAATGTTTGTCCACCTATTGTTCACAGTCCCTTTGTGCGAGTATTTTTATCAATAACTTTCTTTCCTCTCTCTCTCTCTCTCTCTCTCTCTCTCTCTCTCTCTCTCTCTCTCTCTCTCTCTCTCTCTCTCTCTCTCTCTCTCTCTCTCTTCTTTGTTCCCTGTCAATCCTCGCCTTGTGTTGTGTTCCCCTAGGGCGTCAAACCGGAGAGATTTTGCTGGAAGACTTGAGAATGAATACCAGAAGAAATGCAGGCAAATTAACAAGAAATAGCATTGTTTTGACCAATGGATCACTCCCAAAGACAACATTTGAACTATAAACCATAATTTCAGCTCTACATATACAATAACAAAGACTAAGATTATTATTATTATTATTATTATTATTATTAGGCTATTATTAATTATTATTATTATTATTATTATTATTATTATCATTATTATTATTATTATTATTATTATTATTATTATGTGTTCCCCCTTTGTCCGGTTGGCTGGCTTGACAAACAGCTGTGACCTCTTTTCGGCATCTTGTTATTAACCCTTTGAAGATCATGACGCGTGTTGACAGTCTATTCTGGCTATCATTAAACGATTGTGTGCAGCTTAAGAAGGAACCGTGGTAATTAATAGGTTAAAGACGGCTATCATTAAACGATTATGTGCAGCTTAAGAAGGAACCGTGGTAATTAATAGGGTAAAGACTATCTCAATCAACACCCTGACTTCCATATACTCTTCCTACTCTTAAGGGAGCCCACCTCGCCTTTTTATCTTTCTCTCCCTCTCTCTTTGGCTTGTATCCATTCGGCCCCAATCAGCCTACTGTTTTAAGACGTTTACCCCCATCCAGGTGTCAATATTTTCCTGGCGAGCGGTAACGAGCCGGCATATATATACATTTGTTTTGACAGCAAGCTAAATTTGTACATTTTTCAATAACAAAAATTCTCCGGCGAAGCCGGATTTCTCCATACAATGGTGGCTCGCTATCGCTTGCCAGGAATAAATCGACACCTGGATGGGGATAAACGTCTTAAAACAGTTGGCTGAATGGAGCCAAATGGATACAAGCCAAGAAAACTGAGAAAAGGAGAGAAAGATAAAAAACAAAGCCGCTCGCCAGGAAAATATTGACACCTGGATGGGGGTAAACGTCTTAAAACAGTAGGCTGAATGGGGCCAAAAGGATACAAGCCAAAGAGAGAGGGAGATAAAGAGAAACAAAGCGAGGTGGGCTCCCTTAACCCCTTCTGTACCGGCGACGTCTGTTTAGTGTTTTCGAGCTACCGGTATTATTAGACTATTTTTGAGCAGCTTAAGAAGGATCTGAAGGGTTAAGGGGGGTGACCTGCTTTTTGTTATTTCTGTCCTTTTCTCTCTTTCTCTGGCTTGTATCCATTCGGCCCCATTCAGCCAACTATTTTAAGACGTTTATCCCTATCTAGGTGTCGATTTCTTCCTGGCGAGCGATAGCGAGCCAGCATTATATGAAGAAATCCGGTTTCGCCGGAGACATTTTTCTATCGAAAAATGTACAAATTTAGCCTGCTGTCTAACAAAAATTTAAAATATGCTGGCTCGCTACCGCTTACCAGTAAAAAATTGACACCTGGATGGAGATAAACGTCTTAAAACAGTAGGCTGCATGGGGCCAAATGGATACAAGCCAGAGAAAGATAGAAAAGGACAGAACAAAACCAGGTCACCCCCCTTAAGTGAGGGAGTTCGAAGCCGGTTCCTTGCTGGAGGCCCTTTTGATACTGAATAAAATCGTCTAGTTATAACCAGAATAAAGTTATAAGGACGTCGCCGGTACAGAAGGGGTTAATCAGAGGATATATTAATTATGTATGTTTGTATATCAGATCAGATGAAGGTATTGCGGGATGATAAGCCTTTACAACGGCACCTCGTATCTACATTCTAGTTTTCCTATTTTTTCTGAAGAGTGTAGAGAGGGGAGAAGGGGTGTTGGAGAGAGAGGAAGCTGTTGGAGTGGCTTCGTTATGTGTATATCTGTGTAACCCGTCTTGATTAGGGGTTATGGGTAGGCTATCTGTCTATCTATCTATCTATTTACCCAGGCTAAGGTTACACATACCGTAGTACTGGGGCATAAGCTTTGATAGAAGATTCCCGCTACCCGGTACGATACCATCTTCGTTTGTATGACGATTTTTGTTTAAATTATTGCTACCGCCAAGCGATATTAGTTACCGGTACTTTAACCCCTTCTGTACCGGTGATGTACTTATTATATACTGGTTATTATTAGACGATTTTCTTCAGCTTAGGAAGGACGTCTATCCATTAAAAAGCAACAAACTATCTCATTTAATCCTTTTAGCAAACACTTATCCTTCCTAAGTTTCATAAAATCGTCTAAATGTAGATGAAATAAAATTCGCGGACTTAGCCTATTTCGAGTTATGGAAGCATATCTCCCGAAACGAATTTATGAATAGATTTGTCCATAAATCAATTACAAAACTATATATACTTTTTATTGAAAAGCAAGTTCTACCCAAAACTCAAACCGGATAGATATAATTGCATAGAGAAAAACATAGGGTGTCCACGAATTGACCACTTGCGAGTTTCGTTCTATAAGGAAGTTGGAGTTGTAGACATCGATATTTATCAGAATTACCTGTTAAAGGTGGGTGTGCATGCTATTATTTTCCTCCACAATCATTACCGGCAGTGTGCACTATAGCTTTTGGTGCAATATTTTCTGCTACAATGGCTTAATTATTTATATAATGGCCAAAATAGGATATGGGTGACACTTTTCTGGATTCGGAGTTTAAGCGCTCTGATGACGTATGCCCAGGAACACAACAAGCTCTTCTGACAGGTGGAAATGGAGGATAGTGACAGTAGTTCCGATTCGTTTGCCAATACTGAGGGTGATAACCGTGATTATGGCGAAGTGATGAATATTGGTGGTGTCCAGGCTTATATGTATGAACCTGTAGGACGAGATCCAGCAGCAGGAGAGGAGGGAGAAGCAGCTGTGATTACCGCCCGCCTTGTTTACACTACTCGGAGCCGCGGCGGACGCTAGCGATCATGTCCCCGTCTATTTTGACTGCATTTGGATACAATAATGAAAGTCCGCCCCTCACGCCTCCATGACTTATTGTCATCATATACATTGCCAACAGGGTCCAAATAACAGAAAAAATCGCCGTCAAAATAGACGGGAACTTAACCGCGGCGACCGATTTTTTTTTTTTTAGCCTAGTTGCTAGTAGTTGAATTTCAGCCAATAAATTTCTTTAGCCTAGGTTAGGCCTATATCCATCGACGCTGACTGTATAATTTGGGCTAAGCTTAAGTTAGCCCATATTATCCACTCTCCTGACTCCTGAAATTGACAAGCACGTATGGGTGGGAGGGTGGTTTGGGGGATGGTGGGGGGAAGGTAGAAGGGTAATTGACTCGTGTTACAAATATGGAGCCGATTGGTGAGGTAGTTTCGCCACCACGGATTTTCATTATTTTATGTGATGATCTACGGATAGGCTGGAAGTGGGTGGTGGGAGGAAGTTGGGGTTGTGGTGGGGGGAAGACAGAAGGGTAGGGGACTTGTCACACAAATATGGAATAATGAAACCAATTGATGCAGTCGTTTCGCCGCCACATATTTTCCTTTCTTTCCTTTGTGATGGCCTGATGCGGCGACCCATGGTCGGCGAGTGGATTGGGGGAGGGGGTTGGGGTGGTGGTAGCAAGAAGCCAGAAGGGTAAGGTACATGTGGTAGAAATATGAAAGCTATAGGTGCAGTCGTTTCGCTGCTACGATTTTTTTCGGCGAGTCCGTATATATACGGACCTGGCACTGGGCGTGACAAGACCCCAGTCCGTATAGGCAATCAGCGGGTGCATCTAGCCATACCCATACTCCACCGCACTTTATTGTCAAAGCATTCATCACGAAAATGTCCATTGCATATGAAGCTTGTTTTGGGCTTTGCCTCCCACACTCTGGTTCTTTGTATAAACTTCACCCATTTGTTACAATGGTATGGATCACTTGGACACTTGTGTAGTGCTATGTTTGGTCCAGGGATGTTGCTACACCCGAAAACAGCACACCTATTCACCATTGTTGCTATACTTGCTGATGTTTACTTCCCAAATGTTTGCCTGGGCCTACGTCACATCCTCACGTGAGTACTAGTTGCAAGGGGTCGCAATTAAATATCTATTTTTGATTTGTTCTCTAATATTGAAGATTAGTTTTGACAAAGGAGTAGTCAGGTTGATTACTGGAGAGCTAAACATCTCTTTAAATACATTATAAATTAATTTTAATTTCGCATGCCCCACCACCTTTAACATACTGTTGTAGTACATTTATAAATACGTAAAACCCAATTCAACATATTTGTTATCCATTAGAAACCTACATTATTATTGTATATCTGTTTAATATCGATGTTTATGGTTCCAACTTCCTTATAGAACGAAATTCGCAAGTCGGCAATTCTCTTGAGTGGGTTAGAGACTACGGTATCCGAGTGTACCGTACCATCTTCGTTTGTATGACGATTTTGTTTTAAATTATTGCTACCGCCAGTCGATATTAGTTACCGTACCGGTACTTTAAGGGGGGTGACCTGCTTTTTGTTATTTCACTCATATGTGTTCTTATGGATATAGGTGTATGTGTATGTATAAGCAGACTTTAGCATCAATGTGGGTAGCATAACAAGTATTGTAGCTATAGGTTGACTGGTGTGGAGCCCCTCGTTCCCCTCATGAGTATGGCCGTTGGGTGTGGGTTCTGTGGGGGTTGTGTAATATATTACACTCATGATCAGCCCGCGTGATGGTGTATGTTGGGGTGGGTGTGGGGTGCCTACAACTGCCTTCCTCATTATTAAATTCAATACCGTAATTTTAAGTTTACTGCAGTAATCGAGTTATGCACAAGGGGCCTTCAAGAGAGATTTCTCTCAAAAGGCTCAGCCATTGTAATAGGTTTCACAAAAAAAAAAATTTAATTGTAATTGGGTTGGCTAAATAAAACTTATTATTTTTATTATTATTATTATTATTATTATTATTATTATTATTCCCTCCAAAGTCCCAACAAGATAATAGCTTTCCCAGGTCAAAACAGCTGGAAGACAGAGAAGGAAATCTAGTTAAGGGAGCCCACCTCGCTTTTTGTATTCTCTTTCTCTCCCTCTCTTTGGCTTGTATCCATTCGGCCCCATTCAGCCTATACTGTTTTAAGACGTTTACCCCCCATCCAGGTGTCAATATTTTCCTGGCGAGCGGTAGCGATCCATCATATATATTTTTTTGTTGTGACAGCAAGCTAAATTTGTACCTTTTTCGAGAGAAAAATTTATCTGGCGAAGCCGGATTTCTCCATACAATGCCGACTCGCTATCGCTCGCCAGGAAGATATCAACACCTGGATGGGGGTAAACATCTTAACACAGTATAGGCTGAATGGGGCCGAATGGATACAAGCCAAAGAGAGAGGGAGAGAAAGATAAAAAAAGCGATGTGGGCTCCCTTAACTAGATTTCCTGTTCCGAAATATAACGAGAAAAAAGTTGCCCATGGAAAATTGACGGAAAAATCGCTCGTGTGACAGCGGCTTAAATGTCAAAACGCGTCATAAGCCTCATGAGGTATTTTGTTAGCGACATCAAGAATAGGTTAAGGGGACATGGGCTGTTTTTCTGGGCCCCCTTCTTCCTCATGCTTACCCCCAATAGTTTTCAGATTTTATGACATTCGGCCCATTAGTTTGGCGATTTTAATACCTTTTGCCCCATTTCGTTGTCAATTTAAAGACATTTCGTGCCATTTAGTGTCGATCTTTACCTGGCGAGCGATAGCGAGCCTGTAATCTTAAGAGTAACCTGCCTTTGGCCGGAACATTTTTCTACCGAAAAATTTACAAATTAATCTAGAAGGGGGATCTGATGGATGTGTTTTTAAGTTTGATGGAGGTCTAGGGAGGAAACTAAAGAAAATAATAAATAAATGAAAAAAATCTACCAAAAAGTGAACCATCCCTCCTTAACCCGTACAGTACCAGGGACGTCCTTTTCATCCTATTCTGCCAACTACTAGACAATTTTATTCAGCTTGGGAAGGACCTCTAACCATAATAAGGCTTCAGACTATCTCAACCAACCCTTTGTTTAACTACCACAGATCCTTCCTAAGTTGCCTAATATCCATTTATCAATACAATCTAACACACGTCGCTGGTAGTCAAAGGGTTAACTATGCTCGGCCCCCTGAAGAAAACGAGGACGCAATTGCCGACTTGCGAGTTTCGTTCTATAAGGAAGTTGGAGTTGTAGACATCGATATTTAACAGAATATACAGCTAAAATACGGTCGTGGTAAATTTATAAATACATAAAACCCAATGTAACATACCGGTACCATTTAACATACCGGTACCATTTATCCATCAGAAACCTACACTATTAATGTATTTCTGTTTAATATCGATGTTCACGGCTCCAACTTCCTTATCGCCTTAAACTCGCAAGTGGTCAATTTCACTATATTCTGGCTACCATTAGACGATATTAGGCAGTTTATTGAGCATATGTGGGAGTCAAAAGGTGTACCGTATTATGATATGGTGTACGGTAATTCGATGGTTTCAAAAGGCCCTTCTTAAACTAAATATAACCGTCTAATGCTCACCAACATATAAGGAGACATAGTTCCATCGTGTGATCGGGTTAAGGGGGGTCACCGTTTTTTTTTTGTATCTTTCTCTCTTTTTCTCTATTTCCCTGGCTTGTATCCATTCAGCCCCATTCAGCCAACTATTTTAAGACGTTTATCCCCTTCCAGGTGTCGATTTCTTCCTAGCGAGCGATAGCGAGCCAGCATTGTATGGAGAAATCCGGCTTCGCCGGAGACATTTAGCTTGCTGTCAAAACAAAAATATATATATGATGGCTCGCTACCGCTCGCCAGGAAAATATTGACACCTGGATGGGGGTAAACGTTTTAAAACAGTAGGCTGAATGGGGCCGAATGGATACAAGCCAAAGAGAGAGGGAGAGAAAGAGAAAACAAAGCGAGGTGGGCTCCCTTAAGGTTATTACACGGTACGACCATAGAGACAGATTTGTGGAGATGAAAACAAAATGGCATGGTACCGATCACTCCATAAAAAAATAATAATAATAGAAAATGGTAGAAATGGAAAACGAAGAAGAGAAAAGAAGAGAAAACGGCAAAGACTGAGCGGCCATAATAATAATAATAATAATAATAATAATAATAATAATAATAATAATAATAATAATAATAATAATGAAAATAATAATAATAATAATAATTTAACAATAATAATAATTAATAATAATCTAATAATAATAATAATAATAATAATATACACCCGATAACACACTGTAATCCAGGAGTAATGGAACAGAAGTAACACAAACAGGAATAAAGATTAAATACAAAAATAAATGGGTCCCCCTGAGAATAACACAGAAGATAGCTAACCTAACCTAACCTAACCTAACCTAACCTAACCTAACCTAACCTAACCTAACCTAACCTAACCTAACCTAACCTAACCTAACCTCATATATATATAGTCAGTAAATCTAAGTAACGCTAAACCCATATTTGTGCAAGATTATGGCTTTATGACTATGACCCACCTCGCTTTTTTTTCTCTTTCTCTCCCTCACTCTTTGGCTTGTATCCATTCGGCCCCATTCAGCCTTCTGTTTTAAGATGTTTACCTTCATCCAGGTGTCAATATTTTCCTGGCGAGCGGTAGCGAGCCAGCATATATATATTTTTTGTTTTGACAGCAAGCTAAATTTCTCCGGCGAAGCCGGATTTCTCCATATACAATGCTAGCTTGCTATCGCTCGCCAGGAAGAAATCGACACCTGGATGGGGATAAACGTCTTAAAACAGTTGGCTGAATGGGGCCGAATGGATACAAGCCAGGGAAAGAGAGAAACGGAGAAGAAGATGAAAACAAATCCGGTAACCCCCCTTAACGATAATACTAAATACAAATGATAACATTAGAGTAAGAACTACGAGACGCCCTTATAGACATACTAAAAATATTGAAAGATGAAAAGAAAATTAAACGTAAAAATCTCTTAGGCGAGAATTTTAATTAAGAATACGGCAATAAGACTAATAATATACGGTAACAATTAAAATATATATATATATATATATATATATATATATATATATATATATATATATATATATATATATATATATATAAACCGAAGCAGGGTGTCAGACAAATACTTAGTTCCTACATTTACGTCATTAATGTTGAAGCCTAAATGTAAAGTTAATATTTTGGTAACCTTTCTTATGGTGTCTTACAAAGTGTTAAAATGGCCTAAACAGTTCCCTTTCATGTTAGGGGGAGATTTCCACTTGAGGGATTTTTTTTCTGGACCCCTTTTTCCCTCATGTGTAGCCCAATTGATTTTGAGATTTTAAGACGTTAGCCCTAGTAGTTTGGACATTTTAAGACATTTTGCCCCATTTCTGTCAATTTTAAGACCTTTCGTGCCATTAAGGTGTCGATTTTTTCCTGGCGAGCGACAGCGAGCCTGTAATTTAAGAGCAACCGGCCTCCGGCCGGGACATTTTTCTACCGAAAAATGTACACATTTATCTTGAAAGGGGGTCTAGGGGGTGTAATTTTAAGCTTGATGGAAGCGTAGGGAACAAACTAAAAACCTCCCCTTAATATTTGCTAATTTATTTATCTTTATATTATTTTTTAGTTTCCTCCCCAGATTTCCATCAAGCTTCAAAACACTCCCCCTAGACCCCTCTTCGAGATAAATTTGTAAATTTTTCGGTAGAAAAATGTCCCGGCGTTGCTCCTACAATTACATGCTCGCTATCGCTCACCAGGAAAAAATCGACACCTAAATGGCACGAAATATCCAAATATTCACAGAGAAATGGGGTGAAAGGGCTTAACATCGCCAAACTAATGGGGCTAAACATGAGGGAGAAGGAGGGCCAGAAAAACGTCCATCTCATAATAATTAAAACACTTAATCCTCAATGGCCTCCGTTCGACGCCCTGATAATTTACCGAAGTAATGAAGGAAGAAGTGGACGGTAAGCCAGCAGAATATATCCTATAGCAACTATAGGTAATATTATAGACAGTAGAATCTCGTGGCTTAAGGGGAGGTTTTTAGTTTATTCCCTAGACTTCCATCAAGCTTAAAATTACTCCCCCTAGACCCCCTTTCAAGATAAATTTGTACATTTTTCGGTAGAAAAATGTCCCGGCCGAAGGCCGGTTCCCCTTAAATTACAGGCTCGCTATCGCTCGCCAGGAAAAAATCGACACCTAAATGGCACGAATGGTCTTAAAATTGATTTAAATGGGGCGAGAGTTCTTAAAATCGCCAAACTAATGGGGCGAACGTCTTAACATCTCAAAAGCAATGGGGCTAGACATGAGGGAGAAAGGGGTCAAGAAAAAAGTCCCTCGAGTGGAAATCTCGCCTTAATGTCACTCCCAACACCAAACACTTCCCATTGAAATTAAGGAGGGTCATCTGCTCTTTTTATCTTTCTCTCTTTCCCTGGCTTGTATCCATTCGGCCCCATTCAGCCAACTGTTTTAAGACGTCTATTTTCATCCCGGTGTCAATTATTTCCTGGTGAGCGATAGCGAGCCAGCATTGTATGAAGATATACGGCTTCGCCGGAGAGATTTTTCTATCGAAAAATGTACAAATTTAGCCTGCTGTCAGAAACATTTAAAACAAAAATATGTTGGCTCGCTACCGCTCGCCAGGAAAATATTTACACCTGGATGGGGATAAACGTCTTAAAACAGTAGGCTGAATGGGGCCGAATAAATACAACCCCGAGACAGAGGGAGAGGGAGAGAAAAAAACAAGGTGAACCCCCTTAATGAAAGCAGGTGATCATCCCGGGACTCGTATAACAGACATCCAATATGTCGGATAGATAACGGCTGTAACAATATTTAAATAAACAAAATGACACGACTAAATGGCGTTGCTTAACCTAAATTTCTGCATATCGGTTTAGGATAAGGGGAGGTTTTTAGTTGATTCCCTAGACTTCCATCAAGCTTAAAATTACTCCCCCTTGACACCCTTTCAAGATAAATTTGTACATTTTTCGGTAGAAAAATTTCCCGGCCGAAGGCCGGTTCCCCCTAAATTACAGGCTCGCTTTCGCTCGCCAGGAAAAATTCGACACCTAAATGGCACGAATGGTCTTAAAATTGACAGAAATGGGGCGAGGGTTCTTAAAATCGCCAAACTAATGGGGCAAGCGTCTTAAAATCTCAAAAGCAATGGGGCTAAACATGAGGGAGAAAGGGGTCAAGAAAAAAATCCCTCAAGTGGAAATCTGTCCTTAATGTTGTTGTTTGGTGTGCTGTTTCCTTGTGGTAAGAGATAATATTCTCTTGACTGTACTTCCTACTCTGCAATTGACCACTTGCGAGTTTCCGTCTACAGTACAAGGAAGTTGGAGCCGTAAACATCGATATTATACAGAAATACCCAATAATAATGTACGACGATAGGTTTTTGATGGATAAAGGGTCTGTTGAATTGGGTTTTATGTATTGATGTGAATGTACTACGACCGCATTTGAGCTGGTAATTCTGCTAAATATCGATGTCTACAACTCCAACTTCCTTATTAGAGAACAAAACTCGCAAGTCGGCAATTGTGTCTTAATTCCCACGACTAAATTAAGGGGAGATTTCCACTTGAGGGATTTTTTTCTTGACCCCTTTCTCCCTCATGTTTAGCCCCATTGCTTTCGAGATTTTAAGATGTTCGCCCCATTAGTTTGGCGATTTTAAGAACTGTCACCCCCTTTATGTCACTTTTAAGACCTTTCGTGCCCTATAGGTGTCGATTTTTTCCCTGGCGAGCGATAGCGAGCCTGTAATTTAAGAGGAACCGGAAATTTTTCTACCGAAAAATGTACACATTTATTTTGAAAGGGGGTCAAGGTGGTGTAATTTTAAGCTTGATGGAAGTCTAGGAAACACACTAAAACTCTCCCCTTAATGGCGAATAATTACCGGTATATGACACAACTCACACCAGTCTCACAAGATCCACTATATAAAATAAAATCACAAACCACGCTGAGAATCCTATTTAGGCTATTATACACAGACTTCCTGCATGTGTCTTGAAAGGCTAATACAGGCGGTAGACAAACATAATGCAGGATTAAGGGGAGACAGACCGTTTTTCTGGACCCCCTTCTCCCTAATGTTTAGCCCCACTAGTTTTGAGATTTTAAGACGTTGGTTCCATTAGTTTGGGGATTTTATGACCTTTCACCCCATTTCTTTGTCAATATTAGGACCCTTCGTGCTATTTAGGTGTCGATTTTTTTTTCCTAGCGAGCGATAGCGAGCCTGTAATTTTAGGAAGAAACGGCCTTTGGCCGGGAAATTTTTCTACCGAAAAATGGACAAATCTATCTAGGGGATATTGTTATAAGCTTGATGGAGGTCTAGGGAGGAAACTAAACAAATAAGGTATATGAATAAATGAATTAATAGACCAAACAAACAGCCACTGTCCCCTTATGCTTCACCCCATCCATTTGTCGATTTTTTTCTCTGGGCGAGCGAGAGCGAGCCTGTAACTAGAAGAAACCGGCCTTCGACAGGTACAATTTAGCTTAAAGGAGGTCTGGGTGGCCATTTTTTAGTTTGAATAAATATGCCTGTGTTTTGTTGACATCTCTTTGTAAACAACATGTACCTATTTGTAACAATAACCCTTTTTTAATTGTATTTTGAATTGAATTGAATAGGGAGGCGTTTTTTGTTATCCTATGGGACCTATGAAATATAGAAAATGGCACTAGCAGGCAAACCCCTTAATAATCCTCCTGGTAATATAGAATAACTATTGGTACGGTCGCGCTAATAAGTCATGTCCCAGCTGTCATTACGTTTGGCTTGCTCTGTGCTGTATTAATGTCTGTCAGATGTTGAATAGGGTGCGAAAGTGAAGGAACATGTTTGTATATTTCACTCGATATGAAGAAATGAAGCTTAGATATTGCTGATACCAATTATTAATTAAAACATACTTGGTGCCGAGACATCACTTATTAGCGCGATTAGGCAGTATATATTGTCTAAGTAAAAAATAAATCAAAACGAAATGGAAAACAAAATCCAATCGAAGAAAGCGCTACGGGATTCTTAGAGTGGATTGTGTTTCTACATTTAGAAGACATATTTTAAAGAACATGACTGCAACAAAATAGATATAATAATGTGAAATATAAATAAGTAATAAACAATAATTGGAAGAATACATCAACGTTAATCAAATAAAACCCAATCTAAGTATCACGTAGCCTAGAGACTGTCACATAATATGGATGCAAAAAATACTGTAATAGAATATATATATACAGTATATATATATAAGAAATGCGTAACGTTATAATATAAAATAATAGATAAGAGCAAGACAAACACACAATGTAGGTTGGAGACTTCCCACATTTTTAAGTATATGATAATAATAATAAAATTAGAAGAAATAGACGAAGTATATAATAGGCAAGAAATAAAGGAAGATAGAAGTACATAAAGTTTAACTACGGCTGTATACCATGTAAGATTAAGGAGAGGCGGGTCGTTTTTCTGGACCCCCTTCTCCCTAATGTTTAGCTCCACTTGCTGTGAGATTTTAAGACGTTCGGCCCATTAGTTTGGTGATTTTAACACCTTTCACCCCATTTCTTTGTCAATCTATTTCGTATTAATTTCACCACACCACCAAACACCTCCAATGAAATTAATGAAAGCATATAATTATGTGATCCACCGGGATTCGAACCTGGGTTATCACACACAGATATTTAGACACCTTAACCATTACACCGCCAATATTAGGACCCTTCGTGCCATTTAGGTGTCGATTTTTTCCTGACGAACGATAGCGAACCTGTAATTTTAGGGAGAATCGGCCTTTGGCCGAGACATCTTTCTACCGAAAAATATACAAATATATCTTGAAGGGGGATCTAGGGGGTGTTTTTCTAAGTTTGACGGAGGTCTAGGGAGGAAACTAAAACAAAATATGAATAAATTAATTAACAGACCAAACAAACAGCCAGTGCCCACTTAATACAATACAAGCAATACATAACAACAAACAGCCACTGTCCCCTTAATACAATACAAGCAATACATAACAACAACTGCACAAGACAATATTAACCCCTTCTGTACCGGAGGCGTCTTTTGTATTCAATTTCAGCTACATTTAGACGATTGTGTGAAGCTTAAATGAGATTTAATGAGAGAGTCTGTAGCCTTTTAATGGGTAGACGTTCTTTCTAAGCTAAACAAAATCGTCTATTAGTTGCCAGAATATATATAATGAGAAGTACATCACCGGTACAGAAGGGTCCCCTAAAGACAATCCAAGGCTTAAGGGGAGGCTGGCCGTTTGTTTGGTCTATTAATTCATTTATTCATATATATTTTTAGTTTCCTCCCTAGACCTCCATCAAGCTTAGAAAAACACCCCCTAGACCCCCCCCCCCCCCCCTTCAAGATAAATTTGTGCATTCAGTAGAAAAATGTCCCGGCCGAAGGCCAATTCCTTTTAAAATTGCAGGCTCGCTTTCCCTCGCCAGGAAAAAAACGACACCTACATGGCACGAAAGGTCCTAATATTGATAACGAAATGGGGCGAAAGGTGTTAAAATCGCCAAACTAATGGGCCGAGCCGCCGAACGTCTTATGATATCAAAACTAGTGGGGCTAAAGATTAGGGAGAAGGGGGTCCAGAAAAACAGTCTGCCTCTCCTTAAATCCTGTAGGCTGGAGACTGACCTCGTCCGTGGTTTGATTACTGTAACCCACACGTCCTCTGCTGTCAGTCGATCCTGCCCACCACCCCTCTCTCTCTCTCTCCCTCCACACCCTCACCAGTCTCTCTCTCTCTCTCTCTTCTTCAACACCTTCACTATACACCACTCACATCACCGTATAACACCATTGATACACCTTTTCCACCACTAATATTTCGGACTTCACCCCTTTGCTATACACTGGGCAGCTCCCTTGTTCTCGGGGAGAGTTATTTAAATCACATGCAAGGGTAAGAGCCAGTGCAACATTTTTTTTCCAAAGGGCCGTATTGGATTAGGATGGGGATTCCGCGGCTATGGCAAAGCGCACTCACGCCCTCTCCACACTTACACAAGAAACAAAGAAAAGTTGAGAAGTTGTGGTGTGGCTTCACTGGCACGGCTCGGAGACGGCCTGGGGCGCATATTTCATTAAAGTACCTAGTCTTCTCTCGCTCACATCTTGCAGCCGCAGAGAGAGACCCTCCCCGCTAACATTACTACACTTCCCCGCTTCCCCACCCCGCACCGCTCTTCTTACCCCGCTTCTTTTCACATCACACGCGACCACTGCACCTTCACGCTTCCATCGCGCCCCTACACACGCTTCATCACTTCGTAAAACTTGCACAAAACACGAGTTATCCCAAAGTTTCCATGCACCACACACACACCAACCCTGGGCTCAGACTCTCAGATCCCAGGTAGACATCACCGCACACGGGCTGGGGACGAGAGTGCCCAGGTTAGCTGATTCATTTTACCCTGTTTTTCTAGTTGTCAGGTTCGCACATCACTTACGACTACACATTATTTTTTCTTCCAACGGTTAGGGCTCCCGGGAGAGGATTGGTGTGTGAGATTACGGCGTATTTACAGAGTTATGCACTAGCCGATCGGGAGAGGATAGAGGAGCTGTGGACGAGAGACAAGCTTGTTATAGGGTGAGGGGGGTGACGCACCTCGAGTCGGCTGTAAGCACTGGCTCAAGAATCAACAGGTGCAGGCGATTTCAACCCCACATCCAGCACACCCTACACAACCCCAGCCCCCCTCCATTGAACTGCCGATGGATGTATTAATCGGCTGGCTAAAAAATCCGATGCGCTCACAGCTCTGGCGTCCCAGCATCACTTGAGAGAGCTGGCGGGGTTATTTATGTGTAAGGTCAGAAGGGTTCAAGCATCTTTGGTGGTGGGTTCCCATTTTCCTCCCTGAGCCGGCCGCGGTGCGTTTTCTGTGCGCCCTAACCCAGAACTCTGTACAAAGGCGAGTGACTGCTTCCATTACCGCGGGGCCAGCCCTATCATAAAACCCACAGTCACAGCAACACAATTTCCGACAATTTGTATCGGCAACTAGGGACTGACAGGTGAATTTAGCCGTTCCAAAAATCAAGCCACTACACTGTAATAAAATAATAAAATGTGCGTTGGCCACCCCGAAACAAAAACAAATAATAATAATAAATAATAAAATATAATAAAATAAAAATAGGAGAAGTGGGGATTGGGCCTGAGTACGGTCGAGGTTAATAAATGTTGTCAGATATTTCACAAAGTTTCGGACACTGACTAATATTCTGAGGGATAAGCACTTTTCCCAGTAACTATAAAGGTACCAATAACACTTGTTGAGCGAAATCCACTGGAATCTATGACAACACTTAATACCCCAGATGTACAGTCGCGCTAATAAGTGATGTCTCGGCACCAAGTATGTTTTGATCAATAATTGGTA
Source organism: Paralithodes platypus (assembly GCA_032716605.1). Taxonomy (NCBI): domain Eukaryota; kingdom Metazoa; phylum Arthropoda; class Malacostraca; order Decapoda; family Lithodidae; genus Paralithodes; species Paralithodes platypus. Next base: position 14,997,973 of record CM064571.1, read on the forward strand.
TCAGCAATATCTAAGCTTCATTTCTTCATATCGAGTGAAATATACAAACATGTTCCTACACTTACCCACACTATTCAACATCTGACAGACATTAATACAGCACAGAGCTGTATCAGATAGATAGATAGAGCGTTCATATGTAACAAAACTTACACACCTAAAAAGTACCTCGATCGTTTACATATGCATATTAGAACACATGAGCGATTGAAACACTGTTATATGTGTGTGTGTCGTCATGTGTGGTATATTTGCACACACGATAACTCCAGTGCACCAGAACCATGAGTCGAGTTGCCGAGAACCTAACCATGGTGGCAAGGGAGACCAGAAATATTGCCAGATTAAGGGGGGATGGGCCGGTTTTCTGGACCACTTTCTCCCTCATGTTTAGCCCCATTAGTTTTCAGATGTTAAGATGTTTGCCCCATTAGTTAGTCGATTTTAAAACCTTTCGCCCCATTTCTTCGTCAATATTTAGACCTTTCGTTCTATTTAGGTGTCGATGTTTTCCCTGGCGTACGATAGTGAGCCTGTAATGTTGGAAGAACCGGCCTTTGGCCGGGAAATTTGTCTACCGAAAAATGTACAAATTAATGTAGAAGGCGGATCTAATGGATTTTTTGTTTTATAATTTGATAGAGGTCTATGGAGGAAACTAGAAAAAATAATGAATACATGCAAAAATCGCCCAAAAAGTAAACCATCCCCCCTTAACCCTTTCTATACCAGCGACGTATTTTCATTATATTATGGCTTCTATTAATCTATTTTCTTCAGTTTAAGAAGGATCTCTAGCCATTATAAGGCTTCGAACTATCTCAATCAACCCTTTTAACTAACACAGATCCTTCCTAAGCTACATAAAATCGTCCAAATATAGCTAGAATGAGATACAACAGACGTCGCCGGTACAGAAGGGGTTAAAGTTGCCACCACTCGGTAGGGAGGGGTATCGCCGCGGACATGAATCCTGGTTTGTCATCGGGCGCATGTACGACACGATTGTTGGCTTTGGGTTAAATAAGGGGAGACACACCGTTTTGCTGGACCCCTTTCTCCCTAATGTTTAGCCCCACTAGTTTTGAGATTATAAGACGTTCGGCCCATTAGTTTGGCGATTTTAACACCTTTCGCCCCATTTAGTTGTCAATTTTAAGACCTTTTGTGCCATTTAGGTGTCAATTATTTCTTGGCGAGCGATAGCGAGCCTGCAATTTTAAGAGGAATCGGCCTTCGGCCGGGACATTTTTCTACCGAAAAATGTACAAATTTATCTTGAAGGGGGGTCTAGGGGGTGTTTTTCTAAGCTTGATGGAGGTCTAGGGAGGAAACTAAACAAATATATGAATTAATAGACCAAACAAACGGCCAGTCTCCCCTTAACACATTATTTGCTACCGGGCGGCTTTTTACGCTTAGTGTACAGATAAGTCATTTAGTTTACAATTGACTGTTTATTCGTGTTTAGCTTATTGGACAGTATTGCATTTAATAGTTTAGGGGGTTAATATTGTGTTTTAGTGTGATATCTTACAACACATGACTAGAGATAAATATTTGTAAAGGGGGTCACCGGTTTTTTTTTTTATCTTTCTCTCCTTTTCTCTCTTTCTCTGGCTTGTATCCATTCGGCCCCATTCAGCCAACTGTTTTAAGACGTTTATCCCCATCCAGGTGTCGATTTCTTCCTGGCGATCGATAGCGAGCCAGCATTGTATGGAGAAATCCGGCTTCGCCGGAGAAGTTTTTCTATCGAAAAATTTACAAATTTAGCTTGCTGTAAAACAAAACAAAATATATATGCTGGCTCGCTACCGCTCGCCAGGAAAATATTGACACCTGGATGGGGGTAAACGTTTTAAAACAGTAAGCTGAATGGGGCCGAATGGATAAAAGCCAAAGAGAGAGGGAGAGTAAGAGAAAACAAGCGAAGTGGGCTCCCTTAAGTGATCAAAGCTGACTTATGATACGAACACGATTCCTTAACTTCGATCAAGAATGAAAAAATACCATCATTACTGTCCAACAATAACTGAACATATGAACGGATACATTTTTTACCCAAAGGAAAATATTAGATCTAATGGTTTAAGCCTTAAGGGGACAGTGGCTGTTTGTTTGATATATAAATTAATTTATTCATATATTTTTTTTAGTTTCCTCCCTAGACCTCCATCAAGCTTAGAAATACACCCCGTAGACCCCCCCTTCCAGATAGATTTGTACATTTTTCGGTAGAAAAATGTCCCGGCCAAAAGCCAATTCCTCTTAAAATTACAGGCTCGCTATCGCTCGCCAGGAAAAAATCGACACCTAAATGGCACGAAGGATTCTAATATTGACAAAGAAATGGGGTGAAAGGTCATAAAATCCCCAAACTAATGGAACCAACGTCTTAAAATCTCAAAACTAGTGGGGCTAAACATTAGGGAGAAGGGGGTCCAGAAGAACGGTCTGCCTTCCCTTAAGTTGCGGTAATAAAGAACTACAATTGAATGTGTTAAATAATATTGTCCAATAATAGTGTGTTTGTTTCAAGATGTTACGGGGAGGCAGACCGTTTTTCTGGATCCCCTTCTCCCTAATGTTTAGCCCCACTAGTTTTGAGATTATAAGACGTTCGGCCCATTAATTTGGCGATTTTAACACCTTTCGCCCCATTTCGTTGTCAATTTCAAGACCTTTCGTGCCATTTAGGTGTCGATTATTTCCTGGCGAGCGATAGCGAACCTGCAATTTTAAGAGGAACCGGCCTTCGGCAGGGACATTTTTCTACCGAAAAATGTACAAATTTATCTTGAAGGGGGTCTAGGGGGTGTTTTTCTAAGCTTGATGGAGGTCTAGGGAGGAAACTAACAAAATATATGAATAAATGAATTAATAGACCAAACAAACGGCCAGTCTCCCCTTAAGACGGGTCTATGGTAGCAAAAAAGGTTGATTGAGATAGTCCCAAGCCTGTTAATAGTTGGAGACCCTTTCTAAACTGCATAAAACCGTCTTATAGTGGCTAGAATATAATAAAACCGTCTTATAGTGGCTAGAATATAATAAAACCGTCTTATAGTGGCAAGAATATAATAAAACTGTCTTATAGATAGGGGAGGTGTGGTGGAGTGGTCTTGCCACTGGCCTGGTAATCCAAAGGTCCCGGGTTCAAATCCCGATGTATCAATGGGAAGATATTATTGGGATGGAATTTGTGCTGTACCTAGTATCAGTGCATTACCACAAGCCCACCGAAACGTCAATAAAATACCCTCATTGTTCCCTGATTAAATAGCAGTGTATGATAATTCCCATATTCAAATATGCTATAGGGGTGCAATGCCTGGTGAGTTATCTTCTCAACAGGTGCTTGTGTGTGTGTAAGTGTGAGAGTCCGAGTGTAGGGGTGAGACAGTGAAGCACGGGAACGAGATGGCTTCAGAGATGGGGGTCGTTTCGGGCCATGAGTGAGCACCGTGCTCATAGTGTGTAGGCAATATGGCAGGTGCTCGTTGTACTCTCTAGTGGCTTCAGAATACTCCCTAGACTGGAACAAGACCTCACGGGCTTTCACTGTCATTGTAAAGCGGTGAATGTTAAGGCTCTCAGCCTATAGTGCCCGTCGTGGTAGTTGGAATATAGAAAAAAAAAAAAAAAAAAAAAAAAAAAAAAAAAAAAAACGTCTTATAGTGGCTAGAATATAATAAAACCATCTCATAGTGGCTAGAATATAATAAAACCGTCTTATACAGTAGTGGCTAGAATATAATAAACCCGTCTTATAGTGGCTAGAATATAATAAAACCGTCTTATAGTGGCTAGAATATAATAAAACCGTCTTATAGTGGCTAGAATATAATAAAACCGTCTTATAGTGGCTAGAATATAATAAAACCATCTTATAGTGGCTAGAATATAATAAAACCGTCTTATAGTGGCTTTTTTTTTTTTTTTTTTTCTATGTAATTGAAGGAGGCAAAAGGCATAACTGCCTATAGCGAGTGCCTCCCCCATAGTTGAAAGAGTGACAGGGCCAAAATCAAGGGACGTTCGAGCCAAAATGCCTGGACACACGGAGTTTGAAGCAATTTAAGTCATAGGAAGAGGGAAAGACTGATTCTGGGAGAGAGTTCCAGAGCTCAGATGTTGAGTAGAAGAAAGTTTGAGAGTAACGTTTCACTCTTGGGTTGGAGAGTTGCACAGAGTAGGGGTGGGATTGAGTTGCAAGACGGGTACCACGTGCCCTACGTAAAGGAGGTGGTATGCACTGGGATAGCTCTGAGGAACACTGATTATTATAGTAGCGATAGAATAGCGAGAGAGATGCAACATTGCGGCGGCGGAGAGAGAGAGATTGCAGAGAGTTGGTGAGTGGACGGGAGTTAATGATACGAAAGGCCTTCCTTTCAACTTTGTCTAGGAGAGCGGTGTGAGAGGAACCTCCCACACATGTGAACAATACTCAATACAAGGGCGCACTATGCCCCTGTACAGAGCAAGAAGCTGTGCAGGGGAAAAGAACCCCCTAAGGCGGTTGAGCACACCCAGCTTCTGGGAGGCTGCCTTAGCAAGACTGGTAATATGGTCCTTCCAAATGAGAGCAGAAGAAAAAGAGACACCAAGAATATTGAGAGAAGATGAAGGGTTGATTTTTGTATTGTTGAAGAATAAGGGATAGTCCGCTGGGAGATCCTGACGGGTAGATAGATGGAGAAATTGGGTTTTGGAAGCATTAAAGTTAACAAGGTTTTCTCTGCCCCAATTGGAAATAGTATTTAGATCAGAATTTAAGAGTTCTATGGCTTCATTACGTTTGTCGTTGAGGGATTGCTGGCTGGGGCGTTCTGAAAAACTAATGGAGTAGTGTAAGGTTGAGTCGTCTGCGTATGAATGGATGGGAATTAAGGTATAGTTAAGGAGATCATTTATAAAAATTAGAAAGAGAATAGGAGATAGGACAGAGCCCTGAGGAACACCGGAGTTTATAAGGTGAGGAAGTGAACAATGGCCGTCCACAACCGCAGCTATGGAACGGCCGGAAAGGAAATTAGAGACAAAGGCACAGATGGAGGGATAGAAACCGAAGGAGGGTAGTTTAGAAATTAACGATTTATGCCAGACTCTATCGAAGGCTTTCGATATGTCTAGTGCAATAGAAAAAGTCTCACCGAAGTCCCGAAAGGAGGATGACCAAGAGTTAGTAAGATATGAAAGAAGATCACCAGTAGAGCGACCCTTAAGGAAGCCATACTGGCGATCTGAGAGCAGATTATGAGAAGAGAAATGCTTAAGAAATTTGGAAGCAAGAATAGTTTCAAAAACTTTAGAAAGACAAGAGATAAGAGCAATTGGACGATAGTTGGAGGGTTGAGAGCGGTCACCCTTCTTTGGCTAGAATATAAAACCGTCTTATAGTGGCTAGAATATAATAAAACCGTCTTATATTGGCTAGAATATAATAAAACCGTCTTATAGTGGCTAGAATATAATAAAACTGTCTTATAGTGGCTAGAATATAATAAAACCGTCTTATAGTGGCTAGAATATAATAAAACTGTCTTATAGTGCCTAGAATATAATAAAACCGTCTTATAGTGGCTAGAATATAATAAAACCGTCTTATAGTGGCTAAAATATATAATAAACCGTCTTATAGTGGCTAGAATATAATAAAACCGTCTTATAGTGGCTAGAATATAATAAAACCGTCTTATAGTGGCTAGAATATAATAAAACCGTCTTATAGTGGCTAGAATATAATAAAACCGTCTTATAGTGGCTAGAATATAATAAAACCGTCTTATAGTGGCTAGAATATAATAAAACCGTCTTATAGTGGCTAGAATATAATAAAACCGTTATAGTGGTTAGAATATAATAAAACCGTCTTATAGTGGCTAGAATACAATAAAACCGTCTTATAGTGGCTAGAATATAATAAAACCGTTATAGTGGCTAGAATATAATAAAACCGTCTTATAGTGGCTAGAATATAATAAAACCGTCTTATAGTGGCTAGAATATAATAAAACCGTCTTATAGTGGCTAGAATATAATAAAACCGTCTTATAGTGGCTAGAATATAATAAAAATATGTCACCGGTAACGAGGGGGTTAATATTATAAATATAAATATTATACAATAACAATAACTGATGAAAAGATTTCGTAAATTCAAGTCTGGATTTTATATACAGTACATCAATGATTTTACTAAATAATTATTATTATTGATTAGATTTTATGCTCATTGAAAAAGCCTTGATGGACATTGGATTTATACTATCAAATGTCTAAAATTATAAAAAAATACCAATAGTTAAGGGGAGGTTTTTAGTGTGTTTCCTAGACTTCCATCAAGCTTGAAATTACACCCCCTTGACCCCTTTCAAGATAAATTTGTACATTTTTCGGTAGAAAAATATCACGGCCGAAGGCCGGTTCCTCTTAAATTACAGGCTCGCTATCGCTCGCCAGGAAAAAAATGACACCTAAATGGGACGACAGGTCTTAAAAGTGACATAAATGGGGTGAAAGTTCTTAAAATCGCCAAACTAATGGGGCGAACGTCTTAAAATCTCAAAAGCAATGGGGATAAACATGAGGGAGAAAGGGGTAAAGAAAAAAAATCCCTCAAGTGGAAATCTCCCCTTAATAAGCAGATATATCCTAATGACTTACTTTTCAGTAAAAAAAAAAATAAAAAATAAAAAATATAATGATATTTTCGTCGGTATTTTGATTCACAAACTGAAAAAAAAAATACTATATAATGAATACAGAAAACAACTAAGTTATTAGTATTGGAAGCCCCAGTTAGCATTATTATTTAGCATAAAAGTAGTTCTAGATAGTCCCCTCAGGCTTAAGGGGAGATGGGCCGTTTTTCTGGTCCCCCTTCTCCCTCATGATTAGTCCCATTAATTTGGCGGTTTTAACACCTTTCGCCCCATTTCGTTGTCAATTTTAAGACCTTTCGTGCCATTTAAGTGTCGATTATTTCCTGGCGAGCGAAAGCGAGCCTGCCATTTTAAGAGGAACCGGCCTTCGGCCGGGAAATTTTTCTACCGAAAAATGTACAAATTTATCTTGAAGGGTGGTCTAGGGGGTGTTTTTCTAAGCTTGATGGAGGTCTAGGGAGGAAACTAAATAAATATATGAATAAATGAATTAATAGACCAAACAAACGGCCAGTCTCCCCTTAAACCAACCTTTTTATGCTTCAAAGCAGCTGGCTTCTAAGAATATATATATTTTGAATACACCATATATATATATATATATATATATATATATATATATATATATATATATATATATATATATATATATATATATATATATATATATATATATATATAGAGAGAGAGAGAGAGAGAGAGAGAGAGAATGGCCAGCTCTAGGATTTTAACCTCTACAGACCTCCTGTTTGTAGAGGTTCGAATCCTAGCCCTGGCTATTATATTTGTCATCACATAAACAACTTGTCATGCTTAGGGCAGCGGGATTTCGATTAAATGACTGTCTGTCCCCCACTTGAGTGTGGTTGGGGAGAAACACAGGTAGAAGTACCAGATTTCACCTTTTAACCTTCTCAGTGGTAATGGTGACAGACCTCCTGCGGCCTGCCTGTAGAAGTTTGAATCCTAGACCTGCTTATTATATTTGTCATCAAATAATCATAGATAAATATATAGATATAATTATAGATCTTTCTTTTTGGCATCTAGCCAAAAACATCTCCAACAATTTCACTTCCTCGTCTTTCCCTCCTCTTTTCCACTCTGACGGTACCACCGTCACCTTTTCCTCTGAAAAGATGAACTCTTTCCTCAAACTTTCACTAAAACCTCCACCAGCGGTACTCCTACCTCTCCCCCTCCCCCCCTCTTACTTACATATGCCGAATATCCTAATCTTTTCTAAGGATGTACTTTCTATCCTCTCTGGGCTTAATACTAAGAAGGTGTACGGACCGGATGGTGTTCCTCCTGCTGTACTAAAAAAAAATCTTCTGTGCTGAATACCTGCCTAGGCAAACTCTTTTGTTTCTGTCTTTCCTCTAACGTCTTTCCTTCTTGCTGGAAGTTTGCTCTCATTCAACCTGTCCCAAAGAAAGGTGACCGTTTTCAACCCTCCAACTATTGTCCAATTGCTCTCATTTCTTGCATCTCTGAAGTTTATTAAACTATTCTTAAATAAAAATCTCTTACCATAATCTACTTTCAGATCGCCAGTATGGTTGCCTTAAGGGCCGCTCTACTGGTGATCTCCTTGCCTATCTTACTAACTCTAGGTCATCCTCCCTTCGGGACTTCGGTGAGATTTTGTCTATTGCTCTAGACAAATCGAAAGCTTTCGATAGAATCTGGTACAAACTTCTAATTTCCTAACTACCCTCCTTCGTTTCTATCCCTCTATCTGTGCCTTTGTCCTTAATTTCCTTTCTGACAGTTCCATAGCTGCAGTTGTGGACGGCCATCACTCACTTCCTCAACCTGTCAACTTCTCAGGGTTCTGTCCTGTCTCCAGTTCTCTTTCTAATAGTCATTAATCATCTAAACTGTACCTCTAATGTATATATATATATATATATATATATATATATATATATATATATATATATATATATATATATATATATATATATATATATATATAAATAATTCCCCGCTAATGTTTGCTAATATTGTTATCAGCCACGAGTATCATCATTAGCTTCTTAGCCAGTGCATGAATCTTCCCGGTAGTGAGGTGGGCTAAGGTGTATAATGAACCGTATAACCCTATTTGTTCTAGCAGTATAACAGACCTTGGCAGATCTAGGTTGCCTCCCTCATGATGTATACCACTGTGCTCAACGACCCGCCCATCCGTAGCTTTTTTTTTTTTGGACCTAAGCGTTTTATAACTTCCATTCCTCATAACTGTTACCGGTAAGCTTTTGACTACCGGGGGGGGGGGGGGGGGGGGGGGGGGCATCATATCTTACTGTTTTCAATCTTTGCTTACATTTTTTATTGGGCATTGGTTATTTAAGGGGGGATGGGCCGGTTTTCTGGACCACTTTTTCCTTCGTGCTTAGCCCCATTGGTGTTTAGCTTTTATAATGTACGACCCATTAGTTTGGCGATTTTATGACCTTTCGCCCCATTTCTTCGTCAATATTTAGACCTTTCGTGCTATTTAGGTGTCGATTTTTTCCCTGGCGAACGAAAGTGAGCCTGTAATGTTGGAAGAACCGGCCTTCGGTCGGGACATTTTTCTACCGAAAAATGTACAAATTAATCTAAAAGGGGGATCTAATGGATATTTGTTTTTTTAATTTGATGGAGGTCTAGGGAGGAAACTAGAAAAATAATGAATACATGCAAAAATCGCCCAAAAAGTGAACCATCTATTTATTTATGTATTTTATAGTAACCTCGCAAGATCTACATCAAGATTAAAGAAACGCCCCCTAGACCCCCCCCCCCCCCCCACCCCCCTTCAAGATATATGTGTATATTTTTCGTAAAAAAAAAATCCCGGCTGAAGGATGATTCCTCCTAGAATTACAGGCTCCCTATCGCTCGCCAGAAAATAATCGACATTTGAATAGCACGAAAGGTCTTTATGTTTACAAATAAATGGGGTGAAAGGTTTTAGAATTGCCAAACTAATGGAACTAATGTCTTAATAACTCAAAGCTAATGGGACTAAACATAAGGGAGGAAAGGCAACTACCTCCCCCTTAACAACTTATATATTTCAATTCCCGGCCGAAGGCCGGTTCTTCCAACATTACAGGCTCACTATCGTTCGCCAGGGAAAAAATCGACACCTAAATAGCACGAAAGGTCTAAGTTTTGACGAAAAAATGGGGCGAAAGGTCTTAAAATCGACTAACTAATGGGGCAAACATCTTATTATCTGAAACTAATGGGGCTAAACATGAGGGAGAAAGTGGTCCAGAAAACCGGCCCATCCCCCCTTAACCTGATGACTATGGGAGGTTCTTGATGATTAATATAACACTTTAAGGGAGCCCACTTCGCTTTTGTTTTCTCTTTCTCTCCTTCTCTCTTTGGCTTGTATCCATTCGGCACCATTTAGCCTATTGTTTTAAGACGTTTACCCCCATCCAGGTGTCAATAATTTCCTGACGAGTGGTAGCTAGCCAGCATATATATTTTTTTGTTTTGACAGCAAGCTAAATTTGTACATTTTTCGATAGAAAAATTTCCGGATTTCTCCATACAAAGCTGGCTCGCTATCGCTCGCCAGGAAGAAATCGACACCTGGATGGGGATAAACGTCTTAAAACAGGTGGCTGAATGGGGCCGAATGGATACAAGCCAGGGAAAGAGAGAAAAGGAGAGAAAGATTAACAAAAATCGGTGACCGCCCTTAAGCATCATTAAAACTGAAACTTGTTTTGCCGATGCCACCGATAGATAATTCATTTGCCAAATACGTATCTCTGGCGGCAATAACAATAGAAGGAGTGAGGGGAATTAACTGTGTGGAAGCTCAGACGGTATTGTGCAGCATAATTTACTGGTTCAGCTCAATGGTTTAAGGAAGGGGTTTAGTTTGCTCTCTAAACCTCTATCACACTTTTAAAAACACTCACAAAACCCCTCTTCGATATAAATGTTTACATTTTCTGGTAGAAAAATTTCCCGGCCGAAGGCCGATTCCTCTTCAAATACAGGCTCGCTATCGCTCGCCAGGAAAACAATCGACACCTAAATGGCACGAAAGGACTTAATATTGGTAAAGAAATGGGACAAAAGGTCTGAAAACGCCAAACTAATGGGGCGAATATTTTGAAATCTCAAACTAATAGGGCTAAACATGAGGGAGGAGGAGGACTCGAAACACCAACTGCCTCCCCTTAAGATAGTTAGGATGTCATAAGTTGTTTCGATTGTAAGACCAAAGGATAATTGGTAAACACTAAAATCACACTAATTGATGTAATGGAACCCAACCTAGCCTAAAATCAAAACTAAACGAACTTGAGGGGAGGTTTTTAGTTGATTCCCTAGACTTCCATCAAGCTTAAAATTACTCCCCCTTGACCCCCTTTCAAGATAAAATTTGTACATTTTTCGGTAGAAAAATGTCCCGGCCGAAGGCCGGTTTCCCTTAAATTACAGGCTCGCTATCGCTCGCCAGGAAAAAATCGACACCTAAATGTCACGAATGGTCTTAAAATTGACAGAAATGGGGCGAGGGTTCTTAAAATCGCCAAACTAATGGGGCAAGCGTCTTTAAATCTCACAAGCAATGGGGCTAAACATGAGGGAGAAAGAGGTTCAGAAAAAAATCCTCCAGGTGGTAATCTCCCCTTAATAACCCAACCTTCCATAAAATAACCTATCCTATCGTAGCCAAACCTAGCCTTTTGTCATGCAATAATAGGATTTGACACTGCTAAATTCGTGACCATTTCCCCGTTACTGTTATTTTCTGTTATAAATAAATCACTTCCGCTTCCGTTCAATTCAGCCCGCCCACCTCAATTGTTCTACCTCACCGCGGCAAACCTTTAGATCCACCAATTCCAAATCTAGTGTTGTAAATATTGTTGTCACCTATATTACCCTCAGCACGAGTTATGGGACGTGAACTCGCGGCCATTTCCGTTGCTTAATTGTAACTGGATTGGCTTCTACTCTTTTCCATCTCTTCTGGTTACGCCCAAGTTACGAATGTCTTGCTCTCGTAACTTCTTGCTCTCTCTCTCTCTCTCTCTCTCCTCTCTCTTGTGTTTGTGCACATATATATATATATATATATATACGGTATATATATATATATATATATATAGATATATATATATATATATATATATACGATTTATATATATATATATATATATATATATATATATATATATATATATATATATATATATATATATATATATATATATATATATACAGTATATATATACCTACATTGTTCATTACTCACGGCACCGAATAATAAACATGGCCGATCTCCTACTATTTTATCTCTAGTCTGCGTTAACATTAATATGGTCTCACGAAAAAAATAAAAAATAAATAAAATAAAATAAAAAAATTGGGCGAAATTTCTAAAAATGGGCAAACAAAACGGGCGAACATCTAACTAATCTCAAAGCTAATGGGGCCAAATACGAGGGAGAAGGGGATCCAGAAAATAAACACCAACCTTAAGCTACTATCAATTGCTTCTGATAGTATTTATGTTGTTCTATTAGCATATGACTATCACTATCTATGTCACATGATAGGTTTGTCAAGGTAATGAGCCTCACTCGAGACTTCACACAAAGGATCGTCAAAGTTTTAAGGGGAATTTTAAATGTTGCCTTTACATCAGGCAACACCGATATTAGTCAAAGTAACCTAACCTAACTGAAGGGGGTGTCTTTTCTGGGCCCCCTTCTCCCTCATGTTTAGCCCCATCAGTTTTGAGATTTTAAGACGTTCGCCACCTTTCCTCCCAATTCTGTGTCAATTTTCAGCTGTTGATTTTATCCTGACGAGCGATAGCGAGCTTGTAATATAAGAGGAATTGGCCTTCGGCCGGAATATTTTTCTACCACAAACTGCACAACTTTATCTGGAGGTGATGTCTGGGGTATTGGTTTAAGGGGGGTGACCTGCTTTTTGTTATTTCTGTCCTTTTCTCTCTTTCTCTGGCTTGTATCCATTCGGCCCCATTCACCCAACTATTTTAAGACGTTTATCCCCATCTAGGTGTCGATTTCTTCCTGGCGAGCGATAGCGAGCCAGCATTATATTAAGAAATCCGGCTTCGCCGGAGACATTTTTCTATCGAAAAATGTACAAATTTAGCCTGCTCTCCAAAACAAAACAAAAAATATGCTGGCTCGCTACCGCTCACCAGTAAAATTTTTACACCTGGATGGGGATAAACGTCTTAAAACAGTAGGCTGCATGGGGCCGAATGGATACAAGCCAAAGAAAGAGAGAAAAGGAGAGAAATAAAAAAAAAAGCAGGTCACCCCCCTTAAGTTCAATGGAGGTCTAGGTAGCAACTAAAATAATAATAGTAATAACAATAATGATAATAAATAATAATAGTAATAATAATAATGATAATAAATAATAATAGTAATAATAATAATGATAATAAATAATAATAGTAATAATAATAATGATAATAAATAATAATAGTAATAATAATAATGATAATAAATAATAATAGTAATAATAATAATGATAATAAATAATAATAGTAATAATAATAATGATAATAAATAATAATAGTAATAATAATAATGATAATAAATAATAATAGTAATAATAATAATGATAATAAATAATAATAGTAATAATAATAATGATAATAAATAATAATAGTAATAATAATAATGATAATAAATAATAATAGTAATAATAATAATGATAATAAATAATAATAGTAATAATAATAATGATAATAAATAATAATAGTAATAATAATAATGATAATAAATAATAATAGTAATAATAATAATGATAATAAATAATAATAGTAATAATAATAATGATAATAAATAATAATAGTAATAATAATAATGATAATAAATAATAATAGTAATAATAATAATGGTAATAAATAATAATAGTAATAATAATAATGGTAATAAATAATAATAGTAATAATAATAATGATAATAAATAATAATAGTAATAATAATAATGATAATAAATAAATAAATAAACATCTCCCCTTAACCCTTGCAGTACCAGAGACGTTATTATCATCATATTCCGGCCACTATTAGACGATTTGACTCAGTTTAGGAAGGACCTCTAGCAATAATGATTCAAACTAGCTCAACCAACCCTTTTAACCACCACAGATCTTTCCTAAGCTGCATAATATCGTATGAAATATAGCTAGAATACAATATAACTCACGTCGCTGGTACTCAAAGGGTTAACCTACAAAGTTACAAATATGGGTAGGAAAGGGGTAATTGAAGTGTCCATGCTCTTCTACCCATATATAGGCCTAGGTATAGTGGTAATAATAAACCCATGTATTACCCGTGACATCTCTTCATTATATTCTAGCAACTATTAAACGATTGTATGCAGTTTAGAAAGGGCCTCCAGCAATTAACCCTCTCCGACATATGACGCGATTTCGAGCCTATTGGGGATACTTTAAAGCCTTTGTTACCATCAGGGGTATTTAGAAACCTTTAGTTTAGTTACTTCAACCTCTGCAGTTGTCTTTGAGTTAGCTGTGGGCAGAAAACTAATATGAGAGGTAATTATAAGAGTGAGAGGACTCTATTTCATATTGCTAGTCTGGCAACCTATGCGTCATAAATGCGTGAAAGGGTTAACAGGCTTCGAACTATCTCACTTAATCCTTTTGACAACCACAGATCCTTCTTCTTAAGCTGCACAACATCGCCTAAAGATAGCTAGAATATAATTAAAAATACGTTGCCGGCCTAGAAGGGGTTAAGGGGGGTGACCTGATTTTTGTTATTTTGTCTTTTTCTCTTTCTCTGGCTTGTATCCATTCGGCCCCATTCAGCCAACTATTTTAAGACGATTATCCCCATCTAGGTCGATTTCTTCCTGGCGAGCGATAGCGAGCCAGCATTATATAAAGAAATCCGGCTTCGCCGGAGAAATTTTTCTATCGAAAAATGTACAAATTTAGCCTGCTGTGTAACAAAAAAAAAAAAAAAAAAAAATGCTGGCTCGCTACCGCTCACCAGTAAGAAATTGACACCTGGATGGGGATAAACGTCTTAAAACAGTAGGCTGAATGGGGCCAAATGGATACAAGCCAGAGAAAGATAGAAAGGACAGAACAAAAATAGGTCACCCGCCTTAAAGGTAAACCACTATCAATATACCCAATTATTGTATATACCTTTATTTTTTTACCCTTTACTTGTATTTTTTTTTTACAAGAAATACTGCGGAAATTCTGGTTTATTCTGTTTTTTTTTTTTTTTTTTTTTTTTTTGTAGAAGCTGATTTCTTCGTGGTGTAATGCATAAGGTGTTGATATTCGGTGTGAGCGTCCTGGGTTCGAATCCACGGACTGCCACATGTGTTTGTAATATTTCATTAATCGATTTTAGGAGTAGAGTTGGTTGTTGGATAGAACATAATAATTAACATTTATTTGATGATGTCTGCCCCAATAAAGATGTTGTTTGTTTCATCACTGGTGTTAAGCCAGAGTCACACGAACCGTTTTTCGAGCAATTTGTACGGGCAATTATGGTCTGGCAGCTTAAAATATTACACTTTATCATAATTCACCCGCCTAACATACTCTACCTTCAGCCTAGTTACCGATACCAGTGCAAAAAAGTCCCTAACTATATCTAGAAAAAACTTGCTCATGGAAAATTGACGGAAAAATCGCTCGTGTGACAGCGGCTTTACTGTATCCTACTAACATTTATTTACTTAATTAATCCGTCCATCACCTAAACTACTACTATCAAACTACTTTAATCTAGTCTGATACCAATGCAGAGATGCCCAGAGAAGTTTGAACAGTTACAAATAAAGAATTGCTGGAAAAAGATTGCTCGTGTGGAACAAACTTAATGGGCCACTTTTTGGGCTATTTTTGCATGCATTCATTAGTTTTCTAGTTTTCTCCCTAGACCTCCATCACATTAAAAAAAAAAAACATCCATTATATCCCCCTTCTAGATTAATTTGTACATTTTTCGGTAGAAAAATGTCCAGGCCGAAGGCCGATTCTTCCAACATTACAGGCTCACTATCGTTCGCCAGGGAAAAAAACGACACCTAATAAATAATAATAATAATAATAATAATAATAATAATAATAATAAGTATTCAGTTAGCATTTTACAATGTTGGTACCACATTGGCCTAATATGTTACAAATATGACATGTACCAGCTTTGCATAATTCCAACTAAGGATAGCCCAATAAGGCCGTTAGGCGTATTTCTATTGGGGTCCTAAATAGCACGAAAGGTCTAAATATTGACGTAGAAATGGGGCGAAAGGTCTAACAATCAACTAACTAATGGGGCAAACATCTTAACATCTGCAAACTAATGGGGCTAAACATGAGGGAGAAAGTGGTCCAGAAAACCGGCCCATGTCCCCTTAATACCAAGGGCCATAAAGAGCAAACTCCAGACATCTATTTCCTGGCTGAAATATAACCATGCCTTCTATGTCACTTTTAACCTAGAAATATTACATAATTACATAGTTCAAGATTTCTATAACAAACACGTAATTATCACATAATTACCCCGAGTTTTCAACACATAAAAATAAGTAACCTAAAATATTCATGTAAACAAGATAAGACAATCATAAAGTGTCTTAGTGCGAGCGCAATCATCCCAATTAAAGTTCTTTAGAAACAGGTAAATACAATTGAATGCGTAAAATTCTCCTATTCAACAGTTTTGCAAAATCCAAAATGAAAGTTTTCGGTATTCTGGTTTCCCTGGTGATGGTGGTGGCGGTGGTGCAGGGTCTGGTGGGCGACAAAAAGGGGACGGGGAGCGATAAGAAGGGGGTGGCGGGCAGGAATAAGGGGGACGATAAAAAGGGGACGGCACCGGCCAAGAACGTCACCATGTGCACGTCCGAGTACATGAAGGACGGGGAGCTTAAGAAGTTCCCGGTGCAGCCCGATAGTATATAGAGTATGGTTGATAAGGGGTGGAGGGCGGACAACGGGAGCTTGGTTGGTGTATGGCGAATCTCATGCCAGGGGAAGAACACCACCGTTATCTTAGATAGCGATGTCACAGTGTCCCTCGCCAGGCAGAGGAATTCCTCCAAGGGTACCCCCGATAAGTCTTCCAAACGAGGCTCATTCAAAGATGACTCCTCGAAAGACAACTCGATTCTCGGGGACGATGAATCCTGTGACGATAGTGGTGTCTCAGGGGTGGAATCCGATTGTGAAGACGACCTCAGCGAAGATTATGATATTGAGGAGGACACTGGACAAGGGGACTGTGAGGGTAAGTATGGGGGCAAAACCTGGAAAGTCAAACGCAATGTGGTCGACAAGCTTGGCAAAGCTTTGCAGGAGACCACGAAATCTAGAGATATGCCAGCTACGGTTATCGTAAAGTGCAAAAATGAGGTGTATTGGGTAGTGAAATTGAATAAGGTGAAGTCTGCGTGTCCGGAGTTTTTCAAAGGTCTGAAGTGAACAACTGGGATCTGATGAACAAGTCGGACAAGATCCTACACTATTTTCTTGATGTATATTATCTCCTTGTCGTGCCTTATTTAAAGTACTCATCCATGTCTTGTATATTTGTTTAGGCCTGTTGTTATTGTGCCATTTTTAACTACTGTATAATTAATATATTATATCAATGTCGTAAACTTGCATACCTTCTCAACCTCTTTTGTACCGACGACTTTTGAATTTTACTCTACATATATTTAGACGATTTTGTGCAGCTTATGAAGGATTTGTGGTAGAAAAAGGGGACAATTAAGATAGTTCAATGCCTGTTAATAGCTGGAGGGAGGCCCTTCTTAAACTTAATAATATCGTCTAAATAGAGCTAGAATATAATTTAAAATAGGTCGCCGGTACAGAAGGGGTTAACTTAGAAAAAAATAATTGTCGATTTAAACCCATGTATACAAGGTGCCATCTAGGGGGAGACAACCTTATAAAAATCCGGGTGGATGGGACTAGTCAGTCTTGGTCGGCAACCTGTCTAGGGGAGTAAACCTGATACAAATCTGTACTGCTTACATAAGGGTGAAGCAGGTTAGTGGGTGGACTAGCCGAACACCACTGTAGAAAAATAGTGCAAAAAAGATACATAGAAGGCATTGGGGTTGGACGAACCCTAAATTGAGTGGTTAATCCTGTAAGTCCTTCAGTAAACTGGGCATGGGTTGTGTCCCTCTTACAGGCGATAAGGTCCTCTTGGGGGCCTTCTGTGTACCCTTATTAACCCAGGAAGTGTGATAGGGCCTCACTAAAGGCACGGTATTTAAACTTGTAAATACAGTGCTGCCAAAGGCAAATGTAGCGCGATAATTGCTCATTTTAGCGAATGTCTATGGTAGCACTGCAGGTGAAGCCCGCGAGCTACGAAGCTCGTTTTGGTGTAATTTTGAAGCTATTTCCTTTTAGTTTTTGGCTGAATAAATTTAATTTCATTCAGACACTGGCTTAATCAATCAGGAGTGCCTGAATGAGCCCTAATATGGCGGAAATATGCCTGCACCGTACTCTCAGCCGGGCTCGATCCTCGAACCACAAACAGTATACACTATAGACACATACATATATAGATAATTAACGCATACATACATAAACATATACGCACACATGCTGCACGTGTTGGTCTAGGGGCATCTGGTGGAAGTAAGTTTCTGTGTCGTGGGTGAACAAGTAGCTTAGATGCAAACTGCTGAGTGTGTTGTAGTGGTGGGTTGAAAGTGCAGGTATGCTAAGGGTGGTGAGAGCTTCCTCGTACCCTGGGTATGTGCCACCCAGGATGATCCTGCATGCCCTCTTCTGCACTCTCTCCAATTGACGTTGTTGTATCAGGGTTAGAGAGGGAGAGGCGTAGGTGAGCTTAGGGAGTATGAAGATGTTATATATACTCTTCAGCTCATTCTCCGTGTGTGTGTGTGTGTGTGCAGCCCCGCAGGAGCACATACATCACTGAAGTGATTATAGTAGTAGCAGTGATGGTGTTGGTGATTGTGGTAGTATTTATCATGTTGGTGGTGATCTGTAGTGGTGACTATGGTGTGTCTGTGTGTGGTAGTGATAGTGGTGGTGATTATGGTAGCAGTTATGATGTTGTAGTTGATCTGTAGGGAGGATGGGTATTATGGGTGATGATTGTGAAAGTAGTTGTGATAGTGGCGGTGCTAGTAGTAGTGATGATTCTGATAGTAGTGATGATGGTGATAATAGTGATGATGATTCTGATAGTAGTACTGACGAGGGTGATAGTAGTAGTGATGATAATAGTAGTAGTGGTGATGGTGATAATAGTAGTGTTGATGGTGTCTATTCGCTGTAAGTAGGCGAGAAATCAAGACTTCTAACCTCTGTAACTCAAAAACGATTAGAGTAATCGAGCAAATATGTCTACCATTTGGGAAGAGTCAGTCAAGGAATAGATGTGGAAATTTACAGCCAATGTGTTCAAGCCCTTTTTGAGTTACAGAGGTTAGAGGTCATGATTTCTCGCCGACTTACACCGAATAGACTATAGTAGTGATGATGGTGACATTAGTAGTGAAACTAGTGATGATGCAGATAGTAGTGATGATGGTGATAGTAGTTATGATGGTAGTTGTAGTAGTGATGATGATAGCACATTGCAGAGTTGGGTATGCCGTTTTGATATCGGACAAAGTGATGTCAGGCGCTACGTCATTACTACCAGAATCATCACCATTATCACTATCACTATCACAATCACCATCAAGTTCACTATTGTGATGTCCTCACTACACAGACACCACCATCATCACTGCTGTGATGTGTGTGACCCTACGGGCACACACACGCACAGAAGTGCATAAACGGACAGACGAACAGAAAGACAGACAGAGACGCAATGATTGCAATACTACGTAACCCCTACGGTGGCTACGTAAAATAAATACTGTAGATACACATTACATTAGTAATATCCACTCGGTATTAGCCTAACCCCTTCTGTACCCGCAACGTCTTTTTAAATTTTATTCTGGCTACTATTAGACGATTTGATTTAGTTTACAAAAGGCCTCCACCAATTAACAGGTTTCGAACTGTATCACTTAACCACCTTTACTACCACAGATCCTTCTTAAACTGCACAACATCGTCTAAATATAGCTACAATAAAATAACAAAGACGTCGCCGGTAAAGAAGGGGTTAAATTCGAATTTCGGAAATAAGTTCGAAAATCCTTCGAGCTTGTTTCCCACGAACCAATGTTTCGATTTTGAATAGGGACTTGGAAATAGGATCGTATGTAATATGAAATTTAGTCGGAAATACGTATACCTGTAGCCTACCTGTTTCAAACCCTGCACTATCAATACGTACTTATTGCCACGTACGTATTTCCAACTACATTTTATAATACTGCATACGATCCTATTTCCAAGTCCCTGTTCAAAATTGGAATTTTGTTTTGTAGGAAACAAGTTTGCAGGTTTTCCAACCTATTTCCCCAAAACTAGCACGAACTTATTGTACACGTACAGTACCACTTTCCCCCTCCCCTATCACCATCATCCCTACAACAAGCATCACCACTATCACTACTACTATCACCAGCATCCCTACTACTACCACCATCATCACTATTACTATCACTACAACAACTACTTTCACAATCACCACCATCATCACTGCCATATTATACATAATTATTGCTACAGATCATCCGCAACATCATAACTACTATCAACAATCAACACCATTATCAGTACTACAATCAGACATACCATCATGACTACATATTATCACTAATGTGATTTGTGTACCAATATGGGGCACACACACACAGATCATCACACCACCCTCACAACTACTATCACTATCACTACTCTTACAACAATCACCATTACTACTGCCACAGAAGAATGTGTGTGCAAACACTATGATTACAATACTACGCCACCCCGACGAAGTGTGTGTGTGTGTGGGGGGGGGGGGGGGGGGTTTAGTGGAAGGCTCGAACAGTCTATACGAGGAGCTTCCGAACAGACATTTTCTGTTGCGCTAGACATATCGAAGGCCTTCGATAGAGTCTGGCACAAATCCATTATTTCCAAACTACCCTCCTTCGGTTTCTATCCCTCGATCTGTGCCTTTGTCTCTAATTTCCTTTCCGGCTGTTCCATAGCTGCGGTTGTGGAAGGCAATGTTCACTTCCTCAACCTATCAACTCCAGTGCTCCTAAAGGTTCTGTCCTATCTCCAATTATCTTATTATTTATTAACGACCTTCTCAACTGCACCTCCAGCCCCATTCACTCATATGCTGACGACTCTACATTATACTATTCAACTAGCCTTCCACAAAATTATTCACAGCCGGAACTCCAAGACTCACGTAAGGAGGCCATAATTAGATAGGTGTTTTATGGGCCATAAAACACCTATCTTCTGATCTCTACTATCTCTAATTGGGGCAGAGAAAACCTTGTTACTTTCAATGCTTCCGAAACTCAATTTCTCCATCTGTCTACTCGTTGCCCCCTTCCAGAAAACTATGACCTACTCTTCAACAACATACAAATTAACCCTTCATCAGCAGGGGCCTGGCTGAGTGGATGGCTTACTGCACTACTAATCCCATATTGTGTAGGTTCGAACCACCGGGTGTGTTGTTAGAAATATGTTAGTTATGTTTTTTTTT
The DNA here is from genome assembly GCA_032716605.1 of Paralithodes platypus. NCBI lineage: Eukaryota > Metazoa > Arthropoda > Malacostraca > Decapoda > Lithodidae > Paralithodes > Paralithodes platypus. Next base: position 15,019,340 of record CM064571.1, read on the forward strand.
ACCCAGGGGGTAAGGGAATAGAATATGCCCCACGTGCCTCCTGCGTGTAAGAGGCGACTAAAGAGGTTGGGTCGATGGTCTTGCGACCTCCCACCCGTGAAAAATACTTACTGCAACAAAGAACGAACGAACAGCCTCGGTTGGGGGCGTTTCGTTCATGGCCATCCCTTCGGGAATCACGGCGTCAGGCAATAGATAGATAGATAGATCTTCTCCTAATATTCTTGGTATCTCTTTTTATTCTGATCTCTCTTGGAAAGATCATATTACCACTCTTACTAAGACAGCTTCTCAAAAGCTGGGTATGCTCAACCGCCTCTGGGGGTTCTTTACCCCTGCGCAGCTTCTTCTCTGTACAGGGGCAATTATGCAATCACCAGACTCTATATCACATTGCATTCATCAGTGAATGATAAGATAGTCAGTGTTTTAGTTGATACGGGATGTCGAGTTCAGTCTTTAATAGATTAAATCAAGACGATTCCTTAATAATAATAATAATAATAATAATAATAATAATAATTAACACTAGATTTCCCAGATGTAAATTTGCAAAGTGTTTCTCTCCTGTTTCCTTAGCGTATTATTGTGCTATCTCCTGAATAAATATTTGAGATTGTGTATTATATTTATCTTATAGTCTCTCAGTACTTTAATAATGTTTTTCTTTTTACTGAGTCAAATGCCTTAGTGAAAATAATATATTTAAATAACTATCAGTGACTATTTAACTTCAAACGATTTATCTACAGTAGCCTATATAGCCTACTGTAGGCCTACACAGTTCACTCTCCAAATCGAAAGAGGAAATTATTAATTTTGCTAATAAAACGTAAGAAAAATGTACATTATCCTATATATCAATGAAGGCAATCTTGTTTGAGAAAATTCTACAATATAGATAAACTGTAACCAGTTTTCGAAGGTCCATAGGCTATAGAGTTATATCAGTCAATTGTAATGATAAAAAAAGTTACCAGACATTTAGAAAAAGGCATTGAAAAGAGGACCCATGTATATAATTTATAACGTGTAGTGCAAAATCTACGCGGCTACTAAGATTATAAGATACGAACACCAGGGACATCTGTACGCGACCGGGGACCAGCAGAAACTCTGTGTGTGTGTGTGTGTGTGTGTGAAAGAAAGCAGTGGACAGTGGTCTCGATATTTAAGCGACGTAAACAAAACTCCAGCTGATTTGGGTTGATAAATAAAACAAAAAAAATTGTTTCTCCTTGAAATCATTGGAAGGAAAACTAAAAGTATAGCTTACCCATTTTGATTTGCAACAGCTTCATTATGGATGGCACGGAAGAACAGACTGTATTAGAAGCAATAGCTGCAATAGTGTCTCTGGAGAATGAGGCAATTCCACGGTGTTGCATCACTACTTGTCCCAACTCCAAATATCGTCCTGATAGGCCTATGCGTGATATACTTTGTTTTCCTGTACCACAAGAACCAAACAGGTAAATATTATATCACTAGCCTAGCCTAGTTAACTTTTAGGTTAAACTTATGATAATCTTCAAGGACACTACATCCGCCCTAGGCCTGTTAGAAATAATTTATTAGGGAAAATAGGTACCAATAGACTCGCCATATTTTTCTCATCATAGGCTAGTCCACATGGAGGAATTTTGTATTGACACTTGAAAAAACCCGATTAGCCTAGGCCTAGCCTAGCCTAGGATACACCGAAAAATAGCCTAACACAAAAAGGTAACGGGACGATTCGACAGTGCGCCAGTTCGACGATGCCGTCGAAACGTCTAAGCTCACGATCGTCGAAATGTCTGTCAGAACCTTCGAATCGTCCAATAATACCGCCGGATTAATATACCGGCCATCGTATAATTGTACAGTACGGTACTTCTCCGTATGAAGAAAGGTTGAAGAAATTAGGTTTACATTCGTTAGAGAGACGCAGAGTTAGAGGGGATATGATAGAGGTGTTCAAGTGGGTTAGTGGGATTAACAAAGGGGACATGACAAATGTACTAAAGCTCAGTGATAGCGAAAGAACTCGTACCAATGGTTTCAAATTAGATAAATTTTGTTTCAGAAAAGATATAGGCAAATATTGGTTTGGTAACAGAGTTGTAGATGGGTGGAATAGGCTACCAAGTGATATAGTGGGATCAAGAACGATAGGGAGCTTTAAGAAAAAATTGGATAAGCATATGGACGAGAAGGGTTGGGTGTGAAGGGGGATCAGCCGGGTTGGGCCAATCAGCGCTCTGCAGACCCCGTAATCCTGCGTTAATCTCTAACCGGTTTGGTAAGATGATCCTCAGGGTATTAGAGTGTTGAGCCTATAATTGGGCTTTGTAATTGGGGTTGTGTGGGACAGGGATCTGCCTTGCTTAGGCCAATCGGCTTTCTGCAGACTCCCATTTTCTTATGTTCTTATGTTCTTATGTTCTCAACCCCTTTGGGTTCATGTTGCATTCTCAGTTTGGTCAATATTTACGAGTCACACCACAGCTGGGATCTCATTTTTAATGGTAGTTTTGGGTTCCTATCATTCTAGGCTTCATTGCTATATACTTTTTATCCACCGGAAAAAAAAAAAAAAAAAAAAAAAATTTTTTTTTTTTTTTTTTTAGCATTAGGCTAGGCTAACCTAACCAAAAAACCTAACCTAACCTAACCTAATAGCCCCCAAATACATTTAGGTTAGGTTAGGTTAGGTTTTTAGGTTAGGTTAATGCTAAAAAAAAAAAAAAAGAAAAAAAAAAATTCCGGTGGATAAAATGTATATAGCAATGAAGCATAGAATGATAGGAACCCAAAACTACCCTTAGAAATGAGATTCCAGCTGTGGTGTGACTCGTAAATATTGACCCTAAGGTTGATAATATTCAAGACCTCTTTCGCAGCCCTATTAGAAATAATTTATTAGGGAAAATAGGGACCAATAGACTCGCCATATTTTTCTCATTATAGTCCGCATGGAGGAATTTCGTTATCGACACTTGAAAAAACCCGATTACACCGAAAAATAACACAAAAATAATGTCCCGAACGTAAACAAAGCATTGCACCCAATGAATCCTTCGACCTGGGTCCTCTTCTTCTTGTTTTGAAAGATGCAGTGAGTGCGATTCACCCAATAAATGGCTTGAACGTTACTCACAAAAACTATATTATATTATATTATATTATATTATATTATATTAGGGTTAGGTTAGGTTAATATAATCTAACATAATATTTGTACATTGTGGAAGCGTGCATGGCCTCCCCACAATTTTCCTTATCTACTGTAAAAGCGCGATTCACCCAATAAATGGCGCCATTTGATGGAGTATCTTCAGAGTAATGAATAATGGGTAGCCTAAGTTAATTTCTTACAGTTTCTTACAGTTTCTTACAGTAGATCCTCTGGAAAAAGGCAAACTATGCCTGTGTATCCAGCTCAGTACCAGTACTTGCACTGCTGCGGTTGTTCACGGTGTTGTTTTTGTTCCCCCCCAAGCTGCCTGGCTGAACAGCCCCAAGGCCCCGAGCAATTCGTTCACGGTGTTGGCGGCGGCGGTAGCAGACGCAACATTTTTACTATTCTGTATTTTTGTTTTATAATCAAACTTCAAATCTTGTCTTCCCCATGCTTTATCAAGATTACTTTCAAACTCCCTTATTGATTCGGAATCGACTACATACTGGGGCAGTGCGTTCCACTCATTTACCACTCTATCACAAAATGAGTTCTTTGCCTTCTCAAGCCTATTTCTTTCTTTGTAAATTTTCTTAGAGTGTCCTCTCGTTCTTGTTCCCTCCCGCATCAAGAAGATACCTTCACACACATCCTCATCGTACTTTCCTGACACTATCTTAAAAGTCTCTATCATAATTATCCCCTCTCTTTCTCCTATATGCCAGTGTCGGAAGCCCCAGTGTGGCAGACTTGTCCTCAACCTCTGCTCATAGCCCGCGTTCTTCAACGTTGGTACCAGCTTGCTAGCTCTCCTCTGCACTTTCTCCACTGCTTCTATATCCTTTACCATATATGGAGCCCACAATGCAAATCCTCCACTCAAACCATGAAAAACAACAATTAAACACTATATTCCTTGAAAAAAATATAAAGAAACTTGGTAAATAAGGCGGCTCTAGCTGTCTTGAATGTTACCGAAAGTTTTTATATGCGTAATGTGCAAATGAAAATCGGTACTTTAACCCTCTCCGACATATGACGCAATTTTGAGCCTATTAGGGATACTTTAAAGCCTTTGTTACCATCAGGGGTATTTAGAAACCTTTAGTTTAGTTACTTCAACCTCTGCAGTTGTCTTTGAGTTAGCTGTGGGCAGAAAACTAATTTTGGAGAGGTAATTATAAGAGTGAGAGAACTCTATTTCTTATTGCTAATCTGGCAACCTCTGCGTCATATGAGTCTGAAGGGGTTAATTGGCCGACGGTACTTTCATCGGCGTTTTACCCTAATAAGCTGCTAATAGAGGTTTTAAAATTAACTTGGCTCAGGTTTCCTTGTTTCTCAACTTAAGAAAACCTCAAAATGGAAAAACCCGAGCCAAGTTTTGGCAAAACTTGGCTCGGATTTAAAGTATTTTCAGAGTCCAAAACCCCTTAAAATTAATTTCGAAAATTGGCTCGGATTAGTTTTGTTTTCAACTTAAGAAAACCCCAAAATGGAAAAAGCCGAGCAGAGTTTTGGCAAAACTTGGCTCGGATTAAAAAAAAAATCAGAGTCCAAAAACCCTTAAAATTAATTTCCAAACTTTGACCTATTATATTAACCTAACCAAACAACCCAACCTAACCTAACCTAGACCTAGTATGTCGGATACAAAACTAGCCCTTGCATGCCAGCTACTTTTTGTGCATAGTAGCCTATACCCAGTACGTTGGATACAAAACTAGCCCTTGCATGCCAGCTACTTTGGGTGCATAGTATACCCAGTACGTTGGATACAAAACTAGCCCTTGCATGCCAGCTACTTTGGGTGCATAGTTACACAGGGTGTCAAACGACGCTGTTTTTTTGAGTGATAACGCAAATGAACTTTTTGTATAATGATAACAGAAACTCCCCCAACCCTTTTTTTTTTTTTAAAGAAACAAACAAGGTAAATTGACACAATTTTGGTCTCCATAGGCTATGTTCCATCTTGATTGCTTTTAGATTGCAGGAAATGCTGTTTTAGACACCTACATTCTCAACAAAAATCCGGGGGGGCATGCCCCCGGACCCCTCTAGAACTCGCGCCTTCGCCGCTCCGTCGCGCTATAATGATAACAAAATAATAAACCATAATGAGAACACAATTCATATTTTGTGGATTGACACCCTGGCATAGTATACCCAGTACGTTGGATACAAAACTAGCCCTTGCATGCCAGCTACTGGGGGTGCATAGTAATGATAGTACCCAGTACGTGGAATACTAAACTAGCCCTTGCATGCCAGCTAGTGCGTGTGCATAGTACCGTACTCAGTATTTGGGCTACAAAACTAGACGTTGCTCTCTGCCACACTCGTCCGACGGCAGCGAGAGGTTGACAACAATCATTAACCTAATGTAACATAACCTAGCAACACCAAGTAGGCTATATGTCCCTAGTACTAACCTTATTGTGGTTACACACCCATTCTCTCCCTTTTTTGTCTATATGAGCACACAGTCCCGCACGTCGCACAATTCACAGATGTAGGTAGTACTCCGTGGTCCACTAACAGCTTTAATGAAGGCTCATTTTCTTTGAAGGTTTTCTTAATAATCGAATGTGGAACCAGAGCACAACCTCTACACACGGGACCCATCCTCCAACTGTAGACAAAAAAGCCGGCGCATTCAGGTTCGTCGGACGTGACGTGACGTGACGTATTGATGGACTGTGATTGGTTAATATGATGATGTAAGGTTGTGGTTGGTTCCGGGAGTGGCGAGATGTGACGTAAGCCATTGTAATTGGTTCACACATGCATAAAAAGATCGCCAGATGTAGTGGCGTTCGACTGACAGGTTGGTGGGGGGTGCCTCCTGGACCGCCATTTGTATTATCGCCGTGTCGGCATCTAGAGGGACGGTTTTGCATACAGAGGGAAGTTTTATTACAGTGTTTTGTATTTTACTTATAGGCTAATGAATTTGCGACGGTAATTACATATATACCAACCAAGTATCGTCCATGAAACTTCTAAAACAATGATAATTATCGATGGGGCTCGTATGCGGGTTGTCTTCAATTTAAACCCGAAATTGTATGTGTTGTGTGTTTGTTTGATTAGAACAATACAATTTCTTAATTAGAAGGTTTAACTGTTTCAAAATTATGCGTATACAGTATATGTGTGTGTGTGTGTGCGTTGGATTAGAACAATTGAATATTAATTTGAAGACTTAACTGTTTCGAAATTGTGTGCATGTGTGTGTGTGTTGTTTATGTGTGTGTGCATGTAATGTGTATGTGTGATTAGAGCAATTGATTTGTTTTTCAATTTGAAGAGTAACTGTTTCGAAATTGTGCGTATGACGCGTGTGTCACTGTATGTGTATAGGCCTATATAAGCTGGATATTGTTTCAAGTTATTATCATAACGACAATGGACAACAACTGCTGCAAGTGTGAAAGACCTGTCCGTTTAATAACTTATCCAAGCCGATACATTTACGTAAATGCATTACGTAGTCATACCCCCATGTTTTATAACTTAAATTAATAAAAAAACATGAACTACGAACTGTAAACATAGACAATTTATATGAAAACATATAGGCCTATCTACGAAATTAAAAGCCTGATTGTAACCCCTTTTCAATATATCTGTAAATATACAATTACTATTAGCTAATATATTTTAAACATAAGAATATATATACTGTATAGTCAACAAATAGTAAAAAAAAGCACTATACAAATATAATAAAAAATAATAGACATTTCGACGGAGGTTCGACGGTATCGTCGAACCGTCCAATTAGCGCTGTCGAACTGGCACACCGTCGAAACGTCCTGTAATCACACAAAAATAATGTCCCGACTGTAAACAAAGCATTGCGCACAATGAATCCTTCGACTTGACTCCTCTTCTTCTTGTTTTGAAAGATGCGGTGAGTGCGAATCACCCAATAGCCTATAGGGTAAAACACCGATAAAGGTACCGTCGGTCAATTAAAGTACCGATTTTCATTTGCACATTAGCCTATGGAGTGAGCGACTGAGCTTTACTCACAATAACGAAATACCGGCAACCTGTTTTTGCCCCCTCACAGTTCTACATAGCCTAGCCTATATGAGGATGACAATAAATGGCAAGAATGTAGTTACCGGGTGTACCGCCCGTCTTGTTTACACTACGCGGACGCTCACCATCATGTTCCCGTCTAATTTGACTGCCTTTGGATACAAAAATACATTACCCTAACCAAACAACCTAACCTAACCTAACCTAGTATTATAGATTTATAAGTATTTATTTTATTATAAGTATTTATAGATGATTTATGTTGTATGTCGGTAGTGGTACACCCGGTAACTACATCCTTCCCCAATAAATCAAGGGGCGGTGAGGGGGGGCAACGCCCCTCCTATAGCCTAGGTCTAGGCTATAGTGTTTGAATGTATTTGGCTGGTAAATCTACAGTTAACCTATTATGCTTGCTATACAACCCCTATTTTTTCATTGTTTTCCTTTCGAAACCAATTTTTTTTTTTTTTAATCTTGCCATATTCAGGAAGCCCTACTGATGTCGAATTGTTGGAGTCTGGGGAAAGCAGCCAGGTAGAATGTAGAATGAGAGCATACCGCCAGCCTTGTTTACACTACGCGGAGTGGCGTCGGACGCTTGCCATCATGTTCCCGTCTATTTTGACTGCCTTTGGATACAATATGTTAACTTACAGTTTCTTACAGTAGATCCTCTGGAAAAAGGCAAACTAGGCCTGTGTATCCAGCTCAGTGCCAGTACTTGCACTGCTGCGGTCGTTCACGGTGTTGGCGGCGGCGGTAGCAGACGCAAAATTTTTACTATTCTGTATTTTTGCTTTATAATCAAACTTCAAATCTTGTCTTCCCCATGCTTTATCAAGATTACTTTCAAACTTCCTTATTGATTCGGAATTGACTACATACTGGGGCAGTGCGTTCCACTCATTTACCACTCTATCACAAAATGAGTTCTTTGGCTTTTCAAGCCTATTTCTTTCTTTGTAAATTTTCTTAGAGTATTTACCTAATTGCCTAATTGTATTTACCTAATTGTAGTTTACAGGAGTTGAGCTAAGCTCGTGTTGTCCCGTCTCTCAGTCTACTTTTTATCAAAAAAAATCTTGAAAATATGGATGTTCCTTGCCCCTACCACCTCCTCCTCCAGCCCATTCCATTTGTCAATACACTGTACATCTATGACTGGGGCAGTGCGTTCCACTCATTTACCACTCTATCACAAAATGAGTTCTTTGCCTTTTCAAGCCTATTTCTTTCTTTGTAAATTTTCTTAAAGTGTCCTCTCGTTCTTGTTCCCTCCCGCATCAAGAAGATACCTTCACACACATCCTCATCATACATTCCTGACACTATCTTAAAAGTCTCTATCATATCCCCTCTCTTTCTCCTATATGCCAGTGTCGGAAGCCCCAGTGTCCTCAACCTCTGTTCATAGCCCGCGTTCTTCAACGTTGGTACTAGCTTGCTAGCTCTCCTCTGCACTTTCTCCACTGCTTCTATATCCTTTACCATATATGGAGCCCACACCTGGTTCGCATATTCCAGGTGCGGCCTAACCAGCGCTGTATAGAGATTCCTGAATATTTCTTCGTCAAGTGACACAAATGTCCTCCTTATCAGCCCTACAATTCTATTGGCTTTGTTTATCTTTTCCACTAAATGTTCTGAGAAATTTAACTTATTGTCTATCACTATCACTACTCCTATATCCTTTTCTGCATTAACTTCCTCCATCGCTTCATACATACTGTATCCTACATTGTCTATCTTGCTTGTCCCAATCCGCATGTACTGTACTTGCATTTTTTTGGATGAAAAGGCATTAACCAATGCTCAGACCATCCCTTCATGCCCTCCACATCTCCTTGAAGCAAATCCACATCTTCCTTACTCCTCACTCTTCTATACAGCTTAGTGTCATCCGCATACAGGTATATCTCACTTCCATTAGTTATAACTTCAGGTAAGTCGTTGATAAATATAATGAACAGTAGTGGTCCCAACACAGATCCCTGAGGTACCCCACTTGTAATTTCCCAGCCTATTCCATTCACCAGTACCCTCTGTCTCCGATCTTTCAGGAAGGCAATTCTATCCATTTCACACATTTCTCCCCTATATTATAGCTTCTAACTTTCTCTATTAACCTTTTATGTGGGACCTTATCAAAGGCCTTCATAAAATCACAATATACCACGTCTATAACATCACCATCCTCCAGAATTTGTATCCAATCATCTACCACCTTAATTAGCTGTAGTACCTGTACTGTCGACTTCCCCGGCAAGAATCCGAACTGTCTCCCACTGAAAAGTTGGTTTGATTTCATATGCTCCATTATTCCTTCTCTAATTACCGTTTCCATCAGTTTACACACAACACTTGTCAAACTGACTGGTCTATAATTTCCTGGGTCATTTCTCTTTCCCTTCTTAAATATAGCTGTTATGTTCGCCTCTCTCCAGTCCATTGGGATTTGTCCTGTATTAAAAGATACCTCAAATAACATTTTTAATGGCTCTACTAACATCTCACCTCCTTCTTTATGATTCTTGGATGTATCCCATCCGGTCCCGGGGACTTACTTCTGTTAATTTTTTCTATAGCCCTTCTTATTCTAGCATGGGAAAACTCTATTATTTCTAGTGCCGGTGCCTGTTTGATGGGAATAGTAGGCACTGCATCATCCGACTCCACTGTTAGTACCTCCCCAAAGTATTTCCCCAGCACCTCTGCTTTCTCCTTATCAGTTTATCACCTTAACTAGTAAAAAGGCTGTCCGGGGTCTCTTCAATTTTTACCAAGATTTTTAATACAGTACTGTACTGTACTTGAATGTATCAATTTCAAGTCAAATATACATTTCCGAGTATCATCAAACCATACTAGGCCTAAGTGTACTACGAATAATATTAACCTATTAGGAGCAACAGAATAGTGACAAATCAGGGGTTGTGAAGGTGTAAATTTATTAAATCTAGTTATACTAGCCTACTCCAATTTTTTCATTATTTTCCTTTCGAAATTGAGTATTTTTTTAGTCTTACTATAGGCCTTTCCTCAGTGGACATGAGGTGGGCCACGCACACAAGCAGCATCCGAGCAAAGGCTAAAATAGGGCCCTGGGCTTCCTTCGCAGGAATCTCACAAAGTGTAATGCAAACATAAAAATCCAAGCTTTCAAATCATTAGTTCAGCCACACTTAGAATACTGCGACACCGTCTGGGATCCACACTCACAATAATATCAATAAATTAGAGGCCATACAAAACAAAGCTGCAAGATGGATCAGATATGATTACAGACATACTACAGTATATCAGTCACTTTGCTCAAACAAGACATTAAATTAGACCCCCTTGTAACAAGAAGACAAATACACAGACAACAAATGTTATACAAAGTCACAATCTAGTGGACATAGACAAAAATACACATTTACACCCTACAAACATAAGATTTACGAGACGCAGCCACAACTTAAAATACCACACATATCAGGCAAGCACGGACATATTCAGACATTAATTTTTTCCCCGCGGGCCGCAGCATCCAAGAGGGGAATCAGCTCCCATCTCACATAGGCTAGTTAATAGCCCCACTCTTGATTCCTTTAGAAATAGGATCACTAATCATTATCTCCCTAATCCTTGTTTACACTACGCAGAGCGGCGTCGGACGCTTGCCATCATATTCCCTTCTATTTTGACTGCCTTTTGGATACAATAATATGTTGAGGGGGGGGGGGGGGGGGCAAAGCCCCCCCATGACATTACATTACATTACATTACATAACATTTTTCACTTGTCAAGTTCTTGGATTTGAGATCGGCGCGTATAGTCCGATCCCAGGTCTTCCTCGGTCCACATGACATATTGTCATCATCATATATATTGCCAGCAGGAGGCAAATAACCGAACAAATCGCGGTCAAAATAGACGCTAAGTTAACCGCGGCGATCGCCCTATGTAAACATGACCGTACGCCCGGAATCTACATCCATCCCAAAGCAGCCCCCAAATTAAGTTAGGATGTCATGTTAGATTAATGCTTCCATTGAAAATGAGAGTCGGTGAGGTAGACACTCGTGTACCACGGCGGACGCCGCGTAACGTAAACAAACCAATCACTCGCCTCCTCTGATGAAAATGTTAGGATATCATCAACCTAACCTAACCTGAGAGCTGCCGCCCCCAGACCCCCGCTGCTCTAAATAATGATGAAGAAGGCATAAAATAACTAAAAAGTAGTGCGGGAGAGCGAAAAACACCGAGATCGTGCGTCATAAGAAAATGGGTTTACAGAAAACGGAGTTTCGGGGGTACAGTCGTCAAACCGCGGTGGATGAGTCTCACTTTAGTGAAGGTTTATAACCCATTGGCTGCGGGAAACAGTACCGGTACTACGTTTTGGCAAGTTACAGCAATTTACAGGGTTTAAAAGCCTGAAAAAGCCGTAGAAATCGAGTGTCAGTGGGCGGGACTGCGAGGGGCCCACCTCCGACCGTCAGCACGTCCGTCCGTGCACTGAGGTCTCAGACCCGTGTTACGACTGAGGGTTAAATATATCAGGGCTCTTATTCATTGGACTAGTAATGGCATAAATGCTACAACGGAAAGCGCTAGATCCAACCTCTGATGTATATTCCCAGTGAACAAAGAACACAAATACTCTACAGAGTTCTATATGTAATAATAGGTTATTAAACTCTCAATAAATGTGCGTCTACTCTAGGCTTAATGTTATGTGAAAACAGCCTATTACTACCTATAACCGAAGGTGCTTGGTTATGGTATGCAAAGTAAGGTGGTAAGAGAAGTTACAGCTTACGTTACTTTAATCAATAAATGTCAGGCACTCCTGCATGAAAGAAAGTGCACTAAAGTCCTTCAACACCAACAAGGAATCTTCTTTAAATGTTAGATGCTATAAAGATGCTCGTATCGGAAATGGAACCCAAAAAGGCAGGCAGCGGAACAATGCTCGTGCAGGCTATGCACACAAAAAGGCAGAATATATAATGCCGTCGGAGCCAAGAATATCCTAAACACTACAACAATAATAATGATCGCCACAACAATGCAGTATTCCTATCAACAAAAAAGAGCCTAAGTCGTTTGTGTCTCAATACATCAAACTAGGCTGCGAAATGCTTGTGTAATCATAAATGGGTATGCATAATAAGAGTAATTAGGTTAATATACTTAATGTCTACTGTGACTGATAAAGTCTAGCTAGAGTCAATGATACGAGATACTGGTGCGCATGGCATGCCGCATAGCCTAGTGCAAATCTCAAGTCTGTGCGTCAAATATTACGTTATAGGGAAGGGTAGCTCTCTTGAGAAACCTTAATACCGAAGTATTAAGCGTTCTCCTGGCGTACCTCAAAGACAAACAACGAGCTTAGAACAGTGCAGAATGGTATAGGCAAAAAGCCCTCATTCGTGCATGCTCTACTCTCCATGGCACACAGACTAGAATTTACTCAATCAACTCCAGTTCTCAGGTATGTCGTGCAGCTTTTTACTAAAGCCAGCACTCATAGGAAACAATACCTTATAATATCAGACTCCTAGTCTAGCATTATCTAATCCAGCAGAACACTAATAATTATAGGAAGCGGTACTAAACAATATGAATGCCAACCAATGCTTTGTGATCAACTTATCTTAACAACTAACATACATGGGTTATATCAGACCTTAACGCACAATACAACTGGCCAGCATGAAGCTGATTTTGCAGAGTTAACCAGAGGGGGTATAATATGAATAAAAGGTGGTGAAAGGTATGGAAAATGAGAGAGATAGGCAGAGGAAAAGATTCTCAGGTGCAGAGCGGGGAACAGATATCAAAGAGATAAGAGGGATGCGTTCTAGAAACCAGATCTGAGGCAAAGAGTGGCGAGGGACCTGTATATATACTAGCACTAGGTCGAGCCGCGTGGGAAAAGAGCGGTAACAAGTCCTCTAACCACTACCAAAGTAGCTAGCAAAACATTACGTCACCAAGCATGGTAAAGAACTCCCTCAACCAATCCCCACGAGGCCAGCCAGCTATGACGTCATCGAGTATAGCAAAACACTACGCGCCCCCTCTCACTCTGTTCTACTCTCTCTCTCTCTCTCTGATCCTATCATTACTAGTTAAGGATAAAACATATACTTTACAATTAAATATATAAAGCCTTGACATGGGTGAAAACAAAGAGCCTTTCTGGACTGCCCATGACACAATCTTTCATATGAAATAAAGCACACAACAATACACAAACTGTAGCCACATCCACTGTCCTGGCGATCCTAGCGAGTCACTGTAGGACAATCCATGCGGTTCTAACGGAGTGGTTAACGTCACACCCCCCCCAAGATTTTTCTCAGAGGCCCAAGGCTCACAAAAATCTGATGGTTAGAACCCATGCTATATCTCTACTTCCCATCACCCAGCGGCAGTAAAATATCTGGCACAGTTCCTCAACAAAACATTTTACAAAATTATAACCCTCCCCAACACAATAGGTTAAATTATATGTAGTTATGCTCCTCAAGAGCGAGCTTCTCTAGCCCAGAATTCTGAGAGGAGTGCAACTCAGAATTACTGCTATAACATACTGAAAAATTCAACTATCAAAGAAAGAGTTTTTATTTGATTTTTATGTTTTTAATTTGTTTATTTCGGCTGCACTATAGGGGCAAGCCTAGTTTTTTCTTCTATACCAAACGCTCAACTCCTGCTTTACGACCCAATACGCTGGGCTACAACCGCGAGCCAACAAGCACCAAGCGCAAAATACTATTCAAACTAAAGCAGGAGGCTACCCGTGTGTCAATCTACCCAGGATCATATACCCTTGAACGACCATCTGCAACCACGTTGTCACAACCGGCAATATGGCGTATGTCCAGGTTATATACCAGTAACCTTAGTGACCACCTGGTCAGCCTCATATTCCGATTGTGAAACTGGTCCAAGAACTTGAGAGGGTGATGATCTGTGTGGACTACAACGACCGGACCATAGGCTGGAACATAGACCTCGAAATTGCCCAGCGCAAGCACAACCGCCAGCAGCTCCTCCTCGACAACAGAGCAGCTCCCCTGGGCCGAATTGTACTTCTCCGAGCAGAAACTAACAGGATGCTCCAGCCCATCATCGTCCTTTTCCACAAGGACGGCACCAGCCCCCACACCACTAGCCTCCGTTGCTAGTTGGAAAGGTAGGCTAAAGTTAGGGGCCCTGAGGATCGGGTGAGTGCACAACAGGTGTTTTACTTCTCTAAACACCTTCTCACACTCAGGCGCCCATTTGAACTTCTTATCCTTCCAGTTATCCTCCACCTGAGCTTGACTGTCCCGTTCTCCTTCTCCACCTTGACTGCTAAACGTCATCACAGGCACAGTGAGAGGCTCAGGGGGGTGCCTCCCATACTCCTTCATGAGATTAACGTGACTTAACTGATTGCGCTTCCGTCTGTCTGGAGTGGCTACCAAGTAATCCAGGTCTGATAGCTCCTCAACCACCCTATAAGGACCAGCGTACTTCGCGGATAAGGGGTGACCTACAAGGGGCAGTAGAATCAACACCTGACCCACGTGAAACTCCCTGAGTTCAACCTTGAGGTCGTACCTGTCCTTCCTGAGGGCTTGAGAGCTAGTCAAATTACGGCCAGCCAACTCCAGACTGCGCAACATCCGTTCTCGACTGTCGAGGACACACTTGAGCATAGAACAAGGTTTTCTGCGCCCTCCCATACTTCTTCAACCATATGGAGAGGCCCTCTGACACGGTGTCCAAAGACGAGCTCATTAGGGCTGAATCCTAAACTCTCCCCAGGTACCTCCCGCACAGCAAACAAACCACCTGGCAGGCCAAGATCCCAACCCTTCCCACTCTCAAAGCAACAACAACGAAGCACAGATTTCAAGGCTGAGTGCCACCGCTCTAACACACCCTGGCTCTCCGGATGATACGCAGATGACACAACCGTAACAATCCCATGCTGCGGCATTGCTTGAACTAAGAGGCTAGAAGTGAAGTTGGGTCCCTGGACTGACTGAATCCCCTGCGGGTAACCATACCGGGAAAAATACACTAGCAAGCTTCGGACCACCGTCTTCGCCGACCCATTTCTCATAGGGTACGCGTCAGGGTACCTTGTTGCTACATCTCCCGACTGTGCATCACTGTCCTCCTTCAACTCTTTCGTCTTTTTAAGCCCATCCTCTGCCTTTTCAGGAACAGTTACTGGGTCTTCTCCAGACTCGAAATGTGGTCCTAATAATGAGTCCCCGAGAAGGTCCGTTGATACTAAACTCTCAACCGCATCAACTTTCAACCCCTTCTCGGTACCCTTCCTCCGCTGATCTAAAGACTGTTGACCAGAATGTGACTCCCTGGATGCAAGATCTCCGGTGGCAACACACGCCATAGGTTGCACCGGACACTTCTCAACCCACTCCTGCTCCTCCCTACTCACGTCGGCCGGCTTCTCGGCAACGACCAAGGGTGGAGCCTCAGAAGTAGGTCCCGCAAAGTCGTTGCCGAGAAGGAGGTCGACGCCCCCAACAGGTAACTTCTCCACAATTCCTACATCCAGGTCCCGAGTCACACCATCAACTTCCATCTTCATTCTTACAAGCGGGTATGACCTTGTCGCATTAACTCCCTGAACCACAACCATCCGCGCCGTATTGACAGGTTTACCAGTGAAATTTCTCAACAGTGTTTGCGATGCCCCCGTGTCACGCAAAATTCTCACCTCATGTCTTCTACCCCCCCACTCCACACAACCGAGTCCCCTGTGGTCACTAAAGGCATCACGGACAGGGAATAAGCCTTCCGGATCCTTCTGCACTGGCAGTGTATTTACCTCGGAAGAAATGCCTCTAACAAACTCCGATGTCCTCTTGAACACTCCAATGCCGTGAGCAAAAGACACGGCTGCCGGAGGAGGTCGACTAGGGCACTCATTTGCCTTATGACCCTCCTGGTGGCAACTAAAACACATAAATTTCGGTTTCGGCTTATACTGGGATGTAAAAGGCCCCTGACTTTTCACATACGGTGTGGTGTAAGGTTTGGATTCAGTTTTAGTTTCATTGCTCTTTTGTTTAAATGTGTCATTGCTACGGGGAGGGGGAGGATAACGGTCCCTAGCACTTGCATCGTACTTCTGTGAGGACCCGCAACTCCGAATCAACGACAACCGTAGATCAGCCATTTCTGCTGCTTCTACTAGAGTTCTTGGGTTTTTCTCCTTTAAGTTCAAAGTTAGATCACCGCCCGTGCTCTTAAAGAACTGCTCCAACATCATCAACTGCTTAAGTCCATCAAATGTTGTTACTTTCTCAGATCGGAGCCAGTTCCCCATAGCATCGGACAAGTCCCGGGCGTGTTCCAAAAAGGTGCTATCTCTTCCCTTAGTTACACCCCGGAACTTCAAACGGTACGTTTCTGGTTGCAGTTCGTAAGCCCTCAGGACAGCCTCCTTGAGATCCTCATACACAATACATGACTCCAAAGGTAACGCATCGTAGGCTTTAAGACCCTTGCCTATTAATCTAGAGGATACAAGTGCTGCCCATTTATTCTCTGGCCACTGGTGTTCCTGGCACTTCTTCTCAAAGAGTGTGAAAAATTCTGTTACACCACTCTCATCAAACACCGGAACCAGTTTCAATAAGTGCGAGAGAGATTGATCATGACCACGGTTACCAGCCCCAAGTCGCTGTCCCGTTGTCTCTACTCGCGACTTCTCTACGTCCCTGTCGGCACAGTACTTAGTCGACTCAGCTTGGATTTTTGCTAGCTCTATTTGCTGGTGACTGATAGTTTTTCTCTCTTCTATCTTGGCTAATTCTATTTGCTGCTTACAGTATGCTGAAGCTGAAGCTGACATGTTCTCTTCGATCTTAGCTAATTCGAGCTGAAGCAATAATTCAGGAGATAACCCTTGAGGAGGTGAAGGTGCTACAATGTTTGAAATTACCGGTGGTCCCCCCAGGGGCAACCCACTCTGCCAGTCACCACCCAACTGCGGAAGCGTACCCGGGTCGGCAAACTACTGGGATGGCTGGGAGTCGAGTGTAGGGGAAGCATGGCCGAAGGGCTCTGAGCACTCAACCCATCTCGCTCACCAGTCACCCTGCCCAGTACACACGTTATCAAGTTATCCCTGGTCATGCTGCTAGTAACCGCATGACCGATAGCTGTGGCCAGGCATTGAAGACCGTACCGATCCATACCCTCCAACCGCTCGGCAGTAACAGGCCATTGCAAAAATATCCTAGCATCCTCCTCACAGTTCACCTGATTAACCATATCATCATACTGCTGTTCCTCAGTTTCGACATTACGTACTGTGTCTCCATTCTCCTCTGATCCGGTATAAGACATGATGCTCACAAAAATTTCCCACCTCAATATTCAGAAAAGAAGCACCCCAAACTCTTATACCTCAATATACACACAAAAATTCTCGGAAATACTCAAGGGCTATACTATGTTGCAAAAAAAAATTATTCTTGCTGATCCCTGCAAAATATTCCCCAAAACAAATGTTCCCTGCTAATAAATGTAGGTTCACCAAATCCTAGGTAAGGTCGCCATTTGTTACGACTGAGGGTTAAATATATCAGGGCTCTTATTCATTGGACTAGTAATGGCATAAATGCTACAACGGAAAGTGCTAGATCCAACCTCTGATGTATATTCCCAGTGAACAAAGAACACAAATACTCTACAGAGTTCTATATGTAATAATAGGTTATTAAACTCTCAATAAATGTGCGTCTACTCTAGGCTTAATGTTATGTGAAAACAGCCTATTACTACCTATAACCGAAGGTGCTTGGTTATGGTATGCAAAGTAAGGTGGTAAGAGAAGTTACAGCTTACGTTACTTTAATCAATAAATGTCAGGCACTCCTGCATGAAAGAAAGTGCACTAAAGTCCTTCAACACCAACAAGGAATCTTCTTTAAATGTTAGATGCTATAAAGATGCTCGTATCGGAAATGGAACCCAAAAAGGCAGGCAGCGGAACAATGCTCGTGCAGGCTATGCACACAAAAAGGCAGAATATATAATGCCGTCGGAGCCAAGAATATCCTAAACACTACAACAATAATAATGATTGCCACAACAATGCAGTATTCCTATCAACAAAAAGAGCCTAAGTCGTTTGTGTCTCAATACATCAAACTAGGCTGCGAAATGCTTGTGTAATCATAAATGGGTATGCATAATAAGAGTAATTAGGTTAATATACTTAATGTCTACTGTGACTGATAAAGTCTAGCTAGAGTCAATGATACGAGATACTGGTGCGCATGGCATGCCACATAGCCTAGTGCAAATCTCAAGTCTGTGCGTCAAATATTACGTTATAGGGAAGGGTAGCTCTCTTGAGAAACCTTAATACCGAAGTATTAAGCGTTCTCCTGGCGTACCTCAAAGACAAACAACGAGCTTAAAACAGTGCAGAATGGTATAGGCAAAAGGCCCTCATTCGTGCATGCTCTACTCTCCATGGCACACAGACTAGAATTTACTCAATCAACTCCAGTTCTCAGGTATGTCGTGCAGCTTTTAACTAAAGCCAGCACTCGTAGGAAACAATACCTTATAATATTCTTACAGTTTCTTACAGTAGATCCTCTGGAAAAAGGCAAACTATGCCTGTGTATCCAGCTCAGTACCAGTACTTGCACTGCTGCGGTCGTTCACGGTGTTGGCGGCGGCGGTAGCAGACGCAACATTTTTACTATTCTGTATTTTTGTTTTATAATCAAACTTCAAATCTTGTCTTCCCCATGCTTTATCAAGATTACTTTCAAACTCCCTTATTGATTCGGAATCGACTACATACTGGGGCAGTGCGTTCCACTCATTTACCACTCTATCACAAAATGAGTTCTTCGCCTTCTCAAGCCTATTTCTTTCTTTGTAAATTTCTTAGAGTGTCCTCTCGTTCTTGTTCCCTCCCGCATCAAGAAGATACCTTCACACACATCCTCATCGTACTTTCCTGACACTATCTTAAAAGTCTCTATCATATCCCCTCTCTTTCTCCTATATGCCAGTGTCGGAAGTCCCAGTGTCCTCAACCTGCTCATAGCCCGCGTTCTTCAACGTTGGTACCAGCTTGCTAGCTCTCCTCTGCACTTTCTCCACTGCTTCTATATCTTTACCATATATGGAGCCCACCCCTGGTTTGCATATTGCAGGTGTGTCCTACCCAGCGCTGTATATAGATTCTGGAAGATTTCTCGTCAAGTGACACAAATGTCCTCCTTATCAGCCCTACAATTCTATTGGCTTTGTTTATCTTTTCCGCTAAATGTTCTGAGAAATTTAACTTATTATCTATCACTACTCCTATATCCTTTTCTGCACTCACTTCCTCCATCGCTTCATACATACTGTATCCTACCTTGTCTATCTTGCTGGTCCCAATCCGCATGTACTTGCATTTTTTTGGATGAAAAGGCATTAACCAATGCTCAGACCATCCCTTCAGACCATAATATCAGACTCCTAGTCTAGCATTATCTAATCCAGCAGAACACTAATAATTATAGGAAGCGGTACTAAACAATATGAATGCCAACCAATGCTTCGTGATCAACTTATCTTAACAACTAACATACATGGGTTATATCAGACCTTAACGCACAATACAACTGGCCAGCATGAAGCTGATTTTGCAGAGTTAACCAGAGGGGGTATAATATGAATAAAAGGTGGTGAAAGGTATGGAAAATGAGAGAGATAGGTAGAGGAAAAGATTCTCAGGTGCAGAGCGGGGGACAGATATCAAAGAGATAAGAGGGATGCGTTCTAGAAACCAGATCTGAGGGAGAGAGTGGCGAGGGACCTGTATATATACTAGCACTAGGTCGAGCCGCGTGGGAAAAAGCGGTAACAAGTCCTCTAACCACTACCAAAGTAGCTAGCAAAACATTACGTCACCAAGCATGGTAAAGAACTCCCTCAACCAATCCCCACGAGGCCAGCCAGCTATGATGTCATCGAGTATAGCAAAACACTACGCGCCCCCTCTCACTCTGTTCTACTCTCTCTCTCTCTGATCCTATCATTACTAGTTAAGGATAAAACATATACTTTACAATTAAATATATAAAGCCTTGACATGGGTGAAAACAAAGAGCCTTTCTGGACTGCCCATGACACGAGCTTTCATATGAAATAAAGCACACAACAATACACAAACTGTAGCCACATCCACTGTCCTGGCGATCCTAGCGAGTCACTGTAGGACAAGCCATGCGGTTCTAACGGAGTGGTTAACGTCACACCCGGGTCTCAGCAGTGCTGCCAAAGGCAAAAAATTGCTACATTGCTAATAAATAGCGAGTTTTCCCCAATGTCTATGGTAGCGCTGCGGGTGAGCCCCATGAGCTATGAAGCTCAGTCTAGTGTCATTTTGAAGCTATTTTTGTCTAGTTTTTGGCAGAACACATTTAATTTCATGCAGACACTTGATTAATCATTCAGCCAGCAAGGGACAAATAACAGAAATCAAAATCAAAATAGACGAACATATCCGCGAGCACACGACGTATGTAAACATGACGACCGTACGCCCGGATACTAGATCCTTCCTGGGCAAAGCCCCCCCTCAACCTATTATTGTACACAATATACTGTACAGTATCCCACGGCAGTCAAAATAGACTGGAACATGGTCGCGAGCATGCGCATAGTATAAACAAGGCGGGCGGTACGCCCGAATACAACATCCTTACCAATTTATTTTGTATTGCTCTTACCTTAGTTCTGATGAGCGATAATGAATGGGAGTTGCAGGGTCTGGTAAATATGTTTGAAACAGTGTGCGAAAAACGGAATCTGAAGATAAATGCGGGGAAGAGAAAGGTTATGCTCTTCAAAAGGGGTGAAGCCACAGAGTGTGAGGTGAAGTTGAACGGTCAGGCTATGGATATTGTCAGCTCATTTAAGTATCTGGGCAGTGCGTTGAGCAAAGATGGGAATATGGATGATGAAGTGCAGGAGAGGGTGCAACAGGGGAAGAGGGTTGTAGGAACGCTGAAAGCAGTAACAAGAAATAGGGTGGTCAGCATGGAAGTGAAGAAGTCCTTGCATGACAGTGTGGTAATCCCGACACTGACTAACGGAAGCGAAGCATGGCCGTTGGAGAAGAGACTCGGACCAAGAGTGAGAGGGGTGGAAATGAGTTACTTGAGAAGTGCGTGCAGAGTTACATGGAGGGATAGACAGACGAATAAGGAAGTAAGAAGGAGGTGTGGTGTGGAGGTAGATGTGCTGGAAAGTGTGAAAAGGAACACCTTGAGATGGTTTGGCCATATGGAACGTATGGGAAGCGAGAGAATGACTTAAGAGGGTGTACGAGAGCGAGGTGGAAGGACAGAGAGGGAGAGGTAAACCGAAAGAGAGGTGGAAGGATGGAGTGAGGAAGTATATGGATGAAGGCGGTGCTGGGAAATCAAATAAGTACTGCCGGAGAGCCTCCCAGTCAGCAGCGCTAAAGTGCCACAAACGCCGCCGGTTGGGAGGATCGGGTGGCCGTACGGGAGAGATAGGACAGGTGACAGAATAAGTTTATGGTCGAAGGAGCCCAAAGGAGAGAAAAGATTGACAGTATAAGAGGAAGGGTTAGAAGTTAGAAACAAATCAAGAATGTTGGGCCGATCTCCGAAGCGATCCGGGATATGGGTGGGTTGCTGAACCAACTGCTCTAGGTCATTTAGGATAGAAAAGATGTAGGCTTGTTCACCAGGTTGGTCAGTGGAATGAGAGGAGAGCCATTGGCGGTGGTGATTGTTGAAATCTTCTAAGTTGTAGATTTCTGAGAAAGGAGAGATGGATAGGATGTGTTCCACTTAAGTTTAGATAGTCAAAGAATTTGGGAAAGTCATTAGAGTTAGGGGAAAGATAGACAGCTCAGAAATATTTAATATGAGAATGACAGGATAGTTTGAGCCATAAAGTTGATAATTTAGAGGAGTCAAAATCGGAAATACGAGAGCAAGTGAGTTTATTGTGCACGTATGTGCAACATCCACCTTTGGCTTTGAAAGTAGGAGGATACAGAGAAGGGGCCAGTTGCTTCAGACCCCTGAGTTTCAGTGAGGAAAAGAAGATCAGGTGTGTTGGAGGAGAGGTGGTGTTCGACATAGGGAAAGTTAGAGGAAAGGCCGCAAATGTTGCTGAAGTTAATAGTAAGAGTGACAGGCCGTGGTCCAGAACATTTTGAAGGGTCGTCTGGTGAAAGGCAGTTTATGATTGTGGTCCCCCCCCTCCCCCCCCCCCCCCCCTCCCAGGGGACTCCTAGGCAGCGTAAGTTGTCATAATTATTTATTTATTTATTTATATATTTATGTTTTGTATTGGAAAGAAGTGTAGTGTGCTTGTTTAGTGTAGTGAGATGGATAGGAGGAGGAGGAGTTTGTGAGAGCTAGCTGGATTACTCCGTGTAAGTGAGACACAAATATAAACAGTAAGAGAGGCCAAAACAAGTGAAATAGGGTTTCCAGCAAATCCTTATCACATGCCTATGAGGTCTCCCCTGGATATAGCCCTGCTCGATTGATGTCTACAATCTCCCCCTTGGAAATAAGGTGCCTGACATTATTGATTTAGAATATGGTTGATAGAGGGCATATGGCTGGTGGTAATATGGTTGGTAACTTGGTAAAGGGAATAATTAGTGGAAGTTATGGTTGATAGAAGGTGTAGTTGCCAGGTTGGTAAAGTTGGAAGGTAAGGATGATATTGGGAATGGATTACATAGGGTATAGTTGAAATAGGATATGGTTGATATAGGGTGTAGACATCATAGGGTATGGTTTATACAGGGTATGCTTGATATAGGGTTTGGTTGATAGGGTATAGGGTATGGTTGATATGGGGTATGATTGGTAGAGGATATGGTGATTGAAGGTATAATTTCTAAAGGGTATGATTGGTAAATGGTATCCATGTATGGTACTATAAGGTATGGTTGATACAGTGTACTGTATGGTTGTTGTAGGGTAGGCTATATGAGTATTATGTTTGATATAGGATATGACTAGTATAGGGTAAGGCACACACATTTTGAGATATGCCACTATCTTATGATTGTGTGATGCGGATCGAATGATGGCGCGTAACATATAGACCAGTGTACCATATATATATACTGTATAATTATACTGTATACTGTAAATATATATATATATATATACAGTATATATATATATATATATATATATATATATATATACAGTACACAGTATATAGTGTATATATATATATCTATCTATCTAGCTATTGCCGGACGCTTTACTCCCCTTAAATTAATGAGGGTGGCCATACACAGAACGCCCCCAAGCGGACCTATTCCCTGTAAGAGGGACAACCCGAGCCAGTTTACTGAAGGACTTACAGGATTGACCACGTCCCTTGATTTTGGCCCTTTCACTCTTTCAACTATGGGAGAGGCACTCACTATAGGCAGTTCTGCTTTTTGCTTCCATCAATCACATAGAAAAAAAAAAAAAAAAAAAAAAAAAAAAATTAGGATCCATCCGACTCCGAGGCTCTCTGTGTATCTTTTTAGCACTATTTTTCTACAGTGGTGTTTGGCTAATCCAGTGGTCAGCAACCCTTACAGCTAGAAGAGCCATTGTTTATAAGTTTCATAAAATATTTGTATTGTCGGAGCCGCAATACAAAAAAATTGTCTCATCAACCGGAATCTACAGTACTTCAGAAATAAGAGAATATACCTTACTGTTGGACTAAATAAATTATAGTGATATTGTTCAATATACTGGTATTCACAAGCTTAGGAAAGACATGTCACATTTCTAGAATCATAACGATTGATACCTATACTGTACATCTTTTCAAAGTTGAATACAACAAATCTAATGTTGCCTTGAATGTGTTATATGATGCCTTCAATTTGAAGGAAGAATGATTATTTCTGAAGCTTCTGGAGCCACACAAATGTCTTGAAAGAGCCGCATGCGGCTCCTGAGCCGCAGGTTGCCGACCCCTGGGCTAGTCCATCCACTAACCTGCCTTACCCTTAGGTAAGCAGTACGGATTTGTATCAGGTTTACTCCCCTAGAAAGGTTGCCGACCAAGGTTGACTAGTCCCATCCACCCGGATTTTTATAAGGTTGTCTTCCCTAGATGGGTTGCCGACCAAGGCTAACGAGTCCCATCCACACGGGTATATATATATATATATATATATATATATATATATATATATATTATATATATATACTGTATGTAAAATTCACCTATACTTGACGAGACAGAGAAAAGGGCGAGGGAACGTGAAAGTGGTCCCGGGCCCTGGGAATAGGAACTTTAAATGTTGTTTCTGTTCGGGCTCTGTCTCGTGTCGGCCACCCCCAGCAATGGGTTATGTACCTGAGTATATACATACATACATACATACAATATATACAGTATATATATATATATACTGTACTGTATTATATTATCCCAGGTATCGATACACTTACCATAGTACAGTATAGGTACTGTACAGTACAATAGTAGAGTACCGGTACTGCACTGGTATCGGTATGGTGATAAATTTGGTAAAATAGTGTGTGGTTAGTGCATCATCACATTATATTAAATTTATGTTATATAAAATCATGACAGAGTGGATAGAGAAGGTTTGTAGAAAGTACTTAGAATATACGGAGTAGAGGGCAAGTTGCTGAAAGCAGTGAAGAGCATGTATGAGGGTGCAAAGGCGGCAGTACGTGTGGAGAGTGAGCAGAGCGAGTTCTTTGACCTGAATATTGGTTTGAAACAGGGGTGTGTGATGTCCCCGTGGTTGTTTACTGTATATATGGATGGAGTCATGAAAGAAATACTATCAAGAGCAGTGGATGTTGGTGTATCGCTGAAAAGGGAGTGGAAGCTACCTATACTGCTGTTTGCGGATGATACAGTTCTGATGAGTGATAATGAATGGGAGTTGCAGGGTCTGGTAAATGAATTTGGAACAGTGTGCGAAAAACGGAATTTGAAGGTAAATGCGGGGAAGAGCAAGGTTATGGTCTTCGAAAGGGGTGAAGTCACAGAGTGTGAGGTGAAGCTGAACAGTCAGGCTATGGAGATCGTCAACTCTTTTAAGTATCTGGGCAGTGTGTTGAGTAAAGATGGGACTATGAATGAAGAAGTGCGGGAGAGGGTACAACAGGGGAAGAGGGTTGTAGGAACGCTAAAAGCAGTAACAAGAAATAGGGTGGCCAGTATGGAAGTGAAGAAGTCCTTGCATGACAGTGTGGTTATCCCGACACTGACTTACGGAAGCGAAGCATGGACGTTGGTTGAGAGACTCAGACCAAGAGTGAGAGCAGTGGAAATTAATTACTTAAGGAGTGCGTGCGGAGTTACATGGAGGGATAGACAGACTAATGAGGAAGTAAGAAGGA
The DNA here is from genome assembly GCA_032716605.1 of Paralithodes platypus. Lineage (NCBI taxonomy): Eukaryota > Metazoa > Arthropoda > Malacostraca > Decapoda > Lithodidae > Paralithodes > Paralithodes platypus. The sequence goes on from CM064571.1 coordinate 15,044,997, forward strand.
GGTGTGGTGTGGAGGTAGATGTGCTGGAAAGTGTGAAAAGGAACAACTTGAGATGGTTCGGCCATATGGAACGTATGGAAAGCGAGAGAATGACTAAGAGGGTGTACGAGAGCGAGGTGGAGGGACAGAGAGGGAGAGGTAGACCGAATATGAGGTGGAAGGATGGAGTGAAGAACTACATGAACGAAGGCGGTGCTGGTTGGGGGGAGGGGCGTCGACTGACTGGGGACAGAGGTGCATGGGGGCGGTTCATTCGTGGCCACCCCTTCGGGGATCACGGCGTCAGGCAATAGATAGATAGATAGAAAATCATGAACAATTTTACTTTGTATTATTATAATTGTATAGTTTATTAGTTGTATCTGTATTAGTACCACACTGACAGACTAACACTCATTCCATTCCTGTTTCTTTTTATTTGCAGGCACCATTCTTGGCTCAAGGTACTGAATGAGCATATGACTGATACCGGTACACAAGATTACTCTCAGCTTCATGTTTGTTCAGATCACTTTGAGGTAAAAGATATTATCTACAACAATGATCAACCAGAGCTGCTTCACCATGCACTTCCAAGGATCCACCTCAATACCCAGAGTGGTATTCAAGTTGGAGGTATGTTTAGTGTGTTGGGTTGGCCTACTCAACCATTTTAATATATAGGCCTACTTTTGTTTCTTTGTTTCTGTATGTGGTAACCCAGGTTCGAATCCCGGTGGATCACATGCTTGCTTTCATTAAATTCATTGGGAGGTGTTTGTTAGAGTGAATTTAATAAAAATAAATTAATGTTTAAAAATATAGATCTACATTATTATTATTTTTATCATCTAATATTGCATCCTTAAAAGTTAAGTAGCATACAGTGGCAAATTAGTAAATTGGAATTAACAAATTTCAACTCAAATCTTTCAATTGTATTGTTAGCCAGAAACAGTTTTAACACTAGTATACCGTACAGGTACACCTTTCATCATTCGATATATAGCTACTTGAAGTAACTTCCTACTGTACACTCGCTCCAAGAAGTATCTGCACCCCTATGCTGATCATCTGGTGTGTACAGCTCGGTAGGGTTGGCACCTCTGCCTGCAACTATATCCATGTGTCAGAGACAATCGTCTCTGACACATGGATATAGCTGCAGGCAGAGGTGCCAACCCTATCAAGCTGTACACATCAGATGATCAGCATAGGGGTGCAGACACTTCTTGGAACGAGTGTACATATTCTGTATTACAGTATACTGTACTGTAACTTGTAGTTGTTCTATATTGGGAGGTTTGACGTACCTCCCAACCTACCAAATAGGAAAACCTACTATTTGGTAGTAGTCTTGGAAAATCCAACATCAAGGCTATTAACTTAATTGCAATGACGACTTGTCTATTCTGACTGCTATGTCGTCATCCCAACCGCGGTTAAAAAAGAAAACGTCTTGAGTCTACTCCTTAACTTGCTCTAGGAGATGTTGTACACTAACCAAAACTACCACCGAAGAAGAAAAAGGGATTTACCTTAGTTACAGTTGAGACCCATCACGTGTTCTGTTGGCGCAGACCCCTGTCGAACCTGCGCATGAGCGACCTGCGCTTGTTATCAATTTCCACATAGACAGAAGAGCAAGGATGGGCAGGGGAACGGCGTGTGGGAGGGTAGGCTACTATGTACATTGGATTTTCCAAGACTACTACCAAATAGTAGGTTTTCCTATTTGGTAGGTTGGGAGGAACGTCAAGGCTGCATAACAAATTGGAAGAGGACATCCAAGCCCAACTACCAAATACAAATGCATTAAACAAAAATATGAATGACAAAGAAACACAAAATAAACAAGAGAGTTTAATAAAAAGAGTGAAAAACTGAGGAGTACAGTTGTTAAAAAGAACAGTTTTATCCCGTGCCCCGTCATCCATAACATTTGTAGAAACATTTTGCAAAATCAACAACAGTACAGTATAAATTCCCATTTCTTCCAAAAAGTAGGACCCCGAAACCTCGTCCAGGCCCTCTGACCTGGGAGATGGGGACCCCCCCTGGGGAGACGTCAAGAGCAGAGCAGGTTGAGGAGGAGGAGGAGCAGGAGGATGAGGGGAAGGCTGGCCAGGTGTGAGGAGCAGTCGGAGGAGGTCGCAAGGGGAAGACATGAGAGAACCCCCGGGCCTGAAGAGACAGGGTGCCCCGACACCGAGGCGGAGGTAGGCGAGACCACCACCCTGGCACGGAACTTGGAAGGAAGCGGAGGTAGAGAGGCAGGAGGTGGAGAGAAAGCAGCAGAGACAGCAGAAGGCTAGGGGACGAATCGCCCACGACGTAGAAGGGTTAGCACAGACGTCCACTTCAGCGGCGCGGGCGGAAGGAGGCGGACGAGGGCGAGCAGGGTCCTGGCGACCAGCAGACTGAGGAGACGTGGTGCCCTAGCCCGATCCACATGAGAGGAAGCACGTGGAGGGGTACGCCCAGGAGGAGGGAGACCCAGAGCGCGACGGATGCGGTCGTCCAATAAGACTGGAGGACGGTGGCCCACTGCCCTGATATGATGCGAGACCACCGCCCACACAGCCCGCAGGGTTGACTTGGCGTCATCTGCGCCCTGGGTACCAGGCTGCTCGTCCACCACGTCCACCTGGTTCATGCAGTCCCCACCCAGCGCAGTCATATAGGCGGTGGTGGAGATACAATGGGAGTGGTGCATACAGGTATTGTGGCCCCACAGGCTCGCGGAGCCACAATCACGGCGAAAACAAGACGACATCACAACTAAAAGCGAAGGTAAACACCATAAGCACCACGGAGAGGGCGAAAGCGCAGAGTATATCCCAGTAAACCAGTAATGAATATGTAGAAGAACCAACATGCAAGCAAAAAATTGGGTTCTGTACTCACAACACCAGTAAAAATGTACTTACACAACATGTGAAGGAAAATACAAGAATGAGGGGTAATAACGAACCTTCTAAACTCGATCTGATTTTTACAAAAGATCCTCACGAAATTAGTGATATAAACTATCTATGTCCTGTAGGTAAAAGTGATCACCTATTACTAAAATGGAAGTTGACCTCGAGTAATGCCAATAGATTAGACAATAGCTACATAAATGACAGATTAAATTATAGTAAAGCTGATTATGTATCCTTGAAAAGATATTTAGAGGGAGTAGATTGGGATCTTATTTTGAAGGAACGGGACGTACAAGGTAAATATAGTAGATTCCTCGAAATTTATAGAGTAGGAACCAATATGTTTGTCCCAAGATATAAAACTGGAAATTTTACTAAGCAGAAAGATTGGTTTAATTTGAAATGCAAAAGAGCTTTGGGTAGGCGTGATGCAGCTTGGGCTAGATTAAGAAGAAGGAACACTGAGAGTAATCGGAATAAATATAAACAGGAGAGGAATAGATATGTTAACATAATTAGGCAAGTTAAAATGAACTATGAGAAGAACATAGTAAATAAATGTGAAAGTGACCCTAGATTATTTTATAAATATATAAACAGTAAGTTGAAGGTAAAGAAACAAATTACTAAATTAAGAGTTGATGCTAGGACGTATGAAAATGTATCGGACATGTGTGAGGTAATGAATAACAAATTGGGTTAAGTTTTTACTAGAGAGGAAGGTTTTGACGAACCACAGGCGGGAGTACTGGAGAGTGGTCTTAGTAAGATTGAAATAACTAGAGATGAGCTGTTATCTGCGATGAGAGGACTTGAAGTAAGGAAAGCTATGGGACCGGATGAAGTGTCTGCCTGGGTTTTAAAGGAGTGTGCAGAGCAATTAGTGGAGCCAGTGAGGGACATAATTCAAGCTTCCTTAGATAAAGGACAGGTTCCTGTTGAATGGAAAAGAGCTAATATCATTCCGATATACAAGAATGGAAACCCTGAGGACCCTTTAAACTATAGACCAGTTTCACTTACTAGTATTGTATGCAAGATTTGTGAAAAGCTAATTAGGAAGAGATGGATGAAAATGTTGGAGAGAAAGAAAATAATAACCCCAAAGCAATTTGGATTCAGAGAAGGGACATCTTGTGTTACCAGTTTGCTATGTTATTACAGTAGGGTGATAGATGTACTCCAAGAAAGAGGCGGATGGGTGGACTGCGTCTACTTAGACCTTTCCAAAGCATTCGATAAGGTACCACATAAGAGATTGTTATCTAAGCTTGAGACGCTAGGATGTGTCAGGGGGAGTTTGCTGAAATGGATGGAGAGCTATTTAACAGATAGGGAAATGAGGACCAACATTAGAGGAACTTACTCATCGTGGCGGAAAGTTGAGAGTGGTGTGCCGCAGGGATCTGTGTTGGCACCTCTCATGTTCCTTATGTACGTGAATGACCTGCCGATAGGCATAAACTCTTACATGTCAATGTTTGCAGATGACGTAAAAATTATGAGACAAATAACAAATAAAAGTAGTTGTGAGGAGCTGCAAGGGGATTTAGATAAAATATACGAATGGAGCACCAAGTGGAAAATGAAATTTAATATAAGTAAATGTCATGTGTTAAATATGGGAAGAAGTGTGAATAGACCAAATTGGGAGTACAGGATGGGAGATAATAAAATTAGCAAGGCCGAAAAAGAAAAAGATTTAGGGTTGATTATACAAGATAATTTGTCGCCAGAGAAACATATTAACAAGCTCTTTAGCGGAATGTATGCAATGGCCGGGAATATGAAAGTTGCTCTGAATTATTGGATGAGACCATGGTAGCGAAAATTATGAAGAGTATGATTAGACCAAGATTGGAGTATGCAGCAGTGGTGTGGTCCCCGCATCTAAAGAAGCATATTCACAAGTTAGAAAGAATCCAGAGAGCAGTCACTAGATTGGTTCCAAGTCTCAGAGAACTGCCATATGAAGGGAGGCTAGACAAATTAAATCTTCCGAGTCTAAAAGAGAGGAGAGAGAGGGGAGACATGATAATGATGTACAAATGTACCCGGGGGCTGGAGAGGCTGGATAGGGAGGATATATTAATTATGGATACAGGAATAACTAGAGGCCACAGCTACAAAGTAAAAAGACCTACCTGCAAGAACGATATCAGGAAGTTTAGCTTCCCCTATAGATGTATTGACAAATGGAATGGGCTGGAGGAGGAGGTGGTAGGGGCAAGGAACATCCATATTTTCAAGAAAAAATTGGATAAAAAGTAGACTGAGAGACGGGACAACACGAGCTTAGCTCAACTCCTGTAAACTACAATTAGGTAAATACAATTAGGTACAATTAGGTAAATACCAAAGGGTAGTGACGAGGAAGGTGAGAAGGGAACACTTGAAGGATCTGCAAAGATGGAGAAAGTGTGAACCACCACTCGACATCCTAAATGCAGGTTATGTCCCAGTAATGAAGTATGTAGAAGAACCAATATGCAAAAAAACAAAAAACACTTGGAGGAACCTTCAACCCATTAACGATATGGAGAGAAAAAAATAAATTAGACGTGCCGTTTCGCCCAAAATCAAATCGTCATACCCAACTCTGCGATGGAGTTACCGTATTAGACATAATTTTATATTGCATTATTAAACAAAGTGGCACGTCTACTTTATTTTTTTCTCTCCATATCGTTAATGGGTTGAAGGTTCTATAGGTTGGTGTGATGGCACTCAAAGTTTGGGAATGGATTAAATGCAAGCCCTTCGTAAGTTTTTGTTCTGGATGCTCCGACCAATAGCAGACCGCTTCTGTTCATACAATTAGGTATGAAGATAGATCAGCACCCAGCTATCTATTACTTTCATTACCATACTTAATTATGATACAGTACTTGCATACTTTTGTATAGTTTCTTTCGGTCAACTTGGATTTTAGGTCACGTATGTGTTTTTTGTATTATAATCCTTTTTCTCATCAGTTTCTTCATTGATTAGTGTGTTTTAAGGTGTTTTTCCTTCTGGAAATTCATATTTACCCATTATTTTGCAATATTAAAACATGCCCCCTAAAACCATATTTTTGTCATTACCCTAACCTAACAACCTAACCTAACCTGGGGGCTGCCGCCCCAGACCCCCGCAGGGTTAGTATTGATATAGAATATGACAAAATACTAAAACTACGGTAAAAAAATGAAAAATATTAGTGCTCAGCTGATCCAAGATGGCCGCCATCACCCTTATTTAACCCACAAAGTCTAAGGAAAAATAATTTAATATGCAGCGGTAAAGACATATACTGTGGTGACTAATACTCTAATACAAAGCTATAGTATACATTTAGAACATTATATCCCATACGTGACCTAAAATCCAGTTTGTCCTTTCTTTCTAAAGACCTACCAATCTTGCCTCCTCTTATAGTCTTAGCTTCAAAACATCTTTTTTGACTGACCGTCGCATTCACGCACCGAATGTTCGTTAGAAGTTTGTGTGAAAATCCGTCGAACGGTCTAGGAGGAGTTTTCGGAAAGACAGACAGACGTCTCATCATTATCATCACATCTGAGACATGTGTACTGTATGATATATATGTGGCTTTCTGTGATATATGTGCCCCTACGGGGCACACACACACACAGGGAATAGGTACAGGGTGGGGGGGGGGGGGGGGGGAACAATTTTTTGGACCTAAGATCATAACTATTGCACAAATTCAACAAATATTTTTTTAATTACCGTCGAATTCACGCACCGAAGGTTCGTGTGAAGTTTGGTGAAAATCCGTCAAACGGTCTAGGAGGAGTTCTCGGACGGACAGACAGACAGACATTTTGGCCGGCATGTACCACTATACGGGGGGCGATACCACTCTGCTTACGCAGAATTGATAAAGTAGACGTGCCGTTTTGCCCAAAATCAAAACGGCATACCCAACTCTGCGAAGGGTTACCATCGTCACTAATATTACCACCATCATTACTACTATACTATCATCATCACTACAATTGTCACCATCATCACTAATACTACCATCATCACTAATACTACAACCATCATCACTACTACTATCATCATCACTACAATTGTCACCTAATGCCAACTAAACTAACTTAAACTAACAAATGCTTTGCGAGTTTTTTTTCGCCCCTGAACGATGGCGTTCTGTGTGAGTGTGCCCCTACACACACAGAACACCATCATCATTGCTTGGGAATAGGTAGAGGGTGGGGGGTGGGGGTTCTGAGGGGGGGAGGGGGGGGGGTGGCTGGTTGAAGGGGGAGGGGGGAGGGCTGGTTGAGAGAGGGGGGGGGGGCAGGGCAAAACCATATTTTGGACCTAAGATCATAACTATTGCACAAATTCAAAACAAAAAAAAATTAATTCCCGTCGCATTCATGCACCGAACGTTCATGTGAAGTTTGGTGAAAATCCGTCAAACGGTCTAGGAGGAGTTCTCGGACGGACGGACAGACGGACAGACAGACAGACAGACAGACAGACAGACAGACAGACAGACAGACAGACAGACAGACAGACAGACATTTCGGTTAGCATGTACCACTATACGGGGGGCGATACCACTCTGCTTACGCAGAGTTGATAAAAAAATGGGGTTCGGTACTCACGACACCAGTAACACCAAAGGGCAGCGACGAGTAAGGTGAGATGGGAACACTTGAGGATCTGCAAAGATGGAAAAAGTGTTAACCACCACTCGACATCCTACATGCAGGGTCTATGTCACATAAAAGCAGTGAATGGAATAGGCTCGGGGTGGAGGGAAATTACAAGTGGGGTACCTCAGGGTTCTGTGTTGGGACCACTACTGTTCGTTATATTTATCAACGACTTACCTGAAGTTATAACTAATGGAAGTGAGATATACCTGTATGCGGATGACACTATGCTGTATAGAAGAGTGAGGAGTAAGGAAGATGTGGGTTTGCTTCAAAGAGATGTGGAGGGCATGAAGGGATGGTCTGAGCATTGGTTAATGCCTTTTCATCCAAAAAAATGCAAGTACTGTACATGCGGGTTGGGACAAGGAAGATAGACAAGGTAGGATACAGTATGTATGAAGCGATGGAGGAAGTGAATGCAAAAAAAGGATATAGGAGTAGTGATAGACAATAAGTTAAATTTCTCAGAACATTTAGCGGAAAAGATAAACAAAGCCAATAGAATTGTAGGGCTGATAAGGAGGACATTTGTGTCACTTGACGAAGAAATCTTCAGGAATCTCTATACAGGGCTGGTTAGGCCGCACCTGGAATATGCGAAGCAGGTGTGGGCTCCATATATGGTAAAGGATGTAGAAGCAGTGGAGAAAGTGCAGAGGAGAGCTAGCAAGCTAGTACCAATGTTGAAGAACGCGGGCTATGAACAGAGGATGAGGACACTGGGACTTCCGACACTGGCATATAGGAGAAAGAGAGGGGATATGATAGAGACTTTTAAGATAGTGTCAGGAAAGTATGATGAGGATGTGTGTGAAGGTATCTTCTTGATGCGGGAGGGAACAAGAACGAGAGGACACTCTAAGAAAATTTACAAAGAAAGAAATAGGCTTGAAAAGGCAAAGAACTCATTTTGTGATAGAGTGGTAAATGAGTGGAACGCACTGCCCCAGTATGTAGTAGATTCCGAATCAATAAGGAAGTTTGAAAGTAATCTTGATAAAGCATGGGGAACACAAGATTTGAAGTTTGATTATAAAGCAAAAATACAGAATAGTAAAAATGCTGCGTCTGCTGCCGCCGCTGCCAACACCGTGAACGACCGCAGCAGTGCAAGTACTGGCACTGAGCTGGATACACAGGCTTAGTTTGCCTTTTTCCAGAGGATCTACTGTAAGAAACTGTAAGAAAACCAGATGTAGAAGGTGTGTGTAAAACACTATCCATACATCCAAAAAATGACAGAATTGGGGAGCAGAAAACACTCCCCACCTCCGCAACATTGCGGGCCTATTTTGGTGCGTCCGATTTGACACCACAACCTGCATTATCGCGGGACTGAACCAGTAAAATCCCGCAACATTGCGGGACTGAAACGATTCGTGCGTGACGAAACCGAATCAACCCCCGCAACCTTGCGGGACCGAACTAGTTGGTCCGCGCCGAAAAAGCGAATTGAGCGTCTGAGGCGACACTGAAACAGGCCGCAAAAGCAGGCACCTCTAAAGCTTGTGCAAGAGGCCCACAAGCTTAACAGTATCTTCCGAGATACAAACGCCCAACTAAGCCAGGCCAAGGCCGTCGGGCAGCAGGGAAGACACACCATGGGAGATAAGGAAACTCCCCCAGGAACCACCCAACCCGTGATAGAATGAGCATAGCCCAGGGAGAGACCAAGGCAGGTAAGGAGGTAGCACCTGGATAGTGCCAGAAAGAGGATGAATGCCCACCGAAAACGTGCCCTTGAACTCAGCGATGAATAGGTGGGGTGGTGGGAGCAAGATGGGACACACCACTACGAAAAAGTAGGGAGCGCCGCCCCCCACTCGCCTAACCAGCCAAAGCGGGGCGAGGGTGAAGATGACAGCAACAGCACAGTGATCAGCAGCGTAGAAAGGGCACGAGTTCAAGGTGGGCGAAAGATGGAGGTGAAACGTAACGGGTAAAAACAAGCCAGCAAATAACCACTGGTGAGAAAAAAAGGGTGGCGCACAGCCATTTGTAGTGAGTGTCGGATGCGAAAAAACCCTGGGGAGTAAAACCCACTACGCCCAGGCCCTGATCCACACTAGAGGATCGAAGTGGGGGACTCGGGAAAGAACGCCAGATGACAAATGACCGACACAGACACTACAAATCAAGGTGATTTCTGAATTTTACACAAACGTAAACACCTGGGCTATGAAAATATGAAAACTCAAAGGGGCATAGCCATTCCTGAATGAAAAACAAGCTAGGCTATAAAATAAGCTAAAACTATGCCCAGCTAACGGAAAAGAAAATATGAAAAGAGAAAGAGAACTAAATAATATACACGGAGGACGCCAGGCGCCCCCCGAAACTTCGGTAGACTATTTCCACACACACCTCCAATTGACACACATCGGAGCCCTTTTTGTGTGCGCCCTAAACCACATAGCATCTGTCATTAAAAAGAAGGTTAGAGAAGCCGAAACATACCAGCGACAGGGTGAATTGAAGAGCACAACCAAATTTCGGACCGTGACAATGGCGGCGCGTGAAAAAATTATAAGAAGCGCAGGTCGCTCATGCACAGGTTCGACAGGGGTCTGCGCCAACAAAACACGGGATGGGTCTCAACTGTAACTACTGTCTGGTAAATCCCTTTTTCTTCTATGCTTTTTTTCACCTTCTGTGGTAGTTTTGGTTAGTGTACAACGTCTCCTAGAGCAAGCTAAGGAGTGGACTCTAGACGTTTTCTTTTTTAACCGCGGTTGGGATGATAAAATAGCAGTCAGAATAGACAAGTCGTCATTGCAATTAGGTTAATAGCCTTGACGTTGGATTTAATAAACTACTGTACTAACAAATAAATTCAATGCCAAGCTGTTTACTGTACCGGTATGTATTTTCCATATTTACCTGATAGTTTTAGTTATGAGTTTTACATTATGCTTTGCACAAAATGTATTCTCACTTACATTTTTTTTTATGTCTCCCATACAGGAAACCTTAAAGAAGAGTTGATGGTGAAGATGGAGATAATGTCTGAGGCTGAGGAAGGCAAACATCGCATTGTCAGTTCTGACCCTCATTGTCTCAGTAGCAAGCAAGGCTCTTACTCCAAAGTTACAAGAATAAATATGTCGCCAAATACAGTAGAGAAATTTATCAAAGGAGAAAATTTACTAAACGGTCTCGAAAATTGCCTAGGTGATATAGACACAGCTGCCAATGCAATGAATACTAGAGACAAAAATGAAACTTCTCTTTCACAAGCCTCAACAAGTATCAGTTCCACAAATGTAGGCATTAATTTTAAGAGGAAAAGGGGTCGTCCTAAAAAGGGAACATACACACCTAAGAAATTAGCTTCTCAAAATTCCAGTTCCAGCAATCAAGATTCTTCAACCAACTTTGTTTTCGCAAATACTAGTAGAACAATTAAGGAATCTTTATTGTCGTATGATAGCACAGAGGACCCTGCTGATGGAGAGACAGATATTGACACAAAGCCAAAAAGAAAGAGAAGATCAAGGGTTCTTGATGACTTTGTAGCAGATTTTAACACATCTGATGAGGAAGAGGATGCATTTCTCTCCAATTTCCCAAAGTTTCCAAGTCGAGGGCGAGGAAGAGGCCGTGGCAAGAGACCGGAGATATCGGACCCTTTTGATGAGGATCTTTTCTCAAGCTATATTGGAGTTTTTGGCAAGAAATTTTCAATAGAAGAGGACTTCCCTACCGAAAGCATGCTTGCTGATATTGGTAATAGCGATGAAGACCTTTTCTCGCCTCCCAATTCAAGTCCAGTTAAGGGTCCAAGTGAATCTAAAGAAATTACTATTGGTAGTGATGGGTTAGAGGGTGTAATAGGTCCAAATGGGAATACAAAAGTTCAAATTATAAATACAGGCCAAACAGAGGTTGTTGATAATGAAGAATTCTTGCTATATAATGTGATAACAAATACAGGCTCCACAAGAACCATTACCCCTCTCAGAATATCGAAGCTAGCAAACAATGGTCATGAAACAGATACCGGTACCAAAAGTCAGCCATCAACTTCTCAAGTCATATCAAAAGACAGTGAAGAGGATGTAGAGAGCAGCAAGCCAGATGAAACCTCTCCTTTAAGAAAGAAAAAACACAAACAAATGATAAGGTGAGTTGTAAACCCTCTCTAACTCGGACTAATTGGGGGATTAACAAGTTTGAGATATCGGAGTCTGACTTATACAAACAAAATAGTCCGACCTAAAGGGGGAAGTCCGCGCTAGCATATAAATCGGAGATCACCCTACCATTCGCTACACTTTACAATACAGTACTGTATGTGAAATTCATCATAATAAAGACAAATAGGAACATTATTATATTTTTAGTGGACAGCACATTATAGTACAGTACATAGTACTGTAATGCAATGTACTGAACAGGAACACTCACCTCATATAATGGCACTGATAAAATCGTACACAGTTGAGCGGCCTAATTGGTATTTCTGCAGTTCCTTAGCCCGCATGCCTCTATCACGATCACAAAGCATTTGTAACTTGATATCTAATGTCACAGAGGTAACTTAGCACTTATCTTTGTTCTTGGGAGGCATATTGGTGTCGGGCAATCACTAGGCACAAGGGGAAATATGGCTGACTAGGCCTACTGACACGGAAAACTGGCGGGAATGGGACTGAGCATTATGGGTAAACACCGCTAGACCGAGGGAAGGGATGAGAGGAGACGGGGTAGGGGGAATGGGTTGTCATGGAGATGGACGACGCTGGTGATATCCGCGATTCAGCTTACGCGTGTCCATACATTATCTTTGAACTCAGATTTGTTTCCGTTTTCCAAGAAGTGCTGCTTTCCGAGTTAAAGAGGTCCGACTTAGAGAGAGTTTACTAATGTTAAATCTCCACAGCTCTTTTATCATCAATATTATTTTAAGCATGTAAAGCGATAACAATATTATTGTTCTGTCTTTATCTCAATTATAGCAACATATTGACAAGTAGCCTACAGTGGAGCCCCAATTTTCGCCACAGTAGTCTTCGTTCTTTCAAATTTTGCAGCACACACCAAATATTCCCAATTTCCATTTTCGCTTAAAAAGCTTCAATCTTCGCATAAAAATCCCAGTCGAAACCCCCAAAAAGAGCAAAACTAATGAAAAACTCTACATAAAACTAGAAAACAAACAAAAACAATAAAAAAAGTTTAAAAAGTTTGACTCTGTTAAGAGACAAAATCCGAGTGAATCCGAGATCCGATCGTCAAATGCGCAAGATGCCGCCATCTTTGTATGATGTCATCACTAAGCAGACGCTTGCAGTCCACTCGTATCTATGTAGACAAAACAACCGTTTGCAAGTTTTTTGTGCCTAAACCCCTTATCTCTCGCGTTTATTATAACCTCTAGTACATCTGGTACATACATACATACATAAAATTTTAAGACTGAGTGTTCCACACATACGTGCAGTTTCAGTCTCTTGTCATAATGGCGGCGTTCCAGGCAACCCTGTTAAGGGCTGCTTCACTTGTCATTTGAGATCGGCATGTATAGTCCAATCCCAGGTCTTCCTCGGTCCACCCCTTGGTGCAGCTCCCTCCACAATCACAGACCTGCATTTTTTCACCCAATTTTGTTCATCCATTCTCTCCACATGTCCATACCATCCCAGTCTACTTGTACGCATCACCTCGCTAATACTCTTTATACCTAAACGTCTCCTCAGCTCAACATTTGTTATTCTACCCTGTAGCCTGGCCCCACACATCCATCTCACCATTCTCATCTCATTACGTTCCATTCTGTTGACATCCTCTACTTTAACGGCCCATGTTTCTGAGGCGTACGTCATTGCACTTCTAACACATGAGGCATACACCTTTCCCTTCAGGGGGAGAGGCATTCTTTTCATGGTCAGGATTGGCAGCAGTTCTCTGAACTTCCCCCAGCCACATCTAATTCTAGCAACAGTGGCAGCCTCGGCCCCACCACCGGCAGAGATGGTATCTCCTAGGTAACAAAACTTGTTCACCAGCTCCAATGACTCATTTCCAAAATTCACAGCCACAGGATCATCACTTAACACAAGCTCGTCTTTGCACACTACGCACTCAAATTTCTCTATTTCTGACTTATCCTTCGGCAGGGGTCCCTTTATTCTACTACAGCGCTTATTCCCACGGTGCACCCAGCGTCGACAGATGCTACATTGAATCGCGTTAACGCCCACACCCTTTCGACTTACTGCACATGGGTATGGTGATAGGGATGGTGGGCCTGGTGGTAGCAATGAAGGAAATTTATGCTCAAAACACAGAGCAAAGGCCAGTCCATGTCGGACGAAAGAGATGGAAATGCCTAGACGATGTTAGGCTAGGCTAAATATGATAATGATTTAAAATAAAGTCTGTGTGGTAAGTAATCTTCTCATAATATGTATTTATACGTATTTTCCTCATAATATGTATTTATTAGATGTATTTAGGGCGAAATGGGTACTTGAGGGGTGACTGAACGAATTTAGAACCTAGGCCTAAAACAATTCCCATGATAGAAACAATGCCCCAATCTACAGTATTTATAATGCACCTAAGTTTTATGGTTAGGACTGTTATTTAGCCATGTCTACATTATTATTTACAATGCATAAGATTTAGGCCTACTTTATGTAGACAAAAAACATGTTTTCATAGGCTAAAACTGGGAAAAAGTGCAACTTTTAGAATGAGCATGGAACCGATTAGAATTTTCCCCATAAGAACAGTGCCCCGATTTTGGCTGTTTCAATTTTAGCTCGATTTCTGCGGAACCGATTAGGAGCTAAGATGGGGGCTCCACTGTATGACACTTGTTAACCAAACTGAGTTGGTATGGTTATACAATTGAGTCAACTGGTAACCTGTCTATAAAATTTGATGACTATAATCAACGCTAGCGATCTGTACCATGTGTTTGTAAACCTGAAGAAGGCCTTTGATAGGGTGCCCAGACATGTTATGCAGTGGGCTATGAGAAAACCTGATGTGGAGGAGCGGCTGGGTCATGTGATAATCAAGGTGTATGAGGATTCTCGAACGGCAGTGAGGGTGAAAGTTGTACGGAGTGAGGAGTTTACAGTTCGCGTTGGAGTTCACCAGGGCTGTGTTAAGCCCTCTCCTCTTTGTTATGGTTCTGGAGGCACTATCTGGAGATTGTAGAACTGGGCTCCCCTGGGAACTGCTATACGCAGATGACCTGGTACTTATCACAGATAGTGTGCGGGATGCCGAGGCCAAGTTCAGAAGATGGAGAGAGGGTATGACAAGTAAAGGATTAAGAGTTGATATAATTAAAACCAAGGTTTTGCACAGTAGATTGGGATTAGGAAAGATAGAAACAAATTGGTTTATACCCCTGTGCAGTATGCAGAAACTCAAACTCAATTCAGTGTAGCTGCCACTGCTGGGTGCACCATGGGAAGAAGCACTGCACTAGAATAAAGGAACCTCTACCGAGGAAGAAGTCTGAAGTTGAGAAATTTGTATGCAAAAGTGAGCTTGTGTTCAATTACCTGCTCGAGAGTGTTAACTTTGGCAATGAGTTGTTGTTCCCCAGACTGTCTGGCCGAGCAGTCCCGAGTCTGGTTGACCAAAGCCACGTCAGATGCTTGGGCTGAGTTACTGGAGATGGTAGACAAGTTTTGCTACTTGGGAGATACTATCTCTGCCAGCGGTGGGGCCGCAGCCGCCACTGTCACCAGAATTAGATTCGGCTGGAGAAAGCTCAGAAAACTGCTGCCATTACTCACCATCAGAAAACTCCCTCTTCCCTAGAAGCACAATGACATATGCTTCAGATATGTGGCCCGTCAAAGCGGATGATATTAACAGAATGGAAAGTAACAAGATGAGAATGGTGACATGGATTTTTTTTTCCTATGTGGATAAGGGAGACAAAAGGCAAAACTACCTGTGATGAGTATCTCCCCCAGAGTTGAAAGAGTAACAGGGCCAAAATCAAGGAATGTTCGAGCCAAAATACCTGGACACACGGAGCTTGAAGCAATTTAAGTCATAGGATGAGGGAAAGATGGATTCAGGGAGAGAGTTTCAGAGCTCAGCTGTTGAATGGAAGAAAGATTGGGAATATAATTTCACTCTTGGGTTGGAGAATTGCATAGAGTAGGGGTGGGATTGTGTTGCAAGTCGGGTGCCATGTGACTATAGACTGACTATGGACAGAGGTGCATGGGGGCGTTTCGTTCGTGGCCACCCCTTCGGGGATAACGACGTCCGGCAATAGATAGATAGATAGATAGATAGATCAGCTAGGAAAGGCCCTAGAAAGCCACCTTTGGCGGGGGGATAGCTCCCCTATTTCAATCCCTTTCGAGGTAAAAAAGTATAGTGATAGTTTTTAACACTAAACAAATTTTAGAGGTAAATTTTAGTGAACAGAGTCATCTTATTAGAATATATAAAATAATTGTTACCATACTGTAGAGGTTGATAAAATAACCAGTAATATCCTAACCCCAGCCAGCAGGTAGCATCCCTGAGGCAGAGATACTATCGGGCCCTACAGGAGCTGCGGAAGAGGCCTCGAGCGTACACTTTGGCAGATCTGGTGTGTGGTGCTTCTAATTTCCTCACAGAAGACCAGCTCATCTTCTTCACACTCCAGCTTAAGTCTGGCTGTAATAACATGCAAGGAATTAGGTTAGTGTCTGTACAGTGTTTGAGTACAAGTTAATCCATCCCGCCCTGGAATCCTTATACAGTAACTCCTTGATTTTCCGGCATCCGAGCATCCGGTAGCTTTAAACAACCGGTGGTTTTAGAAAATTCAATGTTAACTGGTATGTCTCATCTTACTGTCATAAATACTGTAATACTAAATTGTGCCCCTGTACAGAGCAAGAAGTTTTGCAGGGGTAAAAAAAAACTTGAGATTTTGTAAATTTTCGTCTTGCAGAAATGATATACAGTATACAGTATACAGTACTGTATATCATTGGAAAGAATGGAAAAAACTCTATAAGGCTCAAATTTTGGTTATCTTATATTCTCCCTCTATCATACATAGCATGTTGTCAAAGTTGTAAACAATACTAAAAAAAATCACCTAATTTCCTAATCGCCTAATTCTAAAATTAGACCAAAATTTGAAAAAATACAATTAGACCACTATAAAACCACCCTCTCTGTATTGCTTAAGCACAATAACAACAATATACAGGCACATTTGTAAAAATAGATAGATTTCTAGTAGAGCCTATTTTTCACCCTAATTTTGCACATAATTTGGTCCTAATCCAAAAACTAATTGAAATAATTTCTTGAAAATTTATGTGACAATATACAGTACTGTACTGTATTATAAACCTCTACTTGTGTGCCAAATCTCATTGAAATAAAAACAAAAACATTTGACACTCTCTAAGTAAGGGGTGGACGATCCCCTTAAGAAGTGATTGCTAGGTTAGCAATGGTGCCAAATGTAAATACTGTACATACATACATACAATTTTAAGACTGAGTGCTCCGAACATATGTGCAGTTTCAGTTTCTTCTCCTAATGGCGGCGTTCCAGGCAACCCTGTTAACCCGGGAACTGCGGGAAGACTCTTAAGAGTTCCCCCGGCAGACTGCGGGAAGACTCTAAGAGTAAGGCTATTAAAAAATCCATTTAAAACACCCCAACATTTTTTTTTTTTATCTTATTGCCCCTGGGCCATGCCAAATATCACTCCTCCACCTCCCCTCCTTCAGTTATCACCTATTTTCCCTGTTATTCCCTTATTCTGTGGACTATTTTCGTGCTAACATTAGCGAGTTGCAAGCAGGGCATTGTCATCACTGTTAGCAAGCGAGTTCAAGAGAGAGAGAGAGAGTATCGATCGACAGTCTCTCTCCAGACGTGGGGAAAAGTGGTGGGAAGGGAGGTTGCCTCAGCCATACATTATGTAACTCCCGGCCTGTATCGCCGATTTTGACCATCCAAACGCTGTTTCCACTTGTTTTATTGTTGTAACAGGTTAATACCTTTATAATCAACCTATAATAGGCGCATATGGATAAGTATTAATGCTATTTATGGTAAAATAACGATGTTAGTGATGGGAACAGCTCAAATACGTCAGCACAGGAGTGTGGTGTCTCATACCCCCCATGCGCAGCCGAGAGGTTAAGGGCTGCTTCACTTGTTGAGTTTTTGGATTTGAGATCGTCATGTATAGTCCAATCCCAGGTCTTCCTCGGTCCACCCCTTCGTGCAGCTCCCTCCATAATCACAGACCTGCATCTATTCACCTAATTTTGTTCATCCATTCTCTCCACATGCCCATACCATCCCAGTCTACTTGTACGCATCTCCTCGCTAATACGCTTTATACCTAAACGTCTCCTCAGCTCATCATTTGTTATTCTATCCTGCAGCCTGGCCCCACACATCCATCTCACCATTCTCATCTCATTACGTTCCATTCTGTTGACATCCTCTACTTTAACGGCCCATGTTTCTGAGGCATACGTCATTGCACTTCTAACACATGAGGCATACACCTTTCCCTTCAGGGGGAGAGGCATTCTTTTCATGGTCAGAATTGGCAGCAGTTCTCTGAACTTCCCCCAGCCACATCTAATTCTAGTGACAGTGGCAGCCTCGGCCCCACCACCGGCAGAGATGGTATCTCATAGGTAACAAAACTTGTCCACCAGCTCCAATGACTCATTTCCAAAATTCACAGCTACAGGATCATCATTTAACACAAGCTCGCCTTTGCACACTACACACTCAAATTTCTCGATTTCTGACTTATCCTTCGGCAGGGGTCCTTTTATTCTACTACAGCGCTTACTCCCTTGGTGCACGGAATATCGACAGATGCTACACCGAATCGAGTTAGTGCCCACACCCATTCCACTCGCTGCACATGGGTATGCACCGCTCTTTTCCACATTGCCTCATCTCAATCTACAATGCATAACCTTGGTTTTGTTAATATTGACTCTTAAACCCTTGCTCGCCATGCCCTCTCTCCATCTTCTGAATTTGTCCTCAGCATCTTGCACATTGTCAGCTATTAGGACTAAATCGTCTGCATAAAAAAGTTCCCACGGGAGTCTGGATCTAAAAACAGTGCCTCCAGGACCATAATAAAGAAGAGGGGGCTTAACACTGAACCCTGATGAACTCCAACATGGACTGTGAACTCCTCACTCAGTACACTTTTCACCCTCACCGCAGTTCGCGAATCCTCATACATCTTCATTATCACACGCACCAGCCACTCTTCCACACCAAGTTTCCTCATTGCCCACTGCACAACATCTCTAGGCACCCTGTCAAAGGCCTTCTCCAGGTCTACAAACACACAGTAAAGATCCCTGCCTCTTGGTAAGTATCTTCCCTGTATCTGCCTGACTATGAAGATAGCATCGGTTGTACCACGTCCTGGCATAAAACCAAACTGCATATCATCAATGGAGATACTTTGCCTGATCAAACCCTCAAAGACTCTCTCACAGACCTTCATGATTTGGTCAAGCATTTTCAGGCCCCTATAATTACCTCTATCTAGCGCATCCCCTTTTCCTTTGTATATTTTTACTATTACACTTTTGTGCCAATCCTCAGGGATTTTCTCATCTTTAGGCTAATAATGGTGTTTATCATCCCAGTGACTAAGCTGACACCAGTCTCCCCTGAGGCTGGTATATCTATCTATCTATTGCCTGACGCCGTGATCCCCGAAGGGGTGGCCACGAACGAACCGCCCCCATGCACCTCTGTCCCCAGTCAGTCGACGCCCCTCCCCCCAACCAGCACCGCCTTCGTTCATGTAGTTCCTCACTCCATCCTTCCACCTCATATTCGGTCTACCTCTCCCTCTCTGTCCCTCCACCTCGCTCTCGTACACCCTCTTAGTCATTCTCTCGCTTTCCATACGTTCCATATGGCCGAACCATCTCAAGTTGTTCCTTTTCACACTTTCCAGCACATCTACCTCCACACCACACCTCCTTCTTACTTACTCATTAGTCTGTCTATCCCTCCATGTAACTCCGCACGCACTCCTTAAGTAATTCATTTCCACTGTTCTCACTCTTGGTCTGAGTCTCTCAACAAACGTCCATGCTTCGCTTCCGTAAGTCAGTGTCGGGATTACCACACTGTCATGCAAGGACTTCTTCACTTCCATACTGACCACCCTATTTCTTGTTACTGCTTTTAGCGTTCCTCTTCCCCTGTTGTACCCTCTCCCGCACATCATCATCATCTCTGACGCCTTGTTTCCCCCTGGGAAACCCCCACTAGAGGATGGCCATGACAGAAACTTCTCCAAGCTACTTTGTCAAGACATGCCTCCTTTGCCCGTGCCACAATGCCCCTTCCACTACGTGGAAGTTTTTCTTCAATATATTTTTCCACTTTCTTTTCCCATACCATAGGTGGTCTTCCACTACTAGCGGTTCCACTCACCTGACTCCCATATATCTTTCTTGGCATTCTGTCTTCATCCATTCTCTGAACATGGCCATACCACCTCAAAGTACTTCTCTTTATCCACTCAACCACACCACAATCAATGCCCAAAGCCTGCTCTTCCATTCCAAAGGACTCGTACACTTCCCTATTACTTGGCCCATCTAGCCTATTCATGCCAGCTGCCATTCTGAAAAAGATCATCTCCACAGCTCTCAGTTTGAAGAGGTCCTCGTCACTTGCCGTCCATGTCTCGCTTCCATACGAGAGTGTTGGGAGCAGCACACTGTTTCTCAGTGACTTTTTGACTTCCTGGCTAACCATTCTTCCTTTGAGAATACTATCAAGTTCTCCAATCACTTTTCTCCCTTGCATTTTTCTCTCTTTTATCTCACTCTCCATTTTACCATATTTGCATAGTACAGCTCCCAAATACTTGAAACTTTCAACCTCTTCTAGTACTTCATTTTTCAATTTTATTTTACAACTTTTCTTGTGTTCTTTCTTGATTCTATATTTTTCCTTAAAATCTATGGTTTCATGCATTCTTCTCTCAAACACCATTACCTTACATTTCCCTACATTGACCTTTAACTTTCTCTTTTCACATACCCTGTCAAAGTCAGTGACCACTCTCTGAAGTTCTTCAGCATTTTCCGCCAACAGGACTGCATCGTCCGCATATAGGCATATTAAAATCTTCCATGTTCTTCCCTCTGATTCCAGTCTAGCTCCCACACCCATTGATACAGCCCTACATTCCCTAATCACTCCATCCATGTATATATTGAACAACCAAGCTGACATGACACATCCCTGTCTTACACCTACATTGACCTCAAAACTTTCACTTAACTTATCCCCTACCTTCACATTTGCCATTGCATTCCTATAAAAAGATTTTACTGCCATTAGCAACTTTCCTCCCACACCATATACTGTACTGTTAACACATCCCACAGGCCCTCCCAGTCTATTTTGTCGTAGGCTTTTTCCAAATCCATGAATGCTGCATAGAGTTTTCTGTTTTTGGCCAGATACTTCTCTACCAACAATCGCATTGAGGCTATCTGGTCAACGCAGCCCCTGCCCTTTCTGAAACCTCCCTGTTCCTCGCCTATTTTGTCATCCGTTATCTTCTGTAGCCTCTGTGTTACTACTCTTGCGTGTACCTTTCCAGGTATGCTAAGCAAGCTAATTCCCCTATAATTCTTACACTCTTCTTTACTACCCTTCCCTTTGTACAAGGGTACTATCACTGCTTTCCTCCAGTCCTCTGGTACACTTTCCTTTTCCCATGCTAATTTACATAACCTATGCATTATGTCAACAGCTTCTTCTCCTCCATATCTCAGCATTTCACCTGGGATGTTATCTACTCCAGCAGCTTTGCCCATTTTAAGTCTATTGATTGCTTCTTTTACTTCTCTGCTTATCTGGCTTTCAACTACCCTGTTTATTCTACCTCTCTCCATTCCTATGGATGAGATCTTTGCCTTCCCCCTACTCTTTACAGCTAAGCTACTAAAATGATCTTTCCATACTTTCACCACACCATCACCCTCTACCACTTCCCCATTCATGTCCCTCATCCTACCACCTGAGACACTCTCAGTCTTCTTCCCTCTGGCTTCTTTCACAGCTCTGTAGTATGCTTTCCTGTCATTCAGAAACTGTTCACTAATCTTTCTCCCATATGCCTCATCTGTCTTCCTTTTAGCGTCCCGCACCTCTTCATCCATAGTCCCATCTTTACTCAACACACTGCCCAGATACTTAAAAGAGTTGACGATCTCCATAGCCTGACCGTTCAGCTTCACCTCACACTGGTATATATAGGCAGTATATCATTGATTCCGGAGCCACTACTAAATATTAGGTTTTCATACTTCCCTTTGGAACTCAAACCTATACTTTCATTTCTAAGGAACTCCCATTATACAGTACATATTCAGTATATATACATCTTTTTATTCTTCTGCGTGCCTCTCCATTCCAAAGCCTCTTTCACTCCTTCCAAGTTTTAAGTTCCACGTACCATTGAAAGCAAGATCGATAATTGCCACATCACACTACCATAAAGCAGCACACTTTTCATTCATGCAGCATATAACCTCCTGCTAGTGCACAAGGAAATATCCTTTATCATCACAATATTGGTAACAACTCTCTGAACATATTTTACCCACTTCTAACTCTTCCAATAGCACTAGATGCTCCATCTTCCCCACATTGTTCATGTCCCTTAAGCTCGGTTCACACATGCACAAATTAACGTCCCGTCCGGTCACGACCAAAAAAATAGGCAGGACGGCATCAATCTGGAGGCCCTATGGCCCGTCCGTCCCCGTCCCCTTTTGCTCGGTTCACACATGCACGAATTAACGTCCCGTCCGTCCCTGACCCCTTAATTCGCCTGCAAACGAGCAAGGACGCCGGCAAAATCGCCTATGGTCGGTACACGGACATGCGGTGTCGCCAGCTCACGTGACACGACGATGACACATCGCCGACTCTCCTTCCAACGGTTTTTTGCCGCCGTTCTCATCCTGTTCGTCGTCGACTGCTCCCATGTGTGTCCCGGCCTGACACGTTTTGTGGCAGTTGCCCCGACCCATGCCGACCATTTTATGCATGCATAAAATAATCGCCGCCTCCCGCCCCCCCTCCCGTGTGCTGGCGACACCGCATGTCCCTGTTCCGACCATAGGCGATTTTGCCGGCGTCCTTGCCCGTTTACAGGCGAATTAAGAGGCCGGGGCCGGACGGGACGTTAATTTGTGTATGTGTGAACCGAGCTTTAGCCCTTGGTAGCAGAATTCATCAACACACTCTAGACACATCCCTTATATTGACTCTTTTCCATCTTAGGTTCACTTTAGAGGTTCCCATGGCATGTCTTACAGGTGTCATCGGCATCATCACCAAGTCTACTTGAATTTTGGAAATGAGTCTTTGGAGCTGGTGAACAAGTTTTGTTACCTAGGAGATACCATCTCTGCCGGTGGTGGGGCCGAGGCTGCCACTGTTGCTAGAATTAGGTGTGGCTGGGGGAAGTTCAGAGAATTGATGCCAATCCTGACCATGAAAAGAATGCCTCTCCCCCTGAAGGGAAAGGTGTATGCCTCATGTGTTAGAAGTGCAATGACGTATGCCTCAGAAACATGGACCGTTAAAGTAGAGGATGTCAACAGAATGGAGCGTAATGAGATGAGAATGGTGAGATGGATGTGTGGGGCCAGGCTACAGGATAGAATAACAAATGTTGAGCTGAGGAGACGTTTAGGTATAAAGAGTATTAGCGAGGTGATGCGTACAAGTAGACTGGGATGGTATGGACATGTGGAGAGAATGGATGAACAAAATTGGGTGACAAAATGCAGGTCTGTGATTGTGGAGGGAGCTGCACCAAGGGGTGGACCGAGGAAGACCTGGGATCGGACTATACGCGCCGATCTCAAATCCAAGAACTTGACAAGTGAAGCAGCCCTTAACAGGGTTGCCTGGAACGCCGCCATTAGGACGAGAGACTGAAACTGCACTTATGTGTGGAACACTCAGTCTTAAAATGTTATGTATGTATGTATGTAAATACAACACCCATTCTCTGCAATCTACACAAACCCAGCCGTATGGTCCTAGTGTACTGTCTGATGGGGTAATGGGATTCGAAATGTAAGACCACTATGCCCAAGCTCCACACACACCACACAAATAGTTACTACCCACACCATTCTTGCATACAAATTAATGCAATGCATAGCCATATAATGACACCATTTTTATGAGCCATTCCTTCACTCATACCTTCTGCAGTGCTCTCTTTACTATGAACTTTATTTTAAAGATTTCATTTATTCAAATTGGTGTAACCTTATGACTGTATATACTGTAGGTACAAATTCCTCTAATATCCCAAAAACTGTTCTTGTAGTTACCAGTACCTCACTATAAAGATTGTATTGTATCAGTAGTTGTTGTTGTTGTTGTTGTTGTTCCCCAAGCTGCCTGGCCGAACAGCCCCAAGGCCCCGAGCAAGGCCAAGGCCATAACTGAGCGCCCCCACAGAACCCTCTCTGCCTACCACAATAAAGCCTGGGTGACCGAAGCCACTCCATGGCGGGGAGCTGAGGAGGGTGCGGAAACGCCCGGGAAACCAAAGTCCCACCCAGGGCCCTGTGCGCCTCAGCAATTATGAAGAGAAAGTTGAGGGGCAAAGGAAAAATGTGACGCTTTGGCTTCCAATCTTGGTAGATTGGGAGGTCAATCCACGGAAAAGACGCCGTCACTTGAGATCTAGGAAATACATAAGTAAAAGGAATAGTCGGAGTAAGCTATGGGTATGGCAGAGATCGCTCAGTTCTCACTCTGATAGACCAGCCCATCACCATATGACTAGAACCCAATCCTCTCAGCATCAGCTAGGAAAGGCCCTAGAAAGCCGCCTTTGGCGGGGGGATAGCTCCCCTATTTCAACCCCTTTCGGGGTTGGGCACCCGCCCTGTATCAGTAGTAGTACATACATACAAGTTCAAAGACCGTTTTGTCCACCGAGAATGTGGTTACAGTCTCACGTCCCAAATGGCGGCATTCAGGGAAAACCTGTCATGGGCTATCTTTGTTGTCAAGTTCTTTGTTTTGAGATCGGACCGGAATACCTGATCCCACGTCTTTCAAGGTCTACCCCTATGCGCAGCCCACCCCAGTTCTGATCTCTTAGCGTGTCCAAACCAACCAAGTTGGAGACTTTTATTCCTCATCAAAAGTACAATAAAAGATCTAATTCACCTAAATGGTTTGACCATAATTGTGCTAGAGTAACTGAACAAAAAGCAATAGCCTACAATGCATACACAAGATCAAAAACACATGAAGCCTTTAATTACTTTAGAAACATCAGAAATCATGCCAAAACTGTATTAAACCTAACTAAATCAAACTTTCTCCACAAGCAGGCAAATAAACTTCTAAATAATCCAAATGATAACAAAATATTTTGGTCTACTCTTAACTCATTCAAATCCAACTTCACTACTGCTTCATCCATTCCACTATTAAAATCTCCGACTGGCAATCTTGTAAGTGACCCACGAGGTAAAGCTAACCTTCTTGCGGATATTTTCTCCACCAACTCAACCTTAGATGAAATAAATCAAGATGTCCCTGTACTTAATTTTAATTCGCCTGAAATTCCCTCACTTAAGATCCACACCAAACATGTCAAAACTATTTTGCAGAATCTCTCAGTAGATAAGGCTCCTGGTCCAGATGAAATTCCTCCAATAGTACTTAAGAATTGCTCCTTGGTACTCGCTCCTGTATTGGCAAAAATTTCCGTCTGTGTACTCATACCTCATGCTTCCCAGTACCCTGGAAAGAAGCAAACATCCATCCAGTTCCTAAAAAAGGTGCCTCTTCAGATCCATCAAACTACAGACCAATAGCTATAACTTCCACTCTTGGTAAAGTCTTTGAAATTATATTAAATAATCACATAATTAACCATCTTGAGAATAATAAATTAATCAGTGATAGGCAATATGGTTTTAGACGATGTCGATCAACTGCAGACATTCTTTGCCTTCTTACGCATCAAATCAACCAAGCTACAGACCAACATGGTGAAACACATACAATAGAACTGGATATATCAAAGGAATTTGATAGAGTCTGGCATCAATCCTTATTGTCGAAGATGTCACACTACGGCCTTGCATCATTAGTTCCACTAATTTCTTCTTATCTTCATAACAGAAAAATACGTGTAATGGTAGATGGCCTTTATTCTCAATTTCACTCAATAAATGCTGGTGTTCCCCAGGGATCAGTTTTGGCCCCAACTCTGTTCCTCATTCATATCAATGATCTCATATCTACCACTCATAATCCAATACATTCCTACGCAGATGACTCAACACTCCACAGTTCCTTCACATTTACCAATTCTTTCACCCAACCCGATCTTATAAATTCAAAAATAAACACTGCAATTTCTCTGAACCAGGACCTTTCTAGAATTAATGAATGGGGACAAAAGAATCTAGTTTCCTTTAATGCACAGAAAACCAAGTATATTCAATTTTCTAACCGACAGAATCTCACTGACTCCCATATATTTTTTAATGATGTAAATATTCCCACTTCCCCTAGTATTGACATTCTCGGTGTAACATTAACTACTAACTTGAGCTGGACACATTATGTTAGAAGCATTGCTAAGAATGCCTCTAAAAAACTGGGACTCCTGTACAGAGTTCGAGAATTCTTCACTGACGAGCAGTTGGCCGTAATATATAAAGTCATGTGCGTTCTCAGATGGATTACTGTTCACCTCTGTGGGGTGGAAGTGGAGTGGTTGCATTGAGGCAGTTGGACAAAATTCAAAATAAAGCTATTAGATTAATCAATAACCCTGCAATCACACAGGACCTTCCTACATTATCCATACGAAGAAATGTTGCATCCCTTGCATTATTCTACAGATATTTTCACAGCAATTGTTCCGAGGAACTTGCTTCAATTGTGCCTCCTCTCCACATCTTTCCCCGTAGAACTAGGGCAGCTGAGAGCGCCCATGAATTTACACTTTCTCCTCCACAATGCAGAACTTCTGCTTATCAGAATTTATTTATCCCCAGAGCTACTACTCTTTGGAATTCACTTCCCTCGAATTGCTTTCCACAAACTTACAATCTACAAATGTTTAAATCCAGTTGTTACAAACATTTTATGAATGGAGGATGCCTTTAGGCACATGGACCTTTTTGTTTTATCTGTGTTTTTCCTTCCTCCGTTCATTGTCTCTTAAAAAAAAAAAAAAAAAAAAATTGGCTTATGTGCATCACTTCACTGATACTCCTAATGCCCAGATGCCACCATAATACCTCACTCGATACACCATCCCTGAGGTAACCCCACATATCCATCTCACCATTCTCTTCTCATTCCGTTCCATTCTATTGATATCCTCCGCTTTAACTAGCCACGTCTCCGTGTAGTAATAATAATAGTAATACAGAACTGTTTAGATATATCAGATTCATAATGTGGAAAGATTTATATAGATCTTTCTTACCCAGAGAACCCTGACAGTACTGTATTACAAATTTCAGAATCAGCATGCAAAAGTTGATATTTACAGAATCCTGCCTGCCCAAGTGGCTGCATTCTGTCTTCCATCTGTCCTCTAAACTGTAACTTGACCATCATAGATGATTCATACTACAGCATTTTTAAGCCTTTCAGAACTATTATGCCTTTTTCTTGTTATGCTCAGTAACTTTACATTACATTTCATTAAAATTTGAAAAGACATCTCCGTCAAAAGGTTTAATACTACCTCAAGTAATTCATATACAGTACTGTACAAGCCCGTTTCCTGTCAATTACTAGATGACTTTGTAACAATAGCTATAGTAATGTACACCCTATGTGGTGAATTGTGTTCGTTTATTTATAAATTATTATTTTGCTTAAACGTTGTTTCCACAGAGCGATTTTGATTAGTTGTTTTGTCGTTTTACTGTGTTCGTCCAAGGTTTGGTTTGTTTATTTTGCAAGTTTTACATTATAATAAGTAACACCCCATTCTTTAACATTAATATCAAATACAAACCCCAATGTACCTGAATAAACTATCATAACTTCCAGATTTAGCGTGCGAGAGAAGATGCTGGCTCTGGGATTTTACCTGCAGAGCCCGGGCCTTTACAAGTGGCTGAGGTCTGTCTTCCACCTGCCTTCTAAACTGATCCTGGACCGCTGGCTGGAAGGGCTGGCCAAGAATGACCCTCAGGCTACCAAGAGGCTCATGTACCGCATATACACCAGATACGTCTTCAAGTCTTAGGGAGCCCACCTCGCTTATATTATCTGTCTCTCCCTCTCTCTTTGGCTTTTATCCATTCGGCCCCATTCAGCCTACTGTTTTAAGACGTTTACCCCCATCTAGGTGTCAATATTTTCCTGGCAAGCGGTATCAAGCCAGCATATGTATTTTATTGTTTTGACAGCAAGCTAAATTTGTACATTTTTTTATAGAAAAATTTCTCCGGCAAAGCCGGATTTCTCCATACAGTACAATGCTGGCGAGCGATCGACACCTGGATGGGGATAAACATCTTAAAACAATTGGCTGAATGGGACCGGCTGAATGGGACCAAATGGATATAAGCCAGGGAAAGAGAGAAAAGGAGAGAAAGATAAAAAAAGCCGGTGACCCCCCTTAAGAGTCATGTGATTTTTATCCTTTCCCATAAAGCATCTCGTTACTGTAGCAACAAAATAAATTCCCAAATCATGTTTGGAAATTCTTGATTTGCACTGGTTGAGTACTCTGGTGTGTAACTGACTTAACAAAAATAGCACTCACTAGGGGAGGAGTTTCCTTTCTTGCTGCTGCCACTCTCATACAGCTTAGGAAAGGATCAATAATCAATGTTCTTTAGAGCTTTCTCAGTGTATACCTCCTTCCTTACGGAGAGTATGGAGCACCCGCCTTTCAACACATTCCCACCCCTAATCTGTCCAACTCTCTAACTCAAGAGTGAACCAAATATGAATTTATCCAGGTTCAGGAGTAATTTATAGCGAGACCTTCCCTTCTGGTTAAGTGCCCCGTTAATTACCCCTTCTATTCTTCTAAACGTTAGTTTATCATTGAGCAGTTGGGGGTATGTACATTCTTAGATTAATATGCAGTATTCAAGAATGCATAATATATCGTAGGCTTGTGCCTAAACCTTTAACTGTCTTGATAGCCTAGTGCTTAGTGTGCGGAACTTTAAACTAACTAGGAGTGTGAACGTGAAGGGTTGCAGCAAGGACGTTGTGAGTGAACGGTGTATAAATATTGATAGTGGTATGATTTGATACAGAAAACTAAATTGAGAGGCATGGAAGGCGCATTATGAAAGAAAGCTAAATGTGGAGTTTGAATGGAACAGAGAACAGCTCAACACTGCACTCCCAGTACAGGGCCTCCTGCCTCTAATTGGGTGTGATGCTATGAATAGTGCTCTAGATAAAATGAAGACCGGAAAAGCCGCTGCAAGCTCCGGCATAGCCACTGAGATGTTAAAGGCAGCTGGAGATTTAGATGTAAGATTGGTCATGGATCTGAATAATGCTATCATAAAGGGGGATTTTTTTTTGATATGTGACAGGAAAGTGTGATGGTAAATACCAAATTCCTCGTCTGCTCTTCTCTTACTTTCCTTCACTACTCTCTTCACCACTCTTTTCCTCCAAGTATCAGTACCTCGCTCTTTTCTGTCTCTCCGAATCTTCATTCCCTCTACTACCCAACCACTCTTTATACGCTTTCTTCTTGTCTTCAACAGCTATTTTTACCTCTTCAGTCCACCACGCTGTACCCTTCACTCCCCCCCCCCCCCTCTTCTCTTTACTCCACACACCTCCTCACATGTTGCACATATCTCTTCCTTAAACAATTTGTTCACCTCCACTTCCTCCAGGTCAAACCTACCTAGTCATCTCTCTACTGATCTCCTCCTCCTGCAACCTCTCCACCCTCTTCGCCACTCCACCTTCTTCTCGCCTCCCTCCAGCTCTCCTCTCCTTTTGTTTACGGTTATTTTTGTTTTCGGTTAGTCTAGGCTATCACCGCTGGTGGCCTATTTCTGCGTACCGGTATTTCATAATTTTTGTTTTCAGTTATTTTTGTTTTCGGTTAGTCTAGGCTATCATCCCTGGTGGCCTATTTCTGCGTACTTCAATTTTTAAATTTTCAGTTAGGCTATCACCGCTGGTGGCCTATTTCTGCTTACCGGTATTTCATAATTTTTGTTTCCGGTTAGGATAGGCTATAACCCCTGGTGGCCTATTTCTGTTTAAATAAACATAAAATTGTTTTCGGTTCGGCTATCAC
This sequence comes from Paralithodes platypus, assembly GCA_032716605.1. Taxonomy (NCBI): domain Eukaryota; kingdom Metazoa; phylum Arthropoda; class Malacostraca; order Decapoda; family Lithodidae; genus Paralithodes; species Paralithodes platypus. Next base: position 15,074,907 of record CM064571.1, read on the forward strand.
TGCGTATTCAAATTTAATTTAGTTTTGTTTTAATTTTCGGTTAGGCTATCACCGCTGATAACCTATTTGTGTGTATTTCAACATTTTTGTTTTCGGTTAGGCCTATTTAAGTAAGTGAAGCGACCTGAAGGGAGTGAAGTGTTTTTAAAGTGAGTTTAGTGTTTATAAAGTGAGTTAAGTGTTTTTAAGTGAGTGAAGTGATCTGAAGAAAGTGATCGTCACCATGCCTCGTGCCTGTACGAACTGCGCCGGTAGGTTTGGTGCTTCGATGTTTGCTCCTGTCGATCCACAAGTCTGCCGACTCTGCCAGCAACGAGAGGATTTGACAGCAAAATTGGATGAAGCCCACAACAAGATCAACGCCCTCACCAGGAAGCTGGAATCACTCCAAGAGTTTGTAACACTCAACGTTGGAGTATCACTAACTCCAATTGTTTCAACTCCAGCATCCACCACCGCCCCAACGTCATCTGCCAACAATCCAACACCTGCAGTAGACACTGCAGCAGATGCTTCTGACGAACCTGAGCCGACATCAAACCAGGACAGCCGCCCTGTTCACCTTAGTCTCTCCCCCACTCCTCGTGCAAGAAGCCTGCTAGCACGAACAGTACCAACCCCTCGCCCCCGTTCTAACCACTCCTCTCCCCGACCTGTACGTAGAGTCCCGCCACCACAGGTTTCCGGATTTACACCAGTGAGGAACGGTGCACGGCCAACGCAGAAAAGGTCTCATCTACCAGTCACAATGTCAAACAGATTTGAGATATTGGTAGAGATGGAAGACGAACCAGAGGAGACCAGGCTTGTTGGGGATTCCATCCTACGAGGACAGGTCGAAGAGTTCTGCGACAGAGTCCCAAATCAACGAAAAAGATTTTGCATCCCAGGAGCTGGACTGGACGACATTGTGGAAGCCTTCGAAGATACCACAAAGGATGCAAATGAAAATACTCTTTTTGTCATCCATGCTGGTTCAAATGACGTCATGCGCACCAGATCCGAAGAGTTGATGGAGAAATATCGCAAGATGATCCAGCACTACAAAAACAAGTCAAGAAATATCATCATCTCAGGCATTCTCCCCAAGATCGACGCACCTGACAAATTCTACGACAAGGCCTTCAGCACAAATAGCCGACTAAAATATTTGTGTCTGAGGGAAGAAGTTGAATTCATCAACCTCTGGGACAACTTCTACAACCAGCCTACTCTGTTCCGCAAGGATGGCACTCATCTAAACCCTGTGGGTTCAGCACGCATGGGTCGTCTCCTACACGAAGCAGTCCGCAGCCATGGATCAAAAAATGCCATCCGAGAAGAAGCAGCAGTGACATAAATCATCCAACGCCAAGAAAAAAACAGAGGCAACCGAGGACCACCAGCGATAAGGACCGAAGACAGCGAGGACCGAGGACAGCCATGAACATAAATGTAGATCCGACAAGAACCAAAAATATTATTAAAGAGCGTTCCGTGAGTTCTAAAATAACAAATTTAACCCTTAATTAGCGGCTCACCACATAAGTCGAGTTAAATAAAGCTGGACTATGTGGCGGCGCTCGACATAGGTCGAGTGGCAATTTCAGCACGTAATGTTGCTGAGAGAGAGAGACAGGTGGAGGTGAGGTGAGACAGGAGAGAGGTGGCAGGAGACTAGCGAGCGTATGACTGCTCCAGACCACCGCGGCGAACCTACTGACACGAATCTCAGCTCCCTCCTCCCTCTCTCACTCGCTACATACTGAATTATATGGGGAAAGTACCGAATTACATGCTTTTTGCACTCGCGTTGCACGGTTATTGCAAGAAAACTAGCCATCATAAAAGGATCGTTATGGTGTCATTCGAAAGCTCTGTTTATGCCCTTTCAGGGATAGGTACTTGTTTTACGTTCTGGGTCTTATTTAGGCATGAAAATGATCACGTAAACAGCCCTATTTTGGCTAAAAACACCCCGCTGGGCGGTACATATAAATAAACCGCATAGGCCGCTCGTAAGGTGTTAAAGGTGTTCTATGCAAACGCTCGTAGCATACGCAATAAATTTTCAGATTTAGAGGAGCTAGTGTTTACAGAAAATTATGATGTGATTGGCATAACAGAATCTTGGCTCAATACAGAAGATAGAGACTTTTTAGCAGAGTATTCACTTCCCGGTTTTTGTAATGTTTGAGAAAAGCCGAATAAATCGAAATGGAGGTGGCGTTTTACTTTATATCAAAGAAAGTCTTAACCCTACCCTCTTGTCAAAACCTCAAATTGTGAACGTCGACGCATCTTTTGTGCTAATAAAGAATAATAAAGGTACAAAAATAATACTTGCATTAATATACAGACCTCCAGCTCAATCAGTGCAAACTGACCGAGAAATTTACGAACAAATTGCAGATGTAAGTAACTCACAAGATACCGTAATTTTTGGCGACTTTAATTTACCTGTGACCAAGTGGGGCGATACTCTTACTTCACACTCCGGACATGACTTGTATACGAACTTGCAAGAGAGTTCGCTTTATCAATTTGTTCGAACGCCAACCCGTAGTAATAACGTTCTTGACATTGTACTTGCAACAAAAGAAGAATTAATAGAGAATTTGAATGTTGGTGATGAATTCAGTAACAGCGACCATCGTACGATAACTTTCACTTTAAAGTTTACTAGTAACGAACCAAATAGTAGCATCGAAAAAGTCCCTAATTTCAAGAAAGCAAACTTCCATAAACTTAGAGCTATGTTTAAAGAAACTGACTGGAGCTTTTTAATTCACAATAACGACATAAATACATCTTGGAAGTTATTCGAAGCCACTTACCTAAAAGCAGTGCAAGACTGCATACCATCGCAAATACAGCGTCCAGGCCATAATAATAAGCCCAAATGGTGGAATAAAGATATTTCAAACTGCCTGCTTGCTAAAAAATTTGCTAATGATAGATTAAAATCCTCACAAAATGACGAAGAACGGCTGAAATTTGTAGAGCTACGACACAAAGCCAAAAAGTTAATTAAGCAAAGTAAAAAGACCTTAGAGTTACATATTGCGAATCAAAGTAAAACAAACCCGAAAGAATTCTATAGTTATATCAGAAAGAAAAAAGTAGTTACTTCAACTGTTGGACCGTTAGTCGATGAAAATGGAGAATACACCAAAGACTAAGTACAAATGAGTAATGCCCTCAATACCTTCTTTGCATCAGTTTTTACAACAGAAGACCTCAGTGATATCCCTACACCATCGCCGATTCAGATTGATAATTCAGATGTTCTAAGCAATATCACCGTTACAGAGAGAGAAGTATTGAATTGTTTAGATAAACTCAAGGTAAATAAAACGCCTGGACCTGATACAATCTCGCCTAGAGTTCTAAAGGAAGCTAAGGATGAGCTCTCCAAACCACTGACATTACTATTCAATAAATCCTTGCAGTCTGGAACTATGCCCGATCAGTGGAAACTAGCCAACGTAACACCGATATTCAAAAAAGGCAGCAAATCCCTACCCAGTAACTATCGTCCAATTAGCTTAACCTCAGTTGTATGTAAAATGCTAGAAACGGTCATACGAGACAGACTCGTAAATCACTTAGAGGAAAATAACATACTTAAAGATACTCAACACGGCTTTCGTAAAAAACGTTCCTGTTTAACAAACCTCTTAGACTTCTTCCACGATATCCTCAACCTCTACGATGAGAGTAAAGCTGTAGATATTATATACCTTGATTTTCAAAAGGCCTTTGACAAAGTTCCCCACAAACGTTTACTGCTAAAACTAAAAGCGCATGGAATACAAGACGGTGTGTTGAAATGGATAGAAAATTGGCTCAGCGACAGAAAGCAAAGAGTAGTCATAAACGGTAAGGCATCTAAATGGACCAATGTAAGTAGCGGGGTACCCCAGGGATCGGTACTAGGACCAATTCTCTTTCTAATTTACATCAACGACATAGATGAGGGTCTCACCTGTACAATCTTAAAATTTGCTGACGATACAAAAATTGCAAATAGCGTACTCTCAAAAGAACAAGTTGACGATATGCAACACAATCTAGATAAATTGTCATGTTGGGCCCAAATTTGGCAAATGAGTTTCAATGCGGATAAATGTAAAGTACTACATATCGGATACCTAAATGAGAAAGCAAACTATTCGATGAATGGCACTCAGCTTAAGAATGTAAACAGAGAAACCGATCTGGGAGTAACAATATCGAGTAACCTAAAACCGAGTCAACAATGTTCAGAAGTTGTTAAGAAGGCAAACAAAATAATTGGCTTTATAGGCAGGTCATTTGAGCATAAATCCAAAGAAGTTATCCTAACCCTTTACAATTCCTTAGTCCGCCCTCTTCTGGAATACTGCGTTCAATCCTGGTGCCCTTATTACCAAAAAGATATAAACAAGCTAGAACGAGTTCAACGTAGAGTTACCAAAATGATACCTAGCCTAAAGAACAAACCATACGAAGAGCGTCTTAGAGAATTAAATCTATTTCCTTTAACCCAGCGCAGATTAAGAGGTGACTTAATTCAAGTGTTCAAAATCATCAAAGGCATCGACAATATGAACTGTAGTAAGTACTTCACTATCGACCAATCTAATTACACGCGGGGAAACGGTTGCAAAATTATTGGTAAATCTTTTAACTCACACGAATCTAAGAATTTCTTCTTCAATCGAGTTGTCAACTTGTGGAATGGGCTTCCCCGAAACGTTATAGACTGCATCACCGTTGATTCATTTAAACTCCGCCTAGACAAATATCTCGCATCAAACCCGCGACTGACTGCGTTTGTAAATGAATAACTTTATTTTATCCCCCCCTCAGTTACTAACCCATCTGTCCCCTACTAACTTCCTAATCCTGCCACGGACATTAGTTCCAGGGCAGTAATTCCCTTTCTAATGTTCCCTTACCCACTCTAAACCACTGTTTGGACACTTGATCCTCAGTGTTTTGGAGGACAAGCAACCTAGAAGGGTCACTAGATCTGTTGTTGCTTGATTTCCTTTGTACTCCTTTGTACTCCTTTGTACTCACCCACTTCTTTTGTATCCTAATTTTAGCTACTACTACATAATGGTCAGACAGACCCCCCTGCCCCCATACCCCTATACTGTACACCCTAGCATCCAGCACAGAATTCTTCATTCGTTCATCCACACATATATAATAAATCAGTGCCTTTCGTTCCACCACTATGCATTACCGAAGGTAATCAAGTCAGCTTGGCCACATCAGCAACCGAAGAGACAAATTAGGTAAGGAGTCTACTACCTAGCCAGGCCAGGGAGACATGAGATATAGGCTGCCCGAGGACAACCGAATGGGACGGAATAAGAATAGAAGGGGAAAAACATAGGAGGAAAGAAAAACCACTCAAAATTAGTCAAACTGATGAATATAGCTCGAGGGGAGAGGGAGGGAAATAACCCTAACCCTCCCCTATTAAGCCCCAGTCGCCGGCCCCGAAGCCCCTCAACCGCGCCAAGGAGAGTAGTACCAGGGGGGTTAGTATAGATAAAACAAAGGTTATGATCAGTGGAATAGGGCTCAGAAAGAAGTGGAGACTTCCCATGTGCAGTTTGCGGGAAGGGGGTAGGAAGTAACTATTCAGTGTTCCGTATGTAAACCCTTGGTGAAAAGGAGGTGTAGTGGGATGAGATGACCTATGACAAGGAGCACAGAATTTCAGTGTGCAAGGGAGAACTTGTGTTGAATGACTCACCTGATAGTATCGATCTCGGCATGTTACGCTGGAGTGTGAAAAAAAATGTGCTACATGGGTGATACGGTTTCTGCCGGAGGTGGTGCTGAAGTTGCCTCCATTGCCAGATTCGGGAGCGGCTGGGTAAAGTTCAGAGAATTATTGACTCTCTTGACCATGAGAGGTCTCCCACTTCACCTTAAAGGGAAGGTGTATACCTTATGTGTTAGGAGTATAATGACATATACCTTGGAAATGTGGCCGATTAATGTGGAAGGTATTGATAGAAAGGAAAGGAATTAAAAGAGAATAGCAAGATAGATATGTGGGGTAAACCCCAGGGTATCGAGTGAGGAACCAAGAAGACGTCTGGGCATTAGAAGTATTATTAAGGTGACATACGACTCAGATACGAGTAGGTTGAGTTGGTTTGGTTGTGTGGAGAGAATGGATGACCAAAACTGGGTGAAGAAATGCTGAACTAGAAACGTGGGTGGCGCTGCGCATAGGGGCAGACTTAGAAAGACATGTGATCAGGTACTTCAGTCCAATCTGAACATAAGGAACCTGACGATAGAGGCGGCTCCGAACAGGGCCCCCTGGAATGGCGCCATTTAGGACGCAAGACTGCAACCATACTCTCTGTGGACGAAGTGGTCTTTCAATTTGTATATATGTATGTATTTTCGTTCTTACTTAGCAGGTACAACCTTCAATTCTTTGCATTTCAGTGAATATGAAATAACGTTTCAATTATAGTTTTCCTTCCCTGATACTGCAGGAGGATATGTTTGTTCAATAATGTTTTTTTAGGTTACTTTACAGCTGAATAAGCTATCTTTTCCAACAACATGTAGGTCACATGATTAAATCTGTATGAAGGTAGATCTGATTTAATTTTCACCTTTTTAGACTTTCATCATTCATTCAGTGAGCTTGGATTTCATGCAATATTTAATCATTGATCACTTTTCTTCGCTTAGGCTGGATAAGGTTAGGTCAATTATAGCAAGATAGTTAAGCTTGGTTGAATAGAGGTTAACTTTGGTTATGTATTAATTAAAAAATTTAAATTTAAAAAGAAATAAAGAAGTATGATTGCTGTGCAGATGATGACTTGTACGGACAGTTGACCACCTGCTTCATACCATATGACCTCAGCCTCAATGTAATGTGTTTTACATAATGTTTATGTTCTGCTTCAATCATCAAATGTGAGTTAAGCCTTTCTTTTTGTATACTGTACATACATATATTAGGAACTAAAATACAATACAGGTATTATTAACATTTACTGTCTTTATTCAGGCTATTTGCATATTCTAATAAATCCTAACCTTATATCCATAAAAATTACATACAAATCAGAAGAATTGTGGATATATGGGGGGGGGGGGGGTGTTACTATATTAACTCACGCATACCTACACAAATTGCGTATTCACAAAATGTGTCCATAAATGCACAAATATGCAATTTGTTTATTCAGAGTCCTACAAACATTAGAAATTGGGTTACAAAAAATTATGGCATAATTTGAGTCAAAATTGAGCTACAAGTAACTTTGTATGTCGAACATAAGAACGTAAAGTGAAACCTTTTGCAACTCTCTGTAAAGCAACGTCACGCTGTGATCAGAGCCCGACTGAGCTCAGTCCTTGGTATTCTCTTGCGAGTTAGACAGGTAAGACCGTTGGCCAAGACCTTTAAACTATCGCCATTCTGTAGTTTCGATCGGAGTAGGTGAGTGTTAAATACTGTAGGAGTGTTGTGTGTTTTTATATATATATATACTGTACATACATACATACATACATAACATTTTAAGACTGAGTGCTCCACACATACGTGCAGTTTCAGTATTTTGTCCTAATGGCGGCGTTCCAGGCAACCCTGTTTAGGGCTGCTTTTTTTTATTTGAGATTGGCACGAATAGTCCGATCCCAGTTCTTCCTCGGTCCACCCCTTGGTGCAACTCCCTCCACAATCACAGACCTGCATCTTTTCACCCAACTTTGTTCATCCATTCTCTCCACATGCCCATACCATCCATGTCTACTTGTACGCATCTCCTCGCTAATACTCTTTATACCTAAACGTCTCCTCAGCTCATCATTTGTTATTTTATCCTGCAGCCTGGCCCCACACTTCCATCTCGCCATTCTCATCTCATTACGTTCCATTCTGTTGACATCCTCTACTTTAACGGCCCATGTATCTGACGCATACATCTTCATTATCACACGCACCAGCCACTCTTCCACACAAAGTTTTCTCATAGCCCACTGCACAACATCTCTAGGCACCCTGTCAAAGGCCTTCTCCAGGTCTACAAACACAAAGTAAAGATCCCTGCCTTTTAGTAAGTATCTTTCCTGTATCTGCCTGACTATGAAGATAGCATCGGTTGTACCACGTCCTGGCATAAAACCAAACTGCATATCATCAATGGAAATGCTTTGCCTGATTAAACCCTAAAAGACTCTCTCACAGACCTTCATGATTTGGTCAAGCATTTTCAGGCCCCTATAATTACCTCTATCTAGCGCAGAAAGATACAGGAAATATACTTACTAAAAGGCAGGGATCTTTACTTTGTGTTTGTAGACCTGGAGAAGGCCTTTGACAGGGTGCCTAGAGATGTTGTGCAGTGGGCTATGAGGAAACTTGGTGTGGAAGAGTGGCTGGTGCGTGTGATAATGAAGATGTATGAGGATTCGTGAACTACGGTGAGGGTGAAAGGAGTACTGAGCAAGGAGTTCACAGTCCGTGTTGGAGTTCATCAGGGTTCAGTGTTAACCCATTGGCTGCGGAGACGTTCCAGAAAGCATAGGCAATTTATAGCAATTTACAGGCTTTAAAAGCCTGTAAAAGCCGTAGAAATCTAGTGTCAGTGGGCGGGATAGCGAGGGGCCCACCTCCGACTGTCAGCACGGCCATAGGTGGGCACTAACGCGATAAAGTAACGCGTTAACGATTTCGGGTTAACGTTTATCGGATAAAAAAAAATCCAGCTTTAACGAATTAACGGTAATGTCGATACTTTTTGTTCCAAAATAGCGATAATCGTTAATTAATTGCCAAACAGGCAGAAATCCGCAGAATAGTCAATAAATAGGTAAACTAAAAGCCGAACCGAACCCTCGTAATGTCAGTTTTTGTTTTTTCTAATAAAATAATGATAGCATTGCTGCATTTAAGATTTTTTATTTAAAATATGATAAATATCCATATCTTCGATAAATAACGATACTAACGAAGTAACGATATCGTTATCGAAAGGATCGGATTTAGCGATTTAACGATTTAACGGTTAACGGTTAACGAGCGTAAATGTATCGCCGGTTAACGGTTAACGAAGTTAAGGTTTTTGGTTATCGTGCCCACCTATGAGCACGGCCAGCCGCGCACTGAGGGAAACTGTGGTCTCGGACCGCGGTCTCAGCAGTGTTGCCAACCAGGTGTGGGCTCCATATATGGTAAAGGATATAGAAGCAGTGGAGAAAGTGCAGAGGAGAGCTAGCAAGCTAGTACCAACGTTGAAGAACGCGGGCTATGAGCAGAGGTTGAGGACACCTGGGGCTTCCGCCACTGGCATATAGGAGAAAGAGAGGGGATATGATAAAGACTTTTAAGATAGTGTCAGGAATGTATGATGAGGATGTGTGTGAAGGTATCTTCTTGATGCGGGAGGGAACAAGAACGAGAGGACACTCTAAGAAAATGTACAAAGAAAGAAATAGGCTTGAAAAGGCAAAGAACTCATTTTGTGATAGAGTGGTAAATGAGTGGAACGCACTGCCCCAGTATGTAGTCGATTCCGAATCAATAAGGAAGTTTGAAAGTAATCTTGTTAAAGCATGGGGAAGACAAGATTTGAAGTTTGATTATAAAGCAAAAATACAGAATAGTAAAAATTTTGCGTCTGCTACCGCCGCCGCCAACACCGTGAACGACCGCAGCAGTGCAAGTACGTGTACAGTACTGGCATTGAGCTGGATACACAGGCCTAGTTTGCCTTTTTCCAGAGGATCTACTGTACGAAACTGTAAGATTGCTAATAATTAGCGAGTTTCCCCGAATGTCTATGGCAGCGCTGCGGGTGAACCCCACGAGTTAGGAAGCTCGTTCTAGTGTCACTTTGAAGCTATTTTCATCTAGTTTTTGGCAGAATACTTTTCATTTCATGCAAATACTTGATTAATCATTTAGGAGTGCCTGAATATGTCCAAAATAGCGCAAATATGCCCGCAGCGTAAGTGTTAAGCCCCCTTCTCTTTATTATGGTCCTGGAGGCACTGTCTAGAGATTTTAGATCCGAACTCCCGTGGGAACTGTTTTATGCAGACGATTAAGTCCTAATAGCTGACAATGTGCAAGATGCCGAGACCAATTTCAGAAGATGGAGAGAGATGGTGAGCAAGGGTTTAAGAGTCAATATTAACAAAACCAAGGTTATGCATTTTAGATTGAGACGAGGCAATGTGGAAAAGAGCGGTGCATACCCATGTGCAGTGTGTGGAAAGGGTGTGGGCGCTAATTCGATTCGGTGTAGCATCTGTCGATGTTGAATGCACCATAGGAGTAAGCGCTGAAATAGAATAAGAGGACCCCTGCCGAAGGATAAGTCAGAAATCGAGAAATTTTGAGTGCATAGTGTGCAAAGGCGAGCTTGTGTTAAATGATCCTGTGGCTATGAATTTTGGAAATAAGTCATTGGAGCTGGTGGACAAGTTTTGTTACCTAGGAGTTACCATCTCTGCCGGTGGTGGGGCCGAGGCTGCCACTGTCGCTAGAATTAGATGTGGCTGGCCATGAAAATAATGCCTTTCCCCCTGAAGGAAAAGATGTATGCCTCATGTGTTAGAAGTGCAATGACGTATGCCTCAGAAACATGGGCCGTTAAAGTAGAGGATGTCAACAGAATGGAACGCAATGAGATGAGAATGGTGAGATGGATGTGTGGGGCCAGGCTGCAGGATAGAATAACAAATGATGAGCTGAGGAGACGTGTAGGTATAAAGAGTATTAGCGAGGAGATGCGTAGGGTATGACGGGGTAATTTCGCCGAAAATCGCTGTTTTTGACAAATAGAAACTGCCACAAATGGGAATTTTAATTTTTTAATTTTTTATCTATACATTCAGCCTTTCTCCTATTGATGCCCAAAAAACACAAAAAATATATAATGTTTTGGTCATGCTGCCGATTTTTTGAAAAAAGTTACTCTCGCGGCGAAATTACCCCGCCCGGCGGGGTATTTTACGCATTATCTAGCTAGTAAACTAGATAACATTATATGATTAATGGCCAGACAAAACATTAGCGCACAGGTAAAAGCAATGAAAACATTCACAAACCCAAGCTGCCACTAAACATGCCAATAGAAAAACGTCGCACTCACACACACACAACTGAACAGGGAGGGCAGAGATGCAAGTGTGTCACACTTGTAGGCATAGGCGCCACTGTGTCTAGTGCGGGTGTGGAGTTGTGGACATGTAGTGCGGGTGTGGACGTGTCTAGTGCGTTTGTGGACATATTTATTTGGCCTACGGGTGTGGAAGTATTTAGTGCGGGTGTGGACGTGTCTTGTGTGGGTGCGGCGTGTAGGGGGCTAGTGCAAAGTACCAGGCAGCAGCTGACGGCTACTGCCAACACTGTGTCACACGCAAACATACAAACAAACACACACACATACAAATACACCCACACACATCCGACCATACCGTCAGATGCACCGCTAGCCCCGGCGCCAGGCCCCGCGAAACTGCAACAAAACCTAAGCCAAACTAGCTCTATAACCTAAGCCAAACTAGCTATACAACCTAAGCCAAACTAGCTATATAACCTAAGCCAAATTAGGTCTACAACCTAAGTCAAAACTGCTCTACAACCTAAGCCAAACTGCAGCTGAATCCATGCAATAGTTTCGGAGATATCGGCGTTTGAATGCAAATTATTAGCGGCGCGGCGAAATTACCCCGTCTTACCCTACAAGTAGACTGGGATGGTATGGGCATGTGGAGAGAATGGATGAACAAAATTGGGTAAAAAAATGCAGGTCTGTGATTGTGGAGGGAGCTGCACCAAGGGGTGAAACGAGGAACACCTGGGATCGTACTATACGTGCCGATCTCAAATCCAAAAACTTGACAATTGAAGCAGACCTTAACAGGGTTGCCTGAAACTCCGCCATTAGGACAAGAGAATGAAACTGCACGTATGTGTGGAGCACCCAGTCTTAAAATATTATGTATGTATGTACAGTATGTATGTATATACAATAATAAGAAACTTACAACAATTTTAAAAACATAGTGTTCTGTATATTTATCAACTTCGTGAAAGTGTTTTCAACTGTGGACATTTTTTGAAAATAATCGAAAATCCGCCTAAATTGAAAAGTGAATAACTAATACTGTGCGTATTTTGTCTTGTATATACTCATTATTCATATGAGGGTGAGGGCTGGTCTTATACAGAGTGAGGTTTTGCATCCTCTACCCAACCTTAGCCGTTTCTGTCCGTCTCTTTTACTGTCCTACTTTTCCTTCTTGGGGCAGGGGGCTAGGAATCCTCCTCCCCTTGTAAAATTCTTCTACTCAACGAGACAGAGTAAGGGGCGAGGGAACAAAAAAGTGGTCCGGGACCCTAAGCACTGGAACTTTATATGTTGTTTCTGTTCGGGCTCTGTCTCGAGTCTGCCACCCCCCGCAATGGGGTATGTGCCCGAGTATATACATACATACACAACTTTAAAACTACAAGTAGCTTCTACTATCCATTCTGCATTTGATTAGGTAGTATAAAAGACAATGTATGCAATGGTTGTGAAAATAGTTTGTTACAATAAAATATCCATTACGCGGTTCACGCAGACTACCGGGAAGCTATACAAATATATCGTGAGGAAGCATTGCCAATGTCTGGCAGGTAGGTAACCAAATTCTGTGCCACCCTGTACATTGCTTGTAGAGGCAATTATTATGGGTTAAAACAGAGTACTGTAATAACATATGTGTTGTTGTTGTTGTTGTTGTTATTCCCTAAGCTGCCTGGCCGAACAGCCCCAAGGCCCCGAGCAAGGCCAAGGCCATAACTGAGCGCCCCCACAGAACCCTTCCTGCCGACCACAATAAAGCCTGGGTGACCGAAGCCACTCCATGGCGGGGAGCTGAGGAGGGCGACAGAAACGCCCGGGAAACCAAAGCCCCACCCAGGGCCCTGTGCCCCTCAGCATTTATGAAGAGAAAGCTGAGGGGCAAAGGAAAACATATGTGTATCATCTCATGGTAGCATAAATAGCACTTGAGAGTGAACAGCAGTGGCAATTTTTTACCCAAAAACTTAAATGAGAGTGAGTTAAAGATAGACAAGCCACCTTCGGATAGTGAAAAAAATAATTTTCATCAGATGTATGATCTGTCTTTAATTATCATGGGGGAGAAGCACTATGGCCAGATTATTAAACCACTTATACATCAAAGGATTTGGAGTTCACACCGCTCCAGACAAAACAATCAAGCAGGGATTAAAAAACACTCCACTTCATCCATAGACCACAAAATGCCCCTAAAAGTTCTAAATTCTTTACAAATTTCCAGGGGGGTGGGGGGGGGGGGGGGCTTACAGCATTCCACCGGGCCAGACCTATGAGAGTTCCGTATGGAGCTCAGTGGTCTGGTTAATCTGCTCTACATAAATAAAATAAACAGCATCCTCCCCCCCCCCCCCCACTGCAGAGGCTTGCTTCGCTCGCATGCCACTCCACTCCACTCCCCCCATCTTGAGGGCCCTACATATTCTAGTGCGCAGCCCCATAACATGTACATGTGGCTCTAGTTACAATTTGCTGGTTCTTAGGTAAATCTGTTCTTTAACCCACTGAGCCCCAGCTAGTTTATAATAAATGTACCACCCAGGACCGGCAGGTTTTGAATTTTTTTTTCTCCAGAAAACACCAGGAATGGGTTAGGAATGAAGGAAAACCCACAAAAAAATGATCCCCTAGGTCATTAAGGGGTCCTACGGTGCGCCTGAAAGTCCGATTTACAAGAGGGGAAATGTGTAGGCAAAAACAGGTTTTTGCGCACTCATGCGCACGCGGTTGGACTTTGAGAGTTTTCAACCATCGGCATTGTTGTTTGGGATACTTACACAGTTCCCATACAAATCTGAGCCCTCTAGGTGCCATAGGACCGGAGTAATTAACCCGGTGAGACCCAGCGTCGCACGTGTTGCGTCGGCAGTGTTTGATCACCAACTCCCAGCGACGCATCACGTGCGTCCGACATATAAAAAACACTTACGTGGCTCGTAAGGTAGGAAATGGCGGGAGAATAGGAGGGGGAGGTACCGTAGTGTGTGTGGGAGCCGGGCCAGTAGGTGTGAGCGGGCCGAGACAGCCGCGTGGCTGGTGGTGGTGGGCTTAGTGGGGATAGTTTACACCCCTAGTTCACCGCCACTTTGAACCTTCATTACTCCGGTCGTATGGGAGCTAGAGGCTTGAGATTTATGTGAGATACTCCTTAGGATGTATGCCGTACAATGCCATACTCAGTTTTTACCCTAGTGCTCCCGGGCGGGTGGTCATGCGGGGGAGACAAACTATTGAAACCCCCCCCCCCCCAAATGACCGAAATGAGTTTTTTTTTACTTTTGTCTTCATTTCTCACCATTCTCTTCCATTTTGGCTCAACAAATTTTTTTGAGGCTCCCCCCCCCCCCCAAAAAAAAATGTCAGAGGTGATTTTTTTTTGTTTTTTTTCATTTCTCATCCTTGTCTTCCATTTTAGCAAACAAAAAAAATAAGTGAAAATGGCTTGGGACTGGGGTGAACAAAATATTATAACTAGCCGGGGCTCAACGGGTTAACAGTGACGCATACGTATGCGTCGCTGGGGTTTAGCGTTACAAACATTGCCGACACACTGTTTGCGTCGCTGGGGTTCTGTGGGTTAAAAGCCGGCTTTGTGTTCGAGTACCTGTATCAACAAAAATTATTTACCCTTATCAACTCCATTACTGCAATGATACATTGTACAGTACTCTTAGTTTTCTGGATATCACTATATCATTATAAGCTCAGAAAAGGGGGAAACATATAGTCAAATGGATCAAGTAACTTAATGAGTAACAAGTAAAATTAATCTTAGAATTGAACACATAAAATGTTGATGGTTAATTGCATCCCTTTAAATGATGTGGTAAAGCTTATTGGTGCCTCTGCCACTCCGACCCCCTGCTAGTACTGAACCTCCTCTGGCTGAAGCTTCACATCCAGTTCACTGGCCAACCACAGCTTCTTACTGAACCCTCGGTGACGCCCCAGGTCAGACACATTTGCCTCCTAGAAAACAGTAGAATATGGTACTGTATATACATTTTATCCTGTGTAAGCATGAGTATCAAAACACTGCCCTAATTAACAAGAATATAATAAGTTAAATTATTGTTATTCTGTAAAATTACGGGAGAATACAGAGTGAAATACATGTATATTACTTTTGGTCAGACCCAAGATACCAAAATGCCTGGGAGACTGAGAAAACCTTCAAACTCGGCACAAAGACCGAGGGTCACCCTTTGGCCTGCATCT
The DNA here is from genome assembly GCA_032716605.1 of Paralithodes platypus. Classification (NCBI taxonomy): domain Eukaryota; kingdom Metazoa; phylum Arthropoda; class Malacostraca; order Decapoda; family Lithodidae; genus Paralithodes; species Paralithodes platypus. The sequence continues at coordinate 15,090,221 of CM064571.1, forward strand.
ATAAGAAGGTAGGGAAAGTGAGAAGCTTTGTTGAAAATTTATCATTAATTTGTAAAAGGTGTGATAATGTGAGATCTATAAATGGATTCCAGATTGGGATGTACCAATGTATCTGTATCAAAGGTATCTGCCTGTTTTAGGGGTATCGGTGAAATATTGGATGATACTGCCGATAATTTAAACTGTATTTACGATCTGTATTTTCCCCTCTTTAATAATTTGTTGATCAATCCTTTCCCTGTTTAGAGACTTCAGTCACTTTAGGTTTGGCTATTGACTGACTTAAGTTCATGTCATGGGTGTCAATGAGGTTAAGACTTAAGATTTACGATTATGAGACTAATGTTATTTCCTACTTACATTCACAATTGAATTTTCTAGAAGGAAGTATCGGTATCGGCTAAGTATCGGAATATCGGTATCGACTCTAAACCGAGTGTCGGTATCGGCCAAAATATTGGTACTGTATCGGTACATCCCTATTTCCAGAGTAAACATCAGAAAGTAGGATATATACGGTATATAGAAAAGCACATTAGTTGCATCTAACTAGGCAAAACTGCCTGTGACGAGTGCCTACCCCAGAGTTGAAAGAGTGGCAGGGCCAAATTCAAGGAATATTCAAGCCAAAATATCTGGACACACAGTTTGAAGCAATTCAAGTTATAGGATGAGGGAAAGATGGATTCAGGTTCTTATGGTACGTACTCAACAAGAGAAATGAGAACACAGGAAGATATATGCATAAAACAACTATTTGTAGGTATGGTTACTTGTACAAAACAAACGTTAAATATGGGAAAATAAATACTGTACAGGTAAACATAATAGCGGATGAATCTGCTGTATCACATTTTAGACAATCTCGCGATGCAAGAGCCACCACAGTCAGTACTGTAGTGGAAATCCAGCAGGTTCACTTTTTCTTATTTTGGCTCTACGACAACTTTTGTCTTGGTGTTCAATGTCGTGGAGCAGCCGTTTTGGAGTACTGCGTCAAAGATTCCGGAGACGACAAAATTCCATTCTGCAAAACACAGCCCTCTTCCTAGTGGAATCAGGGATACAAAATAGTAAGTGGCAAATGAGACGACAACTGGGCCAGGCTGCCTCGGTCAAAATGTCAAAGGGGGGGTGAGGAAAAATAGTATCATTGCTGCTTTCCTCGGGGTGTCATCAGGGGCATCGCCGGCTGTCACACTTGCAGCCCGGTTTCGTTGGTACGGTGGCGCCCTGGTTGTCGTCTTCCAAATCGGTCAGCTTAGGGGTGCTCAGGTCCTCGGCTCGTTCTCCTCAGGTCTCGCTCACTTCCTCAGCAGCAGGTAGCAATTTGGCGTCTTTGGACGGACATCTCTGCCACTCGGCTAGCGTCCATGGTAGTTATTCCTCCCAAACAGCACCTCGAAACAGCTATCAGCATCTCCCAAATAGTGGTTGTGGATCAGAGTCCTCAACTCCGATACTTGGGGGCATTCGGCTACCTGAGGCGAGTCTACAGGTGGCTGTGGTAAGCGAGAGGAAAATTAGTACATTTTTGTATTTATTTGTTTCTTCCTTTTGTGTATACAGTAGGCCTCTCAGCTCGCAATTACCGTCCACTGGGATGTTCTCACCAACGAATACCCCAAGTGCCCACTTGACTATACTGTAGTAGGAGGAGGGGAGTACTGCAAGGGTAACTAAGGGGGAGAGCTGTGCTCAAGGTGAGCTTCAGTTGAGCTAGTTGAACTGTGGTCAGAGCTGGTTTCCAGGGCCTTTTATGGCCCAGGGCTGGTCCCTGCCTCAGCCTCCATTTCCAGGCTCGACTCTTGATTGCGCAGTGGCAGTATCGTAACCAATGAGGATAAGGCTCTGCACCAAGGCTACAAAAAAAAATTGGTTAAAGTTTTCGCCATACTTAACATCTTCAAGCGGCTCGCTTGGTGTAGTGACTAGCGTCTCGGACTTCCACCCAGAAGGCCCGGGTTCGCGCCCACGCTCGGCGCATTAAAGATTTTTCACAAGCACTGAGTCGTTACCATCCCTCATGAGCAAAGGGATGGGGTAGTAGTACAGGACCCCAATGGAAATACGCCTAATCGGCCATATTGAGCTATCCTTAGCTAGCTTAGCATGCGCTAGCTTTAAGAACTATTATTATTATTATTATTATTATTATAAAACTTCCGCACACCTCGGTTAGGCTACCCCCAAAGGGTAGCCAAGTCGCACCTCACCTGCCCGTGGTATCCTCGCAGACACCCATTGTTTCCTTTTTCCATATCCTACTTTTTCATTTTGGGTGACACAAACAGGGGCAGTGCTACCTGGGGCCTGTCCCAGGTAGTTTTCAATTTTTGTTTTGTAATAAATATCTTATTCTGTGAACCGAAACCACTGCCATCTCAGCCCATTGCCACCATGAGTTTATGCCCTAAGTGCGACTCCCAGGTCACCAGTAGGGGGTTCAAGTGTGCCAGATGCTGTTCTTGGTACCACCCCCTATGCTCTGGACTTCCTGAGAGTCTCTGTAAGGACTATGCGTTATTCCAAAAAATCCATACATTCGGATGGAGGTGGTTCTGTCACAACTGCCCCTCGGATGTCGAGAACGCATTGGTCAGCTCGCAGGCCACAACGGATCTGAAGGACGCCATAGTGAGTGAAGTCTCTGGCGCCCTTGCTGCTGTGGCAAGTCAGATTGAAAAAATGGGAGACCGAATTACCAACCTTGAAACTAACGCTGCCACACCAGACATTCCCTCGTTCGCCAGAATTGTCCAGCAAACGTTAGAAGACACAAAAAAGGAGCCTACCAAGTGCACCACAGAGGTGGTGGACGGTGGGAAGAAAAAAACTATCTGGGACCATCAAGTCCTAATAGTTAAGCCCAAAGATAGTACCTCTGAGCCCGCAAGCCAACCTGATACTAAGGCTATTGAGAAAGCTTTGGCTGCAATCCCAATAAATAAATGTACTATAACTGAATCAGGTGCTTTAGTAGTACGACTTCCATCAAAGAAAGCCAAAGAGGATGCAGGGAAGGCCATCAACCAGTGACTGACAGCATCTTCAGTGTGTCAGAACCTAAGAAGATGCTACCAAAAATTACCCTGGTTGGTATCTCTACTGATACTGATGACGACGAGATCATCCCCAGCATCCTAAGCAAGAATCCAAGCATAAAGTCTCTGTTCGACGAGGGCCTAACTCTAAATTTAGTGTTCACTAAGCAGAAAAAGGATGCACATACAAAAACAGCAGTAGTAAAAATGTCTCCTGAAATACGCTCTTCAATTGTCAATGAGGGCAACTCTGGGTATGTTGGACTCACTAAATGTCGTGCTTACGATCGCTTCTGGGTGACGCAATGTTACCATTGTCAGGGTTTTGGTCATACTTCTGACAGGTGTACCCAGAAAGGTGAGGACCCTAAATGTAGTTTCTGCGCTGGTACTCACAGTTCAAAAGGCTGCACAAATATAGCTTCCCCTAAATGCATAAATTGTGTAAACTCCTCATCAGTCACAGAGCCACCAACTCATTTTGCTTCAAGTAGAAATTGTCCTCTTATGATAGCCCAAAGAAATAGACTTATCGAAAACACCAATTTTGTGAGTTCAAAAAACTGAAAAACGTCCCAAGGAGCCGGTTGAAACTGGGCATGCTAAATGTTCGTTCCATGCGCAACAAGATGGATTACATTGGTGAGGTCTTGGATGAGCTCGGTCTCGATATATTTTGCCTCACTGACACCTGGTTGTTTGAGTCAGATCTAAATATTATTCAAGCTGCGTTGTCTAAAACTCATTCAATAATAAGTGTTCCTAGGTCTTGTAGTGATCATCCGGGTGGTGGAGTAGCGCTTTTATACTCTACGTCACTAGTAAATATCTCTCAGATAAGTCATAACCCAGCCCCTCTTTTTTATGAACTGTTGGAATTGGAAATAAAAGTTTGTCAACAAATCCTAAGACTAGCAGTTATTTATAGGCCTGGCCATCGAGGAACAGATAGAGGTTTTATGGATAAGTTTGGACAGTTTCTTGAGGAGTTTTCTGCCAAAACTGGAAGACTCTTGATATGTGGAGACTTTAATTACTGGATCGACAACCCTCATCCGAAACCATTTTCCTCCAAGTTCCTTGAATTGACTGACCAGAATAATTTTGTAAATCACGTGTCCAACCCAACTCATATCTCAGGACACACCCTTGACTTGGTTCTGTCTCCCACCAGTTGTGATGGTCTTCTGGATGTTGAGGTTCTGGACTCTTCTATTTTTGATCATTCTCTGGTTACTTTCGGCTTTGATTTCCTTAAGCCGCCCATATACGAGAGAGTGATCAGGTTTAGAAACTACAGAAATACTGACCAGAATATTGCTTGCAATGAAATAAGATAGCACCTTGCAAGTATTGATACTTCCAATCTTTCTTCAGACGAGCTGGTGGAGGTACACAATGGCGCACTTAAGTCTGTGTTTGATCATCACTATTGGGAGGTAGAAAAGAGAATCATAGTGCGAGATGACTCACAATGGTACAGCCCTCGAGTCAAATTTCTTAGAAGAGAGCGTAGAAGAGCCGAACGTAAATGGCGGGAAAAAAAAACCTGACATCACATCGCTGCCATACATGTTGGCAAAAAGAGCCGTAGTCCACACAATCAAAGATGAAAAGAAAGCATATTATCAGGGGAAAGTCGAGTCATGTGGTGGTGATCAGAGAAAGCTGGCTTCGGTTGTCAGTAACTTACTTGGAAAAAGACACGTGAACTCAAGACCTTCTGCATCTGATGCGGAGTTAGCTGCAGACTTTGTCACATTTTTTACTAGCAAGATAACTCGTATGAGACATGAACTGGATGAAGGCCCCTCTAATGAAGAATATTCAATTGTACCCCAACCACGACATACTCCTAATAGTGTACTCTCATCATTCCATCCGGTAGAGGCTGATGTTGTCTCATCCTATATAAGAAACCTTAATAAAACATTTTGTCCATTGGATCCTATAAACGTTTCCAAACTACCTGGTGTATATGATCATGCAGTGGAACTTATTTCCAAAATAGTTACCAAATCTTTCTCCGAAGGCAGCTTCCCAATGTCTGCAAAACTTGCCTTGCTCCGACCTATCCTCAAGAAACTTGGACTTGATGTGGAGAACATGTCGAACTACCGTCCTGTCTCCAACTTGTCTTTTTTATCAAAGATATTAGAGCGTGGCATACTTGATCAACTGCTGCCGCTACTTCAGAAAAATGAAACTACAGTATTCCTATTTTTCAGTCTGCTTATCGGCAGCATCATTCGACTGAGACAGCATTGATCAGAATACATAACGATTTAGTCAAGAACACTTGCGACGGTGAGATCTCATTGTTGGTTTTACTTGATCTCTCTGCAGCCTTTGACACAGTGGATCATGAGCTGCTATTGAGTGATCTTTATGACTGTGGTGTGCGTGACTCTGCTCTCTTGCTTCTCGGGTCATACTTGTCAGGTAGATCCCATTGTGTGATGGTGAATCGGATAGTCTCGGACTCGGCACCCCTGCTCTATGGCGTTCCGCAGGGATCAGTGTTGGGTCCTGTCCTGTTCACGATATACACTAGTGGCTTGTCTCTTCTGCTTCGTGCACACAGTGTCACCTATCATTTCTGTGCTGATGACACCCAGATTTACGTGAGGATCACAGGTATAGCTGATACACAGAGGAAGGTGGAAATGCTGATGACCGATATAAAGAAGTGGATGAGGAAAAGAAAACTTAAACTAAATGATAACAAAACTGAAATTCTCATCATCCGAGGAAACAGAAGGGCTACTGACGCAGTAAATGCCCTCTCCATCGATACAGGTGACTCACAGCTGCAACCAGTAAACTCTCTTCGAAATCTGGGAGTGTATCTGAACTCAAGACTGGATTTTAAGGAGCACATAAATCAGATTGTCAAAAGTTGCTACCTACACATCAGAAATCTCTACTCGGTGAGGCAGTTTATACCTAGACGTTGTCTTCTGCCTGGTCCACTCATTGATATTCTCTCGTGTTGATTATTGCAATGCCTTATTCGTGGGTCTTCCAAATTACATATTAAAGAAAGTACAATCTGTTCTGAACAGAGCTGCAAGACTCATTTTTGGAATTCCACCAGGAACCCTTACCACTTCTTATCACATCGAACTGCACTGGTTACCAATAAAAGCTAGAATAGAATTCAAGTTGTGTCTGGTAACTTTCAAGGTCCTCAAATTTGTTGAGCCCGGGTATCTTGCAGAGCTGCTCAGGCGTCCACCGGCACGCCCCATGGTGTAGTTGTGCGCCATGATGATGACCCCCTGCGTCTTGATGAGCCGTGGGCTTTCCGGCAGTCATCTTTCTTTGAGAGATCATTCTCTTACATGGCTCCAAGGTTATATAACAGACTGCCACTGACCACGAGACAACTAAGTTCTGTTGAGTGCTTCAAGAGGCAACTTAAGACTTTTCTCTTTGAAAGAAGCTATGATCTCGAGAGGGATGTCATCATCGAGGGCTATAGGGTGTAAGCTATTTGCCACTGCTGGTGGCTGGGTGATGCGTATAGGTTTTGTGTTTCATTGATTTAAGCGATTCGTGTTTTGTTTTTTTGGTTTGGTTTTCGTTTTCGAGCGCCAGTGAATTCTGCGGAAAAATTGGCGCTTGTGAGAAATAAGTAACATGCTTATTATTATTATTATTGGTCCCTGGGTTGGTGGTTGGGCAAACCACAGCGCTTGGCTCCACCCCTGGCTTCTTCAAGGCGTCTGATCCTGGAAAAGAGTGAAACTTTTGCCATCTTGGGAGAGAGACATGGCGAGTGCTTTGGCCAATTTTCTTGGGCGATGAGGGCAGGGATTCCCCGGTTTCTCGGAGCTGGAATGAAGGGGGCATGGGCCTCTCCTTTTGTTGTGGCAAGTGCAACACAGGACAACAGTATACATTCGCCTTCTGGATTTCTCCTTCCGTATACCTCCATGCACACCCTCAAATGCACTTTAATCAATTTGAAGTGTAATAAAGTCATCATCATCCTAAAGGGGATAACCAAAAGGAACTGATTGGGTACTGTACCTTGCAGTCTACAAAGTATTTCCCTGTGATGTTTTCTACCTCCTCTGACACAGCCAAGTGGATGGTGGTCTGAGCACCCAAATCACAGTCCTGGGAAATAAATAAATATATATATATATACATATGAATGGTAAGGTGGGTGATAGGAAAGTTGAGGGAGGGTGGGGGGTACCGTCAAAGGTACACAGGAGTACAAAGGAAATCAAGCAACAACAGTTCTAGTGACCCTTCTAGGCTGCTTGTCCTCCAAAACACTGAGGATCAAGTGTCCAAACAGTGGTTTAGAGTGAGTAAGGGAACATTGAAAAGGGAACTACTGCCCTGGAACTAATGTCCGTGGCATGGGAATGGTAGTGCACTTGTGGACATATGTGTGGGGAGGAGGTTGTGGATAGCCAACACCTTCTTCAGACACAGAATGATACACAGGTACACGTGGAAACGGGTGTGGACGATGAAGGATAAGACAGTGGTGGAACGAAAGTCATTGATTGATTATGTATGTGTGGATGAACGAATGAAGAAATCTGTGATGGATGCTAGGGTGTATAGGGGTATTGGAGGGGGTCTGTCTGATCATTATGTAGTAGTAGCTAGTACAAAAGTAGTACAAAAGAAGTGGGTGAGGAGAGCTAGAGGGAGGTGAGAGGAAGGTGGAATGGTGAGGAGAGTGGAGAGGTTACAGGAGGAGGAAATCAGGGAAGAGTACAGGAGAGCAGTAGAAAGACGACTAGGTGGGTTCGACCTGGAAGTTATGGAGGAAGTGGAGGAGATGAGCAAGGTGTTTAAGGAAGAGATCTGTGCAGATATTTTCACAGCAATTGTTCCGAGGAACTTGCTTCAATTGTGCCGCCTCTCCACCTTTCCCCGTAGAACTAGGGCAGCTGAGAGTGCCCATGAATTTACACTTTCTCCTCCACAATGCAGAACTTCTGCTTATCAGAATTCATTTATCCCCAGAGCTACTACTCTTTGGAATTCACTTCCTCGAATTGCTTTCCACAAACTTACAATCTACAAATGTTTAAGTCCAGTTGTTACAAACATTTTATGAATGGAGGATGCCTTTAGGCACATGGACCTTTTTGTTTTATCTGTGTTTTTCCTTCCTCCATTCATTGTCTCTTAAAAAAAAAAAAAAAAAAAAAAAAAAAATGCATGTCAGGTGTGAGGAGAAGAGGGAGGGGAGTGAAAGGTACAGCATGGTGGACAGAAGAGGTACAAATATCTGTGGAAGAAAAGAAGAAAGCATATAGAGAGTGGTTGGGTAGTAGAGGGAATGAAGATTTCGAGAGACAGAAACGAGCGAGGTAGGTGGAGAGAAAGAGGGTGGTGAAGAGAGTAGTGAAGGAAAGTAAGAGAAGAGTAGATAAGGAATTTGGAAGGAATCCGAGTGTAAAATGGAGGGAGAGTAAGAAACTGTTCTGGAAAGAAGTCATGAAAGTTAGGGAAGGTAGCAAGGGAAACAGTAAGGTTATGAAAGATAAGAATGGGAGAATGCTAGCCGAGAAGCAAGAGATAGTCGAAAGATGGAGGGAGTACTTCAATGAGTTGCTAAATGTAAGGAATGAAGAGCCAGCATACATAGTTGGATATGGTATGGGAGGGAGAAGAAGAGAAGTAGTGGAGGAGGAGGTGGGGATCAGGTCAGAAGTGTGGGAAACCATGAAAAGAGTGAAGTTGGGGAAAGCACCAGGAATAGATGGAGTGTGTGGGGAAATGTTGAGGTATAGTGGTGAGATAGTGATCGAATGGGTATGGAAAATGTGCAAACTAGCATGGGAGAAGGGGAGTGCACCCGATGACTGGAAGACTGGCATAATAGTCCCCCTATATAAGGGCAAAGGGGAAAGAGGAGTGTGTGGTAACCACCGAGGAATATGTCTTCTAAGCGTAGTAGGGAAGGTATACAGTAGGGTGGTGATTGAGAGAGTGAGAGTGAGAACGAAGAAATGGATAGGCCGACGAGCAGGGAGGTTTTAGGAAGGGAAGAGGATGTGTAGATCAGATTTTTACCCTGAATTGTGTTGTGGAGAAATATCTGGAGAAGAAACAAAAGGTGTATGTTGCCTTTATGGACTTGGAGAAGGCCTATGACAGAGTGGATAGAGAAGGTTTGTGGAAAGTACTTAGAATATACGGAGTAGATGGAAAGTTGCTGAAAGCAGTGAAGAGCATGTATGAGGGTGCAAAGGCGACAGTACGTGTGGAGAATGAGCAGAGCGAGTTCTTTGACCTGAATGTTGGTTTGAAACAGGGGTGTGTCATGTCCCCGTGGTTGTTTACTGTATATATGGATGGAGTCATGAAAGAAATACTATCAAGAGCAGTGGATGTTGGTGTATCGCAAAAAGGGAGGGAAATGAGTGGAAGCTACCTATACTGCTGTTTGCAGATGATACAGTTCTGATGAGTGATAATGAATGGGAGTTGCAGGGTCTGGTAAATGAGTTTGGAACGGTGTGCGAAAAACGGAATTTGAAGGTAAATGCGGGGAAGAGCAAGGTTATGGTCTTCGAAAGGGGTGAAGTCACAGAGTGTGAGGTGAAGCTGAACGGTCAGGCTATGGAGATTGTCAACTCTTTTAAGTATCTGGGCAGTGTGTTGAGTAAAGATGGGACTATGGATGAAGAAGTGCGGGAGAGGGTACAACAGGGGAAGAGGGTTGTAGGAACGCTGAAAGCAGTAACAAGAAATAGGGTGGTCAGTATGGAAGTGAAGAAGTCCTTGCATGACAGTGTGGTAATCCCGACACTGACTTACGGAAGCGAAGCATGGACGTTTGAGAAGAGACTCAGATCAAGAGTGAGAGCAGTGGAAATGAATTACTTAAGAAGTGCGTGCGGAGTTACATGGAGGGATAGACAGACTAATGAAGAAGTAAGAAGGAGGTGTGGTGTGGAGGTAGATGTGCTGGAAAGTGTGAAAAGGAACAACTTGAGATGGTTCAGCCATATGGAACGTATGGAAAGCGAGAGAATGACTAAGAGGGTGTACGAGAGCGAGGTGGAGGGATAGAGAGGGAGAGGTAGACCGAAGGAGAGGTGGAAGGATGGAGTGAGGAAGTATATGAACGAAGGCGGTGCTGGTTGGGGGGAGGGGCGTCGACTGACTGGGGACAGAGGTGCATGGGGGCGGTTCGTTCGTGTCCACCCCTTCGGGGATCACGGCATCAGGCAATAGATAAATAGATAGATAGACAGATATACACAGTGGTGGGCACGGTTTCCGCTAATCAACTAACAGCTAATAGCGAAGCTAATTTTTTCGTTAGCTGGTTAGCTTTTAAGCTAACTTTGAAAATCGCTAGTGGACCGATTATCTTCCGATAAATTTACTGCCGCTAACGGTAAGTCCGCTAATGTGTATTCGATGGTTACAAAAATAAAAGTGTAGTGGTAAAAAATGTTTGCAAACCCTAAAATTACATATATTTATGCGAGTATGTCACTGTTACAATGCAACAGTCAGTATTACACTGACTGTATCACGTCACATTCACATGTAGACAAGACAGAACTCATGAGTCATGTTATGACATGAACGTCACAACGTGTTTATGTACAATACCTGAGGTTGACCAAGCAGCAGAGATAGGTAATAGATGGTGTCATTTTATCACAGCATACCTTATTATTGAGTTATTGACTGTCGACTCTTACGTTCATAACTCTAGTCGTGACTCCTGATTGACTTGTACGCCTATTTTTGTATTTATTATTTTTGTTAACCCTCTCCGACATATGACGCAATTTTGAGCTGATTAGGGATACTTTAAAGCCTTTGTTACCATCATGGGTATTTAGAAACCTTTAGTTTAGTTACTTCAACCTCTGCAGTTGTCTTTGAGTTAGCTGTGGGCAGAAAACTAATTTTGGAGAGGTATTTATAAGAGTGAGAGAACTCTATTTCTTATTGCTAATCTGGCAACCTCTGCGTCATATGAGTCTGAAGGGGTCAAGTGTCGTGAGCCTTGCGCCGACTTGTGAAATTCGCTACAGAAAAACTACGACATTTACATTTTCAAAATGTTAATAATAATAATAATAAGCATGTTACTTATTTCTCATAAGCGCCAATTTTTCCGAAGAATTCACTAGCGCTCGAAAAGAGAAAGAAAAAAGAACAAAAATCAATGCATCAAAAGAAGGCTCATATACAACACACATTTAACAATCACCAGCAGTGGCAAAATAGCCTAAACTCTATAGCCATCTGTCATGACACCTCTCTCAAGATCATAGCTTCTCTCAAAGAGAAAAGTCTTAAGTTGTCTCTTGAAGCATTCAACAGAACTCAGTTGTCTCATGGACAGCGGCAACCTGTTATACAACCTCGGAGCCATGTAGGAGAATGACCTCTCAAAGAAAGAAGACTGCTGGAAAGCCCTTGGTTCATCAAGACGAAAAGGGTCATTGTCATGACGCACAACTACACCATGGTGTGCCGGTGGGCGCCTGAGCAGCTCCGCAAGGTACCTAGGCTCACCAAATTTGAGAACCTTAAAAGTCACCAAACACAACTTAAATTCTATTCTTGCTCTTACTGGCAGCCAGTGCAGTTCTATGTGAAGAGATGTAGTAGGAGTTCTAGGTGGAACACCAAAAATTAGTCTTGCGGCCCTGTTAAGAACAGACTGAACTTTCTTCAAAATATAATTTGGAAGACCCACCAACAGGGCATTGCAATAATCAACACGAGAGAAGACCAATGAGTGAACCAACGTCAGAAGGCAACGTCTGGTTATAAACGGCTTCACCAAATAGAGATTTCTGATGTGCAAGTAACAACTTTTAACTATCTGGTTTACATGCTCTTTGAAATCTAATCGGGAGTTCACATATACATATATTGTTGAGTCATCTACTTTTGTTTATATTTGTATTTATTTATTGTTATATACCTGTACTTACATTTTCGTGTGTGTGTTGAGTTTTGCAGGGCGATTGACCGATTGTAGAGTACTGTTCTACTGAAAGATATTTTGAATAGCCTACTATTAATTTGGAGTAGTTTTTATTGTTTTGACTACTGGCTGGTGAACTATCCACTTAAGCACTAAGGTAATTTTATATTTGTTATATATTATAATTTATATTTATATTGAAATACTGTAGGCTATCCTAAATATATCAACCCAACCTAACCTACATTTTCTTTAGCCTATATCTACTTCTAGGATGTAAAGGGGTGAATATGATCTCGGTAAAGCCTCTAAATATGCGAATCAGGTGTGGGCTCCATATATGGTAAAGGATATAGAAGCAGTGGAGAAAGTGCAGAGGAGAGCTAGCAAGCTGATACCAACGTTGAAGAACGCGGGCTATGAGCAGAGGTTGAGGACACTAGGGCTTCCGACACTGGCATATAGGAGAAAGAGGGGATATGATAGAGACTTTTAAGATAGTGTCAGGAAAGTACGATGAGGATGTGCGTGGAGGTATCTTCTTGATGCGGGAGGGAACAAGAACGAGAGGACACTCTAAGAAAATTTACAAAGAAAGAAATAGGCTTGAGAAGGCAAAGAACTCATTTTGTGATAGAGTGGTAAATGAGTGGAACGCACTGCCCCAGTATGTAGTCGATTCCGAATCAATAAGGGAGTTTGAAAGTAATCTTGATAAAGCATGGGGAAGACAAGATTTGAAGTTTGATTATAAAACAAAAATACAGAATACTGTAGTAAAAATTTTGCGTCTGCTACCGCCGCCGCCAACACCGTGAACGACCGCAGCAGTGCAAGTACTGGTACTGAGCTGGATACACAGGCATAGTTTGCCTTTTTCCAGAGGATCTACTGTAAGAAACTGTAAGAAATAACATAGGCCCTTCTTATACATACAGTAAACTCCCACTCTTTCGGACTTAAATCTTTCGGAATTCTCAGACTTTCGGCCTAGCATTTCAATTCGGACTCATGTTTCAGCCCTTCGGATTTGTCTGAAAGGCTGAGAAAATACCTCCGTCCTTTCCGGACTACTGTACTTTTATTTTCCGAGTGACCGAAATCGTCGAAATACGATAATTTAATCATAAGTACTATACTGTATATCTCTTATATACAGTACTTACCTTAATTCTTCATAATATTTCAAAATAAACTTGTATAACACAAATTATAAGTTCAAATGAAAAATCAGTGTACCGGCGGTACCATTACCGAAACACGTGTGTGTGTGTGTGTGTGTGTGTGTGTGTGTGTGTGTGTGTGTGTTATTGGTGTTTGGCTATGTCGAGTGAGTGTGTGTGTGTGTGTGTGTTCTTCGGTGTGTGTGTGTTCTTGTGTGGTTATGTCTGTCGCCACTGATATAGGCTACGGTATGCAATAAATGTAATTTTAATTATTCTCTATGGAATTGAATTTAATTTTACCTAATAATATTTATAATAGTAAAAGCCAAAGAATACTCTGTTAGACTGTAACTTTATTGAAGGCAGTAGATTGTTGGCCAGCCTAGCAACAACAACAACAATTTGTAACACGTTTCCCGGGCGTTTTCTTACCCTCCCCAGCTCCCCGCTATGGAGTGGCTTCGGTCACCCAGGCTTTATTGTGGTCGGCAGGGTGGGTTCTGTGGGGGCGCTCGGTTATGGCCTTGGCCTTGCTCGGGGCCTTGGGGCTGTTCGGCCAGGCAGCTTGGGGAACAGCAACAACAACAACAACTTGTAACACACACGTGTGTGTCATTGTTGTGTGGCTATGTCGAGTGTGTGTGTGTGTTCTTGTGTGGCTATGTCGGCCGTATTGATCGGTCTAGGTAGGGAGTTATTTCTATCTATCTATCTATCTATTGCCCGACGCCGTGATCCCCGAAGGGGATCTATGGAATTGAATTTCATTTTACCAAATAAGATTTATAGGCCCTAATAATAAAAACCAAAGAAAAATCCATTAAACTGTAACTTTATTGAAGGCGGTATATTGTTGGCCAGCCTAGTAACAACAATTTGTAGCCACACTTGCAGACGACACATGTTATTGTTCAACTAAAGATGAGCGGCATTGTTTTTGTGTCAAATAAATGGCATTTCATAGTACCAATGGACTTAATTGGATATATTATTGACCCGTGGTATGAAGACCAGTACTGTAATTATTTTCACCCTAGGAAATATGATAGATATGATATGATAAATATGATAGAGACTTTTAAGATAGTGTCAGGAAAGTACGATGAGGATGTGTGTGAAGGTATCTTCTTGATGCGGGAGGGAACAAGAACGAGAGGACACTCTAAGAAAATTTACAAAGAAAGAAATAGGCTTGAGAAGGCAAAGAACTCATTTTGTGATAGAGTGGTAAATGAGTGGAACGCACTGCCCCAGTATGTAGTCGATTCCGAATCAATAAGGGAGTTTGAAAGTAATCTTGATAAAGCATGGGGAAGAGAATATTTGAAGTTTGATTATAAATCAAAAATACAGAATAGTAAAAAATTTGCGTCTGCTACCGCCGCCGCCAACACCGTGAACGACCGCAGCAGTGCAAGTACTGGTACTGAGCTGGATACACAGGCATAGTTTGCCTTTTTCCAGAGGATCTACTGTAAGATACTGTACTGTAAGAAATAGGTTCTAGTGATATATTCGCCGTATAAGCCCAGGCCTACTTTATTAGTCATTTATCTATTTATTTGTCAGTATTATTACAGTCGCAAAATACCTTCATACCAGGGGTCAATAATATATCCAAATAAATCCATTGGTACTATGAAATGCCATTTATTTGACACAAAAACAATGCCGCGCATCTTTAGTTGAACACACACACACACACACTCACTCGACATAGCCAAACACCAATAACACACGTGTTTCGGTGATGGTACCGCTGGTACACTGGTTTTTCATTCGAACTTATAACTCGTTTTATATAAGTTTATTATGAAATATTATAAAGAATTAAGGTAAGTATATAAGAGATATATACGGTAGTACTTATGATTAAATTATCGTATTTCGACGATTTCGGTCACTCGGAAAAGCAGCTGATAAATCTCGGCGCTCCAAATGCACTTGCCAATATTTAAAGTATAGCCCTATTCGTCGTATAAGACCACCCATGATTTTGGTGGGATTAGTAAAGGCTTAGAAATGTGTCTTATACGCCGGTATACGGTAGGTGAATGTGTATTCGGACTTATAAACTTCGGACATTATTTCAGCCTATCGGATTTGTTTGAAAGGCTGAGAAAAATTAAATCGCATTCGGACCGAAGAGCCGGACAGGGGTCTCCCCCAATTAGTCCGAAAGAGTGGGGTTCTACTGTACATACATAAAATGTTAAGACTGAGTGCTCCACACATACGTGCAGTTTCAGTCTCTTGTCCTAATGGTGGCGTTCCAGGCAACCCTGTTAAGGGCTGCTTCACTTGTCAAGTTTTTGGATTTGAGGTCGGCATGTATAATCCGATCCCAGGTCTTCCTCGGTCCACCCCTTGGTGCAGCTCCCTCCACAATCACAGACCTGCATTTTTTCACCCAATTTTGTTCATCCATTCTCTCCACATGTCCATACCATGTGGACATGGTCTACTTGTACGCATCACCTAAAATCTAACTTTAGCCTGCATCAGAGGTAAATGGGCATCATGGTGCTGTAGGGGTTAAGCTTATTGATTTTGTTCTACTGTCTATGCCTATCAAGTTTTCTAACCCAATAAAGAATGTTTCTATTAGACAGAAGTGTCATTACATAGCTCATGAGTAATAAGTCATAATCATAAATAATCAATCATAATTACTATATTTTTATATCTTATTTACTATCTAGTAATATCTTATCGTTCTTAGGATATTGCATACTTACACTGTTGCCACCTCCCGAGACTGCCAACCGCGGATGGCTGCCGACCCTCCACTGCCGAAGACAAAATCAACGACCAGTGGAGGAAAACCGGATGCCGGCTGCGGGGAGCAGTTTCGGGAGCCAAACCGTCACAACCATCCCCTGCCCCCTCCCTGGGGGCACGGGTCCTTGGAGCGGCTTCGGTCGCGCCGGGAATTTCCACACCTCTCACACCACACACACACATCACACAGTTTTTCCTACACCGAGAAATGACTCTCCGGCTGTCATTTCTCGAAGACTTCTTCTAGCCGGAGACATTGAGAGCAACCCAGGACCCACGTACACATACATATGTCCAACTTGCTCAAAACCCATCACTTCGAGTCGCCATACTAAGGGTTCAGTTCTCTGCAATTCATGCGGGAACTGGACCCACTTTACCTGCACAACACTTGCCTCCATGAAACACTACACAAACACTTGGACCTGTTCCTCATGGCCCTCCGTCTCCCAGTCAAATCCCTCACCTAAAACCCGTCCACCTCTCCTCCCCAACCCACCTAACCTTCCCATATCATCCACTCCCCCCCCTAAAACCCGTCCACCTCTCCTCCCTAACCCACCTAACCTTCCCATACCATCCACATTCTCAACTCAACACACCACACCCCATCCTAATCCATTCCAACCCCCATCTCCTGCTCCCCAATCCCCACCCCCAGCCCCACCCCCACCCCCACCCCATCCTCGTGCAGCAGCACCCAACATACATTGTGCACATAACATTAACATTCTTCAACTGAACATAGATGGCATCAACACAAAGAAACACGAACTCTCACACTTCATCAAACAACACAACATACACATTGCCATCTTACAAGAAACAAAACTCTGCACAACACAAAAAACACCCACATTTCATAATTTCACCACCATCAGACAAGACCGGGCTGTCGGCGGGGGCGGTGGACTCATCACCCTGGTACACAAAGAAATATCATACATAGTAACCAGTGTACAAACCAAATCCCTCCTCCCCTCAAATGATAACACAACAGAAATACAGTCAATTAAAATACGCACTGGCAACAACTCCAACATAACCATCATAAACACATACATCCCTCCCCAAACATCCCCTACAGTACCAAATGAATACAGACCACACTTACAACACATCACAAACACCCCACACATCATCCTGGGTGGTGACTTCAACGCCAAGACGTCGGCCTGGTTTGTCGACAAACCCGACACAGACAGAGGGTTGGTACTACAAAACCAAACCGATAACCTTATCATCCTTAACGACATCCATCAACATACCCATATTCGTCACCAAGCCCTCTATAACATCTCCAGACATCACCTTTTGCTCCCCAGAACTCGCCCCCACAACATCCTGGAGGGTGGTCAGAACCTTAGGCTCTGACCACCTCCCGATCATTATCACCACCAAAACCAGACTCACCCCAGCTAGCCACAAACACACATACACCAATTATAAAAGAGCTAACTGGGAAGCATTCACAAATGAGACAGAACAACACTTCACAACTCTAAACAGTACACCCATCACTAACATCAACAATGCTGTACACATACTCAATAAAACTATCCAAAACGCTGACAAGAAACACATTCCAAGAGGTAACAGAAAAAGACACAACCCCAACTTCACACCAGAAATTCAAAACCTCATCAGACAACGCGACATACTGAAACACTCCCCAGCACCCCACACACAAGACATCACACAACAAATTCAAGCACTCAACACCCAAACTAACAACAAAATACAAGAACAACAGAAACTAAATTGGAATAACTTCCTACAAACAAACACTTGATCACAAAACAAACCCCAAAAAACTCTACAAAACACTAAACAGCATCACACTTTCCAACAGCAACACAACACAATCACATGCTGCAATCACAACAACAGACTCTACTCCTTCATGTAAACAACAAGCAAACACTCTCATCAATCACTTCTCACATGTCAGCCACCTAAAACCTCACAAAGACGACCGACGTGTCATCCGACGTAAGAGACAATTCCCCACAGACCCTGACTATACACCCTTCACCAATCACCAGACAAAGCATATCATCAACAATCTCAAGCACTCACCCGCCTGTGGCCTAGACAACATAAGCAACATACACCTCAGACACCTGGGACCACAAGGCATACAAGCACTCACTAACATATCAAACTACAGCTATTCACACAACACAATACCAGACATTTGGAAGCATGGTATCATCATCACATTCCCCAAACCCAACAAAGACCCCACGCTACCCTCCTCCCACCACCCCATCACACTCCTTTGCTCCCCCTCCAAAGTCATGGAACGCCTAGTATTACAACTAATTACACCTGACCTACCCCTAGCTCCAACACAACATGGCTTTAGGCCACTGCACTCCACAAGCACTCTTCTCACAGACCTTACACAAAGAGCTTTCGACGGCATCAATTCAGCTAGACCACCACACAGATCACTATTAGCCACACTCGACATTAGTAAAGCCTTCGATGCCATCCCCCGCCACAACCTAACAAACAAAATCTACAACACAAACATGCACAACAACACAAAAAGGTGGCTGGCCAACTTCCTAGCAGGCAGATGTGCACACGTATCTTTTGCCGGTCAGTCATCTAAAATCAGAACTTTCCAAACGGAGTCCCACAAGGATCCGTCCTATCGCCCGCACTCTTCAATCTGTACATGCACGATATAACTACACCCAATACGCCCCAAATAAACTTAGCCTCCTATGCAGATGACATAACACTCACATGCACACACCATGACCCAAAAAGAGCAACAGATCTCCTTCAACCCTATCTCAACACACTACATGGCTGGTGCACTACAAACAGACTTAATCTAGCCCCAGCCAAATCCACCGCAACCCTGCTCACAAGTTGGACAGGAGAACACGAATACATCCCTCAACTCACCATAAACAACACACCCCTAACACATACACACACACCCAAAATCCTAGGAGTAACATATGATACTCATATGACATTCAAACAGCACACCACAAACATTAAAAAGAAACTGACACCCAGACTTAACGCCCTCAGGTCACTTGCTCACACAAAATTTGGACACAACAAAGAAACTACCACCACAGTATATAAACAATACATAAGATCAGTGATGGAATACGCAAGCCCAGCCTGGGCTTCTAACCTAGCTGAAACACATCATAAGACTTTACAGACTATTCAAAACAAAGCCCTGAAGATCATTACAGGCTGCACAGCTACTGCACCCACAGATCACCTACATCAAGAAACCAAAATCCTCAAAGTCAAAGACCATCTGGACATGAGAGGCACTCAATTCCTGGCAGCAGCCTCCACGAACCAAGACCACCCACTAAACTACATGGCAACACACCCACAGACACCAAGAAATATCAAAACAACACCCAGCACACGGTATCACACAATTATTGTCCTCTCTCCCTCCCTGCCCACCCCGAACCAACTTCCAGAAGCACATCCATACTCATATCTCTCACCGATCCATCCACTCACTCACAGACACACGCAGCTGCATGCACGACCTCCCGAAATCCATCCTTCCGAATCCTCCCTTCCTCGCGAGGACAGAGTCCACCTGGCCAGGCTGAGATGCGGACACCATCCAGCTCTCCTGAGCTATCAGAAGAGACTGGATGACTCCGTTGTCGACTCCTGCCCGGGATGTAACACAGCACCCCATACCATTAAACACATCATAGAAGACTGCATTTCACACAACCACTTACGCCAACAACACAAGCTACACTCAATGAGAGCTCTGTGGGAAAGCCCGATCGTGGCCATGGCCTTCCTCAGGGACTCGGGGCTGTTCGGCCAGGCAGCTTAGGGAACAACAACAACAACTCACGAGAGAAACATCATATTTTAATTTTAGCTACTCGCCAATAGGCCTACAGTATATTGAATTTAATTTTGATTAACAGTGTCCGTAAATATTGTGATACAGTAGTAATACTGAACAGCCTTGTATTAATGTATGCAAATAAATTTGATTGTAAGCTAATATTTATTTCATTTGTTCATCTAATTATTTATGTACAACAGGATGCACATGCACATTCATTAATCATCTGATATTGGTATTCTATGATTCTTCTAGCCTATGTTTTGGAAAGCTGTGTCCAAGGAGTAAGCTACAACTACAACCTACAGCATATCATAGTTTTATCTTTTTAGGTATGTGTTTAACCCTCTCACCACGGAAGGGCTCTTGAACGCCCATAAAAAAGCATATAACAGGTACCCGGAAGGCCTCTTGAACGCCCAGTGGTTGAAAGCCTGTGAGCTTCGTGTGCGAGGCGTCGGTCCGACGCATGTAAACAACAGCCGGCTGGACCGACGCCCCGCATCTCCGGCCACAAGAAGGAGAGCGTCGCTTGTTCGTGTGTGCCTGTATGTTGTTGTTAAGTATCGAAAAGTGGTGTAAAGTGGCTGTTTTGGCCATAAAGTTATCTCCAATGAAATCATCATCACAGCTCAACCAGTTGACTTAGAGAGCTCTACTTAATGCCATTCTACAGGTAAATAACACAGCTACGCTTGGGGATGCACGGGAATGCGGGAAGCAGTCTGATTAACGAATATACGGTAGCCTAGCCTAGACGTTTTTCGGCCAAAACACCCGGGTTTCGAGGAATATATATATAATACATAGCCGAGGCTGGAGGGTTAAGGGTAATAGAGGGGAAAAAAAATCAAACCAATGCTAAATTCATATGATACCAGTTAGCTGTTAACTGTTATCGTTAGCTTCCACTAGTTTCTTTAGCAATTTAGCGATTCAGTGTTATCGAAGCTAACGTTCTAAGTTAGCTGATTAGCGGTTAGCTGTGCCCACCACTGTGTGTGTGTGTATATATACTGTATATATACCGGTAACTAAATTTATGAATGAAATCTATATTTCATAATTTACAGTAAAATTCTAACATATAAACTTCAGTAGACAATAATACACCTCATTCACATAAAGCTTGAAAGAATATGCATACCTGTAGGTGGTATAAAGTAAAAAATACATACAGTACATCAAATTTTAAGACCGAGTGTTCCACACATACGTGCAGTTTCAATATTGTGCAGTACTTAAAACTGAAAAGAATATCCTCAATGTAAAGTGTACAGGTATACAGTAATTAAATGTTAAAACTTGCAAAATAAACAAATAAAAACTTGGACTAAGACAATATAAAGGCAAAAGAACTAATCAAAATTGCTATGTGGAAACAACGCTTTAGCAAAATAAAATTATGAAATAAAATGACACAATCCACCACATAGGGTGTACATCACTACATAAGCAAGTTAACCCTTCCTCCCCGGGCTGTCTTACCCAATGACGGTTGCCCCTACACGGGCGATATGGCTGAAAAACGTCTAGGCCTAGGCTACCGTATTTATGTTTATTTTCACTGCTAGAACTTTCCCACTCATCTATAATCGTAGTGCGGTTTTCAATCTGTATTTTGGCATTGAGTAGAGCTCTGTAAGTCAACTGGTTCAGTTGTGATGACGATTTCAGTGGAGCCAATATTGCAGAGATGTTGCCAATATGGGGGCTTTTTAGACACTAATTTCGTCATGATGTCAGAACAATAACATTGAGTACAAAGGAGTACAAAGGAGTACAAAGGAAATCAAGCAACAACAGATCTAGTGACCCTTCTAGGTTGCTTGTCCTCCAAAACACTGAGGATCAAGTGTCCAAACAGTGGTTTAGAGTGGGTAAGGGAACATTGGAAAGGGAATTACTGCCCTGGAACTAATGTCCGTGGCAGGATTAGGAAGTTAGTAGGGGACAGATGGGTTAGTAACTGAGGGGGGGATAAAATAAAGTTATTCATTTACAAACGCAGTCAGTCGCGGGTTTGATGTGAGATATTTGTCTAGGCGGAGTTTAAATGAATCAACGGTGATGCAGTCTATAACGTTTCGGGGAAGCCCATTCCACAAGTTGACAACTCGATTGAAGAAGAAATTCTTAGATTCGTGTGAGTTAAAAGATTTACCAATAATTTTGCAACCGTTTCCCCGCGTGTAATTAGATTGGTCGATAGTGAAGTACTTACTACAGTTCATATTGTCGATGCCTTTGATGATTTTGAACACTTGAATTAAGTCACCTCTTAATCTGAGCTGGGTTAAAGGAAATAGATTTAATTCTCTAAGACGCTCTTCGTATGGTTTGTTCTTTAGGCTAGGTATCATTTTGGTAACTCTACGTTGAACTCGTTCTAGCTTGTTTATATCTTTTTGGTAATAAGGGCACCAGGATTGAACGCAGTATTCCAGAAGAGGGCGGACTAAGGAATTGTAAAGGGTTAGGATAACTTCTTTGGATTTATGCTCAAATTACCTGCCTATAAAGCCAATTATTTTGTTTGCCTTCTTAACTTCTGAACATTGTTGACTCGGTTTTAGGTTACTCGATATTGTTACTCCCAGATTGGTTTCTCTGTTTACATTCTTAAGCTGAGTGCCATTCATCGATTAGTTTGCTTTCTCATTTAGGTATCCGATATGTAGTACTTTACATTTATCCGCATTGAAACTCATTTGCCAAATTTGGGCCCAACATGACAATTTATCTAGATTGTGTTGCATATCGTCAACTTGTTCTTTTGAGAGTACGCTATTTGCAATTTTTGTATCGTCAGCAAATTTTGAGATTGTACAGGTGAGACCCTCATCTATGTCGTTGATGTAAATTAGAAAGAGAATTGGTCCTAGTACCGATCCCTGGGGTACCCCGCTACTTACATTGGTCCAATTAGATGCCTTACCGTTTATGACTACTCTTTGCTTTCTGTCGCTGAGCCAATTTTCTATCCATTTCAACACACCGTCTTGTATTCCATGCGCTTTTAGTTTTAGCAGTAAACGTTTGTGGGGAACTTTGTCAAAGGCCTTTTGAAAATCAAGGTATATAATATCTACAGCTTTACTCTCATCGTAGAGGTTGAGGATATCGTGGAAGAAGTCTAAGAGGTTTGTTAAACAGGAATTTTTTTTACGAAAGCCGTGTTGAGTATCTTTAAGTATGTTATTTTCCTCTAAGTGATTTACGAGTCTGTCTCGTATGACCGTTTCTAGCATTTTACATACAACTGAGGTTAAGCTAATTGGACGATAGTTACTGGGTAGGGATTTGCTGCCTTTTTTGAATATCGGTGTTACGTTGGCTAGCTTCCACTGATCGGGCATAGTTCCAGACTGCAAGGATTTATTGAATAGTAATGTCAGTGGTTTGGAGAGCTCATCCTTAGCTTCCTTTAGAACTCTAGGCGAGATTGTATCAGGTCCAGGCGTTTTATTTACCTTGAGTTTATCTAAACAATTCAATACTTCTCTCTCTGTAACGGTGATATTGCTTAGAACATCTGAATTATCAATCTGAATCGGCGATGGTGTAGGGATATCACTGAGGTCTTCTGTTGTAAAAACTGATGCAAAGAAGGTATTGAGGGCATTACTCATTTGTACTTCGTCTTTGGTGTATTCTCCATTTTCATCGACTAACGGTCCAACAGTTGAAGTAACTACTTTTTTCTTTCTGATATAACTATAGAATTCTTTCGGGTTTGTTTTACTTTGATTCACAATATGTAACTCTAAGGTCTTTTTACTTTGCTTAATTAACTTTTTGGCTTTGAGGAGTCTTCTCCTTTTTATTTTCGGAGGTGCGGTGACGAACGCTTCGGTTTGTTGACATACGTCGTACGCACGGCGTTCGGACCAAGCTTAATTAGGCTATTAAGCTCATGCCTTAGATAAGGCATACCGGGTAGCGGCCCTTCTTTCGTGCTGTCCTTACCTAAGGCAGACCGGGTAGGAAGGGTTAATCTGTTTCCCAAGCAAACTAATCACACACATAACAACGTACTATCGTCACGTTCAAGGAATTAGTCAATTTGGGAAGTCCAGGACATTCTGGTAAATTTGACTAAATTCTGTATGAATAAAGAAACTATAATTTATATCAAAATGTTATACTAAAATCAAATTTGCAATTTGACAAGATATTAAAAATACTGTAGTACAAAATAAATACAGCACTCACTAACGATAGTGCTATCGGGTAGGTAACTGTAAGCCTAGCATGCCTCAAGTGACCCCTACCAATTACTACCCTACAAATAACCTACATTTATTGTACAAATAAACTAAGGAAATCGCAAAAGCAAACAATTGATACTATCGACAATGAATAGATATACAGTAATATAATAAAGAAAAATAATTGCAAAATTTGAAGAAGCAACAACAGAGTACTCTTCTGAACAAGAACAATTAATTTAAAAAATCAATAATAACAATAGAAAATATAAACAATTAAGTACCGTACATACAGACAAAAAGTAAGCAAAGGTTATACAAGAAACTTCAAGTTAATAATGCTTGATTAAAATTATTGATATCAAATTTTAGAATACAGTCACAATAATTGACCTTAAAAGATAACATTTATGCAACAATTTACTTATATTATGAAGTTGAAAACTCTATGCCTAAGATTAATTATTAAACAACACGTAATATTGATGTAAATTAATAATCATTACTGTTAAATGAACAGAATTGTCCTAAGATAGCACTTTCAGTAGCATCGTAATTGGGGAGATTGTAGGCACCAATCGAGCAGGGCAGTACCCATGGGATGCTACATAGGCATATGATAAGGAGTTGCTGGAACTCGTTTCATTTGCTTGGCTTCCCCCACTGTTTCTGTTGTGCCTCACACAGAGATTAATCCAGCTAACTATCACAAACAGCTCCTCCTCCTATTAATTTCACTACACTTTACTAGCACACCACATTTTTTTCCCACACACCTAAATTACCTCTAATGTACCTTAATTTTGGCTCTCTATCACACTTTCAACCTTGGAGGGGACACTAGTTACAGGCAGCTTTCCCCTTTGTTTCCTTCATACACTTAGGGGAAATTTTTTTTATGTATATACTCAGGCACAGCCCTGTGAGAGTCTTGTTCTAGACTCAGTGGTCTGGTTAAACAAACTTTTAATTAATTAATTAACCCCATTGCTGGGGGTGGCCGACTCAGCAGAGCCCGCACAGAAATAACATGGCATGGCCCTTCATATATACCGGCTCCCCGGGTCAGGCACCTGACAGACTATTATCCAGTCCAACTGGCCCCAGACTCCCTCTCCCTACGACCACGTTATCACTCATCTATTCACAAGCATTCTCCACTCATTTCTATTCATCACCACTTCTCTTGCCTGGTCTTTTCTCTATCTTCCAACGCTTTTTTCACACCATCTCTCCATCTCCTCCGAGGTCTTCCTCTCAATCTGTTTTCTACTCATATACAGTTTTGGCCCCAACTCTGTTCCTCATTCATATCAATGATCTCATATCTACCACTCATAATCCAATACATTCCTACGCAGATGACTCAACACTCCACAGTTCCTTCACATTTACCAATTCTTTCACCCAACCCGATCTTATAAATTCAAAAATAAACACTGCAATTTCTCTGAACCAGGACCTTTCTAGAATTAATGAATGGGGACAAGAGAATCTAGTTTCCTTTAATGCACAGAAAACCAAGTACAGGTACATTCAATTTTCTAACCGACAGAATCTCACTGACTCCCATATATTTTTTAATGATGTAAATATTCCCACTTCCCCTAGTATTGACATTCTCAGTGTAACATTAACTACTAACTTGAGCTGGACACATTATGTTAGAAGCATTGCTAAGAATGCCTCTAAAAAACTGGGACTCCTGTACAGAGTTCGAGAATTCTTCACTGACGAGCAGTTGGCCGTAATATATAAAAGTCATGTGCGTTCTCAGATGGATTACTGTTGTTGTTGTTGTTGCTGTTCCCCAAGCTGCCTGGCCGAACAGCCCCAAGGCCCCGAGCAAGGCCAAGGCCATAACCGAGCGCCCCCCACACAACCCTCCCCACCGACCACAATAAACCTGGGTGACCGAAGCCACTCCATGGCGGGGAGCTGAGGAGGGTGAGGAAACACCCGGAAAGCCGAAGCCCCACCCAAGGCCCTGTGCCCCTCAGCAATTATGAAGAGAAAGTTGAGGGGCAAAGGAAAAATGTGACACTTTGGCTTCCAATCTTGGTAGATTGGGAGGTCAATCCACGGAAGAGACGCCGTCACTTGAGATCTAGAAAATATACAAGTAATAGGCACAGTCAGAGTAAGCTATGGGTATGGCAGAGATCGCTCAGTTCTCACTCTGATAGACCAGCCCATCACCACATGACTAGAACCCAATCCTCTCAGCAACAGCTAGGAAAGGCCCTAGAAAGCCGCCTTTGGGGGGGGGGAATAGCTCCCCTATTTCAACCCCTTTCGGGGTTGGGCACCCGCCCTGGATTACTGTTCACCTCTGTGGGGTGGAAGTGGAGTGGTTGCATTGAGGCAGTTGGACAAAATTCAAAATAAAGCTATTAGATTAATCAATAACCCTGCAATCACACAGGACCTTCCTACATTATCCATACGAAGAAATGTTGCATCCCTTGCATTATTCTACAGATATTTTCACAGCAATTGTTCCGAGGAACTTGCTTCAATTGTGCCGCCTCTCCACATCTTTCCCCGTAAAACTAGGGCAGCTGAGAGCGCCCATGAATTTACACTTTCTCCTCCACAATGCAGAACTTCTGCTTATCAGAATTCATTTATCCCCAGAGCTACTACTCTTTGGAATTCACTTCCCTCGAATTGCTTTCCACAAACTTACAATCTACAAATGTTTAAATCCAGTTGTTACAAACATTTTATGAATGGAGGATGCCTTTAGGCACATGGACCTTTTTGTTTTATCTGTGTCTTTCCTTCCTCCGTTCATTGTCTCTTTTAAAAAAAAACAAAAAAAAAAACAAAAAAAACAAAAAAAAAAAACAGTCAGGTCTCGATATACAGTACACGCATTTTTTATACACAGTTTCGTTTGGACACGGTAACCTCAAAAGTTCCAAAGTCGGCCACAACACGGGAAAAGTCGAGATCATATACGGGTGGCGGCCCAAGCCTAGGTATACTGTATATTATTATTTTTATTTTTTTTTATTATTATTATTTTTTTTTTTTAATAATTTTATTTATGCATCAAATGTCTGTCTGTCTATCTATTTAATGCATCTATCTCCCTTATACAAGGTAGCACAAGGTTATCAACTTCATCACAGTAACGGGGTCGGGGTTAAGGCCGGGACGGGGCGGGGGAGGGTCCGAGGGAGTACAGCGGCGGGGATATCTACCGAACTTCAACGGTTCCATGTCATCTCAACCAGTAGACCATTTCAAGCAGTAGCTCTCAACTAGTGCCAAATTAACCCAGACTAACCAAACCAGTGCCAAAATATAGTACTAACCTAACCTAACCTAACAGTATTGGTTGATTTGGTACTGGTTGAGAGCTACTGGTCGAGTTGACCGGTCACCAACTTCAACACGTCTATTCACACAAATAGGTCAGTAACAGGTCCAAAACAGTTCTTGTTGATGCTTAATGTATTCTATGTTATGTCATATAATATGATGTTGGTTGTATAATGTAATATAAGTCGGCTGAAGGTAGGCCAAAAGGGGGACTTTGGGAAAGTGGCTGGAACGAATTAATTAATTCCCATAAGGCCTGATATTTCTAAAACACGGTTTTGATATACAGTACACGGAACGTGCAGGGTACGAATTAACCGTGTATATCAAGACCTGACTGTACTTATCTTTGTAAGCCTTTCATCACCCATTCGTTCAACATGTCCATATCAGCATAGCACCCTTCTTTCCACTCTGGCCTATAAGGGTTCCTGTTGTCCCACTCTCCCATCTCCATCTCCATCACATTCATACATATACATATACATACATAAATTTAGAGACCGAGCGCTTCACACAAGACGCGTTTTCAGTCTCATGTCTTAATAGTTTTGTTCCACTAGGCAATCCTGTTCAGAACTGCCTCACTTATCAAGTTTTTAAATTCAAGATCAGAATTTATAGTCTGATTCCACATCTTTCTAGGTCTACCCATTGGTGCAGCTCCCTCCACATTCACAGACTTGCATCTTTTCACCCAGCAGTTCTCTGAAATTCCCCAGCCACATCTAATTCTGGTGATAGTGGCGGCCTCGGCCCCCCATTAGCAGAGATGGTATCTCCCAGGTAACAAAACTGTCCACCAGATCCAGAAACTCATTGTTAAAGTTCACACTCTCATGCCAGTCATTCAGCATGAGCTCCTCTTTGCATACTATACATACAACATTTCACAAATTTGGATTTCTTCCTCGACAGAGGTCCTTTTATTCTAGTACTGTATAGCACTTCTACCCAGGATGTATCCAGCAACAACATACATACCGTACTCACAAGTTTAAAGACCGCTTCGTCCACAGAGAGTGTGGTTGCAGTCTTATATCTTAAATGGCAGAATTCCAGTCAGCCGTGTTCTGAGCTGCCTCTATCGTCAGGTTCCTTATGTTAAGATTAGACCGAAGTACCTGATCCCATATCTTTCTAGGTCTACCCCTAAGCGCAGCTCCCCCCACGTTCATAGTTCGGCATTTCTTCACCCAGTTTTGATCATCCATTATTTCCATGTTTTCAAACCAACCCAACCTACTCATACACATTTTTCCCTTGCCCCTCAACTTTCTCTTCATAATTGCTAAGGGGCACAGGGCCCTGGGTGGGGCTTTGGTTTCCCGGGCGTTTCCGCGCCCTCCTCAGCTCCCTGCCTTAGAGTGGCTTCGGTCACCTGGGTTTTGTTAGTGGTAAGCAGGGAGGGTTTTGTGGGGGCGCTCTATGGCCTTGGCCTTGCTCTGGACCTTGGGGCTGTTCGGCCAGGCAGCCTGGGGAACAACAACAACAACAACAACAACAACAACAACAACAACAAACAACAACAACCACAACAACAACAACAACAACAACAACAACAACCACAAAAACAACAACAACAACAACAACAAACAACACACCAACAACAACAACAACAGCACAACAACAACAACAACAACAACAACAACAACAACAACAACAACAACAACAACAACAACAACAACAACAACAACAACAACAACAACAACAACAACTCATACACATCATCTCACTGATATTTCTAATGCCCAGACGCCTTCTTGGTTCCTTACTCGAAACCCCGTCACTGGGGTTTACCCCACATATCCATTCCCTTTTCATTACTTTCTATTAATACCTTCCACTTTAACCGGCCCCATTTCCAAGGCATATGTCATTACAATCTTTACACACGAGGCAAACACCTTCCTTTCAATGTGAAGTGGGAGACCTCTCATGGTCAAGAAAGACAACAGTTCTCTGAACTTCACCCAGCCATTTCTGACTCTGGCAATAGAGGCAGTTTCAGGACCACCTCTGGCAGAAACCATATCACCCAAGTAACAAAACAAATTCACACTCAAGCATTACACTGCCTAAACCGATACTGTCTGGCGAGTCATTCAACACAAATTCTCTCTTACACACTTCACATTCAAAGTCTGCTCCTCATCAAAGGTTCTCCCACCCTATTACACCTCTTGTGCACCCAATCATACAGACGGAACATTGAATAGAAATAATATGAACATATGAGGAGGAGCACTTTATTGACAACGTTTCGCAGATAACTTCTTCAGGACCTGAAGAAGCTATCTGCGAAACATTGTCAATAAAGTGCTCCTCCTCACATAGTGTTTATATTAATTCTGTCAACTTTTCAAAGTTATTTCAAAATTGACCAGATTTACTTCCCACCCCCTTCCCGCAAACTGCACGAGAAGTCTCCACTTCTTTTCGTATTTCTGCGCCCAACTCCACTGATCATGACCATTGTTTTATCTATATTAACTCCTAAAGTACCACATTGCCACTCTAGGGACCATATGAGATCGCTGGGAACAGTACACTGCTCCCAACTACAGGGTCGCATGTGCTTACTGACGCCCTAGGGCCTAGGCTATATTGTCAACCACCTTGACATGATGCTGGAAAGTGTATCTGGTCACTGATGGTAGTACACTTTCCAACAACTTTACATTCTCTGACCAACATATTATCAGCAAGATATGTGGGGCATATACTTTATTCATTTACTAACTGCGAAGGCCCCCTTACCCCCAGGGGGTAACTTTATCAGATAAATAAAATTATCACATGATTGAAGGAATTAAATCCTGAGACCTCAAAGATTAAAACCAAAGCCACTACTGCTAAGCCAAGATAACTAACCCACATGTATTTATAAAGAAGTCATTAAAATTAAATACATCACAAAAGTAACTTCATCTCATTGGTATAAGAGATTCAAATATACCTTACCTTAGCCATTAATTTGAAGAAAATATTTTGGAGGTAATAAACAATATGTCCTCCTCTAGAACTTATATCCGAAGCCACGGCTCCAGGATGCAGCGAGTTCACCGTCACACCTGCAACAGTCACTTCCATTAGACAATACTGTATACATATTAGGGTATCTTGTTCATTATGCACCAAATCTAAAGACTAGCTAAGAGTTACTATTATTTAAAACTATGTCAACAGCCACTTAAGAAAAACACTTGACAAGGCTGAAGGGTAACTAAGAGGCATACCAATGTAATATAAATGCTAGCATTTACAAAATTAATTATTGCACCTGATCAACATGATTAGAGTTCATTACACTGATCATAGACAACACTCATAACCACAGCCACTCATAAAGTTTATACATATACATTATACTGTACTGTACATACATATACATACGTACATGAATTTAAAGAATGAGTGCTCCACACGAAGTGCGGTTCCAGTCTCATGTCCTAATGGCGGCGCTCCAGGCAACCCTGTTCAAAGCTGCCTCATTTGTCAGGTTTTCAATTCTAAATCAGATTGTAGTCTGATCCCAATTCTTTCTTGGTCTACCCCTTGGTGTAGCTCCCTCCACATTCACAGACTTGCATCTCTTCACCCAACTTACGGTAGTTCATCCATCCTCTCCCCATGTCCAAACCATCCTAGCCTACTAGTACGCATCTCATCACTGATACTCTTGATACCTAACTGTCTCCTCAGCTCTTCCCTAGGTGTCCTGTCTTGCAGTTTGGCACCACACATCCATCTTACCATTCTCGTCTCATTACGTTCCATTCTGTTGATATCATCCGCTTTGACTGGCCACGTTTCAGAAGCATATGTCATTGCATTTTTAACACATAAAGCGTACATCTTTCACTTCAAGGGGGGAGGGAGTCTTCTCAAGGTAAGTAGTGCCAACAGTTCTCTGAACTTTCCCCAGCCGCATCATATTTTGGCGATAGTGGCGGCCTCAGCCCCACCACCGGCAGAGATGGTATCTCCCAAGTAGCAAACCATGTCCACTACCGCCAGTGCCTCATTGTCAAATTGAACACTCTCGAGCCGGTCATTGAACACAAGCTCACCTTTGCATACTATGCATACAAATTTCTCAACTTCGGACTTCTTCCTCGGAGGTCCCTTACTTTTAGTGCAGCGGTTTATTCCGTGGTGTACCCAGCAGCGGCAGACGCTACACTGTATCTAGTTCGCGGTCGCGCCCACCCCTTTTCTGCATAATCCACAAGGATATGCACCACTTTTTGCACCTTCCCAAGCCCTAATCTACTGTGTAAAACCTTGGTTTTATTCTTATTAACTCTTAATCTCACACTGTACTTGCCATGCCCTCTCTCCATCTTCTGAACTTGGCCTTGGCATCCTACACACTTTGCGATAAGTACTAGGTCATATGCGTATAACAGTTCCCAGGGGAGTCCAGCTCTGAAATCTCCAGATAGTGCCTCCAGAACCATAATAAAGAGGAGAGAGCTTAACACAGAGCCCTGGTGAACTCCAACGCATACTGTAAATTTCTCACTAAGGACACCTTTCACCCTCATTGCCGTTCGTGAGTCCTCATACATCTTCATTATCAGACGCAGCAGCCACTCCTCTACGCCAAGTTCTTCTCATATTCCATTGCACAACATCTCTGGGCACCCTATCAAAGGCCTTCTCCAGGTCTACAAACAGAAGGTACAGATCCCTATCTTTAAGGAAATATTTTTCCTGCAGCTGCCCGACTTAAAAAGATAGCATTGATTATACCATGTCCTGGCATGAAACCAAACTGCAAAACGTTGATAGAATTGCTTTCCCTGATCATGCCTTCAAAGACTTTCTCACAGACTTTCACGAGTTGAAACCGCATTTTCAGGTCCCTATAATTTCCTCTATCTAACGAATCCCCCTTACCATTATATATGTTTACTACAGTATTATACTTTTATGCCATTCATCAGGGATTCTCTCTTCTCTAATGATGGGAGTTTATTTGCTCAGTGACCAATCGCACTCCAATGTCACCTGAGGCTTTAATCATCTCAGCGACAATGCCAGAGTATCCTACAACTTTTCCATCCTTCTCTTTATCTATTGCGCTGCTTACAACAGCTGGCTCTATCAAAGGGAGGGGGGGAAGCAAGTACTGTATTGGCTTTTCGTTACTAAACTGCTCTCTGTTCCACTCAAACTCATGTTGAGTAATCACTCATAGTGTACCTTCCAAGCATCTCTGATTTCTTTGTCGGTGTAAACAGTTTTCCCATTTTCATTCCTGACACACTGTTCTCCTACATCTCTAGTGTCATCCTTAACTCACCTAGCCAAGTTGAAGATCCCATTGAGATTTTCTATGTTACACACTTGGTCTATGACCAGGTCCTGTATAATTTTCTTTGCCTTGTATACTGTATCTCTCTTTTTTGCAGTTCGCTTAGCCACCAGATGTTCCTCCAAAAGATTTATAACATTTAACATGCACTGAAACATTACACATAACAAGGGGAATTGTTGCAAATAGGCTTTAATGCCAGACATTCACCTGATCCTCATATTTATCCATCAGTACTCCGGTCCGATCTCAAAATAACGAACTTGACAATAGAGGCAGCCCTTGATAGGGCCGCTTGGAAAGCCGCCATTTAGGATGTGAGACTGTAACCACATTCTCTGTGGACATAACGGTCTTAAAACTTGTACAGTATGTATGTATGTGAGGTTTCGCGCCATTCAATCAAACTTTCTATGGACCATATGGACCCTAGTGGCCTAATGATGAACTAGGACCCATCCCCAAACCTACCTGCACCCCCAAAAGCCTCTCCCTACACCCTACACCCCACACCCACAAGCACACACAACACCCCCCTCACCCTCCTCCCAAATCATCTCACGTGATTGCATCATGCCATTCGGCTCCACGGTCAGTCTGGGACCGAGTGACATACATACTGTACAAACAAGTTTAAAGACCACTTCATGCACAGAGAGTGTGGTTGTAGTCTTTCATCCTTAAAATTGAACATTCCAGGTTGCTTTCTGCTCAGCTGACTCTATCATCAGGTTCCTCATGTTGAGATCGGACCGAAGTACCTGATCTCATGTCTTTCTAGGTCTATAACTACGCACAGCTCCCCCCACGTTCACAGTTCGGCAATTCTTCACCCAGTTTTGATCATCCATTCTCTCCATATTTCCAACCAACCGAACAACTCGTATGACACAGATCCATCTCATATCCATTCCCTCATTCTCTTTTAATTCCGTTCCATTCAATTAATATCTTCCACTTTAACCGGCCACATATCCTAGGCAGATGTCCTTACACTATTAACACACAAGGCATACACCATCCCTTTAAGGTGAAGTTGGAGACCTCTCATGGTCAAGAGAGGTAACAATTCTCTGAACTTCACTTAGTTACAGCGAGGGAGTATGTGTGGCCTTGGTCTGAGGCAAGACTCATCCACATAATCGACACACACACACATATACGTACACACACAGATGAGCATTGATCAATTTTTCCTCACACACATATATAATATGCACGCACGCTCAAGCAGTGGAATTGTTGCTTGAGGTTCTTGTGGTGATGAATATCAAACAAAGAAACATAGAAAGATGCGGTTTTCACCATTCTCAAGGTGAAATAAGATATGTAAAAATGATATTTTTTTTTTTTGTATGCTTAGTAGTTAAGAGATACATCGGGTATAATCTTACTCATATTTTTGCCGAGTATGCCCGGTTGTTGTTGTTGTTGTTCCCCAAGCTGCCTGGCCGAACAGCTCCAAGGCCCCGAGCAAGGCCAAGGCCATAACCGAGCGCCCCCACAGAACCCTCCCTGCCGACCACAATAAAGCCTGGGTGACCGAAGCCACTCCATGGCGGGGAGCTGAGGAGGGTGCGGAAACGCCCGGGAAACCAAAGCCCCACCCAGGGCCCTGTGCCCCTCAGCAATTATGAAGAGAAAGTTGAGGGGCAAAGGAAAAATGTGACGCTTTGGCTTCCAATCTTGGTAGATTGGGAGGTCAATCCACGGAAGAGACGCCGTCACTTGAGATCTAGAAAATATATAAGTAAAAGGAACAGTCAGAGTAAGCTATGGGTATGGCAGAGATCGCTCAGTTCTCATTCTGATAGACCAGCCCATCACCACATGACTAGAACCCAATCCTCTCAGCATCAGCTAGGAAAGGCCCTAGAAAGCCGCCTTTGGCGGGGGGATAGCTCCCCTATTTCAACCTCTTTCGGGGTTGGGCACCCGCCCGGTTGGGGTGATTGGCGCGTAATTACAAACGCCGGAGCAGGGAGTTAATTAGGGAGATCACAGCCATGCATGTCATATACAGTATATTAGTTAGGTAATTTTCAAGTCTTAAAATAATGTACTGTATTTAGCTTGACCCAAGACAAACAAACAAACAGGATGTTACAACCAAACCAGGTGGGTTTTTTTCTAAATACATATTTCATGGTTATTATTGTCTCTACCTTACAGTATATCCAACTTATTTGTTCTGCTACTAGTGTACATTATTGAAATAATTCAAAATTAAGTAAGTAAATTCAAGAAGACAAAAGAAAAATAGTTGACCAGTTTATTTCCGAGTGCAAGTGGCAAACCGGAAACCGTCCAAGCCTGGACCAGAATTGAAAAGTCAGTGGTTATCGGTTCAACAATCTAGCTGGAGCACAGCACTACTATCTACTCTCTTCACATGTATAATTTTGTTAGAATATGAGAGGCAGATGACACTCAACTTCCATTCAGATGGGACCAACCCACCACTGTACATACTATAATTGTGCTGTTTTCTGAATTATTGTATTTGTAAAGGTTTTCATTAATTTATATACTATATATATATATTTTTTTAAATTAGTTTAACCAGAGCACTGAGTTCCACAAACGAACTCTCATAGAGCTGGCCCGAAGGATTAGATCAAGATGGACAACTAATCAAGTCAAGATAGATAGGGAAGGGTAGGAGGTGAACAAATCTAGGAAAGTAAAGACACACAGACATTTCTCGCCATTTCATCAGTTCAGCTGGACCACATGAGCTCCACAGCAGAGCTCTTATAGGGCAGGGCCGAAGGATGAGGCAAGAACTGCTACACTGCAGCACCAACCAAGTACAGTAGTGATCAAGGGCAAAGAATGAAAGATCAGGAATAAGGTAGAAAAATATCACAGCGAGATGCAAAAAAAAATGCACTAGTGTACTGAGGGGAATCAAGTAAGCTCAGCCGCATCAGCGACCGAAGAGACAAATCAAGTCAGGAGCCTACAACCTAGCCAGGCCAGGGAGGCATATGATATAGGCTGCCCGAGGACAACCGAATGGGACAGAATGGGACAGAAGCCAACGACAAAATCTCGAGGGGAGAGGGAAAGGGAAAAACCACAGACCCTCCCCTATCAAGCCCTAGGCGCCGGCCCCGAATCCCCCCAACCTCGTCGAGGGGTGTAGTAGTAGGGTGGTATTAATTTATATGACGGATTAGAATTATACCGGTAACGATTTACGGTAATACAGGAGACTTCAACAAATGACTTAATGAAGTATAATGTACTTATGGAGTTCATGTGGAATAGAGCGCAACTAAATTAACTTATTCCTTGTCTATTATCTAAGCCATTCCTCATTTGTACTGAAATTATTTCTATAGCCAGAAATTTTTTTGTGGTCACTTGTGTAAAATATTGTAAATATATTCAACTCACCTGTATTTTTCAACCTTTCTGAGAGTTCTAAGGTGAATAGTACATTGCAGAGTTTACTTTGGTTATATGCTGAAAATAGACTGTATGGTGTCTTCTCATAGTTTAAATCTTCTGGATCCAACTTAGAAACAAACTTGTGCATACAAGAAGACACATTGATAATTCTGCTCGGAGCACTCTTCTTCAGCAGACCTGTGGAAATTAAAATATTTGTATAAATACATTGTTCATATACTTACTACATAAGCATACATACATAAAATGGTTTATCATCCTCTACTATTACATTGTAATGGCTTAGACGGAGTTGCCTTTCAGCAGTTGCACTGGAGTACATTAAAATCTTGGAAAAACACTGACTTACCATGTTATCATTGTGACTGATGATGCCATAGAGCTAACAGTGTTTCAGCAAGACTGTACAAAGTTCCCTGAAGCACCTTTCTGCACTACACCAGCCTCATAGTGCCATAACAAGACTTTATTGCATACGATGACCATTGGTTCGAACTTGCACAATTCCCCCTTTACTTGCCATCTATGATATGCAGTAGGATACATGGAGCATATTTTGTTTTCCTCCACTAAATGTGAAGGCCCTATTACCCCCAGGGGGAACTCACATATACTGTACTGTATTGTAAATGTAATTTTGATTACTCCTCTCCCACCCTTATCACAATAATGTTCTGTACTGTAATCTGGCAAGCAAGTGATGGAGGGTGTGCCAGTTACCAAATGTGCCAGACTATTAAAACACACAAAGCATCTCGGCAAGCTCCCCACTAATTGTTGTTGTTGTTGTTGTTCCCCAAGCTGCCTGGCCGAACAGCCCCAAGGGTTTCCACTAATTTGTTGGGTTTACCTTACTTATTAATTATCAAACAAAGTATCAGCTCTTTGCCAAGTTTAATACAATCCCAGCCATAAATGCAATCCTCACAAGATCAAATGTCCAAGGCATGAAACTACTGTACC
Source organism: Paralithodes platypus (assembly GCA_032716605.1). Taxonomy (NCBI): domain Eukaryota; kingdom Metazoa; phylum Arthropoda; class Malacostraca; order Decapoda; family Lithodidae; genus Paralithodes; species Paralithodes platypus. The sequence goes on from CM064571.1 coordinate 15,127,262, forward strand.
TCCCAAATTAAGGAGATCGCCGCCTGTAAAAATCCTCCAAAAATTCAAATTTTATGGATTTTAAGTTAGACTCATGGTATACTCGCCCCAGCATTCCTCTACAATCCTGCAAAAGCAGGGTGCCGAAAGCCACTTCCAAATGCATAAAAACTGACCTACAGTATTTATAACTATTGCGGGCTGAGTAGGTGCCAGACTATTGAAGGTTGATATACTGTACTGATTTTGGAATTTTCTATATAAGACGGGACCAGGTGCCAAAAGAAAACTAGTAAGGTTGTTTATATATCTGCATGGACTAATATATATGCATAAATCAATAACATTAAACAGGAATAATTTCCAAATTAATTATTAGTGAAAAACACTAATCAAACTTTGAGGGCCATTTTCTCAAAATGCAAAATACCAAATTTGAATGCCATCAGCTCTTAAACTACTGGTCATACAATGCTGATTCATGTATCATTGGAAAGCTTATATAAATATCTTTAAACCAATCTTGTATATCTCCCCCCCCCCCATTTGTGCACTTCCTCAAAATTTGGAAAATATGTAAAAACAAAAACAAAATATCACCTAAATTTCTAATCGCCTAATTCCAAAACTAGATACAATATATAAAAGCTATTGAGATTAAATTCTAGAAACACTTTCTGTCAGTTACTAGAATACGAAAATAAACAAAGGGTATTTTGTAATAAGAGATGAATTTTAAATAATGGTATAATTTTTACATGATTTTGTCCCTTAATCCTCCCCCCTCCTCAAAACAAAAAATGACAGGCATCATCTTTAATAGTACCCCTATCTATATGCCAAATTTAATTCAAATCAGACTAAGTATTGGGCGATCCCCTTAAACAAGCGGAACACACGTTATCAGATGATCAATCCTCTACAATTTGGTATCTATTGCCAGACGCCTTGGCCACAAATGAATCGCCTTCACATGCTTCCATATGCCGAGGTAACTCTATTATCTAGCTTGTTCATGTACACGGGGGAAGGTCGCTGATCCAACCGCCCATTGGTGTGCATAGTGTCAGAGGATTTGATAAAAAACAAAAATAATACTAATAATACTAATAATCATAATAATCATAATATAATTAATATTCACCCTTTCACGCACAGGACGCGATTTGAGCCTATTCTGGGATACTTTAAAGCCTTTGTGACCATCAGGGGTGTTTAGAAACCTTTAGTTTAGTTACGTCAACCTCTACAGTTGTCTTTGTGTTAGCTGTGGACAGAAAACTAATTTTGGAGAGGTAATTATAAGATTGAGAGCACTCTATTTCTGATTGCTAATCAGCAACCCCTGCGCCCACACGTGCGTGAAAGGGTTAATGATAATAATAAAATTTTACTTTAAAAATTCATAATAAAATTAATAAAAATGTATATATTGGTAATATATTTTAAGACTCATTTATATTCATGCCTTAGTTAGCCAAAGGTGGATTTGGGTAGTAGAAAAAGAGGAAACTTCCCAACTGGAATAGAACAGTTATGTCACAGTCACACAATTCAGTAACACATTGTCACCACAGGATTCGTGTAGGAGTACTGGGAACAACTTCAGGTTCATATATCCTTACTGTCACCCTGGGCACAGCCTTGTTAGGAACTAATTAGTAAATTGTGATTAGGTTATCATGATTCTGTACAATTATAAATCACACACATGAGCACATACTCTACACACTTACACACACACACATTGATCATACTATGAGGGGTATATAACTTCTGCCAGTGTCCTTCTGTATCAGTTCAACCTGAAGATACAGTACAGAGAAACATAAGTCATAATATGGAAAATCCTCAAATTTTTCCATTACCAGAGTTACTTCTCACACCTTTCTTGTCAACAGCGTATAGCCAGAGCCCACTCTTCATTGCAGTGCCATCATACACCCTACTCACCGAGTCACCTTCACCTTTATTATACCCGTGGACATGGACATGATGAGCATGGAAGATAAGAACCCACTGCATAATAGTGTGGTACTCCTGACACTGACATAAGGGAGTGAAGAACATATGTTGTTGGAGAGACATAAATCAAGAGGGAGCGAGGTGGAAATTAGTTATTAAAGAAGTGTGTGTAGAGTTACATGGAGAGATAGACAGACAAATGAGGAAGTGCAAGAGCAATATGCTGTGGATGTGAATGAGCCGAAGTGAATGAAAAGGAACACCATGAGGGGGTTCGGTCATGTGAAGTGTATGGTGATTGAAAGAATGACTAGGAGAGTTTATGAGAGTAAGGGGGAAAGGCAGATCAAGGGTAAGATGGAGTTATGAGGTCTATGAGTCAAGGTGGTGTTGGGTGGGAGGATGACGGATGGGTGGCAGAAGAGCATGGAGGTGATTCATTCGTGGCCACCCCTTCAGGGATCAAGGCATTTGCCAATAGATAAGATACATATACATTAACTCGTAAACCTCAGGGGTAGATTTCTTCCCTTTACTTACTAAATTTCTCTACAGCACCCTCAAAACTATCTGCAATAATCACCAATTCATGAGCACACAGTATCTCTTAAGGTAGCTTTGTCCTAAAATCTCTTGATATCAGGCTACAGTATTATCAACTTTATACTATCTGTTAGCCTTAGTAATCAGAAACTTGGGTATTAAAGTGAATATGTTATGACAAGATACATAAGTGGAAAAAGTACAATAAGAATAAGTAGATAAATGGGTATTAAGTAATTATGTTGTGAGAAAATACACAACATAAGTGGGAAAGTACAATAAGAAGAATGTGGAATAAATACAATATATATTGCCTAAAAGGTACGTAATCGGAAAAGGAAAGAAAGATAAAAAACAAATTAATTCAAGTGGGGCACGGAAACTAGTGCGTATATGGAGCGTCGATATTGTGACGTCATGAGCAGGGCGATGAGTAACTGAGTCATGGCGTCGGAAGACAGTTGACCGTGAGTAATGATAGCGGATGGAAGTGCTGACAGTGGAGTCAAGTCCTGGCCAGGCAGTGAGAAATGAGTCAGCACTCAAAGCTTATTAGTGCACTGGAATATAATCTGCTCACCCCGCCCTGGATAATGAATCAAAGTATTATCCGCCAACTCTGCCTGCAATACTCAGCATATGGAACTCTGCCGGTGATACAGCGAGGTAAGGCGAATTCAAAGTGAGTTCAACAGTGGTAGCAGAGCGTAGTTCGCAGTTTTACCGAAGTATGGCGTCAGTGATTAAAAATCCTCCACAAATGACATCGGAAAAAGACTATGAGAGGTGGAAGAAAGATATCGAAATATGGCAGAAACTAACGAGTGTGACACCGGAGAAGCAAGCATTGGCGGTTCATTTGACATTGACTGGCAGGGCTAGAGATGTCAGCAGCGAAATAGATACAACAGTCTTGGCGAGTGACAAAGGAATGGAACATTTGCTGACAAGATTAGACTCTGTTTTTATGCTAGATACAAATTGACGGGCCTTTATGGCTTATTCTGAATTTGAATCGTTCAAGCGCCCCGCTGAGATGACGATAACTGACTATTTGGTGGAATTTGGTAGAAGATATTATAGATTCAAGAAACATGGTATGGAACTGCCAGATCAGGTGTTGGCATTTCGGTTATTGAAAAGTTGTGATTTGTCAGATATTCACTTCCAATTGGCGATGTCAACTACGACTACCATCACATTCGATGAGATGAAAAAGACATTAAATAGAATGTTCGGAGGTGGAATTGTAGACCACAATTTAAGTGGAGATGCACAGAATGACACAGTGCAGGTGCAGGTGAAATCTGAGCCCATTTTGGAAGTCAGTAGAGCTCCATTTCGAGGCACCGGAGGCAGATATAGACGTGGAACACGTAACAGGTACTGGAGTCCTAGAGGTGTTGGTGGTGATGCCAAAAACCCAACAGGACCAAATGGTGAGCTCACAAAATGTTTCGTGTGCGGATCTGTTGACCACTGGGTGCGAAATTGTCCTAAGAGAGAGGATAGGGATATGGAAAATAAGGATGTTATGGAAGATACTGGCGAAGTGCAGCTGACATTGCTATCAGACGGGGTTGATAAGAGAGAAAAATTAATGTCGGAAGCTTTGGGAGCCCTGGTTCTTGATTCAGGATGTTCTACAACGGTGTGTGGAGAAGACTGGTTACAGGCTTATGTGGATACAGTATCATCAGATGACGTACAGTTGATAAAAAGAGAGAGATCAGAGACATAATTTAAATTCGGAGATGGAAGACAGGTGACATCAAAAGGTATTGTGCATATTCCCTGTTATATACATGGGATAAAAATCATGATTCGGACTGATGTGGTGGATTGTAGAATTCCACTACTAATGAGCAGGTCAGCCATGAAACATGGAGGCATGATATTGAACTTCAGAAAGGATACAGTGCGTATGTTTGGCAGAGAAAGTAAGCTGCATATCACCTCTACAGGGCATTATACACTTCCCATAGTGAAGACACCATGTAAGCAAATGGTAGACTGGGTATTGGCCACAGAAGATCATGAAGACATTTCCAAGAAGGTGTTGAAGTTACATCGGCAATTCTCACATCCCACTGCAGAGAAGTTAACGAGATTAATCAAAGAAGCAGGGATACTCAATGAACAATGGAAACTGGAAATAAATAAAGTGAGTGATAGTTGTGATATTTGTAGAAAATTTAAGAAAGTGCCTCCCTGTCCTGTGGTGGGACTCCCCATTGGTAAGACGTTCAATGAGGCAGTAGGAATGGATCTGAAGGCATGGAAGAGTGACTATTTTCTTGTCTTGGTTGACTTGGCAACAAGATATTGTGTGACTACGGTCATACATAATAAGAAACCTGAGACCATTATAAGAGAAGTAGTGATTCAGTGGATCAGCCGGTTTGGAGCACCTGACAAGTTCTTGACCGACAATGGTGGAGAGTTCAATAACAGTGATTTTCGGAGCATGGCCGAAAATTATAATATTCAAGTGATGTGCACAGCTGCTGAAAGCCCATGGAGCAATGGCGTATGTGAGCGGCTGAATGCCGTACTTGGTGATAATGTGGCAAAGATTGTGTTGGATGCAAAATGTGGTGTATCTACAGCACTGGCATGGGCTGTATCAGCACGTAATGCACTCCAGAACAACAATGGCTTTTCCCCAAACCAGCTGGTGTATGGATTCAACCCAAGTATACCTAGTGTGCTGAATAATAAGATTCCTGCTCTTGAAAACAGGACATCATCGGAAATCGTGGCTGAAAACCTTAATACTATGCGTGTGGCCAGAGAAGTGTTCATCAAAAATGAGTCCAATGAGAGACTACGTAGGGCACTACTGCATAACGTAAGAGCAGACAACATGGTATGCTTGCAAAATGGAGATAGAGTATATTACAAACGAAACAGTGAAAACCAATGGAAAGGCCCAGGTGTAGTGATTGGAAAGGATGGTAAACAAGTTCTTGTGAAACATGGAGGAACATATGTGCGAGTGCACACTTGTAGGTTGCAGAATGCAAGTTGCAAGAGCAAGACATGGACGATATCAGTAGTGGCAAAACAACGGAGACAGGATTGCATATTCCAGTTGAAGACGAATCAAATGATGTTAACATAGAAAACGAAACAGAGAATGAACCTGAGGACGCTGAAATGGATGATAATGAGAAATGCAGTGATGAACAGGAGTCCGGAGACGGAACCAGTGTAGCTGCTGAAGCTAGAATGCCTAGAATGCCTAGAGTGGGGGATAGAATAGAAGGATACATGGTGGAGAACAAGGATAAAGTTATTATCACAATCTTAAGTAGAGCCGGTAAAGCAACTGGTAAGTACAAAACATGTTTCAACATCAGAGACGAAGCAAGTAATGTGACAAAATGGATTGATGTAGATAAAGACATCTATAATTGGCGGATTGTGAACGATACAGAGGAAGTCATGATAACGTATTCCAATGATGCATGCATAAAGGCAAAAAGGGCAGAAATGAAGAATTGGATTGATAATGATGTGTTTGAGGAAGTTGAGGACCAAGGTCAGGAGGCCATATCAACAAGGTGGATAATGACACAGAAAATAAAATCTGGCACTCAGGTTATTAAGGCCCGTTTAGTGGCACGTGGCTTTGAGGAAGAGTTAAAGGATGTTCCCATTGATTCTCCTACGTGTTCAAAGGAAGCTTTTAGATTGGCTTTAAGTATTGTGTCCGCCAAGAATTGGGACTGCCATGCACTGGATGTGAAAGCCGCTTTCTTACAGGGGCATCCTATTAATAGAGAGATTTTTGTGTTGCCCCCTGAAGAATTCTACAATGGATATCTATGGAGATTAAAGAAGACAGTATATGGTCTCAATGATGCAGCCAGAGCATGGTACGAGAGGGTGAAGCATGAATTGCTTACATTGGGTATGTCCATGTGTGGTTTAGAACCAGCACTGTTCTTCTGGCATAATGATGGAAGATTAGAAGGGATCATTTGCATCCATGTAGATGACTTCTATTGGAGCGGGTCAAATGCATTCAAGATATCTGTAATGTCCCAGTTGGAAAAATTATTTCTGATTGGTTCTGAAGAGAAGACTCGTTTCCAGTACCTGGGTATAACAATAGAACAAGTAGAGGATGGCATTATGATCAATCAAGGCAATTACATTAGACATGGACTCCAAGAGATGAAAATGATCAAATCTTATAAGGACAGAAGAAATGATGAAGTCAGTCAAGAGGAGAGAACAAAATACCGATCTGTTGTGGGCCAACTAAACTGGGTAGCCACACAAACGAGGCCAGATATAGCATATGATGTATGTGAACTGAGTACGGCATTCAATCGGACAACTGTCGGAGATGTAATCAGAGCCAACAAAGCCGTCAAGAAGGTCAAGGATAACCCACTGTCAATTTGGTTTGGGAAAGTGGACCTGGACGAGTGTACACTTGAATGCTACAGTGACGCGTCTTTTGGCAATTTGACAGACCTTGGGTCTCAGGGTGGTCACATCATATTTGTGAGAGACGGAGAGGGAAATAGCTGCCCCATTGCGTGGAGATCAAGAAAGGTGAGACGGGTTGTGAAATCGACTTTGGCAGCAGAATCCCTTAGTCTATTAGATGCAGCAGAGAATGGGATGTATTTGGCACATATGCTGAGAACAATCCTCGGAAATCAGCACACAATTCCGGTAAAATGTTTTTCAGACAACAAATCTTTGGTGGATTGTTTGCAGTTTACCAAGTTGGTAGATGACAGAAGCCTAAGGATAAATATAGCTGTGTTGCGAGACATGATAGCAAGAAAAGAAATCCAAGAAGTGAAGTGGATAGAAACAACGAAGCAGATAGCAGACTGTCTCACGAAGAAAGGAGCCTCTCCTATGTTATTACTAAAGGAGTTGAGCAAAGCAGAGTAAAGAAAAGAAAAAGAAAAAAAAAGAAAAGAAAAAGAGGGGAATGTGTTAGTCTTAGTAATCAGAAACTTGGGTATTAAAGTGAATATGTTATGACAAGATACATAAGTGGAAAAAGTACAATAAGAATGAGTACTGTAGATAAATGGGTATTAAGTAATTATGTTGTGAGAAAATACATAACATAAGTGGGAAAGTACAATAAGAATAATATGGAATAAATACAATATATATTGCCTAAAAGGTACGTAATCGGAAAAGGAAAGAAAGATAAAAAACAAATGAATTCAAGTGGGGCACGGAAACTAGTGCGTATATGGAGCGTCGATATTGTGACGTCATGAGCAGGGCGATGAGTAACTGAGTCATGGCGTCGGAAGACAGTTGACCGTGAGTAATGATAGCGGATGGAAGTGCTGACAGTGGAGTCAAGTCCTGGCCAGGCAGTGAGAAATGAGTCAGCACTCAAAGCTTATTAGTGCACTGGAATATAATCTGCTCACCCCGCCCTGGATAATGAATCAAAGTATTATCTGCCAACTCTGCCTGCAATACTCAGCATATGGAACTCTGCCGGTGATACAGCGAGGTAAGGCGAATTCAAAGTGAGTTCAACACTATCTATCTATTGCCTGATGCCGTGATACCCGAAGGGGTGGCCACGAACGTTGAAATTACCCCATGCACCTCTGTCCCTAGTCAGTCAATGCCCCTCCTCCACTCATATACTCCTTCACTCCATCCTTCCACCTCTCCCTCTCTGTCCCTCCACCTTGCTCTCGTACACCCTCTTAGTTATTCTCTCGCTTCCCATATGTTCCATATGGCCGAACCATCTCAAGGTGTTCCTTTTCACACTTTCCAGCACGTCTACATCCGGAGCTAATGTGGATGAATACTGTCAAGATAATACGGAATATGAACAATTAGGTAAATACCACACCTCTCTCTTACTTCCTCATTTGTCCGTCTTTCTCTCCATGTAACTCCACACGCACTTATCAAGTAACTAATTTCCACCCCTCTCACTCTTGGTCTGAGTCTCTCCACCAACGTCCATGCTTCGCTTCCGTAAATCAATGTCGGGATCACCACACTTCTTTACTTCCAAGCTGACCACCCTATTTCTTGTTACTACTGTCAGCGTTCTTACAACCCTCTTCCCCTGTTGCACCCTCTCCCTCACTTCTTCATCCATACCCCCATCTTTACTCAGCACACTGCCCAGATATTTAAATGAGCTGACATTCTCCATAGCCTGACCGTTCAACCTCACCTCACAGTCTGTGGCTTCACCCCTTTTGAAGACCATAACATACTGTACATAAATTAAAAGACAGAGTTTTCCACACGGAATGCGGTTCCGGTCTCAAGTCCTAGTGGCGGCGCTCCAGGCAGAACTATTCAGAGCTGCCTCACTTGTCAGGTTCTATATATTCAAGATCAGACCGTAAGGTCTTATCCCACGTCTTTCTTGGTCTACAGGCAACAAGTTCTACAATTTGCAAAAAAAGTTGACTGCTCTAGGTGGTCTCAATCAGTAGCTACTGAATTATGAAGTTTGCCTGTACCCAAATGGCCCCGGACACAGCGATCGGGATCATATGAGGCCCCCCGGATTTCGTGGGTTAAGGGCCGTCGTTTCGTCGATCTAAGACCCAGCACAAGAGTCCGGGTTTGACATAAAAGTTTCCCCTCGTTCGAACACGTCAAGGATGCCAGTTCTTAAGGGTGAAGGGGCTTGCCGTCCCACAACACCCTGTTAACAAAACCAAAGAACAAGTCGGGCCAACTACCAAGTGTCAGTCGCGGTACCCCAAAGGAGGGGGTAGAGAGAGGAAGAAGGGAAAAACAAAAACGCACAGCAAAATTGGTTGGAGGTGACAGGGGGAGTGGTCAAATGACCTTGACCGATCCACTTGCCAGCACGGAAGCCCCCATACGACGACAACGGACCATGCGCTATGGGGGAGTAAAAGCTAGGATAGAATTTAAACTGTGCCTAATGACATTCAAGGTTCAAAAGTTTGATGAACCTAAGTACATTACCTCACTGTGCTACTGAAACATCCGTCGGCACACACAGGTGTGGCATTGCGAAGTGAGGACAACCCCTTACGCCTTTATGAACCAGTAGCCGTAAACCAGTCATCCTTTTCTGACCGCATGTTCTCTTATGTGGCCCCTAGATTATATAATCTATTGCCGCTTGGTACGAGGCAATTAGCCACTGTCAAGTCTTTCATGATAGAGTTGAAAACTTTTCTATTTTCAAAAAGCTATTATCTTCAAAGGTATGTTATAGCCGATGACTATAGGGTGTGACCCTTGTTCTTATTCCTTTATAATAAGCAATGATATTTTGTGTATGTTATAGTCCCATCCGGGTAGATGCGACTCGTCAGCCTTGGTCGGCAACCCATCTAGGGGAGACAACCTTATAAAAATCCGGGTGGATGGGACTCGTCAGCTTTGGTCGGCAACCTGTCTAGGGGAGTAAACCTTATACAAATCCGTACTGCTTACCTAAGGGTGAAGCAGGTTAGTAGATGGACTAACCGCACACCACTGTAGAAAAATAGTGCTAAAAAGATACATAGAAGGCCTCGGAGTCAGACGGACCCTAAATTGGGTGGTCAATCTTGTAATTCCTTCAGTAAACTGGCATGGGTTGTCCCTCTTACAGGGGATAGGTCCGCTTTGGGGTATTTTGTTTATGGCCACCCTTATTAATGGGAGTAAGGCATCCGGTAATAGATAGATACCGGTAGATAGCTGACAACTAGGGTGTGAACCTTGTTCTTTTAATAATTAGCAATGATATTTTTAGTGATTTAGGACTCGAGCGCTAGTGAATTCCGGTACAGGTATATTGGAAGAACCGGCGCTTTTGATAAAAAAATAAAAATAAAATAAAAAAACCAGATTATTAGCATTATTATTATTACGAAGATTTTGTATAAATACATTATATACTGTATTATGAAAACTTGGCATTAATATGACGCAGAGAGTGTAGTTTCATATTATCCATTATCAAGAAATCAGATGCTAAGAGATTCAATTTACCATCAGCTCAATAGTAGCAGGATTGGATGGTTTGGGCATGTGGAGAGGATGGAAGAACTCAGTTGGGTGAAAAAATGCAAGTCCCTGAATGTGGAGAGAGCTGCACCAAGGGGTAGACCAACAAATACCAGGGAACAGACCATACGGTCAGATCTTAAAACTTAATAACCTGAGAAGTGAGACAGTTCTGAACAGGGCTGCCAAGAGCGCCGCCATTAGGACATAAGACCGGAACCGCACTTCGTGTGAAGCACTTGGTCTTTAAATTTATGTATGTATAGCTGAAATAATCCCGTCAAGGGTGGATACAAATTAATACTGAATAGTCTTTGGTCTATGAGTGTCCAGTAATTATCACAATTAGTCACTGTCTTGATCCTGTTGTTGTTGCAGTTCCCCAGACTGTCTGGCCGATCAGTCCCGAGTCCGGTAGACAGAAGCTGCTCCGGATGGTCGGGCCCCCGAAGGGGCAAGGGAGAGATGAGATCTGTCTCTGAGAGGGCACCGGGGGAGGGGATCATCAACCCACGGGCTTGCACCCCCGGGCCAATGCCCCCACCGTCTGCAGCCCCCCTTGCAGTGCCACCCAATCTTGCGATCTCGCCAGCACCGAGAAGGAAAAGTAGTACAGTACAGTAAAAGAGACAGACAGAAACGGCTAAGGTAGGGTAGAAGATGCCAAGCCATCTTGATCCTGTAAATACAGGACATCTAATAATTCATAATATTATCCACCTTAACTATATGTAACCATATTAAACCTGTCAGTAAAAAATGTAATGATATACGTAATTATTTCTTGTAACAAAATGAAGGATACAAGCTGTGCAAACACAAATAAATAGTCTGCCCCAGGATACAAACTGGCAGCTCAAATCTACTAGGCAATCAAAGTTCAGCTAATCAAAACAGTTGGTTATACTCTGATATTGTAGGTTCTCCAGGATGAAGGGACAATATGTGCTATATTTAAGAGCTGGCATTTTGGGGGATTACCATGTCCTTTGGTAGTTATGAATAATTAATTAACTAAATTAGTTGAATATCACTTAATCAAGCATAGCCTAGCTTCAAAAAGCATAAACTCAATATTAAGAAGCATCTATAAAAGCACAAATGGTGACCCACTGAGGAGGAGGTTAGTAAGAAGGAAGTGACCATAGTGGTTGGTAGCCATAGTCAGCTCCAGCCCATCACTGGTGGTCTGACGTCGACTGTTGCCAGCCATCCCTGCATTATTCACCTGAAACATCATACATGGATGTTTTAGTCCCTTGAATATGAGACTACATCTGGGTTCATTAAAACTGTCCATGGTTAGTTATTGTTTACATTTATTAACCCTTTCACGCATTTATGACGCAGAGGTTGCCAGATTAGCAATAAGAAATAGAGTTCTCTCACTCTTATAATTACCTCTCCAAAATTAGTTTTCTGCTCACAGCTAACTCAAAGACAACTGTAGAGGTTGAATTAACTAAACTAAAGGTTTCTAAATACCCCTGATGGTAACAAAGGCTTTAAAGTATCCCCAATAGGCTCAAAATTGCGTCATATGTCGGAGAGGGTTAAGTCCCATATCCATGGTAGCAAACACGATTGGACTGAAGCTCAATGTAGTTTTAAGCCCTTGATTATGGGACTAATTTCCTAATCTAAATGAAGATCACTCAGTTATAGCCAGAACAAAAATAAAAAAAGATCCCATCGTGCTGAAGGGGTAAAGTCGGATCAACAAGAGGGATTTTTGTTAATATGACAACATTATTCTGCTACATTTTAGGATAATTTGCACTGCCATCGGAGACTAGACTGAAGGTAGATAAGGCCATCTTGAGCAATATAAATACAGTAAACCCTCGCTATCTCGGACTAATTGGGGGGAGACCACTTCCGAGAAGCCCGATTTTCCGAGATGTCCGAAGTCCGACTTATTAAAATGTAAAACTTGCAAACTAAACAAACCAAAATTGGGACAAGGACAATATAAAGTCAAATTAAATTATCAAAATCGCTATGTGGAAACAACACTTACTAAAATTAAAATTATTAAATAAAAGAACTTAAAAAACTTAAAAGGACTTAAGAGAGGGAAAATTCCGAATTAGAAGAGGAAAGTCCGCGTCACCAGAGAAAATTCAGATTTTTTTTTGTTTCCACATGTGAAATTCATCATATTAATGACAAATACAAACCTTATTATGTTTTCAGGGACAGTAGAGTACATAGTAATTAATATTAACACAATAATTAAAAGGCACAGGCTTCAATTCATCCTAAAATCACTTGAAACCGAGTGAGAGAACATTGTAAACCGGACACAAATCCCGTCCAACTCGGAAATTGCCGAGATATACAGGGACATCTCTGAGAGGCCTATGCCATTCCGAGAAGGGCGGGTTTCCGAGTAAAAAGAGTCCAAAATATCGGGGGTTTACTGTATCATCAAAATTCAAACCGTATGTTACCGGATCACAGTTGTAGAATAAGTGTTAATGTGAACCCACTTTCATCTGTTGGTATTAGACAAGCAGGTTTTTATTCTCATCAGTCAGTAGCTATATTCCGGGAGGCCATGTACGGAGGAATGTTGCTGGAGCGGTGCGACAGTGCCGTGTGGATCTGCACATGCGCGACGACTTAATTATTTTTTCTTCAGAATATATTTTAATATTTTTAATAGACTAACCTAACGTAACATAATCTAACCTAAATTTATTATCTACTGTATAACAAAAATACAAGCACAAAAATATTGTATTGTGCTGGGATCGAACGCTCGACCTCTTGTGTGGGAGGCCTAGATGTTACCTCCGAGCTACCGAGACAGCTTGCTAGACGTGTTTTGAAAGGCCTATGGGGAAGAAATTCAAAGTCATCGGGCATGCGCAGATCCACAAATACCGTTGCATCGCACCAGCAACATTCCTCTGTACATGGCCTCTCTATATTCCCTAGAGATCCTGTGGTATCAGCCATCTTTTCCTTAGATGCCATTATGATGCCGTAATTATCAGACAACAGGGTGATGGTTTAATTTTTATATCATGTACTGTAGACTTTAAATCTAATTACCAAACTGTTTGTCCAGTACAGTACCAGTATTGCCTAATGTTTATTAAGGATGTGGACATATTTGAATGTAAAGAGAAGCTAATAACAACAGTGGCATCAATATGGCGAACATTGGCCGATCTCTGTTACTCTTGGGTCTCTAATATTCCCAAATACAGTATCCTGTTTTCACAAGATATACAAAGGGAGGAGGATTCCTAGCCCCCCCTGCCCCCAATAATAATAATATGCTGGTATTTTATTTGTTGAAGCGCCAATTCTCCAAGTGGATTAACGAGCGCTCACATTAACTTAATTTTTTCCATTTAAAAACTTCCCAAAGTTTTCCGAAAGTCTAAGCAACATAGTCCAGAAATATGGGATCTTGTCCGGACTATATCACTCAGACTTCCGGAAAAGTCCATACATATACAGTACATACACAAATTTAAAGACCGAGTATTCCACACAAAGCGCGGTTCCGGTCTCACGTCCTAATGGTGGTGATCCAGGCAACCCTGTTAAGAGCTGCCTCACTTGTCAGGTTCTTTGATTAAAGATCAGATTGCAAAGTCCGATCCCACGTCTTTCTTGGTCCGCCCCTTGTCTTAATCTATTCAGTGGAGGTGGCACTGTGGAATGGGACAGTGAGGGCATGTTTGTGAGCCTCGAGGCAGTTTCTGCTATGGCTATTCCTGTTTGGGCGCTTCCTCTAGAAGCAAGGCGCCTGATTTTTTTATGTATGTAAATCGATAGCATCAGGGGGGGTCATTCAACACAAGTTCTCCCTTACGCACTTCACATTCAAAGTCTATGAATCTCGTCAAAGGTCCACTCGCTCAACTACACCTCTTGTGCACCCAGTTGCTACAGACAATATTGAATCAAGTTACTTCCCACCCCCTTCCTGCAAACTGCACATGGAAAGTCATGGGCCACTTCTTTCCATAGTTCCACACCCTACTCCACTGATCATGAACTTTGTTTTTATCTAGGCCTATATTAACTTTTAAACCCTTGTTTGCCATCCATTATACTTTACCTCCACTTTTTGTACACATAACTAAACTTGCAATACCTAGTCATTACTGTACAATACGGTACTTTAAATGGCTAAACAGTTCCCTCTTACCAAAATATGCAGGAACTCTTCTGCCTTGATAATCTCTTGAGCAAACTTCCGTACAGAGTCAAGGCTAGAGGTATCAAGATGCCGAACAACCACATTTTTGTTGCCAGTATTCTCCACTATCTCATCTGTAGAAATAACACTGAATAATTATCCTTCGTTTAAAATAGAGATTTACTTACTTGAAAATATTTAGCCATGATTAATTATGTCAGTATATTATAGTAATTTATCTTACAGAAAATAGGAAATGGTGCTAAGTATTATCACAAAGTTACCCTCGTTTGGGGTTTCCATCTAATAATTTCCTCTATATTAGATAGGCTGGAAGCACCAGAGAAAGATTTATAGGTCCTATAGGCCATTTACTATAGCTTGGCCTAAACTCGCACACTTTTTTCTCCTCCACCACTTCCCCCCCTGCCCTCATCCTCATATTGCCCTCTCTCGCTCTCCTCCTTCAGCCCGTATAAATACGAATCTCCTCACTGTTAAATTAACAGTTAATGTAGTTATTTCTTTACACTGTTGGATTGAAAACATCTTCATAATATTTGTTTTCCCTTTAGAATGTTTTTTAGTAGCCGGAAAATAATGATAGACAGGGCAATTAACCCTTTCACGCTTATGACGCAATTTTGAGCCTATTAGGGATACTTTAAATCCTTTGTTACCATCAGGGGTATTTAGAAACCTTTAGTTTAGTTACTTCAACCTCTGCAGTTGTCTTGAGTTAGCTGTGGGCAGAAAACTAATTTTGGAGAGGTAATTATAAGAGTGAGAGAACTCTATTTCTTATTGCTAATCTGGCAACCTCTGCGTCATAAAAGCGTGAAAGAGTTAATAACAACAATCGATATCTCCTTCATTACACTTATACCTTATTTTTAAGGTAATATGGCTAACACTAGATAACTTTAATATGTTTAAGTGACATTTCCCGTGGTCATTGAGTTAAATAAATATTAAACTCAAGAGTTGTGGTAATAATATAAAGGATCATTAACCTCAGAGAGCTTCACCCCGCCTCAAGATATTGTCAGCCATTGGAAGACATTGGCTGCAGTACCACCGAAAGCCAAGCCAGTGGTATCTTGCCATATATGGATAATCCTCAGATTTCAGGTTCTCATAGGCGAGATGAAACCACTTGTTGCAGCCGGTGCACTTATCTTGAGCAGACTTGCTCATAACCTTAATGCAAGGAGGGCAGGACACCATGATAAATAGGTAGTAGTGACAGACAACACGCTAAAAATAAAGGAACTAAATTTATACAACTGATAAAAAGAACTATTTCCTGGGAAAAACCAAGTTAGCGCAACCCCCGTTTGTATCAGCCAATTGGAAAAAAAGGAATAATAGAAAAAAGTAATAATAATTAGGGTGTCTGCAAGGTCACCACAGGCAGGTGGGGTAGAACTTGATTACCCCTCTAGGAGGGGTAATCAACCAAGGTACTGTACTCATTCCAGACCTGCTGGCGGATGGTAATTAAAACTTTTCCCGAGCAACAATTGAAATAAAGTGACAAAAGTTTGAGCTTATTGATTACGATACTGCCAATGCACAAAGCAAAAGCATTTTATCCAATCACCTCGCCTCCACTTCCTAATTCCCCACAATCTCTCACTAAACGCCATAATGTTAAATCGCTCTCACTCTTCTACTGCTATTACAATAATCAGAGCCCTCCTCCCTTACGGAGAGTGGGTGGCATTCGTCTTTCAACACATTCCCACCCCTATTCTGCCCAACTTTCACCCAAGAGTGAACTGATTTTCCCAGTCTTTCTTCTACTCAGCAAGTAAACCCTGAAACTCTCTCTCTCAATCTAACTTTTCCTCATCCTATGGCTTAAACTGCTTATAGCTCCTTGTGTCCAGACATTCTATCTATCTATCTATTGCCTGACGCCGTGATCCCCGAAGGGGTGGCCACGAACGAACCGCCCCCATGCACCTCTGTCCCCAGTCAGTCGACGCCCCTCCCTCCAACCAGCACCGCCTTCGTTCATGTACTTCCTCACTCCATCCTTCCACCTCATATTCGGTCTACCTCTCCCCCTCTGTCCCTCCACCTCGCTCTCGTACACCCTCTTAGTCATTCTCTCGCTTTCCATACGTTCCATATGGCCGAACCATCTCAAGTTGTTCCTTTTCACACTTTCCAGCACATCTACCTCCACACCACACCTCCTTCTTACTTCCTCATTAGTCTGTCTATCCCTCCATGTAACTCCGCACGCACTCCTTAAGTAATTCATTTCCACTGCTCTCACTCTTGGTCTGAGTCTCTCAACCAACGTCCATGCTTCGCTTCCGTAAGTCAGTGTCGGGATTACCACACTGTCATGCAAGGACTTCTTCACTTCCATACTGACCACCCTATTTCTTGTTACTGCTTTTAGCGTTCCTACAACCCTCTTCCCCTGTTGTACCCTCTCCCGCACCTCTTCATCCATAGTCCCATCTTTACTCAACACACTGCCCAGATACTTAAAAGAGTTGACGATCTCCATAGCCAGACATTGTGACTCTAAAATACCTTGAATTTGGCTCCCTATCTCTCTTTCAACTTGTGGGAGGGCACTTGTTACAGGCACTATTGCCTTTTGTCTCCTTCATACACACAGAAATACAGTATATAAATCAAAATATATTACCTGCCACCCTCTGTGCCTTCTCCAAGTTCCGGCAGGCCATTATAATTCTCCCACCACGCCTTGCAAAGTCCCTCGCTGCCTCTTTTCCTATACCTGGATAAAAATAAAGAAGGGTTCCATTACTGTACTTACATATGCTACTCTCCTAATACAGGCATTAAAATATAATGGAAAAGGGCAATACACTATTGTATGCACCTGAAATATATTAAAGACTAGTATATAAAGAACATTAATACCAGTGTTCTTAATAGCGTTAGGATTACTTTAGGATACAGTACTAAAAATAATATCAAAGATAAAGGATGATTTTATATATATTTTTCCCTCTCTCAGTACAGTAGAGTCAGTCCTCTGGTTATGTGTGATCCATTTACGCGATCCTCTACTTACACAAGAACCTGAAAGATTCCATGTATGCGAGGTGGTCCCATTTACACAAACCGTAAAAAAAATCCACCTACGCCCCTCCCTCATGCGAGTGAGAAAAAAATATTAAGAAGTGAGCTGGGGCTGGTGCTCCTTAGTCGCCTCGCCCTGCCTCAGAGCCCCCTTTCAAGCCAATCAAGCCTTCCTACTATTCATTTGAGGTGAATATGACATCCTTTAATTCATTTCCCATTTTGTTTATCTGTTAGGATGTTAATATGTTGCATAACCACTTAAAATTCTCCAAGGAAACATAAATAGATGGTGTAAATAAGAGGATCTGGAGGCGGGTGCTGCCCATAAGTAATTAATTCCATAGAGTATGTTATTTCAATTACACAATTTCCAATTATACCAGGCCTTATGTCGCCCACATTCTCGCATAAAGCCGAGGATTGACTGTACAACTGTACAGTATAGTACAGGACAGTACATGTACTATGTTATCCATTGGTCTAATTCAGGGATGAACAATCTTTTGGGCTACTAGGGCCACATCACCTAACTTGATAATAACCTGGGGCCGCAAGATTTTTGAGGAAGCAAAATTAAGGAGTTCAAAGCCCAAAACGTTGTATATCCGTATGCTACTTACAAAATTATGATTAATTCTTACCTGGCATACATGACACAATTTTCTTAATGTAATATTTGACACTGTGACTCAAAGACAAACTTCTTGAAATTGGGGTCAAACTTTGTGATTGCCAGTCACAAAACAGTGCAAATTTTTGTTGTTAAGCCTATGTTTGACTTGCTACGACTCAGCATACTAAATATTTGCTCACATACAAATGTGGAGCCAAAAAAGCTTGCATAAAGAGAAGCCTTGTTTTGCATATATGGATACTGATCTTTAGGCAAACATCTGCAAAAATTGAGTAAGTCCCCTTCCATACACTTAGCATGAAGGATGTCAATCTGAATGAACATGCTTTTCTGAAGGTAAAAACCCTGCGTCCGAGATTGGGAGGTTTGACGACCTCCCACCAAACCAAATAAGGAAAACCTCTTATTTGGTAGTAGCCTCGGAGTATCCAACGTAGTGCTTAGTATAATGCCGCTCCGCTCTATGAGCGGCCGATTCATCAGAATCACTTGCGCGATTAACCAATAACGTCTAGAGATGCACCTCAATTCTCTACTAGGTACGTTGTACACACTTCGAGCCCACTATTTGAATAGAAAATAGAAAATAGAAAATATGGGTGAGAGTAGAAAAGAAAAAGTTTATAATAGTTGCCCATTTAATCTAGACCCTCATGATCCCCCGCTCTGCCTGCTTCGTTAGTTTCACTTTTGAACACGTGCGGGGGCTGACGGAGGCGGCAGGAGGGGAGTGCATGCCCGCATGCCCACCCTTCCTGCCGCCCCCAACTAATTGTAGTGGGCCCTATCATTTCTCATCCTTTCTGTTTTCCGTTTTTCCCTTCTTCCCGCTGCCCCCTCCTTTGGGAGCACCGTGACTGTCATGAGGTAAACGACCGTACTCACTCTTTGGTTTCGTTGGAGGGTGTTGTGGGTCGGCAATCCCTACACCCGTCGAACTGTGGTACCCGACGTGTTCGAGCGAGGGGAAACTTTTATGCCAAACCCTAACCCTTGTGCTGGGTCGGCGATCGGCGGGTCGACGGCCCTTAAGGTGCATTAGTCGGGGTGTATATCTGCAAGAATTCCTAGGGCGGTTGTCCCGTCCTCTAATTGTGGCTCCATGGTGGGTTTGGAATCTGACTCAGATGAATTTAGAAATATTTGTCCTATGGAATCTAAAATTGCCCCCTCCGACGCCGACCCCTGCGAGAAATTGGACTGCCTCAAGGACCCTTCCCCTGCTGCCAACAGTGCCGGAGTTCCCCACTCAGGCATGGCACCCACAGACCTTGGCAAACCTCCTAAGGATACTGTGACGAATTCTCCACCAAGCGGCTCGCTTGGTGTAGTGACTAGCGTCTCGGACTTCCACCCAGAAGGCCCGGGTTCGCGCCCACGCTCGGCGCATTAAAGATTTTTCACAAGCACTGAGTCGTTACCATCCCTCATGAGCAAAGGGATGGGGTAGTAGTACAGGACCCCAATGGAAATACACCTAATCGGCCTTATTGAGCTATCCTTAGCTAGCTTAGCATGCGCTAGCTTTAAGAACTATTATTATTATTATTATTATTAGTGAGATCCATCAGGTGATCTCCCCGGCATCAATTCCTATGCACAGTACTGCCTCTGTGATCAATAATAGTGATGACAACCCCACAGTCTCAACTTTAACTTCTAAATTACCAGATTATGATTCTCGCCTTAGCCTACCTCTTCATTCCGTTGACAACCTTCATGAAGAACCTCGCATGCCCTCAGCTGACACCCCTACGGATGCTTCTTGCATCCCTGACCCGTCTGTGACTCCATCTGTTACCATCTTCCCTCCGGATGCAGGATAGATCTACTACCTCAATTAAACCTGCTTCTGTACCTCCACGATCTCAACGGGCCATTGATGCAGGTACAGGAAAAGACCTTGCCGGTATTTCCTCTGCCATTCACACGCTTCAACCGTTCGTACCTTCGCATAACCGACAAAGGCGTAAACGTAACACGTATACCCATGCTTCGAAGGACACTTATAACGCTATGTTCAGTCCCCCTGATTGGTCATGGTTTTTCACGGTCTCTGGTGAACCTATGGATGATTTCAGTCTATACGATACTCTCGCACAAGATATTGGTAACTTCACCATGCATGCTGTTGGATCGGCCAAGCGCATGATTGAGGTGAAAACACAGGAGCAATCAGAAGCCTTACAAGCCTACCTCGACACCCCCAACGACAGATACACAGGTAAACCAGATGAATACCTGAATCAGTGTACTGGCACGGTTGTGCTCCCTTCCGACTTCGAATTTGCAGATCAGAGCTTTACAGACTCAACCAATCGTATCTTAAAATTATTGCAAAGAACTGACCCCACTGTTGTTAAAGTTGACACTTATACTGCTCCTCAGCGTGGAAATTGGCCCCCACTACGCATTGTCAAAATCTATTTTAAGCGCCATGACCTCCCTATGCATGTCCGTCTTGCAGGTACGAAGGTATGTTAACAAGCCGAGACAATGCACAAATTGCTGGAAGCTTGGGCATTCAACCCCACGGTGTCGGGCTCTCAATGCTCGTTGCTTAAATTGCGGCTCAGAACAACATGCTCTCAACAATTGTCAAGCCAGCGCGCCCCGTTGTGCAAATTGTGACGGGTCCCACAAAGCCAATGACAGAACATGCCCGCACTTTGCGTTTCATCGTGACGTATTACATTTACAGGCCACAAAAGGACTCCCCTTCCGGTCTGCTGCAGCACAATTAAGGCAGGAAGGTAAATCTCCTCCATATCGACGGTATGAATCAACTACACCCGCTGACTCCTCTGACCACCAGCGTCCAGAGCAGCCTCCGGCACCACCTATTAGCCCACAACATTACCCCACCAATGATACCTTCCGTTTAGTTCACCTTAACTCCCCGGACCTATCCACCTCTAACAGGTTCGAGGGATTTACTAACTTGACCGATGATACTGAGTTTTGGAACATGACTGCCGAAGAGAACCTCATGGAATGTAACACAGTACCAGATATAGAGACTTCTCCCCAATCTCACTCCACCCAGTCGCAGCCTCGGAAAAAGCGTAAGGTTGCAAGTCCTATCCGGTCATTATCCCGGACCTCGAAACTCGGTTCCACCACAAAGAAGTGGGTTATGCCTACCCACGATCCGGACTGTGGCTGCCATAACTGCGGCCGATTCTTTCTACTTCAGCATAAGACTTCTACCCGTACAGTACTCACCGAACATCTTCACAAATTTCTTGCCAAGCGAGCTCCAGCGGAAGATGCTCAAATTCACCCGACTCCTTGTTATTGTGTCACCCATATTTGTGAATCTGATCCTACGCCCAAGGACTTGATACAGAGATTCCTGAAGGACAATAACCTGTTGGATTCTGACTTGACTAATATAGAGCTATCACAATCCTGATTTGATGTTCACCAACCTCCTGTCAATGTGCGTACCACCCTCACCACGCCTGATCCTCCCTGTAACCTTGAGCGACATGTTCCGTTAGCCGCTTCCCACTGCCCAGATCCCGATGCTCCCAAACCTAGGGACATTCCCCCACAAACTCCTGCTAACCCTACGACACCATCATCTGACGAACCTTCGATAAAGACTCATCATACCCCGAGCCCCTCACAATCTCCTGTATTGATATGTCACACCAATATCCCACCTGACAAATGTGGATGTCCAATTTGTTTCCGTAATTACATCACACCCCATATCTGTGCCACGGATCCCTGCCTCCTTGCTCGGACGCAGGAATTTGTCACCACACGTACACTTCCCCCTAACCCTAATGAAGATGTTACCTCCGCTTATCTATTTATGAACACTCTGCGCCAAAAACTCCTCCACTGCCCCACCCTTGTTCCTAAACTAGTCACACAATTCACAGCTATTTCTGAAAAATTTACAGACTTTACATCTACCCCTTCACCTCCATCCACACAACCCTCTCCACACTCACAACCTTTACCAGACTCTCTTCAAGAGACCACTATTGTCGATGACTCTGACAATCCTATTCTTGATGGCATATAACATTTTGCAATGGAATATAAACGGATACCAAACTCACCTCCGTATGGGAGAATTACAACGATTACTTAAATTATATTCACCATTATGCATTTGCCTCCAACATGTAGGCAATTTTGTTGTCCCCCCCAGGCATTATACTGTTGCTGCTAGCTCCCCTATAACCCCTTCACATCTCCGAACGGCCATCCTTGTGCACTATAAGTGCATATTTGTTCCTGTCACCCTTGACCCCAACCCTTTTCAAACAACTGCCGTCTCCATTTCATTACCAAACCTTCCTTCCTTGACTGTTTGCTCCTCCTACAATCAACCCTCCTGTCATTACAATACTTCAGACCTTCATCGAATAGTACAACAACTGACCCCACCGTACCTTATTCTGGGCGACTTTAACGCACACTCTCCCCTTTGGGGCAACCCAAACACAGACATCCCAGGCGATAAAATTGAAAAATATCTCCTTCATTCTACTCTTTGTTGTCTCAACTTTGACACCCCCACCTACAGATCTGCTACCCACTGTACATTTTCCGCTGTTGATCTTTCCTTTGCCTCGGATGACGCAGCTCCCATATTTGACTGGTCAGTTTTACAGGATCGCTTCTCCAGCGACCACTACCCTATACTCCTTAAGTATTTGTGCCCTGCATCCTCCCCTCAAATATCGAGTTATAATCTCTCTAAAACCGATTGGACGTCTTACGCGCACTCCTCTGCAGACGTTTCGGACTTCTCCCCTACCTCTTCCCCTGCACACAATTTTGATTATTTTTCGTCCTTCCTGAACTCCATTGCTCGCACTCATATCCCGCTTACCTCCTCGCTGACGCACCCTCGCCAGGTCCCTTGGTGGACGCCCACTCTAGCCCAAATGATAAAATTCAAGCATCGTGTGGAACGCCTTCTTAAGCGTCTGAGTGTTAGGCAGCGGCGTTTAAAGACTGTTTCCCCCCGACTTTTTTCCACTAATCGTTACTTTGACCTTATAACCATCACTATTGAAAAAATTGCCCTTAAAACGTTCTATAACAAGATCTGTGCAGTTATCAAACGCAGTATCCTTGACAACAAGATACTTTCATGGCGATCATATATCTCGTCCTTCAATTCCCGCACCCCTCTCTTTACTTTATGGAAAAAGTTTCGCAGTATCAACGGACGCACTGTACGGCCTCCACTCTCTCCACTCAAAGACCCTGCCTCGGACTCGCTTACACATGACCCCCTTGACATCGCTGCCATACATGCCAAACATTTCTGTCACGTCAGCTCAGACCAGTCATTGCCTCGTCAATTTCTTCGTTATAAATGTATGGAGGAATCTCGCCCGCTATCTTTTCATAGCGGGAAAACACATGAATATAACACCCCTTTTTCAATTCCGGAATTGCGACATGCGCTCGACCTGTGTACAGACACTACTCCTGGCCCGGATGGATTCTCGTACGCTCTCATCCATCACCTCCATCCACGTGCGCTACAACATCTTTTACAACTGTACAATCAGTTTTGGATAAGTAACTACTTCCCACCGTCTAGGCGGCATGCTTACACTATACCCGTACCGAAGCCTGGAAAAGATCATAGTCTTCCCACAAATTACAGACCGATTGTGCTTACCTCATGCCTCTGCAAATTAATGGAAAAAATTATCAATCCTCGACTTTTACATTACGCTGAGTCACATGCCCTCCTATCCCCATATCAGAATGGTTCCCGCCCTGGCCGTTCTACACTGCACTCACTTATTCGCCTTGAACACCAAATACGTGATGGGTTCTCCAAGAACCAACCCACAGTGGCAATATTTTTGACATTGCTAAGGCTTATGACACAACAAGATACCGTAATTTTTGGCGACTTTAATTTACCTGTGACCAAGTGGGGCGATACTCTTACTTCACACTCCGGACATGACTTGTATACGAACTTGCAAGAGAGTTCGCTTTATCAACTTGTTCGAACGCCGACCCGTGGTAATAACGTTCTTGACATTGTACTTGCAACAAAAGAAGAATTAATAGAGAATTTGAATGTTGGTGATGAATTCAGTAACAGCGACCATCGTACGATAACTTTCACTTGTTTACTAGTAACGAACCAAATAGTAGCATCGAAAAAGTCCCTAATTTCAAGAAAGCAAACTTCCATAAACTTAGAGCTATGTTTAAAGAAACTGACTGGAGCTTTTTAATTAACAATAACGACATAAATACATCTTGGAAGTTATTCGAAACCACTTACCTAAAAGCAGTGCAAGACTGCATACCATCGAAAATACGGCGTCCAGGCCATAATAATAAGCCCAAATGGTGGAATAAAGATATTTCAAACTGCCTGCTTGCTAAAAAATTTGCTAATGATAGATTAAAATCCTCACAAAATGACGAAGAACGGGTGAAATTTGTAGAGCTACGACGCAAAGCCAAAAAGTTAATTAACCCTCCAGCCCCGGGGCTATTGCTCGCGACTGTGCTGCGGTACCGGGTGTTTTGTCGATCTTTGGGCTATGTTAACTACTCTGTAAGTCAATGAATATGGCATGTAATGTTGTGAATAAAAAAAGAATAATGTTCCACAAACCTTCCTCTGTCGAATGGCGTTGAGTAGAGGTCTCTAGCCCCTCTGGTTGCATAATGGTGAGCGCGGGAAGACGAGTGCTTTTCGGCGGCAAATTCTTCCCGCGTTCGGACGCGTCGCCCCGGCCATGGCTACGACGCACCTAGACGCTCGTCGCGCCAAAGTATTTATATCCCTTAGACGATTTTAGTGTTTGATATTGAGAATGTGATGTTTATTTGATATTTTTATAGTTATTTTGAGGCCAATTATATAAAATATGTTTATTAGGGTATCACTGTCACTGATATTGCTAATTTTCACTCGATACCGTACATTTTATTAGTAATTGAGGTAGGTTATTGTTGTATTAGGCACTGATTATTCATTATCACAGGTGTTTATTATACTGGCCATCAAATATTAGGTCTTGTGTCACTTTCACTTTGACAAATATGCTTTAGAGAGTGTCACTGTCACTGATAATGCTCATTTATTAGTAATTGAGGTAGGTTATTGTTGTATTAGGCACTGATTATTCGTTATCACAGGTGTTTATTATACTTTGGCCATCAAATATTAGGTCTTGTGTCACTTTCACTTTGACAAATATGCTTTAGAGAGTGTCACTGTCACTGATAATGCTCATTTTCACTCGATACCGTACATTTTATTAGTAATTGAGGTAGGTTATTGTTGTATTAGGCACTGATTATTCGTTATCACAGGTGTTTATTATACTTTGGCCATCAAATATTAGGTCTTGTGTCACTTTCACTTAGTTATATGATTGTAAACGTTTTATATACAATTTATTGTGTCTTTTTTCACTGATTTATATATTTCTATAGGTTCTAATCATATGAATGTCACTTGGTATATACATATGTGTCACTTTCACATATTATTATGGTGTAATTGTATTTGTATCAATTTTATCATAATACATGACTTTTGTATTACAATAAATTGGTTTTCTTCCACTTTTTGCCTATATATAATTATAGTGTACATATTGTCATTTTATTTGGCAATTTCAGTATGATTATTAGAACTCCAGCTTGGAGTGGTAATCAAAGAAGCACTCTAAAGCACAGAGTGCCACCTTGCACTCCACACACTCCATGGTTGACTTTTTACCTGACCTCAGCCTCACCCTGCTGTTGTAGCAGACATGGCACCGCTTCTGCTGCGTTCTTCCTGATTCATTCTGAGGCAGGGAACCAAGCCTGTGCCTAATCAAGTATTGAGCACACTGCAAGCGGTCAATAACGGCGGGCCCAGGATGTGCCACTGCCCTCTGTGGCGTAGCATACTTCTCCAGGAGCTCCGTCAACACCTGCTTTTGGAACCTCCGCAGGCTATTGAACTTCATGGGTGTGTTCACATTCCGAAGCTTGTATATATTGTAGGCATTCAGAACTGACATGTCCACCATATGCAGAAAGAACTTTTTGTACCATCTGCACGAGGTACGCAGGCAGTCAATGAAGCCTATCTGCATGTCGGACTTGTCCACCAGCCTCATGTTGATGTTGTAGTCCAGGACAGCATCGGGCTTGGTCACCCTGGCCTGGGTGCGGCGATCCACCTTGCCAGTCTCCACCATTTCCCCCTTGTGGATGGTGGTCAGGAGGTTGACCTTCCACTGGTCGTGCCAGTGGATAGCCAGAATGGGCCCCAACTTCTTCTTGAACACATCACCTTTTTTGGTCTTTGGAGGGAAAGGTGGCATGCCCTTCCTTTTCCCTCGTACTGTATTTACCTAATTGTATTTACCTAATTGTAGTTTACAGGAGTTGAGCTAAGCTCGTGTTGTCCCGTCTCTCAGTCTACTTTTTATCAAATTTTTTCTTGAAAATATGGATGTTCCTTGCCCCTACCACCTCCTCCTCCAGCCCATTCCATTTGTCAATACATCTATAGGGGAAGCTAAACTTCCTGATATCGTTCTTGCAGGTAGGTCTTTTTACTTTGTAGCTGTGGCCTCTAGTTATTCCTGTATCCATAATTAATATATCCTCCCTATCCAGCCTCTCCAGCCCCCGGGTACATTTGTACATCATTATCATGTCTCCCCTCTCTCTCCTCTCTTTTAGACTCGGTAGATTTAATTTGTCTAGCCTCCCTTCATATGGCAGTTCTCTGAGACTTGGAACCAATCTAGTGACTGCTCTCTGGATTCTTTCTAACTTGTGAATATGCTTCTTTAGATGCGGGGACCACACCACTGCTGCATACTCCAATCTTGGTCTAATCATACTCTTCATAATTTTCGCTACCATGGTCTCATCCAAATAGTTCAGAGCAACTTTCATATTCCCAGCCATTGCATACATTCCGCTTTATCTCCCATCCTGTACTCCCAATTTGGTCTATTCACACTTCTTCCCATATTTAACACATGACATTTACTTATATTAAATTTCATTTTCCACTTGGTGCTCCATTCGTATATTTTATCTAAATCCCCTTGCAGCTCCTCACAACTACTTTTATTTGTTATTTGTCTCATAATTTTTACGTCATCTGCAAACATTGACATGTAAGAGTTTATGCCTATCGGCAGGTCATTCACGTACATAAGGAACATGAGAGGTGCCAACACAGATCCCTGCGGCACACCATTCTCAACTTTCCGCCACGATGAGTAAGTTCCTCTAATGTTGGTCCTCATTTCCCTATCTGTTAAATAGCTCTCCATCCATTTCAGCAAACTCCCCCTGACACATCCTAGCGTCTCAAGCTTAGATAACAATCTCTTATGTGGTACCTTATCGAATGCTTTGGAAAGGTCTAAGTAGACGCAGTCCACCCATCCGCCTCTTTCTTGGAGTACATCTATCACCCTACTGTAATAACATAGCAAACTGGTAACACAAGATGTCCCTTCTCTGAATCCAAATTGCTTTGGGGTTATTATTTTCTTTCTCTCCAACATTTTCATCCATCTCTTCCTAATTAGCTTTTCACAAATCTTGCATACAATACGAAACTGGTCTATAGTTTAGAGGGTCCTCAGGGTTTCCATTCTTGTATATCGGAATGATATTAGCTCTTTTCCATTCAACAGGAACCTGTCCTTTATCTAAGGAAGCTTGAATTATGTCCCTCACTGGCTCCACTAATTGCTCTGCACACTCCTTTAAAACCCAGGCAGACACTTCATCCGGTCCCATAGCTTTCCTTACTTCAAGTCCTCTCATCGCAGATAACAGCTCATCTCTAGTTATTTCAATCTTACTAAGACCACTCTCCAGTACTCCCGCCTGTGGTTCGTCAAAACCTTCCTCTCTAGTAAAAACTGACCCCAATTTGTTATTCATTACCTCACACATGTCCGATACATTTTCATACGTCCTAGCATCAACTCTTAATTTAGTAATTTGTTTCTTTACCTTCAACTTACTGTTTATATATTTATAAAATAATCTAGGGTCACTTTCACATTTATTTACTATGTTCTTCTCATAGTTCATTTTAACTTGCCTAATTATTAACATATCTATTCCTCTCCTGTTTATATTTATTCCGATTACTCTCAGTGTTCCTTCTTCTTAATCTAGCCCAAGCTGCATCACGCCTACCCAAAGCTCTTTTGCATTTCAAATTAAACCAATCTTTCTGCTTAGTAAAATTTCCAGTTTTATATCTTGGGACAAACATATTGGTTCCTACTCTATAAATTTCGAGGAATCTACTATATTTACCTTGTACGTCCCGTTCCTTCAAAATAAGATCCCAATCTACTCCCTCTAAATATCTTTTCAAGGATACATAATCAGCTTTACTATAATTTAATCTGTCATTTATGTAGCTATTGTCTAATCTATTGGCATTACTCGAGGTCAACTTCCATTTTAGTAATAGGTGATCACTTTTACCTACAGGACATAGATAGTTTATATCACTAATTTCGTGAGGATCTTTTGTAAAAATCAGATCGAGTTTAGAAGGTTCGTTATTACCCCTCATTCTTGTATTTTCCTTCACATGTTGTGTAAGTACATTTCCGTAACCAACTCCACTAGCCGACTTCCCCAAGATCTCTGATTTGGCCCTGCATCTCCCGATTCCCAATCAACCTCACTACAGTTGAAATCTCCTACCAAGATCAATCGATTCTTCCTTAAAAGCAATCTTCTCAACGACTGAATCATATCCTCTACCATCTCCTCAAACTCCAACTCCCTCCATGCTCTGGTCTTTGGTGGCATGTAAGCTACTGCTATGTTTTTCCTTCTATATCATTGAGTTCAACTGCCATTATTTCTGCCTTGTCATTATTTAACTCCACGTGCTTTGCTGTCATAGGGTTCTTAACTAATACTGCCACTCCACCTCCCCTTTTACCCTTTCTATCATTTCTCCATATATTATATCCTTCACTAAACACTATGTTGCTGTCAAAGTCCTGGTTCAGCTTTGTCTCTGTCAAACAGACTATCTGTGGTTGATCTTTTCTTAATATATTATCTAACTCTACCTTTTTACTGTTTATTCCATCTATATTAGTGTAGTAGCACAGTATATTTGAATCCACCTCCTTGTTTCTCTTCCCTCTCTGCCTCCTACCAGGTTCACCTCCTCCTCCTCCATCCCTTCCCTGACCCAGTTCCACCTCCCCCTACAGTGCCTACAGTCCCCGTCTTGCGCTCATGCAGGTACTGTGAGAGAGTGGGGGACGTGTAATAATTGTCCGTGTAGAGGACGTGATTCTTATGAAAGTAGCGGTCCATCATGGCTTGCACCACTGCTCCGCCAAAGCCAATGAGGGGGTCCACAAGCAAGTCCCCTTCCTTCCCGCTGTAGACCAGGAAGTCCAGGACATAGCCAGTTTGGCAGTCGCACAGCACAAAGAATTTTATGCCAAAGCGATGTCTTTTTGAGGGGATGTACTGCCGGAAGCTGAGTTTTCCCCGG
The DNA here is from genome assembly GCA_032716605.1 of Paralithodes platypus. Taxonomy (NCBI): domain Eukaryota; kingdom Metazoa; phylum Arthropoda; class Malacostraca; order Decapoda; family Lithodidae; genus Paralithodes; species Paralithodes platypus. The sequence continues at coordinate 15,157,142 of CM064571.1, forward strand.
AACAGCACAAGAGACTCGTCAATGACGACCTTGCGGAAGGGCTTGAAGTAGGAGGTGAAGCGTTCTCGCATCATCTCGTACAACGTCCTAATCTTCCACAGCTTGTCACCGAGGTGGACGTCGGTGTTGGTGACAAGATGGAGCGCTGCGAGGATATCAAGGTACCGGTCGCGAGACATATATTTCCCGAAGGCAGGGGTGGATATCAGATCATTGGTGATCCAATAGTCAGGCAACCTATGCTTCTTGACATGAGGCATTAGCATGGTGAGTGCCAGGAACACCATGAACTCTTTATGAGTCACTGGGGTCCACTGCCTCATGTGGCCCTTGGTCACCTTGCCCAAAAAGTGGACCTGGAATTGGTGCTGCTTATTTGTCTCTTTGAAAACATAGCCTACCACCTCCTCATCAAAGAAGGCCTCAAATAGTTCGTGTGGTGGAGCATTGGGGCCTGCAGGAAAATTGGGGGTAATGCCAGAACCCTCCAGTACCTCATCAAAAGCTGGCACATCAGGGTTGTATCCATCCCCATCAACTACGTCTTGCCACTGAAAAACGTAGAATGGGTCTTGTCTACGCTGACGAGGAGCTCCAGCTGGTGGCCCAGCACGCCCACGGCCAACTCGGGAGGCGCGCGCCCTAGGGCGGCGAGGGCGTCGGCCAGCACGACGGGCACGACGCCGGGCCAAGCGGATGGGTCGAGGGTCGTCGATGCCCATATAGTCATCGTCAGAGTGGTCATCTTGCCCTGACGGTGGACCTATGTAATCATGGCCAGAGTCTTCAGAGAGGTGCCCTTCATCATCAGTGGACCCCACATAATCTGGCGGGGAACCAGTGATGCGTGGGCGGCGTGCGGGTGGGCGAGGTGGGGAAGGAGTGGCAGGTGAGGCTGTGTCCCCCCGAGGTCCTGGGCTCCTTGGCCTGCGACGAGTGACAGAAAGCAATGTTTCACTGTCACTAGGCCCAGGTATTGGTGATGCGAGCTCAAAGACTTCTTCAGGAAGACATGTTGAAGGCGGGAGAGGTGGGGAGGACCGTGGGGAAAGTTGCGGGGACGTATGGCTGGGGACGCCGCGGGAGCCTCGAACAAAACTCTCTTACTTTTCTTAATTTTTTTGGTATATTTCCTGCCTTTCCCCTTTTCGGCAGCAGTATGTCTCCTGTCGGGGGACCTAGGAGGCAAATAGGCCGAAAGTGGGGGGTCCTCAACCCTTGGCAGTGGTGGGGGTGGTGGGGAAGAATGCGGGGCATCCGGGTCATCTTGGGTGGCGTGGGTAGATAAGGGAGACAATGGCGGACGAGAAGGGTCACCACGCTCACCCTCACTCACAGCCTCATCCTCACCAAGTATTTTTGCTTGTTCCCTAGCTGCCGCGGCCGCCTTCTCAAGTATTTTCTGCTTATACAAGTGTAGCTTGAAAGGCGATTTACCTGGGGAAGGGCTTGGCGTCGTGTCACTTATGCGAAATTTGGTGAGTGACCTTGAACTCTCCCACTCACTCACTCTCTCAAGTTCACTGTCTTTAGGTAAACCAGCTTCCTCAACAACTGGTACATCACCTTCATCACTCTCATCACTGTCATGTTCTCTCGCAAATCCCAGGAATTGCTCTTCTTTCTCAATCTCATGGCCATAATCACTCGACTTATAATTACTGGAGTCGTCACTGACTATATCATCAACAATATACTTGGCATCAGCACGCTCATATAGTCTCAATGTCGTCTCAATACCTCCGGGAGATAACACATTTAGGCGATGGCGTCGGGGTAAGGCGCGACGAACTAGCAAGGGCGTCGTAGGAAGCACGGTATCGGACACAGCGGAATCACTATTTGGCGTACTGTCCATGATGGCGACGGGGTAGATACTGTTGCTGTGGCGTAGTTTACGCCTGGTGGCGCCACCTACCCTCCCACGACACCAAAAATATAAGCGCGGCATTCGAAAGCACTCACGCAAGCAATGGGCGTTCAAGAGCCCTTCCGGGTTGCGCAGGCCGAGTTTGTTATGGGCGTTCAAGAGCCCTTCCGGGGTGGAGGGGTTAAGCAAAGTAAAAAGACCTTAGAGTTACATATTGCGAATCAAAGTAAAACAAACCCGAAAGAATTCTATAGTTATATCAGAAAGAAAAAAGTAGTTACTTCAACTGTTGGACCGTTAGTCGATGAAAATGGAGAATACACCAAAGACGAAGTACAAATGAGTAATGCCCTCAATACCTTCTTTGCATCAGTTTTTACAACAGAAGACCTCAGTGATATCCCTACACCATCGCCAATTCAGATTGATAATTCAGATGTTCTAAGCAATATCACCGTTACAGAGAGAGAAGTATTGAATTGTTTAGATAAACTCAAGGTAAATAAAACGCCTGGAACGGATACAATCTCGCCTAGAGTTCTAAAGGAAGCTAAGGATGAGCTCTCCAAACCACTGACATTACTATTCAATAAATCCTTGCAGTCTGGAACTATGCCTGATCAGTGGAAGCTAGCCAACGTAACACTGATATTCAAAAAAGGCAGCAAATCCCTACCCAGTAACTATCGTCCAATTAGCTTAACCTCAGTTGTATGTAAAATGCTAGAAACGGTCATACGAGACAGACTCGTAAATCACTTAGAGGAAAATAACATACTTAAAGATACTCAACACGGCTTTCGTAAAAAACGTTCCTGTTTAACAAACCTCTTAGACTTCTTCCACGATATCCTCAACCTCTACGATGAGAGTAAAGCTGTAGATATTATATACCTTGATTTTCAAAAGGCCTTTGACAAAGTTCCCCACAAACGTTTACTGCTAAAACTAAAAGCGCATGGAATACAAGACGGTGTGTTGAAATGGATAGAAAATTGGCTCAGCGACAGAAAGCAAAGAGTAGTCATAAACGGTAAGGCATCTAAATGGACCAATGTAAGTAGCGGGGTACCCCAGGGATCGGTATTAGGACCAATTCTCTTTCTAATTTACATCAACGACATAGATGAGGGTCTCACCTGTACAATCTCAAAATTTGCTGACGATACAAAAATTGCAAATAGCGTACTCTCAAAAGAACAAGTTGATGATATGCAACACAATCTAGATAAATTGTCATGTTGGGCCCAAATTTGGCAAATGAGTTTCAATGCGGATAAATGTAAAGTACTACATATCGGATACCTAAACGAGAAAGCAAACTATTCGATGAATGGCACTCAGCTTAAGAATGTAAACAGAGAAACCGATCTGTGAGTAACATATCGAGTAACCTAAAACCGAGTCAACAATGTTCAGAAGTTGTTAAGAAGGCAAACAAAATAATTGGCTTTATAGGCAGGTCATTTGAGCATAAATCCAAAGAAGTTATCCTAACCCTTTACAATTCCTTAGTCCGCCCTCTTCTGGAATACTGCGTTCAATCCTGGTGCCCTTATTACCAAAAAGATATAAACAAGCTAGAACGAGTTCAACGTAGTTACCAAAATGATACCTAGCCTAAAGAACAAACCATACGAAGAGCGTTCAAAATCATCAAAGGCATCGACAATATGAACTGTAGTAAGTACTTCACTATCGACCAATCTAATTACACGCGGGGAAACGGTTGCAAAATTATTGGTAAATCTTTTAACTCACACGAATCTAAGAATTTCTTCTTCAATCGAGTTGTCAACTTGTGGAATGGGCTTCCCCGAAACGTTATAGACTGCATCACCGTTGATTAATTTAAACTCCGCCTAGACAAATATCTCGCATCAAACCCGCGACTGACTGCGTTTGTAAATGAATAACTTTATTTTATCCCCCCCTCAGTTACTAACCCATCTGTCCCCTACTAACTTCCTAATCCTGCCACGGATATTAGTTCCAGGGCAGTAATTCCCTTTCCAATGTTCCCTTACCCACTCTAAACCACTGTTTGGACACTTGATCCTCAGTGTTTTGGAGGACAAGCAACCTAGAAGGGTCACTAGATCTGTTGTTGCTTGATTTCCTTTGTACTCCTTTGTAACATGGAGACACAGGATTTTAATTTTTTACACGATTCTGGCATGCGGGGTCCTCTTCCCTGCTTTTTACAACATTTTCTCTCTAACCGTACATTCCAGGTCAAAAATAATGGTCTCCTATCGGACATTATGTCACAAATTAATGGAATACCACAAGGATGTGCCCTTAGCAGCTTACTCTTTATTATGGCGATCAATAGTGTCATACGCAGCCTCCCACCTGAAATATCGTATAGCTTGTATGTGGACGACTTCGCAATATATTATACTTCTCCCAGTCTGACTCACATACAACGGCGTCTCAACATTGCTCTAAAATCCATCCACTCTTGGGCATCCACTGCTGGTTTTCAATTTTCTGCTGAAAAGACTAACGCCGTTGTATTCTATAGAAATGTTCGACATTTACGTAAACAGTCCATTACTCTCACCATGGGACATTCTAATATTCAGATCCTTCCACATACCAGGTTCCTTGGTTTAATCTTTGATACTCACCTCAATTGGAAGAGTCACATTGCCTGCTTAAAGTGTGGCACGTTGCCTCCAGAGAATGAATGTTCTGAAAACAGTCGCACGAGTCCATTGGGGCGCAGATCGCGCTACGCTTTTACTGTTCTACAGAGCTACCATCCTCTTAGCCCTAGATTATGGTAGCCCTGTCTATGGCACGGCCTCTGCTTCCACATTAGGAACCCTCGACAGCGTACACCATTTGGGCATCCGCATTAGCTCGGGGGCATTCCGTTCCTCTCGTGTCTCCAATATCCTATGTGAGGCTGGGACCTTACCTCTAGCCTACCACCGTCGATTAGTCCTCATGCGTACGGCTGTTCGCCTCCGTCATGACCCAACTCTACTAGAACTATTCCATTCCACAGATAACTATCGTTCAAACATTCCAGTGCCATTCCCAATATTGTCTCGCCAATTGCTCTCCACTTACAGTATCACCGTTCCTCCCATAACTCCCCCTCCTAGTCACATCACTCTGTGGACCCTAAAACACCCTACAGTTTGCTTTCACTTAGCGGATCAACTTGATGCCCAAGCCCCTTCTCAATGTCGACATCTCGCTTTACAACATCTTGATGATCACATCCCGGCTGTTTTCATTTACACCGATGGCTCGAAAACTGCGGATGCCGTGGGTTGCGCTGCAGTCTCAGACCATGGCTTGTATCAAAGTACCTTACACCATCACTCCACGGTTTTCACTGCTGAATTATGGGCTATTCAAGGTGCTTTAAGCACCATCTCTTCATTGTCGAGGAACTCTCCACGGGTCGTTATCTGTAGTGACTCAAAGAGTGCACTGCAAGCCTTATGTGTATTTGCCCCCAAGGACCCATTGGTCAAGACTATCATCCACACAATACACAAATTACAGTGCACTAATCGTTCCATCACACTGTGCTGGATCCCCGCGCATGTAGGAATTCCCGGGAATGAGCGTGCAGACTTCCTCGCTAAGCAAGCGTGTCATGGTACACCCTCTACTACTTTGCTGCGTTCGGAGGATATGCTCCCTGTCCTCCGTCGCCATGTTTATGACGCTTGGCGAGTTGAGTGGAGAGCGCAACCATTAACTGGCCACCTTCGCTCCATTAAGGATGACATACACTTGAGGCCCTCTTCAATTAATGGTTCACGTGCAGACCAAACCCTATTAACTAGATTACGTTTAGGCCACACACGCCTCACACATGGTTACCTGATGTCCACCCCTCGTGGTCCACCACCTGAATGCCAACATTGCCATACATCATTGACTGTTTTTCACTTTCTTTGTATTTGTCCCGTCTATGCATCTGAAAGACGGAGCTTCTTGCTGAACACCTCATTACATGGCATCCTCTCTGACTCAGACTCTTTCAATTTCACCCCTATTCGTCACTTCCTGAGAGCGATAAATTTATACAATGACATATAACTACTGACATATACGTGACTTTAAACTCTGTACCACCTCCTCCACCACTAGCCTTGAGAGGGCCTAGGCCCAGTGGGCTAGTATAAAATAAAAGCATCAACTAGACCCTCATGATGTACAGTCCATCCTCCAAATACAGTACCTGTATGCGATCCTTGAAATTTGCGAGGGGGGGTCAAAATTGGAAAAAATATAATATTGTTCTTGTTAAAAGAGTACTGTTTGTTTAAATCTGTTGTTACTTCATATTTTGCAATTATTTGTCTTTATATTATATGTATTCATTGTCGATAGTATCAATTGCTTGCTTTTGCGATTTCCTTAGTTTATTTGTGCGATAAATGTAGGTTATTTGTAGGGTAGTTATTGATGGGGTCACTTGAGGCATGCTATGCTTACAGGTACCTACCCGATAGCACTATCGTTAGTGAGTGCTGTACTGATTTTATATATTATTTTGTAATAGTATAGATATCTTATCAATATTTGTATTTTGTACTATTGTTAATGTCTTGTCATGTTGCAAATTTGATTTTAAATAATATTTTGACATTTAACATGTAGTTTCTTTATTCATGCAGAGTTTAGTAAAATTTACCAGAACGTCCCAGACTTCCCAAACTTGACTAATTCCTTTAACGTGACGATAGTGCGTTGTTATATGTGCGATTAGTTTGCTTGGGAAACAGATTAACTTGCTCATGTAGTAATGTACACCCTATGTGGTGGATTGTGTTCTTTTATTTAATAATTTTCATTTTAGTAAGCATTGTTTCCACATAGCGATTTTGATAATTTAATTTGACTTTATATTGTCCTTGTCCCAATTTTGGTTTGTTTAGTTTGCAAGTTTTACATTTTAATTTTAATTTCACATTTGCGAGGTCGATTTCACATGTGCGAACTAGCCCGTAGAATTATAAGGGAAATCCGCCATTTCCTCTTAATTTGCGACCCCCTAATCCACATTTGCGAGGAAGAAGCGGCAGATGATAGGCGAGGCGGCTGTGTTGGCTGAGGAGGACGAGCGGGGTGGGGGAGAGAGAGGCGGTGAGGCCCAGTAGGGGTGCCCTGCCTCGCCTCGGAAGTCGGAACCTAAGCATCAAGCCAATTAATAGGCCTAAGCCAACAAACACCCCGCCAATAACGACTTCTAAAATAACATTTTCGGCAATAACGGCAAGTCAGAATAGTTACCCACTTTCTAGAATAACGTTTGGATTCATGTAAATAATGGCCATTTCGCGGGAAATAACCAGGCGCATCTTGGAGAGCGTTTGGTTTCCCGCCATCTTGATGACCCTGAGTTGAAGTTGTATATTTACCACCAAATACAACCTCCAAAATTCAGCCACTTGATCAAGAAATTATAGCAAAGCCAAGTTGTTGTACTATACAATCGTCCATGACAAGATGAGGAAGGAAGCTGACAAACAAATAGAAATGAAAGAAATTGCTGAAATTGTGAGCAGTAGCGAGAACGATACACCCCTCCACCGCTCCACATTTTCCACATCGCTCCACTTCTCCACCAGCAACCCCTGCTTTAATGACTGTATGTCTGTATGTATAAATGTGTCCCACAACCGATATAAATGTACTAACTAATAAGGAAATTAGACGGGTGCCACCCATAAGTAATTATTCCTATAAGCTACGTTGTTTGAAATTTGCGAGGTCGCATGTCGCCCATAATCTCGCAAATTTGGAGGATGGACTGTATGTGTGAACACCCAAGGTACCTACCTCTAGCCTTTAAGACGGTATCAAGGTATCAACTAATCAGACTAGATTGGATGGGCAGGGGTTCGGCGCGAGGGTGGAATACTCTGACGTTGGATACTCCGAGGCTAATACCAAATAAGAGGTTTTCCTTATTTTGTTTGGTGGGAGGTCGTCAAACCTCCCAATTTAGTAGTAGCCTCTACGTTATCCAACGTAGTGCTTGAGTACCAAAATTGGAGGCGGACATCCAATATACAGTACAAAACCAAGCCATAGTAAAAAATGACTAAGAAGAGACCCATATAAACCAGGGAGTTTATGAAAAAGAGCGTAACTGGAGGGTGCATATTAAGAAAAGTCCAGTTACAAGCATGTCAATTCAAATATGTCACATATATATAGGCAGGTACATAGAGCAATGCATAGACAAATGCAAAGAAAATAGATGTACACATACAGCGAACTTGTAGGGAAGGCAGGGTATGACATAATATTACATACCGGTACCTGTACTTTAACAAAGTCATGGGTGTAAGATATAGGCATACCGGTACCTGATATACAGGTACAGTACAGCACATGCATTTGTAGAATGTCATATGAAGCCATGACCGACATGTACCAATTTTGTATATAACCCTTGATCATTTTACAATCCCCCCCCCCCCCCCCTTCCTGAAATGGGAAGGGAGAAGTACAGTACATAATCAAAACAGTACGGGGTACAAGACAGAACGGGAGAAAGCAGCACAGGAGGAAGACAATGGAACCCCGAGGCCCAGTGACCCACAAGGCACAGGACAGCGGAGGGGTGGACCAGGGCGACTCGGGCAGGAGCGCGTCCCGATGAACCCAGTCAGAATGAACGTGGTACCGGGCAGCGCCAGAACGGGGGCAAGAGAAGAGAAGTATGCAGCCCAGAAGCAGGAGGCACGGGGTCCCAAGCAAGCCGACTGACGAGCACTGAGCCGCCCAAGAGATAGTCCCAGTCCACACGAGATAACGCGAGCGACACGGGCATCGCAACCCCCCCCCAAAGTCCCAGGAGATGCCTCTCCTTGGCACCCAAAATGGAGAGAGGCAGGAAAGCCAGCCAAGGAGGGAGAACAGTGTGCATTCAGCACCCCAAGGAGGCTCCCTCCCAAGGGACAGCCCCCCCATGGGGGGGGGGGCCAGCGGCCGAAATTTAAAACGTCGGCGAAAACCGAGCCTGAAACCCACCTCAAAGCAGGCGGGTGTGGTCGCAGGACGAGGCCCAACAAAAGGAAACCCCACCAGGCCGGTTGGAGGGATGACACCACCCACCCCCCTTCAGACCACCACAACGAGCGGACAGCAGGCGCCCAGAGAGGGGAACCAGAACCATGTCATGGGAGGCTGCACGAGCATGGGCAAAGGCGAGCAACACCAGGACAGCCCCACACCACCCGGCGAGGCCAGAAGAGGCAGGAGTGGAAGCAGCCTGCGGAGGCGCCCCAGACAACCACCAGACTGCAGCCGCCAGGCGGACAAGTGCAGGCAGGGACCACCTACCCCACACCACGCCGCAGGGGCGAGGAATAAGGGGGGGCACGGCGAACTGCCCGATACCAAGGGGACGCAGCCAAGACGCCGAAAACCCCCTGGCCACGGACAATGCCACACTTTGGAGATGTGGAAGAGCACCTGGCAGATATGAAGGTAAGAAAGGAAAGGGATGTTGTGAAAGTCAAGGGGATACTGGATTACTTAGACGAGGGTTATGGATGGGTAAAAGAATTGGAGGAGGTGAGAAGGTTAGGAAAATATAAGAAGGGCGAGATGAGACCACTAAGAGTGGAACTAATGTTTAGATCAACAGCAGAAGCAGTAGCCAATGTGAGCTGGAAATTAAATTCGACAGAGCTGAATCATATAAGGGTAAAAAAGGACCTAAGTGTAGAAGAACGAGAACAGTTAAGGGAATTCCAAGCTAAGGCTGATGAAGAGAATGGAAAGTTGTCTGAAGAGCAAAAGAAGATTTTTTTTTGGAGAATAAGGGAAGGGCAAGTAAGGAAGTGGTACATCAGGAGCCACCAAGAACCGAAAGTAAGAGGAGTGATAGGGAAAGAGACAGAGAGACAAGTACGAAGTCAAAGCAAGGAGACGGAGCGAGAGATAATGCAGGGAGCAGGGGACCGGAGAGAGAGTCAGGATGTGGTGGAGGTGGAACAGAGGGAGAGAGAGGGGGAGGGAGGAAAATAGAATTAGCAGGGGAGGTGGAACTGGGTCAGGGAAGGGATGGAGGAGGAGGTGAACCTGGTAGGAGGCAGAGAGGGAAGAGAAACAAGGAGGTGGATTCAAATATACTGTGCTACTACACTAATATAGATGGAATAAACAGTAAAAAGGTAGAGTTAGATGATATATTAAGAAAAGATCAACCACAGATAGTCTGTTTGACGGAGACAAAGCTAAACCAGGACTTTGACAGCAACATAGTGTTTAGTGAAGGATATAATATATGGAGATATGATAGGAAGGGTAAAAGGGGAGGTGGAGTGGCAGTATTAGTTAAGAACCCTATGACAGCAAAGCACGTGGAGTTAAATAATGATAAGGCAGAAATAATGGCAGTTGAACTCAATGATATAGAAGGAAAAAAGCTAGACATAGCAGTAGCTTACATGCCACCAAAGACCAGAGCATGGAGGGAGTTGGAGTTTGAGGAGATGGTAGAGGATATGATTCAGTCGTTGAGAAGATTGCTTTTAAGGAAAAATCGATTGATCTTGGTAGGAGATTTCAACTGTAGTGAGGTTGATTGGGAATCGGGAGATGCAGGGCCAAATCAGAGATCTTGGGGAAATCGGCTAGTAGAGTTGGTTACGGAAAATGTACTTGCACAACATGTGAAGGAAAATACAAGAATGAGGGGTAATAACGAACCTTCTAAACTCGATCTGATTTTTACAAAAGATCCTCACGAAATTAGTGATATAAACTATCTATGTCCTGTAGGTAAAAGTGATCACCTATTACTAAAATGGAAGTTGACCTCGAGTAATGCCAATAGATTAGACAATAGCTACATAAAGGACAGATTAAATTATAGTAAAGCTGATTATGTATCCTTGAAAAGATATTTAGAGGGAGTAGATTGGGATCTTATTTTTAAGGAACAGGACGTACAAGGTAAATATAGTAGATTCCTCGAAATTTATAGAGTAGGAACCAATCTGTTTGTCCCAAAATATAAAACTGGAAATTTTACTAAGCAGAAAGATTGGTTTAATTTGAAATGCAAAAGAGCTTTGGGTAGGCGTGATGCAGCTTGGGCTAGATTAAGAAGAAGGAACACTGAGAGTAATCGGAATAAATATAAACAGGAGAGGAATAGATATGTTAACATAATTAGGCAAGTTAAAATGAACTATGAGAAGAACATAGTAAATAAATGTGAAAGTGACCCTAGATTATTTTATAAATATATAAACAGTAAGTTGAAGGTAAAGAAACAAATTACTAAATTAAGAGTTGATGCTAGGACGTATGAAAATGTATCGGACATGTGTGAGGTAATGAATAACAAATTGGGGTCAGTTTTTACTAGAGAGGAAGGTTTTGACGAACCACAGGCAGGAGTGCTGGAGAGTGGTCTTAGTAAGATTGAAATAACTAGAGATGAGCTGTTAACTGTGATGAGAGGACTTGAAGTAAGGAAAGCTATGGGACCGGATGAAGTGTCTGCCTGGGTTTTAAAGGAGTGTGCAGAGCAATTAGTGGAGCCAGTGAGGGACATAATTCAAGCTTCCTTAGATAAAGGACAGGTTCCTGTTGAATGGAAAAGAGCAAATATCATCCCGATATACAAGAATGGAAACCCTGAGGACCCTCTAAACTATAGACCAGTTTCACTTACTAGTATTGTATGCAAGATTTGTGAAAAGCTAATTAGGAAGAGATGGATGAAAATGTTGGAGAGAAAGAAGATAATAACCCCAAAGCAATTTGGATTCAGAGAAGGGACATCTTGTGTTACCAGTTTGCTATGTTATTACAGTAGGGTGATAGATGTACTCCAAGAAAGAGGCGGATGGGTGGACTGCGTCTACTTAGACCTTTCCAAAGCATTCGATAAGGTACCACATAAGAGATTGTTATCTAAGCTTGAGACGCTAGGATGTGTCAGGGGGAGTTTGCTGAAATGGATGGAGAGCTATCTAACAAATAGGGAAATGAGGACCAACATTAGAGGAACTTACTCATCGTGGCGGAAAGTTGAGAGTGGTGTGCCGCAGGGATCTGTGTTGGCACCTCTCATGTTCCTTATGTACGTGAATGACCTGCCGATAGGCATAAATTCCTACATGTCAATGTTTGCAGACGACGTAAAAATTATGAGACAAATAACAAATAAAAGTAGTTGTGAGGAGCTGCAAGGGGATTTAGATAGAATATATGAATGGAGCACCAAGTGGAAAATGAAATTTAATATAAGTAAATGCCATGTGTTAAATATGGGAAGAAGTGTGAATAGACCAAATTGGGAGTACAGGATGGGAGAATATAATTAGCAAGGCCGAAAAAGAAAAGGATTTAGGGTTGATTATACAAGATAATTTGTCGCCAGAGAAACATATTAACAAGCTCTTTAGCGGAATGTATGCAATGGCCGGGAATATGAAAGTTGCTCTGAACTACTTGGATGAGACCATGGTAGCGAAAATTATGAAGAGTATGATTAGACCAAGATTGGAGTATGCAGCAGTGGTGTGGTCCCCGCATCTAAAGAAGCATATTCACAAGTTAGAAAGAATCCAGAGAGCAGTTACTAGATTGGTTCCAAGTCTCAGAGAACTGCCATATGAAGGGAGGCTAGACAAATTAAATCTACCAAGTTTAAAAGAGAGGAGAGAGAGGGGAGACATGATAATGATGTACAAATGCACCCGGGGGCTGGAGAGGCTGGATAGGGAGGATATGTTAATTATGGATACAGGAATAACTAGAGGCCACAGCTACAAAGTAAAAAGACCTACCTGCAAGAACGATATCAGGAAGTTTAGCTTCCCCTATAGATGTATTGACAAATGGAATGGGCTGGAGGAGGAGGTGGTAGGGGCAAGGAACATCCATATTTTCAAGAAAAAATTGGATAAAAAGTAGACTGAGAGACGGGACAACACGAGCTTAGCTCAACTCCTGTAAACTACAATTAGATAAATACAATTAGGTAATTAGGTAAATACTCCACTGTAGAGGCGCAGACAGCAGGAGAGCAGCGGCCACAGAAGGACAGAGCAGAGGGCCCTCCGCGGACACATCCTCTCCCGAGGCCACGGGATAAGACGCCCTGGAGAGAGGAGGACCGTGCACCCGGACCATACCCCTCAACGAATGAAGCCCACAGGCAGCCCGGGCGGGAGACGGCCCCCAAAAAGAGGAGCGCACAACCTTCGGAGGAAGACACAGCAAGAGGGGACACCAACAAGTGAGGAAAAAACTTGGGGCAACGGGCAGTCTCAAAGCCCCAGACGGACAAGGTCGTCTGTCCCAGACAGACAAGGCTGCCGACCACAGGAGGGAAGATGAAAGCCAGGACGCCCACAAGGGACGACGGAAGGGCCCACAACCCCGTCAGGCCAGGACAGGAGACAGCAGAACGACCAGCACGTCCGAAGAAAGCATGAGAGAAGGAAGCCACACATGCGGAGCACATTCTCTTTCTTATTTACATCAACGACATAGATGAGGGTCTCACCTGTACAGTCTCAAAATTTGCTGACGATACAAAAATTGCAAATAGCGTACTCTCAAAAGAACAAGTTGACGATATGCAACACAAATAGATAAATTGTCATGTTGGGCCCAAATTTGGCAAATGAGTTTCAATGCGGATAAATGTAAAGTACTACATATCGGATACCTAAATGAGAAAGCAAACTATTCGATGATTGGCACTCAGCTTAACCCTCCAGCCCCGGGGACTATAGCTCGCGACTGTGCTGCGGTACCGGGTGTTTTGATGATCTTTGGGCTATGTTAACTCCTCTGTAATTCAATGAATATGGCATGTAATGTTATGAATAAAAAAGAAAAATGTTCCACAAACCTTCCTTTATAGAATGGCGTTGAGTAGAGGTCTCTAGCCCCTCTGGTTGCATAATGGTGAGCGCGGGAAGACGAGTGCTTTTCGGCGGCAAATTCTTCCCGCGTTCGGATGCGTCGCCCCGGCCACGGCTACGACGCACCTAGCCGCTCGTCGCGCCAAAGTGTTTATCTCCATTAGACGATTTTAGTGTTTGATATTGAGAATGTGATGTTTATTTGATATTTTTATAGTTATTTTGAGGCCAATTATATAAAGTATGTTTATTAGGGTATCACTGTTACTAATATTGCTCATTTTCACTCGATACTGTACATTTTATTAGTAATTGAGGTAGGTTATTGTTTTATTAGGCACTGATTATTAGTTATTACAGGTGTTTATTATACTTTGGCCATCAAGTATTGTGTCTTGTGTCACTTTCAGTTTGATAAATATGCTTTAGAGTGTCACTGTCACTGATAATGCTCATTTTCACTCGATACCGTACATTTTATTAGTAATTGAGGTAGGTTATTGTTATATTAGGCACTGATTATTAGTTATTACAGGTGTTTATTATACTTTGGCCATCAAGTATTGTGTCTTGTGTCACTTTCAGTTTGATAAATATACTTTAGAGTGTCACTGTCACTGATCATGCTCATTTTCACTCGATACCGTACATTTTATTAGTAATTGAGGTAGGTTATTGTTTTATTAGGCACTGATTATTAGTTATTACAGGTGTTTATTATACTTTGGCCATCAAGTATTGTGTCTTGTGTCACTTTCAGTTTGATAAATATGCTTTAGAGTGTCACTGTCACTGATAATGCTCATTTTCACTCGATACCGTACATTTTATTAGTAATTGAGGTAGGTTATTGTTATATTAGGCACTGATTATTCGTTATCACAGGTGTTTATTATACTTTGGCCATCAAGTATTGTGTCTTGTGTCACTTTCACTTTGATAAATATGCTTTAGAGTGTCACTGATAATGCTCATTTTCACTTGATACCGTACATTTGATTAGTAATTGAGGTAGGTTATTGTTATATTAGGCACTGATTATTCGTTATCACAGGTGTTTCTTATACTTTGGCCATCAAATATTAGGTCTTGTGTCACTTTCACTTAGTTATATGCTTTGTAAACGTTTTATATACAATTTATTGTGTCTTTTTTCACTGATTTATATATTTCTATAGGTTGTAATCATATGAATGGCACTTATTATATACATATGTGTCACTTTCACATATTATTATGGTGTTATTGTATTTGTATCAATTTTCTCATAATACATGACTTTTGTATAACAATAAATTGGTTTACTTCCACTTTTTGCCTATATATATATACTGTACATATTGTCCTTTTCTTTGTCACTTTCACTATGATTATTAGAACTCCTGCTTGGAGTGGTAATCAAAGAAGCACCCTATAGCACAGAGTGCCACCTTGCACTCCACACACTCCATGGTGGACTTTTTACCTGACCTCGCCCTCAGCCTGCTGTTGTAGCAGACATGGCACCGCTTCTGCTGCGTTCTTCCTGATTCATTCTGAGGCAGGGAACCGAGCCTGTGCCTATTCATGTAATATGCACACTGCAAGCGGTCAGTAACGGCGGGCCCAGGATGTGCCACTGCCCTCTGTGGCATACCATACTTCTCCAGGAGCTCCGTCAACACCTGCTTTTGGAACCTCCGCAGGCTATTGAACTTCATGGGTGTGTTCACATTCCGAAGCTTGTATATATTGTAGGCATTCAGAACTGACATGTCCACCATATGCAGAAAGAACTTTTTGTACCATCTGCACGAGGTACGCAGGCAGTCAATGAAGCCTATCTGCATGTCAGACTTGTCCACCAGCCTCATGTTGATGTTGTAGTCCAGGACAGCATCGGGCTTGGTCACCCTGGCCTGGGTGCGGCGATCCACCTTGCCAGTCTCCACCATTTCACCCTTGTGGATGGTGCTCAGGAGGTTGACCTTCCGCTGGTCGTGCCAGTGGATAGCCAGAATGGGCCCCGACTTCTTCCTGAACATATCACCTTTTTTGGTCTTTGGAGGGAAAGGTGGCATGCCCTTCCTTTTCCCTCGTACTGTGCCTACAGTCCCCGTCTTGCGCTCATGCAGGTCCTTTGAGAGAGTGGGGGACGTGTAGTAATTGTCCGTGTAGAGGACGTGATTCTTGTGAAAGTAGCGGTCCATCATGGCTTGCACCACTGCTCTGCCAAAGCCAATGAGGGGGTCCACAAGCACGTCCCCTTCCTTCCCGCTGTAGACCAGGAAGTCCAGGACATAGCCAGTTTGGCAGTCGCACAGCACAAAGAATTTTATGCCAAAGCGATGTCTTTTTGAGGGGATGTACTGCCGGAAGCTGAGTTTTTCCCGGAACAGCACAAGAGACTCATCAATGACGACCTTGCGGAAGGACTTGAAGTAGGAGGTGAAGCGTTCTCGCATCATCTCGTACAACGTCCTAATCTTCCACAGCTTGTCTGGGAGGTGGACGTCAAGATTGGTGACAAGATGGAGCGCTGCGAGGATATCAAGGTACCGGTCGCGAGACATATATTTCCCGAAGGCAGGGGTGGATATCAGATCATTGGTGATCCAATAGTCAGGCAACCTATGCTTCTTGACATGAGGCATTAGCATGGTGAGTACCAGGAACACCATGAACTCTTTATGAGTCACTGGGGTCCACTGCCTCATGTGGCCCTTGGTCACCTTGCCCAAAAAGTGGACCTGGAATTGGTGCTGCTTATTTGTCTCTTTGACAACATAGCCTACCACCTCCTCATCAAAGAAGGCCTCAAATAGTTCGTGTGGTGGAGCATTGGGGCCTGCAGGAAAATTGGGGGTAATGCCTGAACCCTCCAGTACCTTATCAAAAGCTGGCACATCAGGGTTGTATCCATCCCCATCAACTACGTCTTGCCACTAAAAACGTAGAATGGGTCTTGTCTACGCTGACGAGGAGCTCCAGCTGGTGGCCCAGCACGCCCACGGCCAACTCGGGAGGCGCGCGCCCTAGGGCGGCGAGGGCAACGGGCAGCACGACGCCGGGCCAAGCGGATGGGTCGAGGGTCGTCGATGTCCATATAGTCATCGTCAGAGTGGTCATCTTGCCCTGACGGTGGACCTATGTAATCATGGCCAGAGTCTTCTGAGAGGTGCCCTTCATCATCAGTGGCCCCCACATAATCTGGCGGGGAACGAGTGATGTGTGGGCGGCGTGCGGGTGGGCGAGGTGGGGAAGGAGTGGCAGGTGAGGCTGTGTCCCCCCGAGGTCCTGGGCTCCTTGGCCTGCGACGAGTGACAGAAAGCAATGCTTCACTGTCACTAGGCCCAGGTATTGGTGATGTGAGCTCAAAGACTTCGTCAGGAACATATGTTGACGGCAGGAGAGGTGGGGAGGACCGTGGGGAAAGATGCGGGGGCGTATGGCTGGGGCCGGCAGGGGTGGACGCCGCGGGATCCTCGAACAAAACTCGCTTACTTGTCTTTCCTTTTTTGGCATATTTGCTGCCTTTCCCCTTTTCGGCAGCAGTATGTCTCCTGTCGGGGGACCTAGGAGGCAAATAGGCCGAAAGTGGGGGGTCCTCAACCCTTGGCAGTGGTGGGGGTGGTGGTGAAGAATGCGGGGCACCCGGGTCATCCGGGTCATCTTGGGTGGCGTGGGTAGATAAGGGAGACAATGGCGGGCGAGAAGGGTCACCACGCTCACCCTCACTCACAGCCTCATCCTCACCAAGTATTTTGGCTTCTTCCCTAGCTGCCGCAGCCGCCTTTTCAAGTATTTTCTTCTTATATAAGTGTAGCTTGAAAGGCGATTTAGCTGGCAAGGGCTTGGGGTCGTGTCGCTCATGCGAAACTTGGAGAGTGACCTTGAACTCTCCCACTCACTCACTCTCTCAAGTTCACCGTCTGTAGGTAAACCAGCTTCCTCAAAAACTGGTACATCACCTTCATCACTCTCATGTTCTCTCGCAAATCCCAGGAATTGCTCTTCTTTGTCACTCTCATGGCCATAATCACTTGACTTATAATTACTGGAGTCGTCACTGCCTTCATCATCAACAATATACTTGGCATCAGCACGCTCATAAAGTCTCAATGTCGTCTCAATACCTCCAGGAGATAACACATTTAGGCGATGGCGTCGGGGTAAGGCGCGACGAACTAGCACGGGCGTCGTAGGAAGCACGGTATCGGACACAGCGGAATCACTATTTGGCGTACTATCCATGATGGCGTCGGGGTAGATACTGATGCTGTGGCGTAGATTACGTCTGGTGGCACCACCTACCCTCCCACGATACCAAAAATTTACGCGCGGCATTCGAAAGCACTCACGCAAGCAATGGGCGTTCAAGAGCCCTTCCGGGTTGCGCGGGCCGAGGTTTTTATGGGCGTTAAAGAGCCCTTCCGGGGTGTAGGGGTTAAGAATGTAAATAGAGAAACCGATCTGGGAGTAACAATATCGAGTAACCTAAAACCGAGTCAACAATGTTCAAAAGTTGTTAAGAAGGCAAACAAAATAATTGGCTTTATAGGCAGGTCATTTGAGCATAAATCCAAAGAAGTTATCCTAACCCTTTACAATTCCTTAGTCCGCCCTCTTCTGGAATACTGCGTTCAATCCTGGTGCCCTTATTACCAAAAAGATATAAACAAGCTAGAACGAGTTCAACGTAGAGTTACCAAAATGATACCTAGCCTAAAGAACAAACCATACGAAGAGCTTCTTAGAGAATTAAATCTATTTCCTTTAACCCAGCGCAGATTAAGAGGTGACTTAATTCAAGTGTTCAAAATCATCAAAGGCATCGACAATATGAACTGTAGTAAGTACTTCACTATCGACCACACTAATTACACGCGGGGAAACGGTTGCAAAATTATTGGTAAATCTTTTGTTTTAACTCACACGAATCTAAGAATTTCTTCTTCAATCGAGTTGTCAACTTGTGGAATGGGCTTCCCCGAGACGTTATAGACTGCAGCACCGTTGATTCATTTAAACTCCGCTTAGACAAATATCTCGCATCAAACCCGCGACTGACTGCATTTGTAAATGAATAACTTTATTTTATCCCCCCTTCAGTTACTAACCCATCTGTCCCCTACTAACTTCCTAATCCTGCCACGGACATTAGTTCCCTTTCCAATGTTCCCTTACCCACTCTAAACCACTGTTTGGACACTTGATCCTCAGTGTTTTGGAGGACAAGCAGCCTAGAAGGGTCACTAGACCTGTTGTTGCTTGATTTCCTTTGTACTCCTTTGTACAACACAAGCCCAACAGAGCACAGGAAGCAGGTTGTGGCCAACACAGCCAGAAGGGAGGACAGACACGAAGACAGCGGCGGGGATGCACAGACCCTAAAGGGCGCAGGCAGAGAGGAACCAACCCACGCCATACAGTAGCCCGAGGCCAAGTACGGAGGACTGCAGGAGGCAACAACCGAAGCCCTAAAGAACCCCAAGCAGATGACTCAACCCACCAGCAGTAGAGCCCACAGGAGGCACCAGCCGGACGCGACGAAGGAAAAAGAATCGGGTCGAGCGGGGGAAAATGGGAGAGCAGCGTGACGCAGCACCCCTACAAACCACAAGAAAAAGAACCAGTCACACCCAAAGGTGAGAACAAGGACTAAATCATGGGCAGCATGTGCCTTCGGCACCCCAGAAGGAACAAGGAGAGGCATACGGGCAGGCACAGAGAAGGACCACGACAGGATATGGAGCAGTTGGAGAAAAAACAGGGGACAGGGGGACAACGTCGCCCACCGCCCAGACCTTGCCCCTGCTCTGCATGCTTCTTTCCCGACTCTTTGCCCTCGGGAAGAAGAAAAGTGGAGCACGCCACATGCCAGCCATGCAAACCAGGAAGAATATCCACGCCTGACTAATCAACCCTAGAAACCGGGGATACCGGAAACAGAGCCGTGACCAGACAAAGACATGGAGCACACCGGGCACATCCCCCGAGACGGAGCAGCATCGGCAAAGAGGAAAAGGAGCCAAGCAATCCAAGCAGAAATCCACCACAGGGGCAAAGACAGGCCGGAGAGCAGGAGGAATGAAGAAGCCAAGGGCCCAGAGCGCCCCCACCCACAGAGCGGGGGCGAAAGTGCCGCCGACGAAAAGAGCACACAGTCCCCAGAGCAACAGCAAAGAGTGGGCGGGTGCCCAACCCCGAAAGGGGTTGAAATAGGGGAGCTATCCCCCCGCCAAAGGCAGCTTTCTAGGGCCTTTCCTAGCTGATGCTGAGAGGATTGGGTTCTAGTCATGTGGTGATGGGCTGGTCTATCAGAGTGAGAACTGAGCGATCTCTGCCATACCCATAGCTTACTCTGACTGTTCCTTTTACTTATATATTTTCTAGATCTCAAGTGACGGCGCCTCTTCCGTGGATTGACCTCCCAATCTGCCAACCTAGAAGTTGACAGATTGGAAGCCAAAGCGTCACATTTTTTCCTTTGCCCCTCAACTTTCTCTTCATAATTGCTGAGGGGCACAGGGCCTGGGGTGGGGCTTTGGTTTCCCGGGCGTTTCCGCACCCTCCTCAGCTCCCCGCCATGGAGTGGCTTCGGTCACCCAGGCTTTATTGTGGTAGGCAGGGAGGGTTCTGTGGGGGCGCTCGGTTATGGCCTTGGCCTTGCTCGGGGCCTTGGGGCTGTTCGGCCAGGCAGCCTGGGGAACAGCAACAACAACAACAGCAAAGAGTCGGGAAAGAAGCATGCATAGCAGGGGCAAGAGGAGGCCGTGACAGGAGAACGCAAGTGGCGGGAAAAGATGCAACAAGCTAAGAAGCAGGCAGCGAGGCGGACGGAAGGAGCACGCATGGCGGACCGAAGCAGAAATGCAGGGAAAGCGAGAGTGGCGGGAAAGGTCGGACATCGTAAGACTGGCAGCGAGGAGAACTCCAAAGAGAAAAGCCTCACCCAGAGGCGGGGCCTGCCAGAAGCACACGCACAACACGAGACATGACTTGAGCAGGCAGAGGAGGAGCATGCAGGAGAGCACAAAAAAACACAAGGAGACCGCAAGCCCAAGAGCCGGAAGACGCACCACAGTGAAAACCAGCTCGTGGGCCAGAGCCACCTATAGAGCGGACCACCTTAGTCATCCCAGACAGCCAGAGGAGAGGTGGAAGTAGTCAGTGCTGACCGAGCAGAGCCAAGGCCTGGGCGGAAGGGCATAGGGTACACAAGGAGATCCCCCACCCCCCCCCCACCCCCATCACCGAAGATCATGACGAGCGGGGTATAGAGTTTATCCAACCAGAAAATACCAAATAAAAGACCCCGCCATATAATGTAACCTGAACATTATTATTATTACTCTCACCCATATTTTCTATTCAAATAGTGGCCTCGAAGTGCGTACAACGTACCAAGTAAAGAATTGAGGTGCATCTCTAGACGTTATTGGTTAATCGCGCAAGTGATTACGATAAATCGGCCGACTAAGCACTACGTTTGATAACGTAGAGGCTACTACTGAAATATATTTTCTGCTTCCTTAGTTCACCTGCAGCTTTTCCATCCTTCATTGTATTTATTAACATCTGACGCTTTACGTGTGTTAGAAACGATAATGGGAAGATTGTGTATGCAGAAAATTAAATCAGAGAAGCATGGAAGGCACACTATGAACGATTGCTAAATGTAGAGTTTGAATGGGATAAGGAACAGCTTAGTATCAAAAAACCAATATCTGGGCCCCCTCCTTTGATAGCACCAGCTATAGTGTGCGACGCAATCAATAAAATGAAGGACAGTAAAGCTCCAGGTTCCTCTGACATTGTCGCTGAGATGATAAAAGCCTCAGGGGAGACTGGTGTAAACTTAGTCACTGAGTTGATAAACACCATTATTAAAGATGAGAAAATCCCAGAGGATTGGCTCAAAAGTGTAATAGTAAATATATACAAAGGAAAAGGGGATGAGCTAGATAGAGGAAATTATAGGGGCCTGAAAATGCTTGACCAAATCATGAAGGTCTGTGAGAGTCTTTGAGGGTTTGATCAGGCAAAGCATCTCCATTGATGATATGCAGTTTGGTTTTATGCCAGGACGGGGTACAACCGATGCTATCTTCATAGTCAGGCAGATACAGGAAAGATACTTACTAAAAGGCAGGGATCTTTACTTTGTGTTTGTAGACCTGGAGAAGGCCTTTCATAGGGTGCCTAGAGATGTTGTGCAGTGGGCTATGAGGAAACTTGGTGTGGAAGAGTGGCTGGTGCGTGTGATAATGAAGATGTATGAGGATTCGCGAAGTGCGGTGAGGGTGAAGGGTATACTGAGTGATGAGTTCACAGTCCGTGTTGGAGTCCATCAGGGTTCAGTGTTAAGCCCCCTCCTCTTTATTATGGTCTTGGAGGCACTGTCTAGAGCTTTTAGAGGCGGACTCCCGTTGGAACTGTTTTATGCAGACGATTTAGTCCTAATAGCTGACAGTGTGCAAGTTGCTGAGGCCAAATTCAGAGAGTGGAGAGAGGGCATGGCGAGCAAGGGTTTAAGAGTCAATATTAACAAAACCAAGGTTATGCATTGCAGATTGAGACGAGGCAATGTGGAAAAGAGCGGTGCATACCCATGTGCAGTGTGTGGAAAGTGAGTGGGCAGTAACTCAATTCAATGTAGCATCTGTCGATGTTGGGTACACCATGGGAGTAAGCGCTGTAGTAGAATAAAGGGACCCCTGCTGAAGGATAAGTCAGAAATAGAGAAATTTGAGTGCGTAGTGTGCAAAGGCGAGCTGACCCGGTTGGGCTCTGAGGCATCCATAAAAAATACCCCTGCAGAACCCGGAAGGGCTCTGAGGCACCGGCAGCTTGAAAGCCTGTAAGCTTGTTTTGAAAGCCGTCCGTCCGACGCATGTAAACAACAGCCGGTTGGACCGACGCCGCGCATCTCCGACCACAAGAAGGAGAGGCGTCCTTGTTCGTGTGTGCCTGTATTTTTTTTTTTTTTTTTGCTATGTGATTGAGGGAGGCAAAAGGCAGAATTGCCTATAGCGAGTGCCTCCTCCATAGTTGAAAGAGTGACATGGCCAAAATCAAGGGACGATCGAGCCAAAATGTCTGGACACACGGAGTTTGAAGCAATTTAAGTCATAGGAAGAGGGAAAGACTGATTCTGGGAGAGAGTTCCAGAGCTCAGCTGTTGAGTAGAAGAAAGTTTGAGAGTAACGTTTCACTCTTGGGTTAGAGAGTTGCACAGAGTAGGGGTGGGATTGAGTTGCAAGACGGGTACCACGTGCCCTACGTAAAGGAGGTGGTATGCACTGGGAAAGCTCTGAGGAACACTGATTATTATAGTAGCGATAGAATTGCGAGAGAGATGCAACATTGCGGCGGAGAGAGAGAGATTGCAGAGAGTTGGTGAGTGGACGGGAGTTAATGATACGAAAGGCCTTCCTTTCAACTTTGTCTAGGAAAGCGGTGTGAGAGGAACCTCCCCACACATGTGAACAATACTCAATACAAGGACGCACTATGCCCCTGTACAGAGCAAGAAGCTGTGTTGGGGAAAAGAACCCCCTAAGGCGGTTGAGCACACCCAGCTTCTGGGAGGCTGCCTTAGCAAGACTGGTAATATGGTCCTTCCAAATGAGAGCAGAAGAAAAAGAGACACCAAGAATATTGAGAGAAGATGAAGGATTGATTTTTGTATTGTTGAAGAATAAGGGATAGTCTGCTGGGAGATCCTGGCAGGTAGATAGATGGAGAAATTGGGTTTTGGAAGCATTAAAGGTAACAAGGTTTTCTCTGCCCCAATTGGAGATAGTATTTAGATCAGAATTTAAGAGTTCTATGGCTTCATTACGTTTGTCGTTAAGGGATTGCTGGCTGGGGCGTTCTGAAAAACTAATGGAGTAGTGCAAGGTTGAGTCGTCTGCGTATGAATGGATGGGAATTAAGGTACAGTTAAGGAGATCATTTATAAAAATTAGAAAGAGAATAGGAGATAGGACAGAGCCCTGTGGAACACCAGAGTTTATAGGGTGAGGAAGTGAACAATGGCCATCCACAACCGCGGCCATGGAACGGCCGGAAAGGAAATTAGAGACAAAGGCACAGATGGAGGGATAGAAACCGAAGGAGGGTAGTTTAGAAATTAAAGATTTTTGCCAGATTCTATCGAAAGCTTTTGATATGTCTAGTGCAATAGAAAAAGTTTCACCGAAGTCCCGAAAGGAGGATGACCAAGAGTTAGTAAGATATGAAAGAAGATCACCAGTAGAGCGACCCTTAACCCTCTGTTCCCGGAAGGGCTCTTGAACGCCCATAAAAAAGCATACACGAGCTGCCCGGAAGGGCTCTTTAACGCCCAGTGGTTGAAAGCCTGTGAGCTTGGTGTGCGAGGCGTCGGTCCGACGCATGTAAACAACAGCTGGCTGGACCGACACCCCGCATCTCCGGCCACAAGAAGGAGAGCGTCGCTTGTTCGTGTGTGCCTGTATGTTGTTGTTAAGTATCGAAAAGTAGTGTAAAGTGGCTGTTGTTGCCGTAAGTTATCTCCAATTAAATCATCATCACAACTGAACCAGTTGACTTAGAGAGCTCTACTTAACGCCATTCTACAGGTAAATAACACAGCTACGCTTGGGGATGAGCGGGAATGCGGAAGCAGTCAGAATAATAAATATACGGTAGCCTAGCCTAGACGTTTTTCGGCCAAAACACCCGGGTTTCGGGGAATATTTATGTAATGCGTAGCCGGGGCTGGAGGGTTAAGGAAGCCATACTGGCGATCTGAGAGCAGATTATGAGAAGAGAAATGCTTAAGAAATTTGGAAGCAAGAATAGTTTCAAAAACTTTAGAAAGACAAGAGATGAGAGCAATTGGACGATAGTTAGAGGGTTGAGAGCGGTCACCCTTCTTTGGGACAGGTTGAATGTGAGCAAACTTCCAGCATGAAGGGAAGACGTTAGAGGATAGACAGAGACGAAAGAGTTTGCCTAGGCAGGGAGTCAGCACGGAAGCACAGTTTTTGAGAACAGCAGGAGGAATACCGTCCGGACCGTACGCCTTATTAGTGTTAAGCCCAGAGAGGGTAGAAAGTACATCTTTAGAAGAGATTAGGATATTAGGCATAAGTAAGAGAGAGGAGGGTGGAGAGGGAGGAATAGCACCGGAATCATCCAAGGTGGAGTTTCTAGCAAAAGGTTGAGCGAAGAGTTTAGCTTTGTCAGAGGAAGAAGTGATGGTTGTACCATCAGAGTGGGAAAGACAAGGGAAAGACAAGGAAGAGAAATTGTGGAGAGGTTTTTGGCTAGATGCCAGAAAGCTTGGGAAGAGCTAGAGTTGGATAGTTCAGTGCATTTATTATTGATGAAAGAGTGTTTGGCAAGTCGAAGAACAGATTTGGCTTGATTCCGGGCAGAAACATAGGAAGAATGAGAGTCTTGAGTTTTAAGGCGACGGTACCGTTTGAATGCTTCCTCCTTATTGCGGACAGCAGTAGAACAGGCGTGAGTAAACCAAGATTTGTTAGCATTAGTCTGAGAGAAAGAGAATGGAATGTATGCTTCCATGCCCGATAGGATTACCTCGGTAATGCGTTCAGCACTCTCCGAGGGTCCCCGGCCACGGAAGCAGAAATCATTCCATGGGAAATCAAAGAAGTACTGCCGGAGAGCCTCCCAGTCGGCAGTGCCAAAGTGCCACAAGCGCCGCCGGCTAGGAGGGTCGGGTGGCCGTACTGGAGAGATAGGACAGGTGACAGAGATAAGTTTATGGTCGGAGGAGCCCAAAGGAGAGAAAGATCGACAATATAAGAAGAAGGGTTAGAAGTTAGAAACAAGTCAAGAATATTGGGCTGATCTCCGATGCGATCCGGGATATGGGTGGGTTGCTGAACTAACTGCTCTAGGTCATTTAGGATAGAAGAGATGTACAGTAGGCTTGTTCACCAGGTGGATCAGTAGTGTGAGAGGAGAGCCATTGGCGGTGGTGAACGTTGAAATCTCCTAAGATGCAGATTTCTGAGAAAGGAGAAATGGATAGAATGTGTTCCACTGTAGAGTTTAGATAGTCAAAGAATTTGGGAAAGTTGGTAGAGTTAGGGGAAAGATAGACAGCACAGAAATATTTAGTAAGAGAATAACAGGAAAGTTTGAGCCATAAAGTTGAGAATTCAGAGGAGTCGAAATCGGGAACACGAGAGCAAGTGAGTTTGTTGTGCACATATGCACAACATCCGCCTTTGGCTTTGAAACTAGGATAGAGAAAGTAGGAGGATACAGAGAAGGGGCTGCTGTATGTTGCTACAGACACCTGAGTTTCGGTGAGGAAGAGAAGATCAGGTTTGTAGGAGGAGAGATGGTGTTCAACAGAGTGAAAGTTAGAGGAAAGTCCGCGAATGTTGCAGAAATTAATAGAAAGAGTAACAGGCCGAGGTCCAGGTAATTTTGTAGGGTCGTCAGGGGATGGTCGGTCGGGTGTGGGGGCATTTATTCTCCCCGGGGGGGGCCCCGGGGACTCCGAGGCTGGGCAAGAATTCATCATTTTGTTCTTTTTAATTTTGGTGTGGAGGAATGAAGTGTGGTGTGCATGTTTAGTGTAGTGAAGTGGATAGGAGGAGGAGGTGTTTGTGAGAGCTAGCTGGATTGCTCTCAGTGTAAATGTTATTGTTAAGTAGTGAAAAGTAATGATAAGTGGCTGATATCACCACAAAGTTATCTCCACGGAAATCGTCATCACAACTGAACCAGTTCACTTAGAGAGCTCTACTCAACGCCATTCTACAGGTACGAAACACATCTAAGCTTGGGGATGCGCGGAAATGCGGAAGCAGTCAAAATAACAAAGATACGGTAGCCTAGGCGTAGATGTTTTTCGGCCAAAACCCCGGGTTTCGGTATGGAATACATAGCCGGGTCTGATGGGTTAAGTGATGATCCTGTGGCTGTGAATTTTGGAAATGAGTCATTGGAGTTGGTGAACAAGTTTTGTTACCTAGGAGATACCATCTCTGCCGGTGGTGGGGCCGAGGCTGCCACTGTTGCTAGAATTAGGTGTGGCTGGGGGAAGTTCAGAAACCTGCTGCCAATCCTGACCATGAAAAGAATGCCTCTCCCCCTGAAGGGAAAGGTGTATGCCTCATGTGTTAGAAGTGCAATGACGTATGCCTCAGAAACATGGGCCGTTAAAGTAGAGGATGTCAACAGAATGGAACGTAATGAGATGAGAATGGTGAGATGAATGAGCTGAGGAGACGTTTAGGTATAAAGAGTATTAGCGAGGTGATGCGTACAAGTAGACTGGGATGGTATGGACATGTGGAGAGAATGGATGAACAAGATTGGGTGAAAAAATGCAGGTCTGTGATTGTGGAGGGAGCTGCACCAAGGGGTGGACCGGGGAAGACCTGGGATCGGACTATACGTGCCGATCTCAAATCCAAGAACTTGACAAGTGAAGCAGCCCTTAACAGGGTTGCCTGAAACGCCGCCATTAGGACAAGAGACTGAAACTGCACGTATGTGTGGAACACTCAGTCTTAACATTTTATGTACATGTGTATGTGTACTAAGTTGCTTTCTATTCCACTCAAACTCCACGTTGAGTAAACGTTCGTAGTGTACCTTCCAAGCATCACTGATTTCTTTGTCAGCGTAAACAATTGTTCCATTATCATTCCTGACACACTGTTCTCCTACAACATCTCTACTGTCATCCTTAACTCGCCTAGCTAATTTTAAGATCCCATTGGGATTTTCTGCATTACTCACTTGGTCTATCTATGATCATGTCCTATATAATTTTCTTTGCCTTGTATATATCTTTTTTTGCAATTCGCTTAGCCGCCAGATATTCCTCCTTGATGCCTTCATTCTTCCATGCTTTGAAGCATCTTTTCTCCTTTATTGCATTTCAATCTTATCGTTCCACCACCAGGAAATCTTATGCCTGGGTGGACCCTTAGTTTTGCCAGACTTTGTCAGTGGCGGAAAGAAGGCTACATTCAAAGAAGTTCCATTTGACTTAGCGCCCCTATTCCTATCCATTTCCTCCAGTTCGCTACAAAACCTATCCTTGTATTCAGATTTATTCAACAACCATACTTTCCTTTACGGCATGTATACCTCCTTGCGCACAGGATCTCGCCTTAAGCTCAAGTCACAGACTAGGAGCTTATGTTGGAAGATAGTCCTACATTGTTCGCTGGGGATGACCTTTTCATCCCAAACAAGCTTCCAGTCTTCCCTATTCACTAACAAGTAATCTATCTGGCTACTGGTGCCCCCAGAACTGTATGTGATCAAATGATTCAGCCTTTTCTTGAACTTAGTGTTACATACAACCACATTGAGTGCAACACAGTATGTGCTTCTAGATTTCTTCTTCCATGTCCTTTTCCTCCATGCAGGCATGCACACCCTTGTACCAATCAGTACACGCTCCCACATGACCGTCGAGGTCTCCACCTACTACCGTAAAGTGGGGTAACTTCGGACTTGGGTCATAACTTCGGACATCGGCGATAATAAGTAATTAGACATTGTCATTATATATATAATGGAAACGCTTTTTATTGTTTTTTTTTGTGGGGTCCGTTTAGAGAAATGGCAAAGGAAGAGCATGTAAAAGTCCTAGGGAACTGACATGAGTATATGTACACGAAAAAAATATTATATATGTGACGAAAATATGTACATTTTTCGCTACCCTGCCAAACTTCTATCACCCTGAAGAAATTTGTTTGTATGAATGATGTTGTAACTAATATAATATTGTAGTAACATTACCAGAGACAACATCCACCAAAGGAAATTTGTTACACTAGTATAACGCTCTAGCTAGAACACTATCATTTAACAGATTGTGTTTAAAAAAACAAAACATGGTAACTTCGGACATGGAACAAAACAATCGTTTGTTATTATTTGCCCTATGAAAATCATTCATAATACTTGTACATCATTAACATGGAGGTAAAAGATCAAATAATCATTCTCTGAGTCCAAAAACCCATACAAATATGATACTATGCTAACCGATTTATGTATTTCGGATAATTCTGGATATATAATATATATAAATTAGGAGAGGCATATATCTTGTCCAAAATTTTTGTTATCTGCCGAAAGAAACGCCAACAAATATACGTTATACCTATAAAAATGCTCAAATTCATAAAAGTGTATATGCAGTTATATATTATACATACCTATATATTTTCACTAGGCCTAGTTAATTTTCGAGTTATTGATTTGACAGCATTTTTTTTTTTTTTTTTTAGGTGACAATCACCACGGTCGATTTGGGGATCCGCCGCTGATGAGCTCGTCCTGGAATCTTTACGACTCTGAATCTTACGATTCTGTACAGGACTGAACATGCCATTTTTATCAGCAATAGCTCAGAGAAGAGTGTTGAGAGGGGAGAAGGGGTGTTGGAGAGAGAGGAAGGTGTTGGAGTGGCTTTGTTATGTGTGTTTTGTCTGTATACGTCGTCAGGATGTCCCCTGACTGGGTGCAAGCATGTGAAACATGCTAGGACGTACTACCGCACCCACTAAATGTCCGCCGTGGAAGGGATTCGATCCCGGGTCTTTCAGATTCAGACGCAAGCGTGCTCACCACTTGACCACCACGGCATTTGGTTATTTTTCCTGCTCAATATTTTCTAGGAGTGAGCTCAATGCCTAACGAGAACAGATCCAAACAGAATATATGTTAAACATCATATATATCCCCCTCCTATACTGATTATACAGGCCTAAAAGTATTGACTGTGCATTTTCCACTATAACATCGGACAGGAATAAGCAGCAATAATAAAATTTCATATAAAATAGTAGGAGCCGAAAAATGAATGAAATAAGGCCACGAACGTAGGTCCGAAGTTCTCCTCCGTTTGTCCGAAGTTATCTCAGCTTTCTTGGCAACCATTTTCCATAAGAAACACTGTATGTCCGAAGTTATCCATACATGTCCGAAGTTATCAACTTTTCAAGCAACCTTCGGACATCATTTAGGATAAGGATAGCTTTCTTATTATGGGGGATAATTTTAGGAGGCTTCCTGGATTACGGCGCACTATCACCATACATCACTTGACCTAGTTAAATCTCTATAATGTGTTTACACTCAGGAGAAATTGTTAAAAAACATCGAAAAATTTCCGAAGTTACCGCATTTTATGGTACTGTGATGTCCTTTTCCGAGAGGCCCGAAATGACTCCAATGAGGTTGTTCGAAAGGCGTCTTTCCACTCTCTGCTTAAGCCAACTTGTGCCGATACCACATTCATAATTCTTTCACCAACTTTCAGCTTCAATACAATCAATCTTTCATTTACTCTCTTTATTTCAATTACACTCTTCTCCCACTCCTCGCATACCAGGACACCCACTCCACATTTTGTTTGTCCAAATTCATCCCCTTTTCAATAAATCTAGTATCTCTTGTTTCTTCCAGCTACGCACTGCGCACCACACCCCTTCCATCAGGTTTCCTGGGCGCAGCACACATAATACTTTCAAAATAAAATTACACTTCTGATTTTATGTGGAATATTACCCACAGATTGTTGTCACATTATCTTCCATTAAAACTTGACTAAGCAAACTTACTTAATACAGTAGGCTACTGTACTGTCTGACAATTACAGTGCAGTACATCAATACAGTTTTTGTTCTACTTCTACCACTTACCAGATGAAGCTCCAGTAACCACCACTGTCTTCCCCTCAAGCCTGCATGATGAGGTGCAGTATCCTGACTGGAGTCGGTATACAAATCGAATCACTATAACTGCCACAGCCACGCATAATACTACCACCAGCATGGCTACCCTCTCTGTAAAATGAGGAAATATCAATATGGGTAAACATTACAAGTTGTATATCACTGATATGCATGAAATGGTGTACAGTTCTCAGCATATATGGAAGCACCAATTTGACTATTTGAATCTTTAAAGCCAAGTTCTGAAGTATCTGGGGTATAATTAAATATTGGATTGTCTCATTTGTGTTCGACACTGATTAAGTTGGGTGCGTTGCCATTTTTGTTCTATGTGTATGAAGGAGACAAAAGGGAGGCTACCTGTAATGAATGTTTACATTCATTCCCCCCAGGGGGTAAGGGGGCCTGCATCTAATGGTGGAGGAAAAAAAGAACATACAGTCAGGACCCCCAATACACGATTCCACAATGCGCGAAAACCCTAATACACGAGTTACCCCTCGAAAATAACATTAATTAATTAAACATTAATTACGCGAGGTGGTACCACAATACACGAATCGAGAGCTAAGAAGGGGCCAAATCTGCTATTCCCGCTTGATACGCGAGCACGTCTACATTTCGCGAGGCCCAGGAGTAGCTCCGAAAAGAGAAGAAGACGGGCATACGCCTGCCTTCCCTCCCGCTTACCCACAGTCCCGCTCAAGCGCTCATAGCCGTGCGGAGTGACCAAACGTTTGTAGTGCCTGCCACTTTTTTCGCCATGCCACGCCAATATAAGAAGATAACACACAAAATGAAGGTGGAAGTGTTGGATCGCAAGAAAAAAGGAGAAGGAAACTGTGCAATAGGCTTGTCAGAGTAAACTGTTCGTACGATTTGGTCAGGGAGGGAGAAGTTGGAGAAAATCGTGAAGTCCTACGGTCCTAGTCCTAGCCTATCTACTACTAATTTTAAGGTAAGGTTTCATATTCTTATTCATTGTTGTTCTTATATATAAGATATAGACTGTACTGTAGAGCCAAAAAATGTCGAAAATAGGGCCAAAAATGTCGAAAATAGGCCATAATTGAGAGATGTCACCCAATCTAATTATTCCCATTTAAAGTTAGTTCCACAATACACGAATTCACAATACGCGATGCCTCCTGTCACCCCTATTCTCGCGAATTGGGGGTCCTGACTGTACCTCACGCATCCTATGATCCTACTGCGTGTCGTACAAGGTGACTAATAGGGGGGATGGCGATAGACTTGTGGTGGACCAACAGCCATTACTATGCAATAAGTAAGGTATTAAGGCTGATGTGGTTGCAGAATGCAGATAGGCCTACTGCAGGTGCAAGGGGTAGAATGTAGAATTCGGGCGTACCGCCAGCCTTGTTTACACTACGCGGAGTGGCGTCGGACGCTTGCCATCATGTTCCCGTCTATTTTGACTGCCTTATGATACAATAATATGATGAAGGGGAGGGGGCTTTGCCCCCCTCACCCCCCATGACATATTGTCATCATCATATATATTGCCAGCAGGGGGCAAATAACTGAAAAAATTAAAAAGATTATCTTTTGGACCGACAGTAGTCCCATCGATCTTTTTAGGTCTAATAGGTCCGGTAGAGCATATACATCATTGATATACAGTATATTTCATTACGAGCTGAAATGTATAATAAGGGATTTATATAATACGATAATAATAGTCTCCCTATAAACGGCCCGGCCACTATCTTCGCTACAGTCGTATGTCTGGACACTGTCTACTGACTTGAAAGTGATGTGAAATAAATGCATCAATAGCAATGAAAATCCCTAGATGACGTCACACCCAATTAGCCAATCACCTGTCACGCGCAGCTGTGCACATCTATCTATCTATCTATCTATTGCCTGACGCCAGGATCCCCGAAGGGGTGGCCACGAACGAACCGCCCCCATGCACCTCTGTCCCCAGTCAGTTGACGCCCCTCCCCCCAACCAGCACCGCCTTCGTTCATGTAGTTCCTCACTCCATCCTTCCACCTCATATTCGGTCTACCTCTCCCTCTCTGTCCCTCCACCTCGCTCTCGTACACCCTCTTCGTCATTCTCTCGCTTTCCATACGTTCCATATGGCCGAACCATCTCAAGTTGTTCCTTTTCACACTTTCCAGCACATCTACCTCCACACCACACCTCCTTCTTACTTCCTCATTAGTCTGTCTATCCCTCCATGTAATTCTGCACGCACTCCTTAAGTAATTCATTTCCACTGCTCTCACTCTTGGTCTGAGTCTCTCAACCAACGTCCATGCTTCGCTTCCGTAAGTCAGTGTCGGGATTACCACACTGTCATGCAAGGACTTCTTCACTTCCATACTGACCACCCTATTTCTTGTTACTGCTTTTAGCATTCCTACAACCCTCTTCCCCTGTTGTACCCTCTCCCGCACCTCTTCATCCATAGTCCCATCTTTACTCAACACACTGCCCAGATACTTAAAAAGAGTTGACGATCTCCATAGCCTGACCGTTCAGCTTCACCTCACACTCTGTGACTTCACCCCTTTCGAAGACCATAACCTTGCTCTTCCCCGTATTTACCTTCAAATTCCGTTTTTCGCACACTGTTCCAAACTCATTTACCAGACCCTGCAACTCCCATTCATTATCACTCATCAGAACTGTATCATCCGCAAACAGCAGTATAGGTAGCTTCCACTCAATTCCCTCCCTTTTCAGCGATACACCAACATCCACTGCTCTTGATAGGATTTCTTTCATGACTCAATCCATATATACAGTAAACAACCACGGGGACATCACACCCCTGTTTCAAACCAACATTCAGGTCAAAGAACTCGCTCTGCTCACTCTCCACACGTACTGCCACCTTTGCACCCTCATACATGCTCTTCACTGCTTTCAGCAACTTGCCCTCTACTCCGTATATTCTAAGTACTTTCCACAAACCTTCTATCCACTCTGTCATAGGCCTTCTCCAAGTCCATAAAGGCAACATACACCTTTTGTTTCTTCTCCAGATACTTCTCCACAACACAATTCAGGGTAAAAATCTGATCTACACATCCTCTTCCCTTCCTAAAACCTCCCTGCTCATCGCCTATCCATTTCTCCGTTCTCACTCTCACTCTCTCAATCACTACCCTACTGTATACCTTCCCTACTACGCTTAGAAGACATATTCCTCGGTGGTTCACACACTCCTCTTTCCCCTTTGCCCTTATATAGGGGGACTATTATGCCAGTCTTCCAGTCATCGGGTGCACTCCCCTTCTCCCATGCTAGTTTGCACATTTTCCATACCCATCTATCACTATCTCACCACCATACCTCAACATTTCCCCACACACTCCATCTGTTCCTGGTGCTTTCCCCAACTTCACTCTTTTCATGGCTTCCCACACTTCTGACCTCCTGATCCCCACCTCCACCTCCTCCTCCACTACTTCTCTTCTTCTCCCTCCCATACCATATCCAGCTATGTTTGCTGGCTCTTCATTCCTTACATTTAGCAACTCACTGAAGTACTCCCTCCATCTTTCGACTCTCTTGCTTACATACATACATACATAACATTTTAAGACTGAGTGTTCCACACATAAGTGCAGTTTCAGTCTCTTGTCCTAATGGCGGCGTTCCAGGCAACCCTGTTAAGGGCTGCTTCACTTGTCAAGTTCTTGGATTTGAGATCGGCGCGTATAGTCCGATCCCAGGTCTTCCTCGGTCCACCCCTTGGTGCAGCTCCCTCCACAATCACAGACCTGCATTTTGTCACCCAATTTTGTTCATCCATTCTCTCCACATGTCCATACCATCCCAGTCTACTTGTACGCATCACCTCGCTAATACTCTTTATACCTAAACGTCTCCTCAGCTCAACATTTGTTATTCTATCCTGTAGCCTGGCCCCACACATCCATCTCACCATTCTCATCTCATTACGCTCCATTCTGTTGACATCCTCTACTTTAACGGCCCATGTTTCTGAGGCATACGTCATTGCACTTCTAACACATGAGGCATACACCTTTCCCTTCAGGGGGAGAGGCATTCTTTTCATGGTCAGGATTGGCATCAATTCTCTGAACTTCCCCCAGCCACACCTAATTCTAGCAACAGTGGCAGCCTCGGCCCCACCACCGGCAGAGATGGTATCTCCTAGGTAACAAAACTTGTTCACCAGCTCCAAAGACTCATTTCCAAAATTCACAGCCACAGGATCATCACTTAACACAAGCTCGCCTTTGCACACTACGCACTCAAATTTCTCTATTTCTGACTTATCCTTCGGCAGGGGCCCCTTTATTCTACTACAGCGCTTACTCCCATGGTGTACCCAACATCGACAGATGCTACATTGAATTGAGTTAACGCCCACTCCCTTTCCACACACTGCACATGGGTATGCACCGCTCTTTTCCACATTGCCTCGTCTCAAACTACAATGCATAACCTTGGTTTTGTTAATATTGACTCTTAAACCCTTGCTCGCCATGCCCTCTCTCCACTTTCTGAATTTGGCCTCAGCATCCTGCATACTGTCAGCTATTAGGACTAAATCGTCTGCATAAAACAGTTCCAACGGGAGTCCGCCTCTAAAAACTCTAGACAGCGCCTCCAAGACCATAATAAAGAGGAGGGGGCTTAACACTGAACCCTGATGGACTCCAACACGGACTGCGAATTCATCACTCAGTACACCTTTCACCCTCACCGAACTTCGCGAATCCTCATACATCTTCATTATCACACGCACCAGCCACTCTTCCACACCAAGTTTCCTCATAGCCCACTGTACAACATCTCTAGGTACCCTATCAAAGGCCTTCTCCAGGTCCACAAACACAAAGTAAAGATCCCTGCCTTTTAGTAGGTATCTTTCCTGCATCTGCCTGACTATGAAGATAGCATCGGTTGTACCACGTCCTGGCATAAAACCAAACTGCATATCATCAATAGAGATGCTTTGCCTGATCAAACCCTCAAGGACTCTCTCACAGACCTTCATGATTTGGTCAAGCATTTTCAGGCCCCTATAATTTCCTCTATCTAGCGCATCCCCTTTTCCTTTGTATATATTTACTATTACACTTTTGAGCCAATCCTCTGGGATTTTCTCATCTTTAATAATGGTGTTTATCAACTCAGTGACTAAGTTTACACCAATCTCCCCTGAGGCTTTTATCATCTCAGCGACAATGTCGGAGCAACCTGGAGCTTTACCGTCCTTCATTTTATTGATTGCGTCGCTCACTACAGCTGGTGCTATCAAAGGAGGGGGCCCAGATATTGGTTTTTCGATACTAAGCTGTTCCTTATCCCATTCAAACTCTACATTTAGCAATCGTTCATAGTGTACCTTCCATGCTTCTCTGATTTCATTTTCTGCATACACAATCTTCCCATTATCATCTCTAACACACTGTTCACCTATAATATCCCTACTGTCATTTTTAACTCGCCTAGCTAGGTTGAAGATCCCATTGGGATTGTCAGTGTTACACACTTGTTCGAGGACCAGGTCCTTAATGCGATTTTTAGCATTGTAAATAACTCTTTTGGCAGTTCGTTTAGCTGCCTGGTATTCCTCCCTGCTGCCTCCTTTCTTCCATGCTTTGAAGCATCTCCTTTTCTCTTTCACAGCATGTTCTACCTCATCGTTCCACCACCAAGAGGTCTTATTCCTGGGGTGACCCTTTGTTTTCCCACAGACTTTGTCAGTGGCAGCGATAAGGCTATGCTTAAGAAAGTTCCATTGGCTATTTACATCGTTAGGCCTAGCTTCCTTATTTCTATTCATTTCCTCCAGTTCATTATGAAACCTATCCCTAACTTCCTTGTCCTTCAGCAGCCACACTTTCCTTTTGGGTATGTAAACCTTCTTGCGCTTAGGATCTCTGTATAAGCTCATGTCGCACACAAGTAGCTTATGCTGGGGGATACATTCTTCGCTTCTCGGCTATCATTCTCCCATTCTTATCTTTCACACCCTTACTGTTTCCCTTGCTACCTTCCCTAACTTTCTTGACTTCTTTCCAGAACAGTTTCTTACTCTCCCTCCATTTTACACTCAGATTCCTTCCAAATTCCTCATCTACTCTTCTCTTACTTTCCTTCACTACTCTCTTCACCACCCTCTTACTCTCCACGTACCTCGCTCGTTTCTGTCTCTCGGAATCTTCATTCCCTCTACTACCCAACCACTCTCTATATGCTTTCTTCTTTTCTTCCACAGCTATTCTTACCTCTTCTGTCCACCATGCTGTACCTTTCACTCCCCTCCCTCTTCTCCTCACTCCACACACCTCCTCACATTTTTTTTTTTTTTTTTTTTTTTTTTAAGAGACAATGAACGGAGGAAGGAAAAACACAGATAAAACAAAAAGGTCCATGTGCCTAAAGGCATCCTCCATTCATAAAATGTTTGTAACAACTGGATTTAAACATTTGTTGATTGTAAGTTTGTGGAAAGCAATTCGAGGGAAGTGAATTCCAAAGAGTAGTAGCTCTGGGGATAAATGAATTCTGATAAGCAGAAGTTCTGCATTGTGGAGGAGAAAGTGTAAATTCATGGGCGCTCTCAGCTGCCCTAGTTCTACGGGGAAAGATGTGGAGAGGCGGCACAATTGAAGCAAGTTCCTCGGAACAATTGCTGTGAAAATATCTGTAGAATAATGCAAGGGATGCAACGTTTCTTCGTATGGCTAATGTAGGAAGGTCCTGTGTGATTGCAGGGTTATTGATTAATCTAATAGCTTTATTTTGAATTTTGTCCAACTGCCTCAATGCAACCACTCCACTTCCACCCCACAGAGGTGAACAGTAATCCATCTGAGAGCGCACATGACTTTTATATATTACGACCAACTGCTCGTCAGTGAAGAATTCTCGAACTCTGTACAGGAGTCCCAGTTTTTTAGAGGCATTCTTAGCAATGCTTCTAACATAATGTGTCCAGCTCAAGTTAGTAGTTAATGTTACACCGAGAATGTCAATACTAGGGGAAGTGGGAATATTTACATCATTAAAAAATATATGGGAGTCAGTGAGATTCTGTCGGTTAGAAAATTGAATGTACTTGGTTTTCTGTGCATTAAAGGAAACATGCTGCACAGATCTCATCCTTAAACACCTTGCTCATCTCCTCCACTTCCTCCATAACTTCCAGGTCGAACCCACCTAGTCGTCTTTCCACTGCTCTCCTGTACTCCTCCCTGACTTCCTCCTCCTGCAACCTCTCCACCCTCCTCACCCTCCTCTCGCCTCCCTCCAGCTCTCCTCACCCACTTCTTTTGTATCTAAACCTTAGCTACCACTACATAATGATCAGACAGACCCCCTCCAATACCCCTATACACCCTAGCATCCATCACAGATTTCTTCATTCGTTCATCCACACATACATAATCAATCAATGACTTTCGTTCCACCACTGTCTTATCCTTCATCATCAACATCCGTTTCCACGTGTACCTGTGGATCATTCTGTGTCGGAAGAAGGTGTTGGCTATCCACAGCCTCCTCCCCACACATACGTCCACAAGTGCACTACCATTCCCATTCACCTCTGATGGGACCCCCCACCCTCCCACCACTCCCTCAACTTTCCTATCACCCACCTTACCATTCATATCCCCAATCAGAAATATTCTTTCGTTCTTGTCAAACTTCTCCAGGCACGCCTCCACATTCATCCAGAACTCCTCTTTCTATCTTTCAAGTATATCCTCTGTCGGGGCATACACGCATACAATCACCCACGTTTGTATTCCTACTTTCATTCTCACCCACACAATCCTTGAACCCACAGATCCATACTCTCTTACACATTCCTTCCATTTGCTACTTACAAACAAACATGCACCTTCTCTCGCTGTTCCTTCACTCACTCCAGCACACACACCCATTCCACACTCCCACTCTCTCACATCTGAACCTTTCCATTTGGTCTCTGTCATTCCACATGCATCCAGCCTGGCATTCACTAACACTTCCAGAACCTCTCTCTCGTTTATGCCACTAACATTCCACGTAGCCATTCTCAGAATGTCCGAAGGCATGTCCTTAATCGGTCGTGGTTCGTCAACGTTGGTTCCGTCCGCATCCGAGGCGGTTCGCTTGTTTTTCTTTGCTTAGATATTTTTTCCGGGTGGGGGTCGCAAGCCCACCGACCCAACCTCTTTAGTCGCCTCTTACGACACGCAGAAGGCACATGGGGCATATTCTATTCCCTAACCCCCAGGGGGGGTTAGGGAACATCCCATTTAGTGGGTGTGCACATCCCATAATGCAATTACTTCACAGTCTGGACACGACCTCTATGCTAACTTGCAAAAGAGTTCACTTTTTCAATTTGTACAATCTCCGACCCGTGGTAATAATGTGCTTGACCTTGTACTCGCAACAAAAGAAGAATTAATAGAGAATTTGAATGTTGGTGATGAATTCAGTAACAGCGACCATCGTACGATAACTTTCACTTTAAAGTTTACTAGTAACAAATCAAATAGCAGCATTGAGAAAGTCCCTAATTTCAAGAAGGCAAATTTTCATAAACTTAAATCAAAGCTTAAAGAAACTGACTGGAGCTTTCTGACTAACAATAACGACATAAATACATTTTGGGAGTGTTTCACAACCACTTACCTTAACCCATGGGGCCCAGGGGGCCTCATATGAATTTTGGTAAAATCAACTTCATAATTCAGTAGCTACTGATTGAGACCACCTAGAGCAGTCAATGTTTTTGCAAATTGTAGAACTTTTTGTTGTCTGTAGAATGCCGTAGAAATGACGTCGCTACAACGCGTGATTGCCGAGTTCCGATGATTATAGCGGCGATTTTTATTTGACCATTTTGCCTCATATGAGGCCTCCCGGATCCCAAGGGTTAAGGCAGTGCAAGACTGCATACCATCGAAAATACAGCGTCCAGGCCATAATGATAAGCCCAAATGGTGGAATAAAGATATTTCAAACTGTCTGCTTGCTAAAAAAATTGGCTAATGATAGATTAAAATCCTCACAAAATGACGAAGAACGGGTGAAATTTGTAGAGCTACGACGCAAAGCCAAAAAGTTAATTAAGCAAAGTAAAAAGACCCTGGAGTTACATATTGCAAATCAAAGTAAAACAAACCCGAATGAATTCTATAGTTATATCAGAAAGAAAAAAGTAGTTACTTCAACTGTTGGACCGTTAGTCGATGAAAATGGAGAATACACCAAAGACGAAGTAGAAATGAGTAATGCCCTCAATACCTTCTTTGCATCAGTTTTTACAATCGAAGACCTCAGTGATATCCCTACACCATCGCCGATTCAGATTGATAATTCAGATGTTCTAAGCAATATCACCGTTACAGAGAGAGAAGTATTGAATTGTTTAGATAAACTCAAAGTAAATAAAACGCCTGGACCTGATACAATCTCGCCTAGAGTTCTAAAGGAAGCTAAGGATGAGCTCTCCAAACCACTGACATTGCTATTCAATGAATCCTTGCAGTCTGGGACTATGCCTGATCAGTGGAAGCTAGCCAACGTAACACCGATATTAAAAAAAGGCAGCAAATCCCTACCCAGTAACCATCGTCCAATTAGCTTAACCTCAATTGTATGTAAAATGCTAGAAACGGTCATAAGAGACAAACTCGTAAATCACTTAGAGGCAAATAACTTACTTAAAGATACTCAACACGGCTTTCGTAAAAAACGTTCCTGTTTTACAAACCTCTCGAGGACAGTGTCCACCTGGCCAGGCTGAGATGCGGACACCATCCAGCTCTCCTGAGCTATCAGAAGAGACTGGATGACTCCGTTGTCGACGCCTGCCCGGGATGTAACACAGCACCCCATACCATTAAACACATCATAGTAGACTGCATTTCACACAACCACTTACGCCAACAACACAAGTGGTGATGGGCTGGTCTATCAGAGTGAGAACTGAGCGATCTCTGCCATACCCATAGCTTACTCTGACTGTTCCTTTAACTTATATATTTTCTAGATCTCAAGTGACGGCGTCTTTTCCATGGATTGACCCTCCAATCTACCAAGATTGGAAGCCAAAGCGTCACATTTTTCCCT
This sequence comes from Paralithodes platypus, assembly GCA_032716605.1. NCBI lineage: Eukaryota > Metazoa > Arthropoda > Malacostraca > Decapoda > Lithodidae > Paralithodes > Paralithodes platypus. The sequence continues at coordinate 15,197,680 of CM064571.1, forward strand.
TGCCCCTCAACTTTCTCTTCATAATTGCTGAGGGGCACAGGGCCCTGGGTGGGGCTTTTGTTTCCCGGGCGTTTCCACACCCTCCTCAGCTCCCCGCCATGGAGTGGCTTCGGTCACCCAGGCTTTATTGTGGTCGGCAGGGAGGGTTCTGTGGGGGCGCTCGGTTATGGCCTTGGAATTGCTCGGGGCCTTGGGGCTGTTCGGCCAGGCAGCTTGGGGAACAACAACAACAACAACAACACAATCTACACTCAATGAGAGCTCTGTGGGAAAGCCCGATCGTGGCCATGGCCTTCCTCAGGGACTCGGGGCTGTTCGGCCAGGCAGCTTAGGGAACAAGAACAAGAACAACAACAACAAACCTCTTAAGACTTCTTCCACGATATCCTCAACTTCTACGATGATAGTAAAGCTGTAGATATTATATACCTTGATTTTCAAAAGGCCTTTGACAAAGTTCCCCACAAACGTTTACTGCTAAAACTAAAAGCGCATGGAATACAAGACGGTGTGTTGAAATGGATAGAAAATTGGCTCAGCGACAGAAAGCAAAGAGTAGTTATAAACGGTAAGGCATCTAAATGGACCAATGTAAGTAGCGGGGTACCCCAGGGATCGGTACTAGGACCAATTCTCTTTCTAATTTACATCAACGACATAGATGAGGGTCTCACCTGTACAATCTCAAAATTTGCTGACGATACAAAAATTGCAAATAGCGTACTCTCAAAAGAACAAGTTGACGATATGTAACACAATCTAGATAAATTGTCATGTTGGGCCCAAATTTGGCAAATGAGTTTCAATGCGGATAAATGTAAAGTACTACATATCGGATACCTAAATGAGAAAGCAAACTATTCGATGAATGGCACTCAGCTTAAGAATGTAAACAGAGAAACCGATCTGGGAGTAACAATATCGAGTAACCTAAAACCGAGTCAACAATGTTCAGAAGTTGTTAAGAAGGCAAACAAAATAATTGGCTTTATAGGCAGGTCATTTGAGCATAAATCCAAAGAAGTTATCCTAACCCTTTACAATTCCTTAGTCCGCCCTCTTCTGGAATACTGCGTTCAATCCTGGTGCCCTTATTACCAAAAAGATATAAACAAGCTAGAACGAGTTCAACGTAGAGTTACCAAAATGATACCTAGCCTAAAGAACAAACCATACGAAGAGCGTCTTGGAGAATTAAATCTATTTCCTTTAACCCAGCGCAGAGTAAGAGGTGACTTAATTCAAGTGTTCAAAATCGTCAAAGGCATCGACATTATGAACTGTAGTAAGTACTTCACTATCGACCAATCTAATTACACGCGGGGAAACGGTTGCAAAATTATTGGTAAATCTTTTAACTCACACGAATCTAAGAATTTCTTCTTCAATCGAGTTGTCAACTTGTGGAATGGGCTTCCCCCGAGACGTTATAGACTGCAGCACCGTTGATTCATTTAAACTCCGCTTAGACAAATATCTCGCATCAAACCCGCGACTGACTGCGTTTGTAAATGAATAACTTTATTTTATCCCCCCCTCAGTTACTAACCCATCCGTCCCCTACTAACTTCCTAATCCTGCCACAGACATTAGTTCCAGGGCAGTAGTTCCCTTTCCAATGTTCCCTTACCCACTCTAAACCACTGTTTGGACACTTGATCCTCAGTGTTTTGGAGGACAAGCAGCCTAGAAGGGTCACTAGATCTGTTGTTGCTTGATTTCCTTTGTACTGTATAATGGAGAAGAAGGTGAGGGTGGCTGACTAGTGTACCCACATTGGCATCTTCAGCTGGATGACTCTCGTACGTCTTTCGATTTGTTGTGTGTGTACGTGATTTTCATTCATATCCAGTGGATTTATATATTGAGGATTTTCGGAAGTGAGTGTTAACTATTATCCAAAGACCTTCGGAAGTGAGTATTTGCCCATTATCCAATAATAGGGTCAGTAAGGGAAAATTATGATTTTACCCCCTGCTGTCTACATAGATGAGGATTTCAATAAATCCTTCGGGGGTGAGGGGGGGGGGGGGGCTTGCCCCCCCCCTCAACGTATTCTGCATCCCACGGCAAACGGTTATAGCCAAATACAGCTTATTTTTCGTCTTATATCCTCTTTGACCCCTCATTTTCCCTGATACTCATAGCCCTCCCCACTAGTGGGGGGCATATTTTTAGACTGTTGGATAATGGGTAAATACTCATTTCAGCTCTTCTTCAGTATATGAGAACAATGTATCTGAAAGAAAAATGCAAAACAAAATAAAATTAGTTGCTGAAATCACTGTTGGTCCAAAAAGTAACCTTTACCGAAAAAATCGCTGTCAAAATAGACGCAAACTAAATCATGGCGATCGACAAATGTAAACATGACGGCGGCGGGGGAGGTGTCAGACGCTTGCAATCATGTTCCCATCTATTTTGAATGCCATTGGATACAATAATATGTTGAGGGCCCCCCTCCCCCCCCCCATGACATATTGTCATCATCATATATATTGCCAGCAGGGGGCAAATAACCGAAAAAAAATCGCCGTCAAAATAGACGCGAAGTTAACCGTGGCGATCGCCTTATGAAAACATGACGACCGTACGCCGGAATCTACATCCATCCCAAAGGCAACCCAGTCTGAGCTGTTAGCCTGTTACAATGCACATTGCATGTCATGGAAAAATGATGCTAAACCATTGTACAGTGTGTATGTATGTATTGCTATTGGGAGTGCTCGAAAAACTGCACCAATGCATTATCAAGGGTACGAAGGTATCCTAGATTAAAACTGTTAAATGATAAATATAAATACAATCATATCCCTGCCAAATGTCAATCAAGGGAGTGCATGGCGTGAGAAACTGCACCAATGCATCATCAAATGTATGAAGGTGTCCTTAGAAAGGCTTAGGTAGTAGGCTAGCTGTTGATATAGGCTAAAGATAAAAATACAATCTATCATCAAAGGTACGAAGGTGTCCTTAGATAATAGGCTAGCTGTTGAAAGATAAATAAAAATATAATCAAGTAGGCCTAAACAAAAATATGTTAACCCACATTTAGCCTAGGCTAGGCCTATTTATAGATTTTTCATAAAAGAGCTACATAGCCTAACGAGCACAGACTAGGACTACAGTACCTATAAGTCTAGACCTAGGAGGTGACATTTAAAGAAATAATAGGCCTAATAATAATAATAATAATAAAAAAAAAATAAAAATACAAAAAATAATAATAGGCCTAATAATAAAAATAATAATAATAGCCTAGTTCTTAAAGCTAGCGCATGCTAAGCCAGCTAAGCTAAGGATAGCAAAATAAGGCCGATTAGGTGTAGGCCTATTTCCATTGGGGTCCTGTACTACTACCCTATCCCCTTGCTCATGAGGGACGGTAACGACTCTGTGCTTGTGAAAAACCTTTAATGTGCCGAGCGTGGGCGCAGGGCGCGATCCTGGGTCCTGGGACCTTCTGGGAATCTGGGTGGAAGTCCAAGACGCTAGTCAGTAGTCACTACACCAGCAAGCCGCTGGTATGACTTTTTAATTATTAAAGAAGACGGTAAGAGTTGTGTTATCGGGCGTACCACTACCCGACCGACATACAACATAGCCTAAATCATCTATTTAGTAGTAGCCTCTACGTTCCAACGTAGAGCTTATACTATGACGATGTAATCTGCTTCGCTCTAGAGCGGCAATTATCGTATACCCATAGCGCGAATTAAATCGATAACATCTAGAGTTGCACCTTACTCTCTCTACTAGGTACGTTGTACATACTTTTGAGGTCTTTTGAATAGAAAAAAGAAACGAGAAAGAAAAGAAAAAGTTGTCGACTAGGCCATTCCATCTGGCTCTTCACACCGCTGTCAGGGGCGTACCTTCTAACCCGTTCCGGATTAAAGGGCATCTCTTTCGCGCTACCACTCGGGTGCACACGTGTTTTTTGTAGTGCTCCGTCATTTTGGTGCCTTCCACTCCTATCTTCGTCACCTTTGGTGAGTTTTGGGCCTTTAATTGGCGCCTGGATTTATAGATAGATGATCCGTGTTGTAGGCACAACGTAAAATGGGCACTCAGGTGTTTTATTCGAGTGTTTGCGTTGAAAGTGGAGGTCTCTCATGTTTTCAGCCCTCTGCGAATGCGTGTCTTTGGACGCCGCTAGTGTTTTTTTTTTTTTTTTTTTTTTTTTTCTATGTGATTGAGGGAGGCAATAACTGCTATAGCGAGTGCCTCCCCCATAGTTGAAAGAGTGACAGGGCCAAAATCAAGGGACGTTCGAGCCAAAATGCCTGGACACACGGAGTTTGAAGCAATTTAAGTCATAGGAAGAGGGAAAGACTGATTCTGGGAGAGAGTTCCAGAGCTCAGCTGTTGAGTAGAAGAAAGTTTGAGAGTAACATTCACTCTTGGGTTGGAGAGTTGCACAGAGTAGGGGTGGGATTGAGTTGCAAGACGGGTACCACGTGCCCTACGTAAAGGAGGTGGTATGCACTGGGATAGCTCTGAGGAACACTGATTATTATAGTAGCGATAGAATAGCGAGAGAGATGCAACATTGCGGCGGAGAGAGAGAGATTGCAGAGAGTTGGTGAGTGGACGGGAGTTAATGATACGAAAGGCCTTCCTTTCAACTTTGTCTAGGAGAGCAGTGTGAGAGGAACCTCCCCACACATGTGAACAATACTCAATACAAGGGTGCACTATGCCCCTGTACAGAGCAAGAAGCTGTGCAGGGGAAAAGAACCCCCTAAGGCGGTTGAGCACACCCAGCTTCTGGGAGGCTGCCTTAGCAAGACTGGTAATATGGTCCTTCCAGAGGCCTTTAAAGGCCTTTGCCTTATATTGCTTTTATTTTCTTTGCGGTGACTTTAGTTTAGGTTTTGATAGGTTCTATTCATTTAGGGCTTCTTGTCACTTACTTAGTTTCTGACTTACGCGCATTTTTTCGGTAGCTAGGCTAACTTCGGTGTTTCGGGTGATGGTATGGTGGGGGGCGCCGACCCGGGTTGTCAATTGCCCCAGGTTGGTCTTTTGTGTTGCACTCACACCTCTTTGGGTGTGAGGTTGCTAGTAGCGCCCTTCTTTTTCAATTTTTCCTTTTGCCTAGTGCCGTTTAGGCTCCCTTTCTGTTGGATGGCCTAGCCTCCGGGGGGCTTTTTGTCGTTCGATTCTGTTGCAGCCCGTGGGGTTGTCCTTGGACCCCCTTTCTCATTGTGGGGTTCGCACCAGTTTTCTGACTACCTCTGGCTTTCCAGATCCCCAATTTGTATTCTACATTTTCATTAAGGCTCAAGCAGACGTGACACTTCTCCTTTACATTACTTTCTGTATTAAGTGTCGTCGGTGAGTGACGCTTCGGTCCTCTGTTACTTGGACCTGGCTCGCCGCTCCGCTCTGGAGCGTCGGTCTTACCGCTCCAGGGCGAGCGTCTGGCACTCGTCGCATGTCTTTTTTCACTTGGACCTGCCCTAGCCCTCAGACTTTTAATATGGTGTTCGCCGCTCCGCCCTGGGGCGTCGGTATTCCCGCTCCTGGGCGTGCTTTGGTAACTGCTTCTGGTCTGTCCCTCTTCGGCCCCGCTCTAGGTCGGTCTTTGTACCGCCCTCGAGCATGTGTTTGGCCGCTCTGGACCGGGCGTGAGTCCGCTATATCTTGCTCCCGCTCAAGCATGACCGCCCCGCCCTAGATCGGTGGTTTTCCCCGCTCCAGGTCGGTTCGTTTGTTTTTTTAGCTGGCTCTCTTCTTGGTGTCTTCCCCCGCTCTGGGTCGGTTCTACTCGTCTCTGAGGTGCCTTGGTAAGGTTCTGGTGGCTGTGGCCCGCTCTGGAGCGTCTTGATGTCCGCTCCAGAGCGTGTTGCCCCCGCCCTAGGGCGCGGGTTCTTCCCCCACTCTGGGTCGGTCCTACTCGTCTTTGTGGTGCTGGTGGCTGTGGCCCGCTCTGGAGCGTATCGGTGTCCGCTCCAGGGCGTGTGTTTCACGCTTTTTTGGCTGTCCTGTTGTCCCGCCCCAGACCGGAGGGTCCCTTGATGGTCCGCTCCTCTCTGGGTTTGGGTTGAGGAGTGCATTGCTACTTGTCCATGCCTGTTGGTGCACCGGTTCTGGTGTTTAATGCTCTTCTCCTTTTTTCCCCAGGCTGTGCTACGCTACACTTTGGGTGCTCTCCTGTGCCTCCCTCGCTTCCGCCTAGGCCTACAGGTAATGTCGCCTTCTTTGTTCACCTGGTTGGGGTTTACATTGGGGGGGGGGGGATCTACACTCTCCGTTATGCAGCGGAGGTTTATTTCTCAAGGTCTAGTGAGCGCTTTTGGGCGTCTCCCTGCCCTTGTGATCGGTTTACCTTGCGACTTTCTTATTTTTGTCTAAAGTGGTGTCTTATTGGCCTTCGTCCTTCCTTGGGGTTTTTCAAGGGGGTGGGGGGTTATTATCCTTGTCTGGGGAACGCTACAGCTTCAAGGGTAGGGGCCACTCGCGGGTGGTTTTCTCCCCTTTGTGCCTGTCTCTGTTTTTTAAGGGATTCTTATGTCTACTTGTCATTTTACCTACCTGTTTGGTGGCTCAAGACTGGTTTTTTCTTCCGGTTGCAGGTGTGATGCCGCTCCCTCTCTGCACCAGGCGGGGATGTGGTAAGCCTGTGGTCAGTCCCGACCATCTGGAATGCCCTACCCACGTGGCTTGTTACTCCAGGTATGGTTATTCTCCCAGGAGGTGCGGCCCTTGCCTCATTAATGTCATGGCGGCGGAGGCTGCGGCGCGCCTCCTGACTACGTGGGAGGGAATTTCCCGATATGTTGGAAAGACCCTACACCGCATCCCTCACTTCAAGGACGAGGATGTTCGGCTCCTGCTCCGCCTTCCTTCTGTTCATCCGTCAGGGCTCCAGGCCGCCCTTCCTCAAGTGCCTCCCGCCTTCCTTCTGTTCATCCGTCAGGGCTCCAGGCCGCCCTTCCTCAAGTGCCTCCTGCGGACCTCTCGTCGACATCTTTAGACCGCGGAAGTCTCCACCTTCACCTGTTCGGCCGTCAGGGTCGACTACCTTTAGGGCGAAGCGCACTGTACCACCTGTGCCTCGTGTTGTGTCCCCTCACTTTGCCCCACCTCAGAAGACTACCCACGACTTGAACAGGGAGATTGAGGCGTCTCAGGCTGCGAGACATCAACCTGTTCCTCCCCCGCCTGCCAACACATCGTCGCCTGCACCACGGCTGGTCTCCTTGTTTGGTCCGGCCGTTAATGTGCACGCCCCGCCTCTGTCCCCTCTGGGGTCCCCGGGTCCTGTCGATCCGGCGTTTCGCTGTGCCCAGTCCTCTACTATGGGTTGTGATACATCGCCTCCTCCGGCAGTGCCAGACGCCGGTGAGGACGAGTGGACTGACGTGGAGGAGGATTTTGAGGATCCTGAGGACTTCGACAGGGGCGTTTGGATGAAGCCTGAGGAGGACGCTGACGTAGTTGTCTTGGAGGACTCCTCTCGTCCGGATCTGCACTATACGCCTCTCCCTCGCTTCCCTGCTCAGAGGTCTCGGCTGCGCGTCGACGTGTCGACTTCCCCTGAATCGACGTCGCCTGATCGCTCGGCCGCAGCCCCTGAGTGGCTCGAGGCTTTCAACTCCCTCAAGGAGGAGAACTGTGCCATGTTTGGGGCTTTGCAAGCAACCCTGGAACGGCTTACTGAGGCTATGGTTAAGCCTCCTCAGCTTCCTACGGTGGTTCCTGTTGTTACCCCTCTTCCTCCATTTGAAGATCTGCTGCCTACTGGCCCAGCAACCCCTGTGGTGGCGGCCCCGGCTCTGCCTGCGCCTGCCCCCTCTCCGTCTTTTGTTGTGCTGCCTGGGAGCGGGCTGGGGATGGTTGGCCAACCCGTTAGTGTTCCCCCATTGTCTAAGTTTAAGATCCCCAAACGTGTCCTCCCTTCTTTGTATGGCGAGCCTGCGTCTTGGCAGAATGTGGTGGCTACTCGCCCAGACCTTGCCGCCACTCATGCACGGGGTGAACGGCCGGTTGCTGAAAATTGGGCTATCCAGATTAGTGCTAAAGGTGTCTTCAGAGCTCTGACTCCGGACGGCCTAGTCCCAGAGGTCGATATCTGGCCTCACCCCAGGTCGGATATGCATTTTTTTACGTACCGTCCTAGGGTATCTCCCTCTGGGTCTACACGTTTATGGTCGGACTACACCCGCCATGACATCTTAGCTGATGCGCCCGCTCTGTCAGCCATTGCCGGTCTTCCTCTGGTTAAGAGTGCTCGCGATGCTGAAGGCAACGTCATGCTCGAGCTCACCAATCTTGAGGACGGGCCGTGGGATCGATGGCTGACGGAAGGGGTTGATTTTGGCGTCAGGTCGGCTTGTTTCTCTCCCGCCGCCTGACAACACTTTTGTGTCTGGGCTAGTCCTGTCATCATCCGGGGTCTCTTTCAAGTATTGGTCATGGCTGAATGCCCCTAAGATTGTGTTAGACCGGTTGCCCTCGTCTTTCTTCGTGCCCTCGGAGAAGAGTGCCCTGGATCGGGATCACCGGCTCCGGCAACGCGCCGTTCGCTTGCTCTCCACCCTCCTTCTGCAGTTCCAAATGGCGAGGATTCACCTCAGGCTTCTTGAAGCCGAGCCGGCTGGTGACCTCAAGAAGGGTTGGGAGATCTTGCGGCGCGTGCAGCTGCAGCTCGCCCTGAACTCGGTGGGTGACCTTCAGGGTGCCGTCCATGAGGCTGCTAGGTGTCGGCAGTCTCTGAGGGTGGCCTTCTGTAAGAAGGCGCCCTCAGATATCAGGACTAAGCTGCTCCTCTCTGAGCTCGCTACTCAGGGTCTCTTCTCCGATGGTGCGTGGCAAGAGGCTTACCTCTTTGCGACTGCGGGATGTGTTTCTGGGGCGTCGCTTCCTCCCAGGGTCGTGGGAGGAAGGCCGGTCCGCCTAAGGGACGCCAGCCTAGGCGAGGTGCCGTCGATGGGCGACGCCAAGGGGGCTGGGGACGGGCCTTGCGCCTTTATGTCCGCCGCTCGCCTCTTCGCCCATCTCGTCAGCTCGCCATTGAGGCGAGTGTTGAGGCTCACACAAGGAGCCCCTACCGGCTTCTTTTGCCCCCACTATCGGCAATGGCCTCGCCGATCGTGGGTGCGTCGGGTGGTGAAGCGGGGTCTGTCCTGGAGGCGGCGGTCACGGCCTCCTCTCAGACGTCCTCCCCGACATCGGCACATCTCTCCAGATGTGGCCAAAGTTATCTTGTCGATGCTCGAGAATGGGATTGTTCGGGAGGTCTCCCCGCTCAAGCGGGTCTTCCTCTCCCGTGTGTTTCTGGTCCTGAAGAAGGACTGCGATGCGATGAGACCGGTGGTCGACCTGTTGTGCCTAAATTTGCATATCGTGAACGACCGCTTTAGGATGCTCACTATCAGTCAGGTGCGGTTGTCCCGGCTGCTGGGTGATACCCCTGGATCTCAAGGACGCATACTGGCATGTACCGATTGCTCCTCGGTTCCAGTGCTATCTGGCGGTCCAGCTGCACGAAAGGGTGTTCACATTCGACAGGCTGCCCTTCGGTCTCAATATCGCACCACGCGTCTTTACGAAACTCGTCAAGCAGGCTCTGACTCCTCTGCTCCGTCTGGGGATTCAGATCCTGTTTTACTTGGACGATTGGCTCATCTCCGCAGACTCTCCCACTCAATGTGCACAACACACTCTCCTTGTCATCCAACACATCACACGTTTAGGTTTCAAGGTAAACATTCCCAAGTCGTGCCTCACCCCGTCGCAAGACGTGACGTGGGTGGGCCTGGACTGGGACATGGCGAGCGCGACCGCCAGACAGAGTCAGGTGAACGCATCGAAGATTCGAAGGAAACTTTTCGCTGCATTACACTCGGTCTCCATCACCAGGAAACTCTGGGACTCGTTGATCGGGTCGCTCAATTGGGCGTGTCTGACCATTCCCCTAGGGAGGCTCAGGATCAAACGCCTGATTCAACTGGGCAACAAGGCATTCCCACTGTTGCCTCCACATCGGCTTTGGCCGATTCCGCGCTCGATCCATTTACTTTTGACACACTGGGTTGTTCGGGGCAAGCTCGCGAGAGCTGTGCCTTGGACTTCGCCCCCGCCGACCATCTGGATAGACACCGATGCGTCGAGCGAGGTGGGATGGGGCTACCAGTCAAACATGGGTCACCAAAACCAAGGCAGGTGGTCAGGTCTCACTCACCTACACATAAACGTCTTGGAACTGTTAGTCCCGTTGTTCTTCCTGCGGGATCATGGGCACGCCCTTCTGGGCAGGTCGGTAGCCTTCAGGATGGACAACATGACTACAGTTCATTGCATATAGAAACAGGGCTCCTCCAGATCCGCGGTGCTTCAGGATCTGGCGGAGAAACTGTTTTTTCAGGCAGATCGTTACAACATTACACTGCATGCAACCTACCTGCCCGGGTCTGCCAACCTGTGGGCGGATGCTCTGTCTCGGGGACGGAGCACCCAGGTAGAATGGTCATTCAAACAAACCGTACTCGACGGCCTGGCAGCCTCCTGGGGTGTTCCGCAGGTCGACTTGTTCGCTTCTCATGAGACGACCAAGTTGCCTGTGTTCCTGACCCGCTGGATTCGCACTCCAGCGGGGGGACCGGACGCTTTCAGCGAGGAATGGAACAGGTGGCAGTCACTGTACGTGTTTCCGCCACCCGACGCACTTTTGATGTGCAAGGTCCTCCATAGGCTGAGAGAGTACCAGGGCAAAGTTTGGTTGATCGCGCCCCTCTGGCCGGCCCAAGCCTGGTACGCTCAGCTGAAACGATGGTGCCCGGATCCCGTGTCTCTGTCGGTCTCAAGCTTCCACTTGGGGTAGTTTGGAGACCTAGGGACCTCGTTGGCATTCGCATCGTGGATGTTTGTGAGGCGGGGTGGCTCCCCTTGTTTGGACGATCATTAACTGACAAATTCACTCTACATTGGACACCATCTACATGGAAGATATATGAATCTCACTGGCACAGCTATACTTCTTGATTACACACCTCTTCACAGACAACTCCATCGGTGGCACTTGTTTTTCACTACCTCAATTATTTATTTGAGGAGCGTCGCTACATGTACAACACTGTTAGGAACCACCTGTCTGCCATTCGTGAGCCTTTTGAGACCCTCACAGGGTTGGTCGTTCCTCAGAAAGAACTAGAGTTCTTCATGCGAGCCTGCTTTCGGCTCAGACCACCCCCGTGTCAGATTCCCCCTCAGTGGTCTCTGGCGGCGGCTCTCAATAGGCTCTCGTCTGCGGCCTACACTCTTAACCCCACACCTGACAGATTACTTGACAAGACACTGTTTCTTCTAGCTTTAGCTACGGGTGAGGGGGTCTCGGAGTTGGCTGCCATGTCTCGGGCCCAGAACTGTTTGCGTTTTGCTCCCATCCTCGGGTCGGTAACTTTGGCTCCGTCTGTTCATTTTGTTGCTAAGAACGAACGAGAGGCACACATGTTTAAGCCTTTCACGGTCCCCGCTCTTAAGAGCGGCCATCGTCATCACACGTTGTGCCCTGTTCTATCACTTCATTCTTATGTTCATTCCACTGTGCCGGGGTCGGGGTTGGTGCTCTGGGTGGTGCCTAAGATCGGTAGGAGATTAACCAAAAGTGCTGTGGGACTACGCCTGTGTCGCGTCATTAACCCATCAGACCCGGAAGGGCTCTTGAACGCCCATAACAAACTCGGCCCGCGCAACCCGGAAGGGCTCTTGAACGCCCATTGCTTGCGTACGTGCTTTCGAATGCCGCGCGTAAATTTTTTGTATCGTGGGAGGGTAGGTGGCGCCACCAGACGTAAACTACGCCACAGCAACAGTATCTACCCCGACGCCATCATGGATAGTACGCCAAATAGTGATTCCGCTGTGTCCGATACCGTGCTTCCTATGACGCCCGTCCTAGTTCGTCGCGCCTTACCCCGACGCCATCGCCTAAATGTGTTATCTCCCGGAGGTATTGAGACGACATTGAGACTTTATGAGCATGCTGATGCACAGCATAATGTTGATGATGAAGGCAGTGATAACTCCACTAATTATAAGTCGAGTGATTATGGCGATGCGAGTGATAAAGAAGAGCAATTCGTGGGATTTGCGAGTGAACATGAGAGTGATGAAGGTGATGTACCAGCTTTTGAGGAAGCTGTTTTACCTGAAGATGCTGAACTTGAGAGAGTGAGTGAGTGGGAGAGTTCAAGATCACTCTCCAAGTTTCGCATGAGTGACACGACTCCAAGCCCTTCGCCAGCTAAATCGCCTTTCAAGCTACACTTATATAAGAAGCAAATACTTGAAAAGGCGGCCGCGGCAGCTAGGGAACAAGCCAAAATACTTGGTGAGAATGAGGCTGTGAGTGAGGGTGAGCATGGTGACTCATCTCGCCCGCCATTGTCTCCCTTATCTACCCAAGCCACCCAAGATGACCCGGGTGTCCCGCATTCTTCCCCACCACCCCCACCACTGCCAAGGGTTGAGGACCCCCCCACTTTCGGCCTATTTGCCTCCTAGGTCCCCCGACAGGAGACATACTGCTGCCGAAAAGGGGAAACGCAGGAAATATACCAAAAAAGGAAAGAAAAGTAAGCGGGTTTTGTTCGAGGCTCCCGCGGCGTCCACCCCTGCCCGCCCCAGCCATACGCCCCGCAACTTTCCCCACGGTCCTCCCCACCTCTCCTGCCTTCAACATGTGTTCCTGAAGAAGTATTTGAGCTCGCATCACCAATACCTGGGCCTAGTGGCAGTGAAGCATTGCTTTCTGTCACTCGTCGCAGGCCAAGGAGCCCAGGACCTCGGGGGGACATAGCCTCACCTGTCACTCCTTCCCCACCTCGCCCACCCGCACGCCGCCCACGCATCACTCGTTCCCAGCCAGATTATGTGGGGGCCACTGATGATGAAGGGCACCTCTCAGAAGACTCTGGCCATGATTATGTAGGTCCACCGTCAGGGCAAGATGACCACTCTGACGATGACTATATGGACATCGATGACCCTCAACCCCTCCGCTTGGCCCGGCGTCGTGCTGGCTGACGCCCTCGCCGCACTAGGGCGCGCGCCTCCCGAGTTGGCCGTGGGCATGCTGGGCCACCAGCTGGAGCTCCTCGTCAGCGTAGACAAGACCCATTCTAAGTTTTCAGTGGCAAGACGTAGTTGACGGGGATGGGTACAACCCTGATGTGCCAGCTTTTGATGAGGTGCAGGAGGGTTCAGGCATTACCCCCAATTTTCCCGCAGGCCCCAATGCTCCACCACACAAACTATTTGAGGCCTTCTTTGATGAGGAGGTGGTAGGCTATGTTGTCAAAGAGACAAATAAGCAGCACCAATTCCAGGTACACTTTTTGGGCAAGGTGACCAAGGGCCACATGAGGCAGTGGACCCCAGTGACTCATCACGAGTTCATGGTGTTCCTGGCATTCACCATGCTAATGCCTCATGTCAAGAAGCATAGGTTGCCTGACTATTGGATCACCAATGATCTCATATCCACCCCTGCCTTCGGGAAATATATGTCTCGCGACCGGTACCTTGATATCCTCGCAGCACTCCATCTTGTCACCAACACCGACGTCCACCTCCCAGACAAGCTGTGGAAGATTAGGACGTTGTACGAGATGATGCGACAACGCTTCACCTCCTACTTCAAGCCCTTCCGCAAGGTCGTCATTGACGAGTCTCTTGTGCTGTTCCGGGGAAAACTCAGCTTCCGGCAGTACATCCCCTCAAAAAGACATCGCTTTGGCATAAAATTCTTTGTGCTGTGCGACTGCCAAACTGGCTATGTCCTGGACTTCCTGGTCTACAGCGGGAAGGAAGGGGACATGCTTGTGGACCCCCTCATTGGCTTTGGCGGAGCAGTGGTGCAAGCCATGATGGACCGCTATTTCCACAAGAATCACATCCTCTTCACGGATATTACTACACGTCCCCCACTCTCTCAAAGTACCTGCTTGAGCGCAAGACGGGGACTGTAGGCACAGTACGAGGGAAAAGGAAGGGCATGCCAACTTTCCCTCCAAAGACCAAAAAAGGTGATGTGTTCAGGAAGAAGTCGGGGGACATTCTGGCTATCCACTGGCACGACCAGCGGAAGGTCAACCTCCTGAGCACCATCCACAAGGGGGAAATGGTGGAGAATGGCAAGGTGGATCGCCGCACCCAGGCCAGGGTGACCAAGCCCGATGCTGTCCTGGACTACAACATCAACAAGAGGCTGGTGGACAAGTCCGACATGCAGATAGGCTTCATTGACTGCCTGCGTACCTCGTGCAGATGGTACAAAAAGTTCTTTCTGCATATGGTGGATATGTCAATTCTGAATGCCTACAATATATACAAGCTTCGGAATGTGAACACACCCATGAAGTTCAATAGCCTGCGGAGGTTCCAAAAGCAGGTGTTGACGGAGCTCCTGGAGAAGTATGGTACGCCACAGAGGGCAGTGGCACATGCTGGGCCCGCCGCTACTGACCGCTTGCACTGTGCATATTACATGAATATGCACAGGCTTGTTTCCCTGCCTCAGAATGAATCAGGAAGAACGCAGCAGAAGCGGTGCCATGTGTGCTACACCACCAGGCTGAGGGCGAGGTCAGGTAAAAAGTCCACCCTGGAGTGTGTGGAGTGCAAGGTGGCACTCTGTGCTGTAGGGTGCTTCTTTGATTACCACTCCAAGCAGGAGTTCTAATAATCATAGTGAAAGTGCCAAAGATAATGACAATATGTACAGTATATACTGTATATAGGCAAAAAGTGGAAGTAAACCAATTTATTGTTATACATCATCATCATCTCCGACGCCTTGCTTCCCCCTGGGAAACCCCCACTAGAGGATGGCCATGACAGAAACGTCTCCAAGCTACTTTGTCAAGACATGCCTCCTTTGCCCGTGCCACAATGCCCCTTCCACTACGTGGAAGTTTTTCTTCAATATATTTTTCCACTTTCTTTTCCCATACCATAGGTGGTCTTCCACTACTAGCGGTTCCACTTACCTGACTCCCATATATCTTTCTTGGCATTCTGTCTTCATCCATTCTCTGAACATGACCATACCACCTCAAAGTACTTCTCTTCAGGGCGGGTGCCCAACCCCGAAAGGAGTTGAAATAGGGGAGCTATCCCCCCGCCAAAGGCGGCTTTCTAGGGCCTTTCCTAGCTGATGCTGAGAGGATTGGGTTCTAGTCATGTGGTGATGGGCTGGTCTATCCGAGTGAGAACTGAGCGATCTCTGCCATACTCATAGCTTACTCTGACTGTTCCTTTTACTTATATATCTTCTAGATCTCAAGTGGCGGCGTCTTTTCCGTGGATTGACCTCCCTACTGCCAACCTAGAAGTTGGCAGATTGGGAGCCAAAGCGTCACATTTTTCCCTTACCCCTCAACTTTCCCTTCATAATTGCTGAGGGGCACAGGGCCTTGGGTGGGGCTTTGGTTTCCCGGGCGTTTCCGCACCCTCCTCAGCTCCCTGCCTTGGAGTGGCTTCGGTCACCCGGGCTTTGTTAGTGGTAAGCAGGGAAGATTTTGTGGGGGCGCTCGTTTATGGCCTTGGCCTTTCTCGAGACCTTGGGGCTGTTCGGCCAGACAGCCTGGGGAACAACAACAACAACAACAACTTCTCTTTATCCACTCAACCACACCACAATCAATGCCCAAAGCCTGCTCTTCCATTCCAAAGGACTCGTACACTTCCCTATTACTTGGCCCATCTAGCCTATTCATGCCAGCTGCCATTCTGAAAAAGCTCATCTCCACAGCTCTTAGTTTGAAGAGGTCCTCGTCACTTGCCGTCCATGTCTCGCTTCCATACGAGAGTGTTGGGAGCAGCACACTGTTTCTCAGTGAATTTTTGACTTCCTGGCTAACCATTCTTCCTTTGAGAATACTATCAAGTTCTCCAATCACTTTTCTCCCTTGCATTTTTCTCTCTTTTATCTCACTCTCCATTTTACCATATTTGCATAGTACAGCTCCCAAATACTTGAAACTTTCAACCTCTTCTAGTACTTCATTTTTCAATTTTATTTTACAACTTTTCTTGTGTTCTTTCTTGATTCTATATTTTTCCTTAAAATCTATAGTTTCATGCATTCTTCTCTCAAACACCATTACCTTACATTGACCTTTAACTTTCTCTTTTCACATACCCTGTCAAAGTCAGTGACCACTCTCTGAAGTTCTTCAGCATTTTCCGCCAACAGGACTGCATCGTCCGCATATAGGCATGTTAAAATCTTCCATGTTCTTCCCTCTGATTCCAGTCTAGCTCCCACACCCATTGATACAGCCCTACATTCCCTAATCACTCCATCCATGTATATATTGAACAACCAAGCTGACATGACACATCCCTGTCTTACACCTACATTGACTGCAAAACTTTCACTTAACTTATCCCCTACCTTCACATTTGCCATTGCATTCCTATACAAAGATTTTACTGCCATTAGCAACTTTCCTCCCACACCATATACTGTTAACACATCCCACAGGCCCTCCCAGTCTACTTTGTCGTAGGCTTTTTCCAAATCCATGAATGCTGCATAGAGTTTTCTGTTTTTGGCCAGATACTTCTCTACCAACAATCGCATTGAGTCTATCTGGTCAACGCAGCCCCTGCCCTTTCTGAAACCTCCCTGTTCCTCGCCTATTTTGTCATCCGTTATCTTCTGTAGCCTCTGTGTTACTACTCTTGCGTGTACCTTTCCAGGTATGCTAAGCAAGCTAATTCCCCTATAATTCTTACACTCTTCTTTACTACCCTTCCCTTTGTACAAGGGTACTATCACTGCTTTCCTCCAGTCCTCTGGTACACTTTCCTTTTCCCATGCTAATTTACATAACCTATGCATTATGTCAACAGCTTCTCCTCCATATCTTAGCATTTCACCTGGGATGTTATCTACTCCAGCAGCTTTGCCCATTTTAAGTCTATTGATTGCTTCTTTTACTTCTTCTCTGCTTATCTGGCTTTCAACTACCCTGTTTATTCTACCTCTCTCCATTCCTATGGATGAGATCTTTGCCTTCCCCCTACTCTTTACAGCTAAGCTACTAAAATGATCTTTCCATACTTTCACCACACCATCACCCTCTACCACTTCCCCATTCATGTCCCTCATCCTACCACCTGAGACACTCTCAGTCTTCTTCCCTCTGGCTTCTTTCACAGCTCTGTAGTATGCTTTCCTGTCATTCAGAAACTGTTCACTAATCTTTCTCCCATATGCCTCATCTGTCTTCCTTTTAGCGTCTTGTATCGCCCTCTTCACTCTTTGTTTCAAATTTGTATATTCTTCTTTCCTCACATCTCTAGTTTCCCTAGGTATATTCTTTTGCAGCATACTCTTTCTGAACTCTTTCTTCTTTTTCACTATTTCTTCTATCTCTTTACTAAACCATGCGTTACCTTTCTTCTTCCACATTTTAAAGGTTTTCTTCCCACATACTTTCTCAGCTGCTTTAATTATGGAGTCTCTTTACCTTTCCATACTTCGTCTACAGTATTTCCCAGATCTATCATAACATCCATGTCCTTTATAGTCTCTTTCAGGATGTCCTTGTATTTTGTTGCATTACATTCTTCATTTAATTTTCTCACATTTATTCTCTCTACTGTCAGTTTTCTCTCTTTCCTCTCATATTTCCACTCTTTCCTTATCCTCACTTTTGTCAGCACTGTATAGTGGGCTGATCCCGTCAGCATACCTCTTACAGCTTTTGAATCTAAAATTCTTCCTTTTAGTCCGGAGTCCATCATGGCGTAGTCAACTAGAGATTTCTGTTCCTGCTCACCTTCATCTCTGTGCCATGTATATCTATGAATGTGACGATGTTCAAAAAATGTGTTAGCCAGAAACATCTCTCTCTCCGCACATACTTCTAAAAGGAAGTCACCATTCATATTCCTACCCTCCACACCCCATTTACCCACTATACCTTCTATCTCCTCGTTTCCAACTCTACCATTCATGTCGCCTACTAATATTACTTGTGTACACTCTTGCCTTTCTCTTATACATTTATTGACTTTATTCCAAAATTTTCTATTTTCTTCCGCACCTTTCCCAGTTTCTTGGTTGACTGGTGCATAGACACACATAAAAGTATACCTATCTATCCCAATCTTGCACTCACACCATACAATTCTTGAGTCCACGCATCCATAGTTTTTCACACACTTCCTCAACCTTTCTGACAAAATTACTGCTACCCCTTCCTTTTTCTTACGTTTATATCCTGCATCCAATCCAGACCAGACAACTTTTGACTTTAACTTTTGACTTTTGTTATACAAGTCATGTATTATGAGAACATTTATACAAATACAATTACACCATAATAATATGTGAAAGTGACACATATGTATATAATAAGTGACATTCATATGATTACAACCTATAGAAATATATAAATCAGTGAAAAAAGACACAATAAATTGTATATAAAACGTTTACAAAGCATATAACTAAGTGAAAGTGACACAAGACCTAATATGTGATGGCCAAAGTATAATAAACACCTGTGATAACGAATAATCAGTGCCTAATATAACAATAACCTACCTCAATTACTAATAAAATGTACCGTATCGAGTGAAAATGAGCATTATCAGTGACTGACACTCTCTAATGCATATTTATCAAAGTGAAAGTGACACAAGACCTAATACTTGATGGCCAAAGTATAATAAACACCTGTGATAACGAATAATCAGTGCCTAATATAACAATAACCTACCTCAATTACTAATAAAATGTACGGTATCGAGTGAAAATGAGCAATATTAGTGACAGTGATAAACTAATAAACATACTTTATATAATTGGCCTCAAAATAACTATAAAAATATCAAATAAACATCACATTCTCAATATCAAACACTAAAATCGTCTAAGGGAGATAAACACTTTGGCGCGACGAGCGGCTAGGTGCGTGGTAGCCGTGGTCGGGGCGACGCATCCGAACGCGGGAAGAATTTGCCGCCGAAAAGCACTCGTCTTCCCGCGCTCACTATTATGCAATCTGGGGCTAGAGACCTCTACTCAATGGCATTCTACAGAGGAAGGTTTGTGGAACATTTTACTTTTTTATTCATAACATTACATGCCATATTCATTGAATTACAGATGAGTTAACATAGCCCAAAGATAGTCAAAACCCCCGGTACCACAGCACAGTCGCGAGCTAGAGTGCCCGGGGCTGGAGGGTTAAGGATAGCAATCCTCTGGTTCGGGTTTCGGCGCATGACATCAGGTCTTATGCGGCCACGCTCCGCTTCCTTCACAATCACTCCCTCAGGGACATTACTGACACAGGGCTGTGGTCTTCCCCCAGCACATTTGTCTCCTCCTATCTGTCCATGTCTACGGACAGGCCAGGGCCATCCTTGTGTTGCGTTGGGCCAAAGAGTTACTTAGGGGTATTCCTCTATGCTTGTCCTCCCCCCTACTGTTTTTCTCCTATCCTGTCCGCTCCTATTTTGGGGGGAGGGGGGAGGGGGGTGGGGCTATGGATTACACATATATGTATACTGTATAATGTCACCAAGGATTAAGGACCTTACCTAGGCTTAAGGATATTGTTTTTTTTCATTTCCTTCATTATTACATTAATTGTTTGAAATGTAGATGTTACTGTATGTTTCATTAATTTCTTCCCATCATCACATTCTGTTCGTTCTGCATCACCCGCTTGTGTCATGTTCATGCATTGTCATTGGGGTGTTTGTCCTACTGTTTTTACTGGTAGTCCACAGAATTAAGTGTTCAGTCACTTATCACCTCCGACAATTTTTTCATTGTGCGCGGTGCTGTTAGCGATGTTTACGCTTGGTATTATCCGGTGTAGTACTTCCTACTTACTCCATATCATGAAAGGGGGGAGGGGGGGGCATCCTGTCATCCATATCCACCATTCTGATATAATATGTAACATTCGTACGATTCGGTTGAGATCTCAAAGAACATGACATGACTGTACGTGATCTCTCTTAATATGCACCTGTCCGTACACTCTTTATATAAACTATCTAACGATCTCTCTTAATATGCACCTGTCCGTACACTCTTTATATAAACTATCTTGTTTAAGTCTGTCTTTTCTTTGTCATGATCCTTAACTAATTGCTGATGTTTGAGTTTTTTCAACTTGGATGTCCGCCTCCAATTTTGGTACAGTACTCTAAGCTCTACGTTGGAACGTAGAGGCTACTACTAAATTGGGAGGTTTAACGACCCTCCCAATACCAAATAAGGTAAACCTCCTATTTGGTTGTAGCCTCGGAGTATCCAACGTCATAGTATCCCTCCCGCAGACCGTGCCCCTGCCCATCCAATCTTGCCTCTTTTGTAGCTTGATATCGAGATGCCCTTTAATCCGGAACGGGTTAGAAGGTACGCCCCTGACAGCGGTGTGAAGAGCCAGATGGAATGGCCTAGTCGACAACACTTTCTTTTCTTTCTCGTTTCTCTTTTAATTTTTCTATTCAAAAGACCTCAAAAGTATGTACAACATACCTAGTAGAGAGAGTAAGGTGCTACTCTAGATGTTATTGATTTAATTTGCGCTATGGGTATACGATAATTGCCGCTCTAGAGCGAAGCAGATTACATCGTCATAGTATAAGCTCTACGTTGGATACTCCGAGGCTACAACCAAATAGGAGGTTTACCTTATTTGGTATTGGGAGGGTTGTTAAACCTCCCAATAAATACTTAACCTAACTAAACAGTCGGTAAACCTGACTTTTTGGACCGACAGCTAGCCTATTTTACTAAGTTTTATTTTGTTTCTTTGAATTTTTCCTTTAGATATAGTGTTGTTTTATACTGAAGAGGAGCTAAAATGAGTATTTATCCATTATCCAACAATCTAAAAACACGCCCCCTACTAGTGGGGAGGGCTATGAAGTTCAGGGAAAATGAGGGGTTAAAAGCGTAAAAAAGTGGGAGGTTTAACGACCCTCCCAATACCAAATAAGGTAAACCTCCTATTTGGATGTAGCCTCGGAGTATCCAACATAGAGCTTATACTATGACGATGTAATCTGCTTCAGACATTACAACATGGCGGTTGGGCCGGCGCCCATTTAGTAGCCTACCGGTATTCGGCCGTATCTGTAGATATGAATGCGAGTCACTTTGAGCGAATTCCTGATCGAGCGGATGCACAATCTAATCTAATTAACCTAACCTATGGGCAGGTGGAGTTAGTGTTGACTAAAAAGCTGGTGGACAGACCTCGGGAGACAGGTGAAAATGGCGTGTGTACGAATCGGTGACGTCTATAGGAAGATATTGACAACCATGTTACGACAAAATTCCATTTTAGTACCACATATTTTTATTAGGTTTTGCCGAGGCTTAAAAAACATTTTCATATTATGTTTAGAGCATATAAAATCCATATTTGTATTCAAATATTGCAAAATAATTGGTGACCAACTTATTTAGTTATACTGAATTTTATTATCGACACTTGAAAAAATCCGATTAGGCCTACATCGAAAAATAACACCAAAATAATAAGTCACGACCGTAAACAAAGCATTGCGCACAATGAATCCTTCGACTTCTTGTTTTGAACGATGGGATGTGTGCGATTCAACCGATAAATGGCTTGAGAAGTTGAGCGTTACTCACAAAATTGAAATAGCCTAGGCTACCGGTAACCTGTTTTTGCCCCCTTACTGATCTACATATAGGCGGCCCTATGAGGATGACAATAAATCAAGGGGGGGTGAGGGGGGCAACAGCCCCTCCTCAACCCATTGTGTATCCAATTTACCTCACAATTTCCCTTACCTACTGTAAAAGCGCGATTCACCCAATAAATGGCGCCATTTGACGTCGTATCTTCAGATTAATGAATAATGGGTAAGTTAATGAAAATCCGGATTTTTTTTATTTTAATAGGCTAGCCTACCACGAATTTTCCGAGTGTATTTTATAAACAAATTTTTTCATTTGCATCAATATATAGTGTTTGTAATTACATGTAATTAGAAATCTTGGGAAAACCTATTTTCCCCATAAGGCCTATCGATCGATGTTGCAGGGTGCCAAAACAGAAATTATCCAGTTCTGGATCATTTTTCTAAGCTTACAAGGATCAACTTTGCGCGGCGTCTGCGGGGGGCAGAGCCCCCCGCTTAATAACAGGGGGTCCGGGGGGCGTAGCCCCCCGACCGCCTGAGAAATTTTGAGATGTGAAGGTAAATATATGCACAATACATGCTCAAAATTTATTAAAAGGAATGAATAATATTGTAAGTAAAAGGGATGTTATGTATGTTTACTGGTGTTTAATCAGGATACTAGGGGAGCTGGCTGCCTGTACTTCAGTCTCAAAGAGATGCACTTCAGGTCCACTAATATAGGCATTGAAAACAGGTTTTTAAATTATTCTTAGCAGTCCCTGTTTTAGTTTTGTAACTTTGTCCAATAAAGATTTCATGTATATTTGCTGTTGCATTCCAAGAACTATTACATACTTAATTTATATCCTTTCATATGATACATGAGTTACTATAGAGTACTGGTTAAAATACATACCGGTACAAAGTTTCAAGAATAAACTTTGATTAGAACATTTGTTTGTCTATTATTTTCCCTGGGCCGAGTAAAAAATACCTGGGTAGGCTATTTCATTCTCGGGTTAAGTACAATCAGTAGGAACGTAGAAACTTACTTTAATTTTCACAACTTTAAAAGACTCAAGATTCTGCGAGGCTAATTCCGAAAATATTCAATCAAGTCTCCGTTACCCCCCCCCCCCCCCCATGAAGTCAGGTTATAGTAATGACAAGACATACCAATAATATATGTTAGTTAGTGGGTGTGTGGACTGTGGGGATAGTGGCAGCCCCCACTTTGGACACTAAGACTAAGTAAAGTTAGGTTAGGGTAAGGTAATGCAAATTATCTACTCATAACATGATAAACAATTGAACAATAAACTACTGTACTATATTCCTTGAAGAAATAAAAACAAACAATTGTACATAAGGCTGCGGAAAGATTCTTTAGTGATACCCAAGTCATGGCCGGGATTCCGGGAAATCTATAAATGCACTGTAGGCGGTAGGCCTAGCTGCTGGCTGTACACTTATTAAATTGTACCGGTAATCTGGCTAAAAAGTTACCGGTATACAAAATGAGAACATAGAGGCAGGGTGCAGATCCCACTTTGGACACTAAGTTTGCGAAAGTATTCTTCAGTGACAGGTCTACCCCTATAGGCCTAATCCCACGGCATGACGGCAAACTGTTATTGTCATAGGCTATAGCCTAGCCAGGGTGTCGAATGACGCTGTTTTTTTGAGTGATACAACTTTCTGTATAATGATAAAACAAAATTAATCCTAGCCTAGGCCTAGCCTACGTATTTTTATATTATTATTTTAAAAGTTAGACATCTAAAATAGGCCTAGGCTTAGGCCTACTGTGTTCCAAAACTCAAGAGTAGCCTAGGCTAGGTTAGCCTAGCCTAGCCTTAGCTACAAAAAAAAAAAATACAGGAATGTTGGTCTAGGCTAAGTTTAATATACACTTCCCAGGTCATTTTAACAGTTCTATTGCTTCTATATATCATATAATACACCATAGAGTAAGTTTTTAATAACTAGAAAAAAAGGTCATCTTCTAAATAATTACCATAATTGAGGACCTTCGCCATTCCCGGGTTAAGAGTGGGCTCTGAGTCTTAGCCTACCAGAACCAGATTCCCAGCTGCCTAGCTAACCTTATTTTTTACTGTCTTTAACCTCAAATCTTCCTTGATCTTCATTAGCCTATCAATACATTATACATAGCCCCACTAGTGGGGGCAGTCCTAAGATTGTTGGATAATGGGTTATCCTAAGCCTAATATGCCTAGCCTCAGCCTAGGCTACTCATTTCTGCTTCAAATCATCATTATCATCATAGGCCTAGGCTAATACAAGTAGGCCTAGGCTTATCTGACAAAATAATATGCTTGGCTACTTACAAAATCGCTGTTTGGTGCTTGCTAGAAGTCAGGTTTATCCAAAGTATCACCTTGAACTTATACCTTATATATAATGAGTTCCCCAAGATTAATATGCACAATTTTAGAATGTGTAGGGCACTCGCACTTCACATGAAGTCAATGTTATATTCCAGCCCATTAATTCACTCTATTTTTCCACAAATATATCGGTAAATAACAGCTAACACATTTCCAAGTGTTCCACAGTTGATTGGCGGCAAGCTAATTTGACGTCATCATTGGATTATTCTCGGAAACACCACAATGGAAAACAGTGCTGATATTCGTTCGTTGTTTTCCATTAATCCAACCACATATATACCCCTGAAAACCAATAATTCATCATAAAATCGTACTAATTTATAGCAAGGTCTTGCGCTCTTTGTCAAACACATAAAATTTATATTCATTCACTATTTTTAAGAAATTAGAGACCCCATAAAATTAGCACATACGAAACAATATCTGTATTTTGTAGGAGTTTAATTAAGAGGAAATCTGATCAGAAAATTAACATTCAAACTTAAATTAACATTTTACATTATTCATTTCAGTGAAATTTAGTCAATATATTAAACACATGGAGTAGTTTAGTTAATATATACATAGTTTTAGATAAATACCTATTATTATCCTTTAATCTACATATTATTGAGCATTCGAGTGCCAATAAAATTACGGTAGTTGTGTTCGTCTTGACTCAGCCTTCGGCGCAATATAACATCGGAGTGTAGGGGTACATTGGTTGTTTGTTTGTTTGTTTGTTTTAGCGGACTCTCCCATCCAGGAGTTCGTTCTATGAACGATGGCTGTTTCCTTATTGTAATATATATTTGTTATATTGGTGCTAAAGTCAGTCACCTCATCCGAACCGAACAAGTTGTGTTTTCACAGTGTAAACAAATCGCTCTCATGACTCGAGCTCTGGATTTATCCGTCTATATTTACATTAGTAGCTGCATTTGGACTTCAATACAGGTGATATATAATAGTTCTAAGATCATAGCCAATGTAGAGTACAGTGTAGAGCAGAGCAACTATCGTTTGATGAGTGTAATGTAGAAATAGAATGGCAGGTTTAGCGGGGCTCCCGGCCGCCCCGGGACAGTCACAGGCTCTTAGCCTATTTCAGTATCAATATTTTTTCAATGTTAGGTTCGGGATCACGAAGAAAATGGGCGAATTTTGGCACACTGCGATGTTGAGACACGCCCCCGATAGTGATTTGAAAAGACATTAGCCTAACCTAACCTAGTATTTATGGGTGGGGGCTGCCGCCCCCAGCCGGTTGAGTACCCCTTAGTAAATTAAAAAAAAAAAAAAATTGGCTGTCGATTATACGAAGGTGAAAGAAAAGTCGATGAAGTCTACGGTGTTTACTCTGCAATGTTCAGCTTTGATTGTACATTGATAACGGGAAAGTACCGTATTGACAACCTTGTTACGAAAATTAAATTTTAGCAGGGCTAGCCTAGCATAGGGGCCTACTTTTATATTAGGTTTTTCCGAGGGTTTAACACATTTTCATATGATCTTTAGAGCTGTCGATAACTGGAAGTACCGTATTGACAACCTTGTTACGAAAAATAAATGTTAGGCTAGGCCTAGGCCTACCATACTTTTTTATTAGGTTTTGCCGAGGGTTAAAACAAATTTTCATATGATCTTTAGAGCATAGGCCTATAGCCTAGGCCCTAGATTCAATATTTATCTTCAAATATATCAATAAAATTTGTGGTAGGCTATTAAAATAACATTGAACCGAAAATCCTCCACTCCAACCATGAAAAACAACAATAAAACACTAGGCCTAGGCTAGGCTATCCTATATTCCTTGAAAAAAGTATTGTAGGCTAGCCTACTACAGAAAACTTGGTAGGCTAAATAGGCGGCTCTGCTGCTCTAGCGGTCTTGAATTTTACCGAATAGGCTATAGCCTACCAACATCGGCCACTGTGATGACATGATGGGGCTGTAGCCTAGCCTAGGCCTATTGTGGCAAACCATTAGGTCAATATTTACGAGTCACATCACAGCTGGAATCTCATTTCTAAGGGTAGTTTTGGGTTCCTATCATTCTATGTTTCATTGCTATATAGGCTACTTTTTATCCACCGGAAAATATTATTTTTTCTTGTTTTTTTTTATATTTTTAGGCCTAGGCCTATAGCATTAACCTAACCTAAAAACCTAACCTAACCTAACCTAAATGTATTTGGGGGCTATTAGGTTAGGTTAGGTTAGGTTTTTTGGTTCTTCTTCTTCTTCTTATTTTGGTTAGGTTAGGCCTAATGATAAAAAAAACAAGAAACAAATATATTATCCGGTGGATAAAAAGTATAGCCTATAGCAATGAAGCATAGAATGATAGGAACCCAATACTACCGTTAAAAATGAGATCCCAGCTGTGGTGTGACTCGTAAATATTGACCAACCATTATTGTAATAGGCCTAAGCACAAACTATAAAAATAGTCAACTACGATAGGCCTAAGCGTAAGCGGTAAGCCTAATATTATAGTAAAAAAGGAACCATGAGAGTAACTACGCTCGTTCAAAGAATATCAGCAGGAACTCCAATAACATTCATCACAATCTTTGCTGAAATAATAGAAAACATGGGAATAAATAGATAAGTTGGGCCTACCAGAAAAAATATGTCGCCCTACACGCGTGAAGGTAAATTTGTAATGCGGCCCTACAAACCCTACCAGACTAGTGAGACTACCAGTCGTCAGAGGGTGGGTGTAGCGAAAAATGGAAAAACTAAATAAGATGGTCACCAATTTTCCCATGGATTTTTTTATTTTTCCCAGTTAGTTTTCATCAATATATAGTGTTTGGAAATAATTACAACCCTCGGCAAAACCGTTTTCCCCATTATACAAAGATCTTAAGACACGCCGGCCAGATACAAGCACATACAATGACACAACAACACTAGCCCTCTCTGTAACCCAGTGCTCCAAACCACACCACAGCAATACAAACACACATCAAAAACACACCATCCTACTTCTGTTGCTACTGTGTGGTGACACAGGCGCTATGGTCAACCCTGGACCCTACTGTCCCAAATACCCATGTTATATTTGTAGAAAAGCAGTTAAATGGGGGCAGAGGGCCATTCAGTGTGAACCCTGCGGTGATAGGTCCGAACATGAAGGCTGGTATCATGTCAGCTGTCTCGGATCTTTCACACAGGTTTATGCTGGATTAGTTGACAATAGCGTCTCGTGGATCTGCAACAGTTGCGGCATGCCTAATTTTTCTAGTTCTTTCTTCTCATCTTCTCCCATCCCATTATACAACTCCTTCGACACACTAAATGAACATAACACGAACAATCCTCCTAAACAACACACCTCTCTCTTGAACCCTAAACACTCAACACCAGTCAAACATATTCCATCTCACAGCTCCCCACCACTAACTCTTAGCATAATACCAAGTCCCCAGATGTTCTCCCAGTGTTCTGGGGACTCATCGACCTCTCGCAACTCATCCTCAATAATAAATACACCCCATTCCAACCAAAATCATTCACATAATCACTACTCACCTGCTCTAAACCATTCTCACCAATCACTACCACCCTCAAACCATCCATCTCCTTCCTTATCAATGAGCCCCACACTACCAGTTCCTTCTTCCTTAGAATCCTCACCTTCCACTTATATCCATTCCCATCCATCCATCTCTTCCTCCTCCTCCCTAAACTCTCACCCCATCTCTCCTATCATTACCCCCCCTAGGTCTCATTCCTCCTTATCTTCCAACTCCACCTCCATACCATCCGAC
This sequence comes from Paralithodes platypus, assembly GCA_032716605.1. Lineage (NCBI taxonomy): Eukaryota > Metazoa > Arthropoda > Malacostraca > Decapoda > Lithodidae > Paralithodes > Paralithodes platypus. Next base: position 15,225,497 of record CM064571.1, read on the forward strand.
TCTACCCTAGACTGTTCCTCCATATCTTTTCCCAACTCACTTGACTCCATATCCGACATTCCTCATCATAGTCCAACAACCCTCCGCCTCCTTAATATTAATTTTCGCAGCATCCAATCAAAAATACCCCAACTACAGCATACCATCACCACCTATAACCCTGACATCATAATAGGGACTGAGACATGGTTGACGCCGGACATTGACTCGACAGAAATATTCCCACCTCCCTTTAACATGACAGTAATACGTAAAGACCGCTTGCCAGAGGCCGGGAAAGGTGGTGGTGTACTGATTGCCACCAAACCTGGCCTCACAGTTAAACACAGACCGGACCTCGACACAGACTGTGAAATCGTCTGGATCCAACTCCAACTTTCTAACTGTAAATCACTCCTTCTCGCTGCTTTCTACAGACCACCTTCTTCTAACACTGATTACTTACACAACCTTCACACATCCCTAGCACGTATTAACGCAGACAAGCACATATGGATCTCAGGCGATTTTAACCTCCCTGACATTGACTGGACTGCCATCTCTCCCCTCGACCCTCCTGATGCTGACACTCCTGATCCTATCATTCCCCACAATAACAGACGCCAACTACACGATACCTTCATAGACACCATCAATACATTCTCACTTTCACAAACAGTACTCAAGCCAACACGAACACAAACTCGCCCCGGTGGCGACGACGGCCCTTCTACCACATCTCACACCTTAGACCTATTTCTCACTAACAACATTCTTCACATAACAAACACACAAGTTGTTACAGGACTGAGCGACCATGACATTGTACTTGTTGACGCTGATCTCCGACCAACTAGACAAAAACAGCGACCAAGACCTATCTTTATCTACTCCAGAGCTGACTTAGACGCGATCAAACAAGACTTGACTAAACTCAAAAATGACTGTTTTTTAACAGACCCACACACAAGACCCCTCTTAACAAACTGGAACAACTTGCAACACACCATCCATACAGCCATGCACAAATACATACCACAAAAAACCCATCAAGTAGATATACTCTTCCATGGTTCACCAGGGATCTACGTAGACAACATCGCAAAAAACAAAGACTTTATAAACACGCACAGACACACAACACACCTGAAAACTGGACCGCATATACATCACACCAAAAAACATTTGCCAAAAACATAATAAAAGCGGAACGCAAACACATAGCTTCTTATCTCGCAGACAACGTCAGAAACAACACCAAACATTTCTTCAAATTTTTCAAGTCGCGCAGGCAGGATACCACCAACATCACATCACTTAAAGACAACAATGACACTCTACAAACCACTCCAGAACACAAAGCACAGATACTCAACACTCATTTCCAATCAGTATTCACACAAGAAAACAACCAAATACCTAACATGCCTGAAAACCCCTACCCACCCATACCCCACCTAGACATAACGACTAATGGCATACAGAAACTACTAGAGACACTTGACACAAACAAAGCCACTGGTCCTGACAACATCCCTGCCTTTATCCTTAAAAATTGTGCCTCAATCCTTGCCCCCATCCTGCAAAGCATCTTTACTCAGTCACTTCACACAGGCATCCTTCCACCTGACTGGCTTTGTGCAAACATCACTCCCCTTTTCAAGACAGGTGACAGGACTGACCCCAAGAATTATAGACCCATCTCACTCACATCCATCCCATGCAAAATGTTAGAACACATTATACATAAACACATTATGAATCACCTAGACGCAAACAACATCCTTACTGACGCACAACATGGATTTCGGCCCAAAAGATCATGCGAATCACAACTCATTGCCACATATCATGACATAACTAAACAACTGGACCGACGAGACATTAAACAGGTTGACGCTATTATCCTCGATTTCGCCAAAGCCTTTGACAAAGTACCCCACAAAAGACTTCAGCATAAATTAGCTTTTTACGGTATAACTGGACCTACTCTTCACTGGATCACTAATTTCCTTACAAAACGGACTCAACGAGTACTCCTTGACGGCTCTTCCTCAGACTCTGTCCCTGTTTCTTCTGGTGTCCCACAAGGCACCGTTCTTGGCCCTCTTCTTTTCCTTCTTTATATTAATGACCTTCCTCTGTCAACACCTAACTCTTCTACTAGACTATTTGCCGACGATAGTTTGATGTTTAGGCCCATACTGACTAGAGACGACTGTGGACTTATCCAGCAAGACTTAAACGCCCTCGAACATTGGGAGAACACCTGGCAGATGTCTTTCCGCCCCGATAAATGTAAACTTCTCCGCTGTACCCGCTCCCGATCACCCATCACTTTCAATTACACATTACACAACCAACCACTAGAATCAGTTCCTTCATACAAATATCTTGGCGTCCACCTCTCCACCAACCTAAGATTCAACACCCACATTCATCACATACAAAGTCAGGCAAACCGCACACTAGGGTTCTTGAGGAGGAATTTACACAATTGTACACGAGACATCAAACACATAGCTTATAACACCCTTGTTCGCCCAACACTGGGCGATCCCAAGTATGGGATCCATACACTCAATTTAACATTAACACACTTGAAAAAATTAACACAAAAGCAGCCAGGTTCATCACACACAATTACACGCAAACCCCAGGCATCACAACCCGTATAAAAAATCAAATAAGCATGGAAACCCTTAACACACGAAGACTCCGGCACAGACTCACAGTAATGTATAAAATCACACACAATTATATTGACATTAAAAAATATGAATACCTACACAACTCAAACACCCGCAACACTCGTAACACACATTCTCATAAGTACCAAACATACCACACTAATACTGACTTCTACAAACACTCATTCTTTCCACGAACCATACGGGATTGGAACAGTCTCCCAGAAGATACAATAAATAGCCCTACACTAGACACATTCAAACACAAAATAAACTAACATTTCGCCCACATTACACGCACACCATAAACCCTCCACTTAGCTCCCCCCATCCTATATCCTGACCCCCCATCCTCCACCCTAATACCCTTATATGTGTGATATGCGCAAGTCCAGCGCCCTACACATTATCAATCGAAATCGAGATCGAGATAGTGGGGAGGGCTATGAAGTACAGGGAAAATGAGGGGTTAAATGCGTAAAACGGCGATTAAAACGTATTTTAGCAAAACTTGGCTCGGGTTTTAAGGTATTTCTAAGGCCTAAAACCCAATATTTCGAAAACCCGAGCCAAGTTTTGGCCAAAGCTTCTTCTTCTTCTTTTTGTGGAGTTGCTGTCCCTTTTCAAAGCCAGCTCACCTATGCACCGGTGACTTCTCCAGAAACAGCTAGAGCTAGATTTAAGAATTAGTTTAGAAAATATGTAGTCATAGAAAGGATAGTTAAAGAAAAAGAATTGAAGTATATACCTTAAGCAGAACTCTCCTCTCCTTATTTTACCCTCTCCTCCACCCCTCAATATCTTGTTCTCTCCTTACCTTAATTTAACTTTTCCCCTCTCTACTATATAATCTCATTTTTCTTCCTCCCCCGCTCTGGTCCCCTTCTCCCCCCTCACCCTATACTATTCTATTCCGTTTTCTCTTCTGCCACACCTGCTCCAGGAATCTTTTCAGTACCTTCATTCTTTTCCCCATTTCCCCATCTACCCCCTCTTCTGTCCCGAGACCTAACACAAATTTTACACCCTCATCCTCCTCCTCTTTCTGTTCTTCCCATTCCCTCTCCCCTACCACCCGTTTCAACTCATTTTCCAACCCATCTCTCTCCTCTGCATACCCCTGGCACTCTGTCACTATATGTTCTATTGTCTCCTCCACTCTCCTCCCTCCCACCTCACACTGTAGACACTCTTTCACCCCCCCCCCCCCCCATTCCACCTCCATGTTCTCCTATTTGTCCCTAATGCTCCTGCCCTAGCCTTAAACAGTAGTTCAGCTCCCCAACTTCCGTCATAGAACTCCTCTTTTCTCGGTCTCCCATTGCTTCTATATCTTATCAGTGTACTTTTCTTCTCCATATTTCTCTTCCATTCCTGTCTTCCTACTTCCTTCACTCTCGTTCCTATCTCTTTCTCTAGTCTCCTTCCCTGACCTAGTCCTGCATTACTCCCTACATCTCTCCACTCCTCTCCCACCCTTCTTTGTTTCACTCCTATTTTTTTCAGTTTTCTCTTACACTCTTTTGCCCATCTACTCTTCCCCTCCCCCCATTCATTCACTCTCCTTGGCCACCTATTATCCTCCATCTCCTCCAACCTACTCTTGTACCTCAACTTTGCCTTCGCCACTCTTTACTCAAACGTACTCCATCCCATCTCCCCTCTCACTGCTTCATTTGCTGTCCACCTTCTTGCTCCTAACCCCATTCTTCCTATTTTATTTTGTCCCGTCTCCAGTCTATTTATTTCTCCCCCTGTACTCCCTCTCACATCCATCCCGTACATTATTCTCGGCACTTCAAAGTCCTTCCACACCTCTCTTACTATTTTATATTTGTTTACTCTGGTTTTTGTCACATTCCACAGTTTCCCACTACACTGCTCCACCTTCATGATTTTCGCTGGCTCGGATTTTGAGAGTTTGTAGACAACAAAATGACAGTAACCTCATTTAGAGATTTGGCTCAGGTTTCCCGAAATTGCAAAGCCATAAAACCCGAATTTTGGAAAACCCGAGCCAAGTTATGGCAAAACTTGGCTCGGATTTTGCGAATTTTAAGAGTAAACAAATTACAGTAACCTAATTTAGAATTTTGGTTCGTTTCCCTAAATTGCAAACCCCAAAAAGCATAATTTTGGAAAACCCGAGCCAATTTTTGGCAAAACTTGGATCGTATTTTGAGAATCGAAAAAGACTAACTAAATGTCGGAAATCGGCTCATGATTTCCCTAATTGCAAAGCCATGTAACCAGATTTATCGAAAACGTAGCACTTATTTAAATCATAAATATCCAGTAACATAGACCTAGTACATTGGAAACAAGCCTAATCCACACCTAACGCCTACAATATGTCCGTAGTACCTAGTAGGCCTACGTGGAATACAACATGGCGGTTGGGCCGGCGCCCATTTAGTAGCCTACCGGTATTCGGCCGTATCTGTAAATACGAATGCGAGTCACTTCGAGCGAATTCCTGATCGAGCGGATGCACAATCTAACCTAATTAACCTAACCTAACCTAACTTAACCTAACCTAACTTAACCTAATTTAACTTAACCTAACTTAACCTAACCTAACCTAACCTAAATGCGCCTCCGCTCGAATATGAATTCGCTGGAAGTGTCCAGATACCGTAAATACTACCGCAACTACGAATCTTGTTTCCGAGACCTAGTATATTAACCTAACCAAACAACCCAACCTATCGATAGCGGGTGCCCAACCCCGGAAGGGGTTGAAATAGGGGAGCTATCCCCCTGCCAAAGGCGGCTTTCTAGGGCCTTTCCTAGCTGATCCTGAGAGGATTGGGTTCTAGTCATGTGGTGATGGGCTGGTCCATCAGAGTGAGAGCTGAGCGATCTCTGCCATAATAATAATAATAATAATAATAATAATAATAATAATAATAATAATAATAATATTTATTCAGTTAGCAATTTACAGAGTTGGTACCACATAGTATGTTACAAATATGACATGTACCAGCCTTGCATAATTCCAACTAAGGATAGCCCAATAAGGCCGTTAGGCGTATTTCCATTGGGGTCCTTGTGGGATTAGGTTAGCTGGGGAAAATGGGGAGGATAAAGAAATAGATACTTTAGAGAAAGTATTTCTAGGGGGTTATTTTAAGATACCTTACATCCTATAGTAAATATCAGTAATCCGTAATCAGTAATCATTTCAGTTTGGTTTGTCTATCTCTTATGTCGCATTTAGTAGTAGACATAAGCTTGGTGCTCCCTTCTCGCAGCTGTCCGGTTCAGGTGTTCCTTCAGGCTACGTCTGAAGGAATACAGTGTTCTCTTTTCACGGACTGACTGGGGTAGGTCGTTCCAGTCTTTGATGGCGGTGAAGAAGAATGTTTGCTTACCCTGTCCTTGGATTCTCGGGACCTTAAAATTAAACATCCTGTTTCTTGTATTATGTCCACTCCTCTCATTTGCTTTAACAAAATCATTCTTTAGATACTCTGGAGCTCTGTCATAGAAAATTTTGAAGGCATTAGTGAGCCTGATTTGTTTGGCCCTGTCAGCGACATTGAGCATACCTAGTGACTGAAGTTGTTCCTGGCCAATATGTGATCTGGGTCCTAGGTTCAGCATGAACCTAACCATTTTATTTTGAGTGACCTGAAGTTTGTGCTGTGCTGATTTAGATGATGCAGAGTACCAGGATGACACAGAATAGTCAAAATGACATTGAACAAGCGCTTGGCAGAGGGTCTTTTTGGTCGCCGCGGGCAAGCATCCCACCTGTCTATACAGGTATTTTATACGTGCTCTACACTTACTCAGGATAGATTCCAAAATTGTTTCACCTGACAAACTCGCGTCCAGTTTTAGTCCGAGATATTTAACTTGTGACACTGTTGTTATAGGAATATCATTACAGTTGACCGAGAAGCCCACAATGTCTTTCAGTTTGCGTTTTGTTCCACATAAGATGGCTTCCGTCTTGCCCAGGTGAAGAGATAGTCTATTGTCCACTAGCCATTCACTACATGATTCTAGTTCTTTGGAAAGTGAAGCGGCAATATTTATTGGGTCTTTTCCTGAAACCAGGAGCACGCTGTCGTCTGCATACAGTAATAATTTACATGAGACGCTCAGTTCCATGTCGTTCACATAACAGAGAAAGAGTAAGGGACCAAGGATGCTTCCCTGCGGGACCCCACAGTTAATTGGCATAGGATCAGATATATTATCGTCAATTTTGACTCTTTGGGTTCTACCACTAAGATAAGATTTAAACCAGTTCACAGACCCTATGCCCATTGCTTGTAGTTTATTACATAGGATATCATGGTCTACTGTGTCAAACGCTTTTTGTAGATCAAGAAGAACCATACCGGTGTAGTTACCTTTAGACATTTCTTTACGAATGTGATCCGTTAAGTGGATGAGACAGGAGTCTGTCGAGTACATGCATCTGAAACCTGATTGAAACTTATAGAATAGATAATTTTGTTTGAGGTAGTGTTCAATTTGGGTGTATACTGCTCTTTCAAGGATTTTAGATACAATACATAATATGCTAACTGGTCTGTAGTTACCAACTTCTAGTTTATTTCCTTTCTTGAATAGAGGGGTTACAATAGCTTCCTTCAGTTCAGCAGGTACAGTGTTGGTGTAAATTGACAAGTTGATGATGTGGGTTAGGGGGCCTGCTATACCAATGGCTCCATCTCGTAGAAATTTGGCAGGAATTTTGTCTGGTCCTGTGCTTTTATGTACATTTAGGTTAGACAGCTCGTCAAAAGTGTATTTTGGTGTAACATTTTGCAATCCAAATGTGTTTGAGTGTATGTCTTTATCTCTGTAGAAATTTCGAAAGGTGGCCGTTGTTGTCGTGTATTTATTGAGAGGTTGAGGTAGGTTCTGTGCAAGTGTGTTTGCTATGGAGGTGAAGAAGGAGTTGAAGTAGGTTGACATTTGTCGTTTATCGTGGCAAACCTGATCATTAATGGTGAGAGCAATATTAGTGTTAGACGAATCCCTTGTCTTGTTGCTGTAACCTGTTGTTTTTAGGTGCCTCCATAGTTTCTTTGGGTTATTCTGATATTCCTCTGCCTTATTGTGAAAATAATTAGTTTTCGCTGATTTTATTTTCCTACTTAGTTTATTCCTGGCCCTGTTGAACTCATGTTTCAGACCTTGATCCTGTCTATGTTTCGCTAGCCTTTTTAACAGATTGTCTCTGTGTTCCAGATGGTGTAGTATGTTATTGTTGATCCATGGGTCTGACCTTGCTTTAATTCGTATGTCTTTCAGAGGAGCTATTTCGTCTAGAATGTTTGTGATGATGGTTCTGAAGCCAACCCATGCGTCATTAACGTTTGTACTTCCAAACACTGGAGACCAGTCTGTATTCCATAAAATGTCCAGAAATGTTTCTTTATTGTAGTTTCTGAGTGACCTTGTTTTGATGACCTTGTGATTCTCTAGGGTAATTTTTGTGGTTTTTCGTGTGCAATATGTGACGAAGTGATCACTTATCCCAGTCTGTATAACCCCTGATTGGGATATTTTGTCCTCTCTGTTACAGTTTATGTGGTCTATTATTGTGGCAGTGTTCTCAGAGATACGTGTGGGGGTTGTGATGAGTTGTTTGTGATTGTGCATTGTCTTTTTTTTTTTTTTTTTTTTTTTTCTATATTCCAACTTACTTCGTCTCGGGCATAGGCTGAGAGCCTTAACATTCACCGCTTTACAATGAACAGTGAAGCCCGTGAGGTCTTGTTCCAGTCTAAGGAGTGAGACATGTGAAGCACGTAGAGTACAACGAGCACCTGCCATCTTGCCTTCACATGAGGCACGGTGCTCACTCATGGCCCGAAACGACCCCATCTCTGAAGCCACCTCGTTCCCGTGCTTCACTGTCTCATCCCCTACACTCGGACTCTCACACTTACACACACACAACGCCACCTGTTGAGCAGATAACTCACCAGGCATTGCACCCCTATAGCATATTTTGAATATGGGAATATTCATACAGTGCTATTTAATCAGGGAACAATGAGGGTATTTTATTGACGTTTCGGTGGGCTTGTGGTAATGCACTGGACTTTGTACAGCACAAATTCCATCCCAATAATATCTTCCCATTGATACATCGGGATTTGAACCTGGGACCTTTGGATTACCAGACCAGTGGCAAGACCACTCCACCACACCTCCCCTAATATTCTCCCCTATATTCTCGTACAAGCTTATCATTTCGTTGTTTGTAACACAGGGTAAAATCCCCTAGTATGATGGATTCATTCCGAGGGTCTAGCGATGACAAAGTTCGTTCAAATTTGGTCAAGAATTGTGTGTCGTCTGGTGGCCTATAGCATACCCCAATTGTGATGGGTCTTGTCCTCGGCAGGTGTAGATCGATCCACAGAGCTTCGTGATTTTCAACATGGAGGTCGGTCCTAGTTGTGTGTGTAAGGTTGTTTTTTACATACAGACATACTCCTCCCCCATACCCATAGCTTACTCTGACTGTTCCTTTAACCTAGGAAGTGCGCATGGGGGTAATTAGAAACGTCCCCCTGTGCTGACGTATTTGAGCTGTTTCCATCACTAAAATATTAATTTTACCATAAATAGCATTAATACTTATCCATACGCGCCTATTATGGGTTGATTATAAAGGTATTAACCTGAAACAACAATAAAACGAGTGAAAACAGCGTTTGGATGGTCAAAATCGGAGATATAGGCCGCGAGTTATATAATGTATGGGTGAGGCAACCTGCTTTCCCGCCAATTTCCCCCAAGGCCACTGAGACACAGTCGATCGATATTCTCTCTCTCTCTTGCACTCGCTTGCTAACACTGATGACAATGCCCTGCTTGCAACTCGCTAATGTTAGCACGAAAATATACCTCAGAATAAGGGAATAACAGGGAAAATAGGTGATAACTGAAGGAGGGGAGGAAAGTGGGGAAGGAGGGGAGGTAGAGGAGTGATATTTTGCATGGCCCAGGGGCCCCAAAAAAATAAAAAAATAAAAAAATAAAAATATATATATTTTTTTTCGATGTTTAAAGTTGATTTTTTTTTTTCTCTGACTCTTAAGAGTCTTCCCGCAGTCCGCCGGGGGAACTCTTAAGAGTCTTCCGGCAGTTCCCGGGTTAACTAATATATTTTCTAGATCTCAAGTGACGGCGTCTCTTCCGTGGATTGATCTCCCAATTTACCAAGATTGGAAGCCAAAGCGTCACATTTATCCCTTGCCCCTCTACTTTCTCTTCATATTTGCTGAGGGGCAGAGGGCCCTGGGTGGTGCTTTGGTTTCCCGGGCGTTTCCGCACCCTCCTCAGCTCCCCGCCATGGAGTGGCTTCGGTCACCCAGGCTCTATTGTGGTCGGCAGGGAGGGTTCTGTGGGGGCGCTCGGTTATGGCCTTGGAATTGCTCGGGGCCTTGGGGCTGTTCGGCTAGGCAGCTTGGGGAACAACAACAACAACAACAACAACCTATCGACAGAGATGGGCAGGTGGAGTGGACTAAAAAGCTGGTGGACAGACCTCGGGAGACAGGTGAAAATGGCGTGTGTACGAATCGGTGCCGTCTATAGGAAGGTATTGACAACCATGTTACGACAAAATTTCATTTTAGTACCATATATTTTTATTAGGTTTTGCCGAGGCTTAAAACACATTTTCATATTATGTTTAGAGCATATAAAATCCATATTTGTTTTCAAATATTGCAAAATAATTGGTGACCAACTTATTTAGTTATACTCGAAAAATCAACACAAAACAATGACATTTTTCCCGAAAGTTTCCAGTAAAAAAAAAAAAAAAAAAAAAGTAACTAAACTGCCTATACTACCTAACTATAATCTATCCTGACTAAGTAGGCTACAGAACGGTTTGATACAGATCAATTTCCATTTGGGAACAGAATCCACACCATCTCTATCCCCAGACATATAAGCTTATACCCGGAAGCCTGTGACACCATATGTCATTTGGCGACTGTGCTATAGTCATTAGTGTCAGTTTATTAATCACATTCTCCACCCATAGTTACACGTACGCGTACCTTCTCCTTCCTCAACAGGTGTTGTTTAGTTGATAACCAATTTTTTTATAGAGACCCACCATTCTCTACCTTGTCTGCTTACGATAAACTTTTTCAAAGTTAAATTGATTTCGGTCATCGATCTCAGATCTGTAAACATATTGCATACATCATTGCTGTCTTTTTGTGCAAATAATGTCTTATTGATCTCTTTTCTGCAATTGTAATCTAAGTGTCTTAGAAGAACAAATGTTTCTCTGTTATCCGTCAGCCTGCCCGGTTGACGGATGACAGAGAAACATGGAGGCGATTTATTTGTATCCTGCCCCATAGGGGATTAGGGCATTTGGATTGATAGACAGAGAATGATAGAACAAGCTATGGGAGGTAAGGACCGCTCAACCCCCATTCTGATAGAGCCAGCCCATCATCAAATATGATAAAAACAAATATAATATAAAATGTTTTATTATTCACCCATACATAATACAAAGAAGCTTAGATACTATACATGGTAAAATCTAATCGACAGTATTGCGATAAGTCATTCTAAATTATTGTAAAATTTGAGCATTTGATTATAACCACATCTGAATTTCAGTGTTCAGTATTGTTTTCCCCACACTCATAATAGGCTACTCTCTTGTGCCGATCATATTATTTTATTATATTTTGGCACGTAAAAGTTTTGAAAATGGGATCACATTAATTCTTCTGGGTAACATTTCAAAGTTTGTATACATTTTGGCTTCATAATGACTAAATCCCTCAGTCAATTCTACCCCATGCCTTAACCCATAAACGACTACCGTCCTCAATAGAGGCTTTTCTGGTGCACTGCGACCGTTCTCAATAGATCCAGAGTATAACAAAAAACCTTAGAAAACACCCCAGTGGCACTCAAAACAAAGCAATTTGTGATTAGGCGAGATAGTTCCCCTCCATTACTTGCTACCACTCCTACATATGTGTTCCCCCTCCCCCCTCCTTCCCCAATTATCAGCTATTTTTCCTCTTATTCCCTCTTTTAGCGGGTAATTTTGGCGCAAATTTCCCTCACCCAGTCTCTTTAACACGGGCAAGGCAGCTAGAGATCCTTGCAACAGAGAGACTTCTAGTGCAAGGCTTCAGTGTCGCTCTACACCTCGGAGAGGGAGGATATACGTCCTCCCAGCTCTCGCTTCATGATACGACCTTGCGGCAATAATATGTCCCCCCCCCCCAATGCTATTCCCACTTCTTTTATTGCTCTTAAATGTTTATATGTTCAGAATAAAAGCAAAATAGATGCATATGGATAAGTAATAATTATATATATGGTACTATGACGATTTTCGTCAGAATAGAACCAAATACCTTCGCTTGGCGGGAGGGTTTGAACTACCAAACTTCGCAGTTTATGAGTTAACCCGCTGAGTACCAGCTAAACATTTATAAATGTACCACCCAGGACTGGCTGATTCTGATTTTTTTTTTTATTCCAGAAACAATAGCGAATGGGTTAGGAATGAAGGAAAAAACGATAAAAAAGCTCAAAAAATGGTCCTACAGAGCCCCCGAAAACGGATTTTACAAGAGTAAAAAATTGAAGGCAATTTCCCCAAAAAAACATGTTTTTGCGCGCTCACGCGCACGCGGTTGGACTTTGAGAGTTTTCAACCATCGGCATGGGTGCGTGGGATACGTACACAGTTCCCATACAAATCTGAGCCCTCTAGGTGCCATAGGACCGGAGTAATTGGGACCGGACCGGCCAGGACGCAAACCATGCGTCGCTGGGGTTTAGCGTTACATACATTGTGGACGCGCAAACCTTGTGTCGCTGGGGCTCAGTGGGTTAAGGAGACGGTATAGCCTATGTTAGTTTTTGGTTTATCTAAATATTCATTCATTTATGTTTTAGTTTCATTGCTAGGTCTCCATCAAGCTTTATAAAACAGTCCAAAGACCCCCCCTTCAAGATAAATTTGTAAATTTGTTGGTGGAAATATGTTCCGGCCAATGGCCGATTCCTCATAAAACTACAGGCTAGCTACCGCTCGCCAGGAGAAAAAAAATACACCTAAATGGCACGAAAGGTCATAATATTGACAAGAAATGGAGCGAAAGGTTATCAAATTGCCAAACTAATGAGGTGAACGTCTAAAAATCTTACAACTAATGGGGCTAATCATGAGGGAGCAGGGGGTCCAGTAAAACCTAATCCCTGCCCTTAACCAATCCTAGACTAACCTGATCTAAAACAACCTTATACTGTGATGTACTCTTAGGTGGTTGGCCATACCTAATTAGACTAACATATTCTACCCTTACCAAACATAATTTTTTTTTTTTTTTTTTTTTTTTTCTATATTCCAACTTACTTCCTCTCGGGCATAGGCTGAGAGCCTTAACATTCACCGCTTTACAATGAACAGTGAAGCCCGTGAGGTCTTGTTCCAGTCTAGGGAGTGAGACATGTGAAGCACGTAGAGCACAACGAGCACCTGCCATCTTGCCTTCACATGAGGCACGGTGCTCACTCATGACCCGAAACGACCCCATCTCTGAAGCCATCTCGTTCCCGTGCTTCACTGTCTCACCCACTACACTCGGACTCTCACACTTACACACACACAACGCCACCTGTCGACCTTAACCCATTCAATACCAGGGACGTCCATTTAATCATATTCTGGCAACTATTAGACAATGTTATTCAGCTTAGGAAGGACGTCTACCAATAAAAAAGGCTACAGACTATCTCAATTCATCCTTTCAGCTACCATATATACTTCTTAAACTTAATAATATCATCTAAATGTAGCTGAAATCAAATACAAAAAGACGTCGTCGGTGCAGTAAGGGTTAAGGAGGGATGGGCTATTTTTTTTTTTTTTTAGTATCCTCCCCAAACCTCTATCAAGCTTCAATAAACAACCCATAGACTCTTTCGAGATACATTTGTAAATTTTTTGGTAGAAAAATGTCTGGCTGAAGGCCGGTCCCTCCTACAATTACAGGCTCGCTATCGCTTGCCAGGACAAAATCGACACCAAAATGGCACAACAGTTTGTAATATTGACAAAGAAATGGGGTCAAAGGTCTTAAAATCGCCAAACTAATCTAACAAAAAATGGGACTAAACATGAGGGAAAGGGGGGGGGGGGGTCACAATAATAAAACGACCATCACCCCCCTTCAACAAAACTATAAACTATGCTATTCATATTAACTGGGTGCTTCTTCCATCTTTGAATTGCTCCGAGGTTGAATTGACCGGGGTTGAATTGACTATAACCCGGTTTCATTTCAACTGACGGTAAATTGACTTCTTGCAAGTGTCATGCTATAAGGAAGTTGAAGATGTAGACATTGATATTTAGCAGAATTACCAGCTAAAAATACACGGTTGTAGTGTATTTATAAACACATCAAAGCAAACTTCACATACGTTCTATCCATCAGAAACCTATATTATCATTGCATTAATGTTTAATATCGATGTTTACAGCTCCAACTTCCTTATAGCCAGAAACTCGCAAGTGGTCAATTGAAAAGTTCCCATCAAGATTTTTCATTTACTTTTAAGTTCTTGTAGTGAAATATGGTGCTGATTATATAAACTTGGTCTTATCATGATGCAGACATTGTAATTTCATAGTTATCCATTCAGTATTGATAAATTAGTTGCTAAGGGATTCAATTCATCGTCATATCGTCAGTTGAAAAGAAACGGAGTATAGAAGCTGAATTGATCAACCACCATGTTTTCTTAAATTGACTGTTCGTTACCCCTTAAACTTCGAGGTCTTTCCTAAGCTGAATAAGATGGTTTGTCAGCTATGTAAAAACACTAATGTTGCCACTGCATTATGGGGAGGTTTTTAGTTTGTTCCCTAGTAGACCTCCATCAAGCCTAAAATTACACCCCCTTAAGCCCCTTTCAAGATAATTTTCTACATTTTTTGGTCAAACTTCCTCTTAAATTACAGGCTCGCTATCGCTCGCCAGGAAAAGCATTGACACCTAAATGGTACGAAATGTCTTAAAATTGACAGAAATGGGGCGAAAGTTCTTAAAATCGCTAAACTAAGGGGGTAAATGGCTTAAAACCTCAAAAACAATGGGCTAAACATGAGGAAGAAAGGGGCCAAGAAAAAAATCCCTTGAGTGGAAATCTCCTCTTAATTTCATCACCATATTCCTTAAGGATCACTCTTTATAAATATGCATGTATGTAGCCTACAGTTGCCCACATGCATTCGTACCCACTCTGTGAAGGAGACTGCCCATCTGCCTCTCCCTAGCCGGGAATCACTCAAGAACGTTTGGTTGTGAGCTTAAACACCCACATTGCACCCCTGGTCTCATAATACATGTATGTATGTATGTATGTATGTATGTATTAATGTATATACTCAAGCACATACCCCATAGTTCGGGGTGGCCGACTCGAGACCAGAAACAACAGAAAAAAAAAAAAAAAAAAAACCACACACACACACACACACATATCTAGGTCGCCCAGGAGAAGACCAAGAGACCAAAGATCACCAGGAGCCTCCGGCAATACCCCAGGTCCCAGACCTCCCAGAGAGGCTCTGGTCTCAGCAGCACATACATGGTCCTTCACAATACACACCGGCTCCCCGGGCCTGGCGCCTGATGGACTACGGTATTATCTAGTCCAACTGACGCATAATAGGTGAATTATTTGGCGATGTCCGTAATGGTGGTGACATTAATGCAGGTCCAACTTCATTATTATATACCTTATCCTATTGAAACTTGAAAGTGTTAACCTATGTACAGTACTTCGAAAATAACTAAAATATTGAATTTTAGTTACCACCACACAATCTTAATTAATCACAATAGGAATGACCAGTTAAACTAAGGAAACTGCTTGTTAGATTACACATTAACAAATAATTAACCCTTCTACTCCAAGGCATTAGAATACTTCTATAATTCAGTATGACTAAAACATTTCAATTTAATTCTGAATATGATTATTGTCAAGAAGACAAGGGAGCATCAAAATTCTAATTAATTCTGTAAATTGTATGCAGTCGACAGACATTTTTTATATAATATATATCAATGCACACAAAAACAGAAGTCTATCTATTGCCGGGCACTGTGATTCCTGAGGGGCTGGCCACAAATGAACTGCCTTTATTGAGACAATTCTTTCGATTCTCTATTTTTTGGGGGAGGGAGGGTGCTAGCAAACCACCCATAATTATGTACATTGCGTGAGGTACATGTGGAGTGTAATCGTACAGTTGGAATGGTTGTGGATGTGAATATAGTCTGTAACCAGACCAGTGTAATCAGCTCAATCCTGCTGATCAGGTGCTAGCAGTCAAATTGTAAATGTTACACTGGTCTACTGCCATTGTAGAGAGGTCCTTGGGAAGCTATAGGGGGTGAGTGTCATATAACATACCACCCAATGGGAGATCAATTCCGGCACTAAAATACAAAATAATGCTACTTGATGAAAACACTATAATCTATTTTGTATTAATTTCACCACATCAAACATCTCCAATGAAATTAATGAAAGCATACAGTATATGTGATCCACCTGGATTCGAACCTGGGTTATCACACACATATTTTTAAACACTCTAACCATTAAACCACCAAAGTAAGCAACATGCTATGCAACATAAATCTATAAAACTATTACTGAAGAGAGCTTTTATATGGAAATCTACTCAAAGATGGTATGTCAATAAACACATTTGAGCTGACAATACTTTCAAAAATTTGAAATGGATATTTCCTAACAATAACTCCTTCAACATAAGCTCTTACTGTATCTAGCCATTATAATATGCCTAACAAAACAACTAATAACTCTACTATGATTATAGCTTTGTTGTTGTTGTTGTTGTTCCTTATAGCTTTGTTAGACATGTTACATAAATTGGTAAATTGAGACTACTGCACTCGAGGAAAAAAATAATCTTTACACTGGTGAGCTATATATAACCTATGTGAACGGAATGAATCGGGTGAAGCATACGTCTGTGAGGTATTATCACACAATTTCGATCCACTTCCAGAATGTTTAGAGCTTTAGTGTAAAGATTGTTTTTACCTCGAGTGTACATAATTTATTGTGCCACACAAGAAAAAAAAAAAACTGAATTAGATGTGTTAGTAATAACAATAACATTATTGTACTTACGTATCACTTATAAATACAGGGCGGGTGCCCAACCCCGAAAGGAGTTGAAATAGGGGAGCTATCCCCCCCGCCAAAGGCAGCTTTCTAGGGCCTTACCTAGCTGATGCTGAGAGGATTGGGTTCTAGTCATGTGGTGATGGGCTGGTCTATCCGAGTGAGAACTGAGCGATCTCTGCCATACCCATAGCTTACTCTGACTGTTCCTTTTACTTATATATCTTCTAGATCTCAAGTGGCGGCGTCTTTTCCGTGGATTGACCTCCCTACTGCCAACCTAGAAGTTGGCAGATTGGGAGCCAAAGTGTTACATTTTTCCCTTACCCCTCAACTTTCCCTTCATAATTGCTGAGGGGCACAGGGCCTTGGGTGGGGCTTTGGTTTCCCGGGCGTTTCCGCACCCTCCTCAGCTCCCTGCCTTGGAGTGGCTTCGGTCACCCGGGCTTTGTTAGTGGTAAGCAGGGAGGATTTTGTGGGGGCGCTCGTTTATGGCCTTGGCCTTGCTCAAAACCTTGGGGCTGTTCGGCCAGACAGCCTGGGGAACAACAACAACAACAACAACTTATAAATACAAATTATTAGTATTTTGTCAATTTTACTAGAATCTTAGCCATCAATGTAATTTGTGCATGGTTAATTTCCAAGGCAAGAGACTACCTCTCAACTTAATCAGATGAGGAACAGATTTTAACAAAGATCTGTTCAAAGTAAACACATAAACAAACATAACTTATTATCCTGCATAATGCACATGTATGCTAAGTATGTATGAGCCTTGGTTACCCAATGGTTGTTACTCTTGGTAGTGGAAAAAGAGGGGAAGTCCCTATTGCAACACTGCAGTTATGTGGGAGCCCCTCACTCCACCACCACCATCACCTTGAGGGGGGTAACCAGATTTTTGTATCTTTCTCTCCTTTTCTCTCTTTCCCTGGCTTGTATCCATTCGGCCCCTTTTCAGCCTACTGTTTTAAGACATTTACCCCCTTTCAGGTGTCAATATTTCCTGGGGAGCGGTAGCGAGCCAGCGTATATAAATATTTATGTTTTGAGAGCAAGCTGCATTTGTACATTTTTCAATAGAAAAATGTCTCCGACAACGCCAGATTTCTCCATACAATGCTGGCTCGCTATCGCTCGCCAGGAAGAAATCAACACCTGGATGGGGATAAACGTTGTAAAACAGTTGGCTGAATGGGGCCGAATGGATACAAGCCAGGGAAAGAGAGAAAAGGAGAGAAAGATAGAAAAAAGCCGGTGACCCCCCTTAACCCAGGTACTGCTACAAACATCACTTGAGGTGGGGTATTCAAATATGATTACAAAATAAAACTTTAAATACTGCACCAGTGCCAGGAAATGTCTCAACAATGGGTGACTCATAGAAAGTAGTGGCATCTCTCCATACCACATCCTCCACCCCCCCCCCCCCCCCCCCCTTTTCACAGGTGTCATTAGTTCAAGGGTTAATTATATATATATATATATATATATATATATATATATATATATATATATATATATATATATATATAATGTATATATATTTATTTAGAGAAAGCTAAATCAATCAATTAAAAAGTATATAAATATCACAATGAACGTTTCAGAACCATTCAACAAATAATACTAAAATATGACTAATTAAACTATTACCCCTGTTCGGATAAAAACTGAAAGCAAATCAAATATAAAGTATATATCAGTCAAGGTCGGTAGTGCAGTGTAAGGCAGGTAACACATGGGAGCTTCTGCCCCCAACTTGTATTGTCAACACTGGTCTGGCAGCTTAAGGGAGCTCAGACGGTATTGTGCAGCATAATTTACTGGTTCGGCTCAATGGTTTAAGGAGGGGGTTTAGTTTCCTCTCTAAACCTCTATCAAACTTTAAAAAATATCTACAAGACCTCCCTTTGATATAAATTTGTAAATTTTTCGGTAGAAAAATGTCCCGGCCGAAGGCCGATTCCTCTTCAAATACAGGCTCGCTATCGGTCGCCAGGAAAAATATCGACACCTAAATGGCACGAAAGGTCTTAATATTGGCAAAGAAATGGGGCAAAAGGTCTGAAAACGCCAAACTAATGGGGTGAATGTCTTGAAATCTCATAACTAATAGGGCTAAACATGAGGGAGGAGGAGGACTCGAAAAACCAACTGCCTCCCCTTAAAGTAGCAATCTTTTAAAATGATCCCATCGTCTAACTTCAGGGGACAGTGGCTGCTTTTTTGGCCTAATAATTCATGTATTCATTTATTATTTAGTTTCCTCGCTAGACATCCCCCAAACTTAGAAAAACATCCCTGGACACCCCCCCCCCCCTCAAGATAAATTTGTACATTTTTCGGTAGAAAAATGTCCCGGCCGAAGGCCGATTCCTCTTATAATTACAGGCTCGCTATCGCTCGCCAGGAAAAAAATCGACACCTAAATGGCACCATAGGTCTTAAAATTGACAACGAAAAAGGACGAAAAGTCTTAAAATCGCCAAACTAATGGGCCTAACGTCTTAAAATCTAAAATCCAAATGGGCTAAACACGAGGGAGAAAAGGGCCAGAAAAAACGGCCCATCTAATCATTCTTCAGTCTAGTTTCCGATACCAATGTAAAGTATTCCAAAAATGTTGACTATCGCATATTGAGGACGCAAGTTTTTGGGCAATACCCTTTACCGTTTTAACATTAAGGCGGGCCACCTCGCTTTGTTTCTCTTTCTCTCCCTCTCTCTTTGGTTTGTATCCATTCGGCCCCATTCAGCCAACTGTTTTAAGATGTTTACCCCTATCCAGGTGTCAATATTTTCCTGGCGAGCGGTGGCGAGCCAGCATATATATATTTTTGTTTTGACAGCAAGCTAAATTTGTAAATTTTTTGATAGAAAAATTTCTCCGACGAAGCCGGATTTCTCCATAAAATGCTGGCTAGCTATCGCTCGCCAGGAAGAAATTGATACCTGGATGGGGATAAACATCTTAAAACAGTTGGCTGAATGGGGCCGAATGGATACAAGCCAGGGAAAGAGAGAGAGAAAAGGAGAGAAAGATAAAAAAAAAAAAGCCGGTGACCCCCCTCAAAGCCAAGTTCTGAAGCAGGACTTATTTCAAGATGGACTTTATTGTATTACACTCCAGCTGCTGGAAGGCAAACTCGTCTGAATTATTACAAAGTATGCCACACCATTGTATGTATGAAGCATATGGACTATTATAAAGCATGGTAGTGGATTGTGTTCTTTTATTTCAAATTCGATTTTATTAAGCGTTATTTCCACATAGCGATTGTGATTAGTTCCTTTGCGTTTATCTTGTGTCGTCCCAGTTTTGGATTGTTTATTTTGCAAGTTTTACATCATAATTGTATCGTTTACATCAATACTGCTTCAATCGGGTGCGTCGCGATTTCTGCTCTTGCCTGTACCCCTGTACCCGCCCTCAGGTGAAGGTGAAGGTATTGAGGGATAAGCCTTTACAACGGCACCCTAAAGACCGCCAATATACTGTACTGTAAATTCATCATCGACAATACTTGGGTAATTATAATTTGGTTTTGTTGCATCAGTACTAGAAATATAATTGTGTAATAATAAACATAATATTAAAGATACCACTGTATACTGAAAGAGTTAAAATTACAGACTGTCACATTCTACCATAATAATATAATGTTAATCCTCGTTTCGACCATCACAAAATTATCACAACCATAAACAAACAGACCTACTCAACATCAGACGAACAAGCTCAAGCCGCTATCACACGACGCTTTTACCATCAACACTAGTTTGACAGCTTATTAGGTCAACATTGTTAATAATATTTAGGTTGCATAAATTCATCTATCATCAGTCTAGTTTCCGATACCAGAGCAAAATACTCTAGAAATGTTGCCAGAAAATTTTTGATCATCGAATGTTGACTATACTGTAAAAGCTCTCGTGTGATACCAGCTTTACACTCTCGAAAAATTATGGGTTAAAAGAAGGTATGATAAGAGCAAAATTGGAAGTGATATATCCATCTAAAGGTATACAAATTATCATTAACATACCCAACTTCATTATATATAGGCCTACCTTTTTATTTATTTACAGTGTACTAACACATAGCCTACAATACTAAGAGAGTGCATTAATGTCACCAACTGTCCTATGCATAGCCAGTATAAATATACTTTCAAGCAATATTTATGAGATTAATTTGTAGACAAACCCCTATCGTTGATGGTGGTACTTACTGTGTATATAATTATGTACTGTATATACCCTGGCACTCACCCATTTTTTTTTTGGGGGGGGGGGGGGGGGGGGGCGAATCGAGACATCACAACACATCAGAAAAACAAAACAAAACAAAACGTGAAATCACACACATCTAGGTCGTCCAGGAGAAATACCCAGAGACCCAAGCCCATTTGGGGTCCCCAGCAAAAGATTCTCAGGTCCCAGATTTGCCGGAGATGCTCCGATTTCCGCAGGCAGACCCGCAGCAGAGCCACCACAAGCCCGCCCACCATTGCTTCCAGGCGTACCCTTCATTACTACCATCTCCCCGGGCCAGGTGCCTGACGAACTATACCTATTCCAACTGGCGCGTGATCCTCTCTCCCAAACGACCGCAATTTACACTCATCTATTCACAAGCATTCTCCATTCATTCCTATTTATCACCACTTCCCTTGCCTGATCTACAGTCATTCCTCCATCTTCCAACGCTTGTCCTACACATTCTCTCCATCTCAATGGGAGTCTTCCTACCCCTCTATCTCCCCTTGTATCTGACTCACATATTCTCTTTGTAAGCCTTACATCCTCCATTCGTTCAACATGACCGTACCAGCTCAGCACCCTTCTGTCCACTCTGGCTGACAAATGTTCCTGCTGCCCCACTCTCCTATGTATCTCTTCATTCCTCAATCTGTCTCTACGAGTCACTCCATACATACTCCTCAAGCAGCTCATCTCCATCACATCCAGCTTTTTTCTCTCCTTTGCCTTACTATAGTAGTCTTGTCCTATTTCTAGCCAGGCAATAAGATACGTGCAATGGGAAGTACTATAGTCTGCTTTATTTCAACTAACGGTAAATTTCCATAGCTTCATCATATTTTCTTAATTACGAAGAATTGTAGCGTAATATGTATATCACAATATTTTACCTTATCATTTCACATCACTTCTTCTTTGCTATCCTTTCCTTCCACTTTCCCTTACTATCAGGATTGCTATCTCTACTAAAATTAAGTCCTGACCACCTCGCTTGGATGGTGTCTGTGTGGGCAGTGTATCTATGTAAATCTATAAAAATTATACTCTTTTCATATTTACCAGACTAGAAATTTCGTACCCTTGCAGCAGATTTTCTGACAATACAAACGACTCTACAGTACATCTCCTTGATATTGTTTTTTTCCTCATACTTATGATATTTTTCCTTTACTAACCCCTTTTGTACCGTCGCCATCCTTTTTACTTTATTCGGGTTACTACTCATCAATTTTATTAAGTTTAGGAAGGATCTCTAGCAGTTATAAGGCTTTGAACTATTTCAAGCAACCCTTTCAACTACCACAGGTGTGGAAATTCCCGGCGCGACCGAAGCCGGGAATTTCCACACCTGTGAAGAAACTGGCTGACTCCGTTGTCGACGCCTGCCCGGGATGTAACACAGCACCCCATACCATTAAACACATCATAGAAGACTGCATTTCACACAACCACTTACACCAACAACACAATCTACACTCAATGAGAGCTCTGTGGGAAAGCCCAATCGTGGCCATGGCCTTCCTCAGGGACTCGGGGCTGTTCGGCCAGGCAGCTTAGGGAACAACAACAACAACAACAACTACCACAGGTGATGGGCTGGTCTATCAAAATGAGAGTTGAGCATTCTCTGCCACACCCATAGCTTACTCTGACTGTTTCTTTCACTTATAGACTTTCTAGATCTCACATGGCGACATCTCTTCCGTGGATTGACCTCTCTACTGTGAATCTAGGTTGGCAGACTGGGAGCCAAAGCATCACATTTTTCCCTTGCCCCTCAACTTTCTCTTCATAACTGTTAAGGGGCACAGGGCCCTGGGAGGGGCTTCGGTGTCCCGGGCGTTTCCGCACTCTCCTCAGCCCCACGCCTGGGAGCGGCTTCGGTCACCTGGGTATTCTTTAGTGGTAAAGCTCGGAGGGTTCTGTGGAGGCGCTCGGTTATTGCCTTGGCCTTGCTCGGGACCTTGGGGCTGTTCGCCCAGAAAGCCTGGGGATCAACGACAACAACAACCACAGATCCTTTTCTAAGCTTCATAATATCGTCTTAATATTGCTAGAATAAAAAAAAAACAGACGTTGCTGGCACAGGAAGGGTTAAAATCCAAATCATAGCTCAGTTAGCAAGACATGGACACAACAATTTCTTCCATGATAAAATATACAGAGAATAAGGACTTTTAGTTTACTCTTTCAGTACTGGTGCCTTCCATTTAACTGGCGACTATTAGATGATTTTATTTAGTTTCAAAAGGGCCTCCAGCAATTAATAGCCTTCGAACTATCTCATTTAACCCTTTTTACAACCACAGATCCTTCTTAAACTGCACAAAACCGTCTGAATATAGCTGGAAGAAAATCTAAAGACGTCGCTGGTACAGAAGGGGATACACTGGACACAATAGCTATTTTCTCTTCACACAAGTTCTATACAAATCCATCACATCACATAGTATCCTACATTTCAATTACAATATAATTATCTAATACATGATCACACTTCATCACATCTCACCACAACAGACTAGCACTTTCAAAATGGATACATAATGCTATAGTCTGTTTCTTTTCAACTGACGGTAAATTTCAAAGTTCCCATCACGATTTCTCCGTTATTTTATACATTTTGTAGTGACATATGGTGCTAAGTATATAAATTTGATCTTAATATTATGCAGACATAGTAGCTTCATATTTTTTCCATTAAGTGTCGATAAATTAGCTGCTTGGGGATTACATTTGTCGTCAGTTGAAAAGAAACAGAGTATAGCTGTATGAAACTCACAATATTTACCTCTGTATTGTCAAAATAGAAACTTACACTATTATTCATAAACAATTCCTTTCTTTCACAGCGCGCCTGATACCGAACAAATTCTTTGGGAACGGGAATGAGTGTTGTTTACAGAGAGTTCATGGCTTAGCATTCCTATTTCTAAATGTAACATAATTTTTCAAGTTATTTCGTCCATTAACCCTTTCAGTGCGGCAAATGCCCCGCTACGTCCTACGTAAAAAATACGTTGCTGCGGCCGATGTCCCCAGACGTCTTGGTATTACTGACTTTGTATTACCGGCTGAATTTGGTAGTACTGACCCGCTCCCCTTGTTGCCAGATGAAAGATAAGACTGGGCTTCACTTCTATTGCAATATCAGTATCCTACAAGCTTCGGCAGTGAGAAGGTGTGTGCCCAAGCAAGAGGTGATTTGGAAGCTCAAATTCAGGCATAAAAAGGTCTACTTCCATGTGTATTTGTGAGAGCTACATACCAAGTATATGAATGTGAGGTTCACTTCATGTTACAGGTCATAACTCATGCTGTCTAACAAACACCATCGTTGCTTCCATAAGTGTTTATTTCATGGAGTTATTGAAAGTGGAAAAAGACAAAAACGGATGGAGTAATACGCTCGTTCCAAGGATCGACCAGCTCGGCTAAACACGGACATTGACAAAAACAGGCTCAAGGCCGCACAGCACTGTTGCAGTTCTAAAACTATTATACGGAGATCCTGACCTAAAATTTTCAATGGGCACTGTCTCGTTTTGCTCGCTCTGATAGATTTCACACTAGGACGAGTTATAGTGAACGAAAATTAGCCACAAACATCTCACAGTGGTGTACACATGTATAACCTTCTCTAGGCTATAGAAGGCCTCATAGTCAAAGGTTGACGGTACTGCAAAGGAAGAAAATAACGAGTACAAGCCTTACTCTACAATGGTACAAGAAGCACCATAAAGAGGATGGGCCTTTATCCTCACAGGCTGTTTATTTTATCAGTGTGTTTTCTCTACTCTACATAACCCTTTCACTGTTATTATCTACTCTACATTTAACCCTTAAAGCATTAGGACATGTTTCTACATTTTATTCTGGCTAACATTAGACAGTTTTCCTTAACTTTGGAAGGCTTTCTAGGAATCAAAAGGGGTGAGTACTGTATGTATTAATTAACCCTATTGCCTTCCACAGTACCTTCCAAATACATACATACATACTGTACATACATACATTTATAGACCGAGTGCTTCACACAGATTGCAGTTTCGGTTTCATGTCCTAATGGCAGCGTTCAAGGCAGCCCTACTTTTTCAGGTTTTTGTATTCAACATAACGGTCTGATCCCATGTCCTTCTTGGTCTTCCCATTGGTGCAGCTCCCCCACATTCATGGACTTACACCTTTTCACCCAACTTAGTTCATCCATCCTCTCCACATGCCCGAACTATCCAAGCCTACTAGTACGCATCTCATCATTGATACTCTTGATGTCTAAACTTAATAAAATAGTCTACTGATAGCCAAGATATAAGGAAGAAAGTGTCCTTGAATTCTGAAGGTATCAATCTACAGTACACAAGTATATTATTGTATATGGTAGAGGATGGACTATATTTCCTGAAGGTATTATTGGGTGGTTTATGGTCGACAGTTATTGGAATGTTGAGAAGTATTTAGTCTAAATCCCTTTACCACCATTACGTTATTTATCATTCTGGTTGCCATTAGACGATTTTCTGTAGTTTATAATCTACATCTACGACTCAAATGGGTTAATAGCCTACGATCCCAATAAAATCTTAGTAACAGAGGTCCTTCTTAAACTGTACAAAAGCATCTAATTTTATTCAGAATCAAAGGTAAAACGGCGCAATGGTGCTGCAGGGGTGAAAGTTGATTGTTGTTTACCATTGAGATGCTGGGTGGTAGAGAGCGTTGTGTGGATATGTGTACGGTTGCCCACATAAGCTTGGACCCATTCCTTTATTTTATATACCTACCCGATAGCACTATCGTTAGTGAGTGCTATTAGTATTTTGTACTATTGTTAATGTCTTGTAAAGTTGCAAATTTGATTTTAATAGAACATTTTAACACTAATTGTAGTTTCTTTTATTCATACAGAGTTTAGTAAAAATTTGCCAGAACGTCCCGGACTTCCCAAATTGACTAATTCCCTGAACGTCACGTTCAGGGAATTAGTCAATTAGTCAATTAGCTAGTGCGTTGTTATATGTGCGATTAGTTTGCATGGGAACCAGATTAACTTGCTCATGTAGTAATGTACACCCTATGTGGTGGATTGTGTTCTTTCATTTCATAAATGTTATTTTAGTAAGCGTTGCTTCCACATAGCGATTTTGATATGTTGTTTTTACTTTATATTGTCTTTGTCCCAGTTTTGGTTTGACTTTGTTTGCA
This sequence comes from Paralithodes platypus, assembly GCA_032716605.1. Lineage (NCBI taxonomy): Eukaryota > Metazoa > Arthropoda > Malacostraca > Decapoda > Lithodidae > Paralithodes > Paralithodes platypus. The sequence goes on from CM064571.1 coordinate 15,251,848, forward strand.
AGCTTTACATTTTGATGCAGAGTTTAGCCAAATTTACCAGAACGTCCCGGACTTCCCAAATTGACTAATTCCTTGAATGTGACGAGAACGTCCCGGACTTCCCAAATTGACTAATTCCTTGAATGTGACGATAGTGCGTTGTTATGTGTGCGATTAGTTTGCTTGGGAAACAGATTAGTCAGAATATAATTACATGGATGCCATCGTACTGACGGAGTTATAATTTTCATAACACCCAGTTCTCAGACTCTCACACACATCTCTGTCTAACACCCAGTATTTCAATCTATAATATAGTATTCTCATTATTACAAGTCTACAAATCCAGACCCTAATCATTCATAATTTAAAAAGGACTTGAGTAATCAAGCTGATATTTCTAGCTTTGAGAAGTGAACAGTAAATAGATGGAAACTAACAGCCTATTTACTCCAGCCCTTCCCGACTTACACGAGGCTAGGGAGACACAGTTTCAAGACTTGCCATAATGAATAGACCATAGTGTATAATGATTGTTCAAGCTATAGAGTATATTGCAGGATATATCCACAAGCTTGTAAAAAGGTTCTACTCACACACTGAAGCCGATGTGCCGTATTTAGTAATCACACAAATCGGTCCCATCCAAGGGAATTAAGTAAGTAACACCCCGTTCTTAACATTAATCATCAATTACAAACCCCAATGCACTTGAATAAACTAATGAAAGCATATGGGCTTCCCGGGATTCAAATCGGGACACCACACCCAGAACTTAAGCATCTAAACCATTACGCCACCAGCACAGTTTTCAGTATAATTTTCAGTATAATGTTCAATAAACAGCTATTAAACTATATGTGAACTGATTGACCAAGCTTATCATATCGATATAACATTTCCATAACAAGAACAAAATATAATTTTTAATTGTATTGATTATATTATACATAATGATATTGTAATATATTTATAACCCTTTCTGATGGGACTGATTTTCACCCTGGCCCATGGACTACTAAAGCATATCAAAAATGTACAAAACTGTACTAAGCATTTGTGACAAGAATTAGTATTAAAATGGCTGAAGTATATGTTGTTAATAAAGAGATCAATTGTGTAATATAAATCAGTAGGACTTAAGGGGAGATGGGTCGTTTTTATTTGTTCATTTATGTATCTTTTTATTATTCTATTAGTTTCCTCCCTAGACCTCCATCAAGTTTAAAAAACACCCGCCCAAGACCCTCCTTCAAGATAAATTTGTAAATTTGTTGATAGAAACATGTCCCAGCCGAAGGCCGTTTCTCTTACATTGCAGGCTCACTATCGCTCGCCAGGAAAAAACGACACCTAAATTACACAAAAAGTCTTAATATTGACAACAAAATGGGTCAGGTCTTAAAATAGCCAAACTAATGGGCAAAACGTCTTATAATTTGAAAACCAATGGGGCTAAACATGAGGAAGAAGGGCAACCAGGAAAACAGCCCATCTCCCCTTAACCCCTACTGTACCATGGCATAGTAGATTAAAAGTACTCTTCAGTACCAGACTTGTTGCCAAAAGCAATGAAACAACACCCTCTCAGCTCAAGAGTTGGTGGGTAACTGAATCAGCCGGCCTGGAGTAGCTGAGAGGGACCATGAGAAGTGTTGCCAACTCCTCACAGCAGTGCCTCCAAGTCATGTTAGCAGCTCCAGCTAGATATTAGCAAAACAAGGATCATATATTATATTTTTTTCACCAACCAACTTCATTTCTAAACTCAATTAATGAAATCAACAAATACATGTGGCACTCCAAGGACTCGAACCTAGGATACTCACACCGAAATTCCGCACACTTATGCATTACGCTGGTACTTTTCTACTGATGGCTGTGAGCCGTCGCTGGTATCTAAGGGGTTAAGCAATATTAAAAAGTTCTTGCTTGGGTCACATTCACACCCTTTAACCTTATAGAATACTACAGCTACACACGTCTATACTGTACTAAGAATTAGGCTCTTATTTAGGTAGAATATGTGTATTCCATAAAAAATTATTATACAGTAGAGTAATATTCAGGCTATGTCTAAGGAATAGCTATACAATCATGCTTACACTCCTCACTTCATTAAAACCTAGTTAATATTCAAGCAATGTCTGAGGAATTGCTAAAAAATCTTGCTCACACTTTCCACTTCATTAACATCTAATTCACTATCACACGCTTAACAATTATTTTGTGTGAATTGAGCAATTTTGCTACCAGACATATTCCACTACTACATTTCTTCACAGTCATTCTCTTTGTCTCCATCACCCTCGGCCTCATGGTAGTCTTGAATCAACTGGGCCAAACTGTCTTGTGCATCGGCAAATTCACTTTCCTCCAGTCCTTCTCCGGTATACCAGTGAACAAACGCTCGTTTATTGAACATCACTTTGAACTTCTGACCAAGTTTGATCCAAGACTCTTTGAAGGCGGTTGTGTTGGATAGAGCACAGATGGATTTAGGCAGCTTGACCGGGTACTTGTGGTTGGGAAGGCAGGGTCGATTGTTGTTTATACCCACTTTGAACTTCTTGGGACACCATTCCACAAATTTAATACTGGACATATCCTCTACAGTGTTCAGGGAGGTTAGTGCGTCACTGTGTGTTACGTCGCCTCGATATATCAAGCAGCACGGCATGAACTTTCCATTCGCTTGATTGTATGTAGCCATTTGTGAAGAGGGACTAAAGCAATCAATGGTCATATCACCCACCGACTGCTGATGATACCTATAGACATCCGGTGATATTACAGGGGCGTACGTCATAACAGGGAAGTGAAGGCGTTTAGAAGGTACTAAATTGGTGCTAAAGTCTGCTAAATCTACATTGAGTTTACTGGGGAATCTGATGGAGACCGTACACGAGGCGATGATCTGTGCCACACGAGAGTTCAGGTGACGGTAAGTAGGGCGCTCAATACCCAGTTTGTTGACGCACAGGTTGAACGTGGCTTCGTTATCAAAGACGAAGGCACAGTGGTCGTGGTCCATGGTTGTGGTGGCGTGGAGGATGGCGTTATAAGGCTCCACCACAGCCGTTGCCATGCGGGGGGAGGGGAACACACAAAACCGCAGTACGTTGATGCTGGGGTATTCTCGTGCCAGTCTTTCCAGCAGAAGCGCCATGAATCCTGAGCCTGTACCTCCGCCAAATGAGTGAGTAAAGATGAAACCCTGAAAGTACAAAAAGATACAGCATAAAGAAAGTTTTTTTTTTAAAGCACATTTATTTCTTTAAGGGGAGATGAGCCGTATTTCTGGTCCCCCTTCTTCCTCATGGTTAGCCCCATTAGTTTTCAGATTTTATGACGTTCGGTCCATTAGTTTGACGATTTTAATACCTTTCGCCCCATTTCGTTGTCAATTTTAAGAACTTTCGTGCCATTTAGGTGTCAATTTTTTCCTGGCAAGAAATAGGGAGCCTGTAATTTTAAGAGTAACCGGCCTTTAGCCGGGAAATTTTTGTACTGAAAAATGTACAAATATATTATCTTGAAGGGGGGTCTAGGTTTTTTTTTCTAAAGCTTGATGGAGGTCTAGCGAGGAAACTAAACAAATATATGAATACTGTACATGAATTAATAGATAAAAAAAAATGGCCACTGCCCCTTTAATCTAAAATGTCATTAAACCTATTTGGTAATAAGCACCTTGGGTGAGATGTCTTTGGTATGAATAGTTGTCCCCACCTCCGATACTCCGCCCCCTATACTTTCCACCCAAATCCCCCTTGGGTGAAATGTATTAAGGGGGAAGGGTTTATTTCTTGGGTCGATTATTTCATATATTTATTATTTTTTTAGTTTCCTCCCTAGACCTCCATCAAGCTTTAAAAAACATCCATTAGATCCCCTTTCTGGATTAATTTGTAAATTTTTCGGCAGATTTTTTTTCCAGCCATAAGGCCGGTTCTTCCAAAATTTACATTGTCACTATTGTTCGCCAGGAAAGAAAATTGACACCTAAATACCACGAAAGGTCTTAATATTGACGTCATAAAATCTGAAAACTAATGGGGCTAAACATGAGGAAGAAGGGGGACCATTAAAACTGCCCATTTCCCCTTAGAAGTATGTACTGTATGTGGAGGAGAGGAAGACAGTTGGTAGACCAGGGAAAGATCTAAGGGTTAAGGGGCTTGACAAGGACACTACAGAGGATCATGAAGGACATCAGCCAGGGCTCTGATACTCAAAACACTTATGGCGCCTTATCTCCCTCCCATCATCACATCATACATTTTGACATAATAATGCTAGAAGTACAATAGACTAGTTTTCTGAGTAAGAGTAAGTTGTGATGTCGTGGTTAAGGAAGTTTCATCTCACGTTGTCGTGACTTATGGTATTTTTGTGTATCCACTTCCAAGTCAACAAGATATACTCCTGCAAAATATTGGAACTGCCTTTCACTTGAAAGCACTAGTGCTGGTGTAGTGGAAAGCATCTTGGAGTCCCACCCACGGGGATCTGGGATCGATCCCAGCTCAGGGCTCGGAATGTTTTTCACAAGGACCTGCTAGTGCTATTGTCTCCCTTGAGCAAGGGGATGGGCTAATGTAGAGTTGGAGTCACAGGCTGAATAAGTTTTCTTCTAGGAAAACCTGTGAGAATTGCAAGTGTAGACTCGGATTCGAACATGGGGGACTATTATTATTAACATTATTAGCACTGATAGACAGGTAATAAATGTGTGTACAGTATTATATTACTATGAAATGAAAATGTACATTGTATTTTTTGGATTCATCATACCACACCTCACCTAAATATGTATAACTCAAAATGGACATGAACAACCAAACTAATATTTCTACCATGTGGGAAGAGTCTGCTAGTAAATAATTATGGAAATTTACATCCTGTTTGCTCCAGCCCTCCTTGAGTTCCAAGAAGCGAGGGGTCACACGTTCTAGACACGTTATAATCAGGGTGTCAAACCAAAGTACTGTAATTAGTTTTGTTTGAAGACTTGAATGAATATGAGAAGGAATACAAGGAAACTAACATGGAATAGCATTGTTTTGGCCATTTTATCTCTTCCAAAGACATAATTTAAACTATAATCTATAATACTATCTTAACATAATACAATAATAAAGACAACAAATAATAGATTCGGCTTTCGTTTGACCCTCTGGACATAATGAATAGAATATACGATACAGATAGCTGAAAAATAGGAACATGCCTGAGTAGATAGAAAAGAATAGAATAGTCTATCTATCTATCCATCTACTCAGGCCCAATCCCCACTTTTCCGTTTTTTTTATTGGGGGGGGGGGGGGGGCGACTCCAAACAGAGCCAGAATAGGGACAACACATAACACAACAGAAAACAATGAACACACAAAAACAAAATACAAATTCACACACATCTAGGTCATCCAGGAGAAGACCCAGAGACCAGGGTCACCAAGGTCCCTCCAGCACTCCCCCGGCCCCCGACCACCCGGGGAGGTTCCGATCTCGGCAGGCAGACATGCAGCGGAGCCGAAGCCACAAGCCCGCCCACCACACTTCCAGGCGCGCACCCTTCATTTCAACTTACTGAAACTGAAACTGAAAATACCTGAAGTGAAGAGCATGCCTCCGCTTGCCGCCTCAGTTTCTCCATGACCCCTTCCAGAGCCGACCTGCCCACAGTGTAGCGGCCCCGGGCAAAGTTAGCGGCTGCGTCCTCTTTGTTGACAAATGTGGAGTCCGGGCGAAACAGGTCCGGGAATTCTCGCTTTAGGTTTTCTTTATGGTTGATGTTTGATGTGGAGGAGGAAAGGAGTAGTGAGTATTAGTTGTAAATAGGACAAAGTATTATTAACATTATTAATGGGAGATGGGTCGTTTTTCTGGTCCCCTTTCTCCCTCGTGTTTAGCCCCATTTTAAGATGGTTGCCCTATTAGTTTGTCGATTTTAAGACCTTTTGCCCCATTTCTTGTTCAATATTAAGACCTTTCGTGCTATTTGTGTTGATTTTTTCCTTGGCGAACGATAGTGAGGCTGTAATTTTGGAAGAACCGGCCTTCAGCCGGAACATTTTTCTACAGAAAAATTTACAAATTAATCTAGAAGGGGGATCTAGTGGATGTTTTTTTTAAAGTTTGATGGAGGTCTAGCTAGGAAACTAGAAAAATAATGAATACATTAAAAAAATCGACCAAAAAGTGAACCATCCCCCCTTAACCCTTGTCTAGCGGGGTTTTTTTGGGCTTATTTGGGCATATTCAGGCCCTCCTGAATGATAAATCAAGTATTTGAATGAAAAGAAATGTATTCAGCAAAAAACTAGGCGCTAAAAGCTTCAAAATGAGACCAGAACGAGCTACGTAGCACTCGTGGTTCTCATACAGTGGTACCACCAACATGGGAGTTTAGCGTATAGCGGTATATTTTTCCCAGCTATGCTCACTACTGGCTACACTGCCGGCCTCTCGAGAACACAGGGAGAGTGAGTTAGTGGGCGGCGGTAAGCCCTGGGTGTCGGCCGTGTGGCCTGCTGCGCTCCCGGCCATTTGCACTCGATTTTAACCCTTTAAAAGCCTTAATAATGTTCCTAACTTGCTGCTTTTTGGATACGGACTTAAGTCGGGCCCCACTCTTTAAGTGTTAATACTACAGTACCGGTATATGCTTTTCATATTCATTTTTTGCATATGGAGAATTGGTTTAAGAAAAACGGAAGGTTTGTTAATTGGTATATCTCTGTACGCTATTCAGACAAGTGTAGATTTAAAGTATGAGTAGAGAGGAAGGTATAATAATTAAAAATTTTCAGTATGGTCTTGGGATATAATATAAGAACATGAGAAAATAAGAAAACAGGAGTCTGCAGAAAGCCGATCGGCCCACACAAGGCAGATCCCTGGTGGAGAAGTTTTATTTGTGGAAGAGGTCCGGAATTATAGTTCAGGTTGTCATTTTAATTAGAAGAGGATAGACGTATTACATGTGTGTGTGTGTGTGTGTGTGTGTGTGTGTGTGTGTGTGTGTGTGTGTGTGTTTTCCCGTGGCTGAAAATTTAATCCCTTATCAGCTGATATGCCTATACTTAATGGAATCATATGATACTATCATGTCTCTGCAAAATTTTAATGCCAAGTATTCATTAACAATATATTTTCACTACAAAAATCTTCATAATAGTTTAGTATTGAAGATGCGAACATGACAATTTATCGTAGCTAATAAAAACACTATACAGTAGTTGCAAGGTTTAAGGGTGGTTATATTATGCCTACAAGGGAAAGCAAGCAACAACAGGTTTATCATCCTCATATGATACCTTGTTGATTAATGAATAATGTAGGCCTATCATGGGGGCAGGAGGCTAGGAATCCTCCTCCCCTTGTATAATTCTCCTACTCAACGAGACAGAAAAACGGGCGAAGGAACGCGAAAGTGGTCCCGGACCCTGAGAATAGGAACTTTAAATGTTGTTTCTGTTGGGCCTCTGTCTCGTGTCAGCCACCCCCAGTAATGGGGTATGTGCCTGAGTAAATACATACATACATACATACATCATGAAAATCTACCAAATTAGTGAGAGATATGGAGCAAGATGTCCAACCCTCGAGAACATTTGGCTTTAGCTGTATATTTCCCGAGGGGGGTAATTTTAGGACCCTCCTGTTTCGCTTATTCAGTTTGGCAAATTTAAAGCATTTCCTCCCATTTGTTTGGCGATTACAAGACGTTTTGATTTCCTCCTGGCGACCGAAAGCGAGCCAACAATCAAAACCTTCAACAATAATAATCAAAGCACAAAACCCTCTCCGAGATGTAGGATCAGGTAGGGCTAAGACGGGAATAAATATTAGAAGGTATAGGCTACAGGAAATTTTACATGGAACTGCATTGCTTTGGTCATATTATAACTTTCAAAAACTTATGTACCATTCAGCACAGGGGACTTCTATAGGGAGACATGCGCCTCTGCGGAGTGTTTTAGCTGATTTTTGCTCACTATAATTCGGCCTAGCGTGTTAAAAAGTTGGGAGCAAGCGGAACGAAACTATTCTCATTGAAAAATTCAGGTAAAATTCTTCCTATAAAAGTCTAGTTAATTTCCTTCGCTTTAGAATTTGGACGGAGGTTATGTTTTTGCCTCCGTTTGTCTGCCTGTAAACAAGACATCTCAAAAAGTTATCAACAGATGTTCACAAAATGGGCTGATAGGATATGAGGCAAGTAAGAAGTTATTCAATTTTGGAGGCGATGACCTCCGCCATCGTAGGCGGCTCAAAAAGTTATGTACTGATGTTCACAAAATTTGGTGGCCAGATAGGATATGCGCCAAGGAAGTTATTTCATTTTGGAGGCGATTGATAGAGCACATACCTCCGCCAGTGTGGGCGCTCTCCCGAGTGCCTCTCTAGTTCCCTTATGTATTCAGTGACCTTCACAGTGGTGGAGGTTTTTAGACCATGCAGTTTGCCTTAGACCGAGCCTAATTTTCCAGCCCCATAGTAAAGTTCAGGGAATTACGCTAGCTTGTACTTGGCCGCAGTACTCCTTTCTGTATTATTACCCTATGGTGGATAACTCGGGTGAGTTATCCATCCTAGTACACAGAGATTACTGCATGTGTATTACCTTCCCAGATGGGATTCAACAAATATACACTAACTTCTGGTTCCTATTTATAGTGATAGGTAAACAATAGCACAGGGAGACTTGCCCAAATATCTTGTTCTGCCCAGGAATCGAACCTCGGACATTTCGTTGTGAGCTGAATGTAATCTGAAAGAGGTATATAACTAATGCGCTATAGGGCAGCCTATTGTGATATCTATCATTGAACCTACCTACAACAGAAGGCTCCAGGTCGGCCATGACAGTCCGGGGGACCATCTTGCCTTCTGATGTCTCCCAGAAGAAGGTGTCGGCGGACGCCAAGTCAAAGCTGTGGAGGAAGAAACAATGTAATATCTCTACCCTCCTTCTCAACATGCTACCTGCAATATCTGTGAATGTTGGGTAAACAAGGTGTTATCAGCTTCTGTACACATACTATACACTTAAAGATTAAGTGATCCATACAAGATATGGTCTTATGTCCTAATCGCAGAATTCTAGGCAGCTCTGTTCTGGGCAGCCTCATTTGTTTAGGGCTGCCTGGACTTTGCCATTAGGACATGAGACTGAAACTGTACAGTTTATGAATCACTCAGTCTTTAAATACTGGTATACGTATGTATGTATGTATACAGAAGGTTGATAACACCTCAGTAATATTAAGATAAAGTAGGCTAAATTAAGGCACGATAGGATCTAAAATTCTAAATAGTCAAGACTAATGGCCACATTCTGAATACCTTCTTCAGTGAGTCCTTATACTTTGATAGGAGACAAAGGTAGAAACAATATATATATATATATCTTAAGCCTCAAAAGCTGAGTTGTTTTGAATTATCTGTGCCCCGTAAGGGTGCTATTTTCATGTTTTTTGTTTTTTAAACTCGTTCTAACTCTGAAACAAAAGGTTATGGGTACATTTTTTTTTTTTAAAGATTGTGTTATGGCCTGTGTACATATACACCACAACCTCGTTCCTAGCTGGCCCATAGCATTCAGTCATGCAAAGAAATGGAGGGGTTTTGCGTGCTTTCAAGTGCCACTTGAGCACGTATTTTCACGATTTTTTGTGTTTTTCAACTCGCTCTACCTCTGTGAAACAAAGGGTATACTGGGATAAAAAATGTGTGTAAGAAAGGCCGTTTTTGGGGGGGCTGTACTCTGACAGCAACCTCTTTTCTAGCTGGTCTGCGGCCTTCACAGCAACTAAAGGAAGTAGCGGTATTTTTGACGCGGTAGTTCAGGGTAGAGCTAATACTGCTTGGGACATGCATACAACCATTACAAAATTCGGTGAGTACAGTCGCGCTAATAAGTCATGTACCTTACCTTGTGATACCTTGTGATGTGTTCGCCACTCTTCTAGCGGCAAAGAGGAGCGCGCCGCCCCTCGTATTACTCAAAAAGAAGAAATCATGTGTAAATTTTGCTGATATCAATTATTGATCAAAACATACTTGGTGCCAAGACATCACTTATTAACGCGACTGTACTAAGCTCCGGTAGCTCACATGGATGGGCAGGTTGGTAACATCTGGTAACCTTGCCATTTTACACAATACCCTGGGCGCATTTTTGAGTGCGGGAAGTACAAAGAAATACAAGCAGTAATATTATGGGGCCCGGCGCACACCACAGAATCGCCCAACCAGAGTAATACTGGGCCTGCTGTGGGAGACTTAAGGGGGGTCACCGTTTTTTTTTTTTTATCTTTCTCTTCTTTTCTCTCTTTCTCTGGCTTGTATCCATTCGGCCCCATTCAGCCAACTGTTTGAAGACGTTTATCCCCATCCAGGTGTCGATTTCTATCGAAAAATGTACAACTTTAGCTTGCTCTCAAAACAAAAATAAATAAATGCTGGCTCACTACCACTCACCAGGAAAATATTGACACCTGGATGGGGGTAAACGTCTTGAAACAGTAGGCTGAATGGGGCCGTATGGATACAAGCCAAAGAGAGAGGGAGAGAAAGATAAAAAAAAACGAGGTGGGCTCCCTTAACCCTTTCCCTGCGGGTGACGTTCTGGAACGCATAGGCAATTTACAGCAATTTCCAGGCTTTAAAAGCCTGTAAAAGCTGTAGAAATAGAGCGTCAGTGGGCGGGAGCGTGAGGGACCTCCCTTCGACCCTCAGAGCAGCCAGCCGCTGAGGGAGACTGTCTCGCGCGGGTGTCTCACAACAGTGTTGCCGAGCGAGCGAGAACTAATAATTAGCGAGTTTTCCCGAATGTCTATGGCAACGCTGCGGGTGAACCCTGCCACCTACGAAGCTCGTTCTGGTCTCATTTTGAAGCTATTTTCGCCTAGTTTTCGGCAGTTCATTTAATGCAGATGCTTGATTAATCATTCAGGAGTGCCTGATTATGTCCTAAATAGCGCAAATAAGCCCGCAGCATAAGTGTTAATGAAACTGGGATATATCAAGTATTCTTTCTAAAATCAATACTCATTTCCTTAATGATTAGCTTGATATGAAATAGCCAACACCCTTTCCATGTGCTGAAAAATATGGCCATAACAATAAGATCAAACATGTGGGCGACGAAGAAAGAAGCAGAAAGCTACTCACTCATCCGACATCTTGGCTCCATCCCCGGCATGGACCCCATGTTCAAGACAGAGCAAGTCCCACAACGCCCCTCCAATCTGTACGCCCGCCTGCCCCACATGTACCCCAACCACCTCCCTGCCACCTCCGACCTGTTGGAGATATAAGAGGGGGTGGTTAGAAATCCCCAACCACCTCCCTGCCACCTCTGACCTGTTGGAGATATAAGAGAGGGTGGTTAGCAATCCCCAACCACCTCCCTGCCACCGCCGACCTGTTGGAGATATAAGAGGGGGTGGTTAGAAATCCCCAACCACCTCCCTGCCACCTCCGACCTGTTGGAGATATAAGAGGGGGTGGTTAGAAATCCTCAACCACCTCCGACCTGTTGGAGATATAAGAGGGGGTGGTTAGAAATACCCAACCACCTCCGACCTGTTGGAGATATAAGAGGGGTGGTTAGAAATACCCAACCACCTCCGACCTGTTGGAGATATAAGAGGGGGTGGTTAGAAATACCCAACCACCTCCGACCTGTTGGAGATATAAGAGGGGGTGGTTAGAAATACCCAACCACCTCCGACCTGTTGGAGATATAAGAGGGGGTGGTTAGAAATACCCAACCACCTCCGACCTGTTGGAGATATAAGAGGGGGTTGTTAGAAATACGTAATAAGGGAGGGTGTTCATTAGGCTTAGCTTTGTTGCTGCCTGCTGTGCTCATAATCCTGCAGTCGTTTAATTCAATCTCTGGTCATCACAAACCCTAGACAAATTTAGGAAGGTTAGAGTACATTAAGGGAGACCACCTCGCTTTGTTTTCTCTTTCTCTCCCTCTCTCTTTGGCTTGTATCCATTCGGCCCCATTCAGCCTACTGTTTTAAGACGTTTACCCCCATCCAGGTGTCAATATTTTCCTGGCGAGCGGTAGCGAACCAGCATATATATATTTTTGTTTTGACAGTAAGCTACATTTGTACATTTTTCGATAGAAAAATTTCTCCGGCGAAGCTGGACTTCTGCATACAATGCTAGCTCGCTATCGCTCGCCAGGAAGAAATCGACACCTGGATGGGGATAAACGTCTTCAAACAGTTGGCTGAATGGGGCCGAATGGATACAAGCCAGGGAAAGAGAGAATAGGAAAGAAAGATAAAGAAAAAAACGGTGACCCCCCCCATAAAATAAAATAAGTTAGACTATAAGAGTTAGTAGGATAGATTAACCCTCTCACGCTTGTCATTTGGAGGTTTTGCCAAACGTGTACACGGATGCGAATTGTGTCACTAAACCTTCAGAAATTTGGTGAAAAAACGTACAACGCGAATTGCGTCAAATTTTGGCTAGGAATAATTTTCTAAGACCTTGAGTTTGGTAAGGATATGGCAACATTTTATCACAGCATGTGTATCCGAGTGGGTTAAGTTTCTCTCTCTCCCTCTCTTTTTGGCTTGTATCCATTCGGCCCCATTCAGCCTACTGTTTTAAGACGTTTACCCTCATATCCAGGTGTCAATATTTTCCTGGCGGGCGGTAGCGAGCCAGCATATACAGTATATATTTTGATTTTACAGCAAGCTAAATTTGTAAATTTTTCGATAGCTCGCTATTGCTCGCCAGGAAGAAATCGACACCTGGATGGGGATAAACGTCTTAAAACAGTTGGCTGAATGGAGCCGAATGGATACAAGCCAGAGAAAGAAAGAAAAGGAGAGAAAGAGAAAAAAAGCAGGTGACCCCCCTTAAATGAACTTCCCAAGAGTAATACCAAAATGTGCGTAGATGTATAGTTTGGTGTATCGATTGTCATAATATAAAGCCGCTGTCACACGAGGGCTTTTCCGTCAATTTTCTATGAGCAAGTTTTGTCTCGTATTATTTCGGGACTTTTTCGCACTGGTATCGGTAACTAGACGGAAGGTAGATTATGTTAGGCGGCTGAATTTTGATAAAGTGTAATTTTTTAAGCTTCCAGACCATAATTGCCCGTAAAAATTGCTCGAAAAAGGGCTCGTGTTACTCCGGCTTAGAACACCTACCGACCAAATATTTTCTAAAATGAAGGTGCACTCTCCTGTTTCAGCTTGTTACACCATTATAATGCAAGAATATGTATCTGTACATTATAGCAGTTGTTGTTATTATTGTGTAGTACCCAGCTGACTAAGGACTCATAGCCAGTCCTTCATTTAGGGGGGTCACCGGCTTTTTTCTCTCCTTTTCTCTCTTTTTCTGGCTTGTATCCATTCGGCCCCATTCAGCCTTTTTCAGACGTTTATCCCTATCCAGGCGTCGATTTCTTCCTAGCGAGCGATAGCGAGCCAGCATTGTATGGAGAAATCCGGCTTTGCCGGAGAAATTTTTCCATCAAAAAATGTACAAATTTAGCCAGCTGTCTAACTTATTATCCAAAATATGGTGGCTCGCTATTGCTCGCCAGGTATAAATCGACACCTGAATTGGGATAAACGTCCTAAAACAGTAGGCTGAATGGGGCCGAATGGATACAACCCAGAGAGAAAAAAAGAAGGGCAACCCCCTCAATAAAATAAAACCTGGTGCTTGGCATGTGGGAAGGGTGGATGAGAATAATTGGGTAAAGAAAAGCAAGTCTATGAACGTGGAGGGAGTCGCAAGGAGAGGTAGACCAAGACAGATGTAGGATCAGGTGGTACAAAGGACTGACTATAGTCTATTGTTTTCCAGCTGATGGTAAATTGGCATACCTTCATCTTAATTACTTAGCTATTGCGAAAAAAATTTAACGAAATATGTTGCTAATTATGAAAACTTGGCAATAAGAAAATGCAGAGACATATTGGTTTCATATTATTTCATTAGATATCGAGAAATCAGCTGCTAAAGGATTCAATTTATCATCAGGTGAAATAAAACCGACTATAAGAGGGACGCCCAAAACCGGGCTGCCTGGAATGCCGCCAAAAAAAAAGACCGACCTACTCACATGTGGATTAAGGTCTTTAAGGGGAGATGGGCCATTTTCCTGGTCCCCTTTCTTCCTCATGTTTAGGCCCCATTAGTTATCAGATTGTAAGACGTTCGGCCAATTAGTTTGGCGATTTTAAGAATTTTCGCCCCATTTCCTTGTCAATATTCACATCATTCGTGCCAATTAGGTGTCGATTTTTTCCTGGCGAGCGAAAGCTAGCCAGTAATTTCAAGAGTACCGGCCTTTGGCCGGAACATTGTTCTATCGAAAAATGTACACATTTATCTTGAAGGGGGTCTTGGGGGTGTTTTTTACAACTTGGTGGAGGTCTAGGGTGGAAACTAATAAATAAAATAATATATAAAAGATTAGTTCCGAAAAATAACCATTGTAGGTCTCTGTAATGGCTAATTAAAAATATCGAGGCGTAACCAACATATTCATTCTACATCAAATTTGAGCCACAAGCATATAATTGTATCTCGATAGAAAGAGGACAGGCCAATCTACAAGTATACAGTTGCAAAATCCACTAAAAACTATATAATCATTGAGAGAGAGAGAGAGAGAGAGAGAGAGAGAGAGAGAGAGAGAGAGAGAGAGAGAGCATGTTTGTTACAGGTATATTACAGCTAAACAAATTGTCACATAGTATAGTATAGAACCTCTTTATATTAGCTTACACACACACATCCACACGCTCAGACAAAGAGAGAGAGAGAGAGAGAGAGAGAGAGAGATGAGCACACAATGAAGGTAGCCTAGACAGTGACAGAGAGATCTGAGCACTGAGAGAGGGAGGTGAAGGTAGCCTAGACAGTGACAGAGATAGTCTGATAAGCTGTGGGGTGGGGGGTGGGGGGGGGGGGTGGGTAGTATATAGATAAATAGAAGGTAGTGGACAAATTTAAATAGACAAATAGATAGATATAAACATACATATACTGATATATAGAATATATATATATATAATATTAATATATATATATATATATATATATATATATATATATATATGTATATTATATATATATAGATATATATATATATACATATCACATAATTACATACCGGTACATACATACATACATACATACATACATACATACATACCTACACACACACACATACATACATACAGAGAGAGAGAGAGAGAGAGAGAGAGAGAGAGAGAGAGAGAGAGAGAGAGAGAGAGAGAGAGAGAGAGAGAGAGAGAGAGAGAGAGAGAGAGATACTGTACACATTAACACTTTAATACCATGCCTGTAATTATTGACAGCCAATATAGCACCGGTGAGATAAAACCAAAAATAGTGACGGTATAATTGTCGAGACATGTACGATACCTGCTGCAAGTTCTGCGATAGGGTTCACTTTTGCTATCCAGGTTGTTTGCTTACTTTACACTCTTGTAATAATGTTGTCAGGAATCAGGAGTGGGCAATATTGTTCACTCATATTAGTAATTTGTTACCGGTATATGATGATCAAAACAAGTACTCCCAACCAACCTTCAACAGCATTGATAGTATATTAGGGTCTGCTGTTGGCATCTGTATATTTATTTCCCAACCATCCACTAACCTGCACACACGAACCATCCAACAGGTCCCACTAAAACAACAGACAACCAACCATCTATCCATTAACCTGCACACACGAACCATCCAACAGGTCTTACTAAAACAAAAGACAACCATCCATCCATCCACCCACTAACCTGCACACACGAACCATCCAACAGGTCTTACTAAAACAAGAGACAACCATCCATCCATCCACCCACTAACCTGCACACACGAACCATCCAACAGGTCCTACTAAAGCAACAGACAACCATCCATCCACCCACTAACCTGCACACACGAACCATCCAACAGGTCTTACTAAAACAAGAGACAACCATCCATCCATCCACCCACTAACCTGCACACACGAACCATCCAACAGGTCCTACTAAAGCAACAGACAACCATCCATCCACCCACTAACCTGCACACACGAACCATCCAACAGGTCTTACTAAAACAAGACAACCATCCATCTATTAACCTGCACACACGAACCATCCAACAGGTCCTACTAAAACAAGACAACCATCCATCCATCCACCCACTAACCTGCACACACCAACCATCCAACAGGTCCTACTAAAACAACAGACAACCATCCATCCATCCACCCACTAACCTGCACACACCAACCATCCAACAGGTCCTACTAAAACAACAGACAACCATCCATCCATCCACCCACTAACCTGCACACACCAACCATCCAACAGGTCCTACTAAAACAACAGACAACCATCCATCTATCCACCCACTAACCTGCACACACCAACCATCCAACAGGTCCTACTAAAACAACAACCAACCAACCATCCATCCACCCACTAACCTGCACACACCAACCATCCAACAGGTCCTACTAAAACAACAGACAACCATCCATCCATCCACCCACTAACCTGCACACACCAACCATCCAACAGGTCCTACTAAAAGAACAGACAGACAACCATCCATCCATCCACCCACTAACCTGCACACACCAACCATCCAACAGGTCCTACTAAAACAACAGACAACCATCCATCCATCCACCCACTAACCTGCACACACCAACCATCCAACAGGTCCTACTAAAACAACAGACAACCATCCATCCATCCACCCACTAACCTGCACACACCAACCATCCAACAGGTCCTACTAAAACAACAGACAACCATCCATCCATCCACCCACTAACCTGCACACACCAACCATCCAACAGGTCCTACTAAAACAACAGACAACCATCCATCCATCCACCCACCAACCTGCACACACCAACCATCCAACAGGTCCTACTAAAACAACCAACCATTCATTAACCTGCACACACCAACCATCCAACAGGTCCTACTAAAACAACAGACAACCCTCCATCCATCCACCCTTTAACCCTTTCTCTACCGGCAACGTCTTTTATATTTTATTCTAGCTATATTTAGACGATTTTGTGAAACTTAATAATTATCTGTGCTAGTAAAAACGGTTAATTGAGATAGTTCGAAGCCTGTTCATTGCTAGAGGCCCTTCTTAAGCTGAATAAGATCGTCTAATAGTATCCAGGTTGAAGTTAAAATGACGTTGCCAGTACGGAAGGGGTTAACCTGCACACACCAACCATCCAACAGGTCCTACTAAAACAACAGACAACCATCCAACCATCCACCCACTAACCTGCACACACCAACCATCCAACAGGTCCTACTAAAACAAAAGACAACCATCCATCCACCCATTGAGCCGTGGTGTCTCCGTGAAGGAAGGCCAGCCGTAGTAATGACTCTATTGTGTGCACTACTACTACCACTGTCATTAGTGCCATATTTAAGGGGGGAGGGATTGTTTTTCGGTACCCCCTTCTCCCTCATGTTTAGCCCCATAAGTTTAGAGATTTTAAGACTTTTCGTCCCATTTATGTATCAATCTATATTTTATTATCAATATCAAAACCTTTCGTGCCATTTAGGTGTATTTTTTTTCCTGACGAGCGAAAGCGAGCCTGTAATTAAAGAGGAACCGGCCTTCGGGCGCGACATTTTTCTATCGAAAAATGCAAAATTTTATCTTGAAAGGGGTCTTGGGGATGTTTTTTAAGCTTGATGGAGGTGTAGGGAGCAAACTATAATCCTTCCTTAGGATGGGGATGAGTTAATTTCTCACTAGCTTAAACAATAAATATATAAATAAATAAATAACCAGGCTATATAGGTCTCTTAACAATGATCTTCATATCTTACGGTTCTCTTATTAGTTTGCGCCTTAGACCTCTATCAAGCTTAAATAGACGCCTCCAAGACCCCCTTTGAGATAAATTTACTAAAAAATGTCCCGGCCGAAGGCCAACTTCTCCTAAATTACAAGTACGCTATCGCTTACCAGGACAAATTTCGACACCTGAATGGCCCCAAAGTCTTAATATTGACAAACAAATGGGCATAAAGGTCTTAAAATCGCCAAGCTAATGGGACGCTAATCTTAAAATTTCATAACTAGTGGAGCTAAACAAGTGGGAGAAGTTGGTCCAGAAACACCCCCCCCCCCCCAATTACCAGTTTTCTAATACAGTTATCTATCATAATATCAGCCACTCTCTCTCACAACAGAATATGAATAACAAATTATGCATATCACTCTCGAACCTTGCTTACCATTGTTCTTGCCTCACTTTCCATCGCCACGAACGCTTAAGGGGAGGTTTTTAGTTAGTTCCCTAGACTTCCATCAATCTTAAAATTACACCCCCTAGATCCCCTTTCAAGATAAATGTGTACATTTTTCGGTAGAGAAATGTCCAGGCCGAAGGCCGATTCCTCTTAAATTACAGGCTCGCTATCGCTCGCCAGGAAAAAATCGACAGCTAAATGGAACGAAAGGTCTTAAAATTGACAGAAATGGGGCGAAAGTTCATAAAATAATCCAACTAATGGGGCGAACGTCTTAAAATTTCAAAAGCAATGGGGCGGCTAAACATGAGGGAGAAAGGGGTCCAGAAAAAAGTCCCTCAAGTGGAAATCTCCCCTTAACCCCTTCTGTACCGCTAGCGTCCTTATAACTTTATGATTCTGGCTATTATTAGACGATTTTACTCAGTTTATAAATGGCCTACCGAACTATCTCACTTAACCCTTTTTACTATGACAGATCCTTCTTAAACTGCACGTAATGGTCTAAATATAGCTAGACTAATATTAAAAAGGCGTCGTCGGTACAGAAGGGGTTAATTACATATATTACACCCGCTACATAGCAGGTGTATATATATTTTACTCTTTTTCTTAAGGGGAGACTGAATGGGGCCGAATGGATACAAGCCAAAGAGAGAGGGAGAGAAAGAGAACAAAAGCGAGGTGGCCTCCCTTAAATCCTCCTCCTAAGATTACCTCCATATTTCCCTTTCCAAAATTACATAAGAGTAGCGTAATTAAATAATCTTGCACACTATAGTCTATTCGCTGTAAGTAGGCGAGAAATCATGACCTCTAACCTCTGTAACTCAATAACGACTGGAGTAATCGAGCCAATGTATCTACCATTTGGGAAGAGTCAGTCAAGGAATACATGTGGAAATTCACAGCCAATTCGCTCACGCCCTTTTTGAGTTACAGAGGATAGAGGTCATGATTTTCGCCTACTTACAGCGAATAGACTATAGTGTTATGGAGGTCAAAGGAGAAAACTTAAATCCTCCCCCTAAGATTACCTCCTTATTTTCTGTTCCAAAATTACATAGCGTAGCGTAATTATGTGATTGTGCATACTAGCATTATTTGCTATTTTTAGTCCTCATATGAGATAAAGTCATTATAAGTATATGAAAGTATGTGTGCCTGGTTGAATATCCAGAAAATTATCGAAAATGTATGGGGTAGCCTATTGGGTCGATATTCTATTCTATTCTATTCTATTCTATTCTATATGCTCAGGCCCAATCCCCACTCTTCCTATGTTTCATTTTATTTTCTCTATTTTATTATTAATTTTATTTATTTTGTATTTTCTTGGGGGTGGCCGACTCAAGACAGAGCAAGAACAGGAAAACACAAAACACAAGACAACACAGCGAACACAGACAAAACACAAAATTCACACACATGTCGATATTAAAAATTAAAATATATGTATAAAAATAAAATGTTATATATATACTGTATAATAAATTAATAAATAAACAAATACATCAATACATAATGAAATAAATGAGTATCGCCGAACTAAGAGATAATAGCAATACTTAATGTTTAAGGGGAGGCAGACCGTTTTTCTGGACCCCCTTCTCCCTAATGTTTAGCCCCACTAGTTTTGAGATTATAAGACGTTCAGCCCATTAGTTTGGCGATTTTAACACCTTTCGCCCCATTTCGTTGTAAATTTTAAGACCTTTTGTACCATTTAGGTGTAGAGTATTTCCTGGCGAGCGATAGCGAGCCTGCAATTTTAAGAGGAACCGGCCTCCGGATGGGAAATTTTTCTACCGAAAAATGTACACATTTTTTTAGGGGGCGTTTTTCTAAGTTTGATGGAGGTCTAGGGAGGAAACTAAAAAAATATATGAATAAATGAATTAATAGACCAAACAAACGGCCACTGTCCCCTTAACCTCTTGATTCAGATTTTACCTTCCAAACCTACTAATACGGTACAGTTTTTGGAGAGTTGAAAGTAAGAGCAAAATTCCTTAATAATCAGATATGAAGAGTACCAGTATCTCACATATATACACACGTGATATCAGGAATCCACACCCAGGTAAAAACATGGACTCTTGACCTGACTGTACGTCGTTCGATCCTGGGCGAGGTTAAAAACATGTATTAATTGTTAAGTTGAAAAGGTTAACTCAGAAATAACTAATGTATATAGCCCTAATCAACAGACAGGAAAGAAGAGTGTTTGTGTGTGTGTGTGTGTGTGTGTGTGAGAGAAAGAGAGAGAGGTGGGGGGGGGGGGGGGGGGGCAAGACAGACAGAGGATCATAAAAATGATAAAGAAAAAAGAAGAAAAAAGTTACCTGACTGGAGATTGGGTTGCTTGTAACATAATTCTCTCTCTCTCGCTCTCTGCTGTGCTGCCTGTATAACACACACACACACATTGTGTGCATATAATATATATATATATATATATGGAGGTAAAATCACAAATACGTGTGATCAAATTATGTAGTAAAACTACATTACCCTGTACCCTGTAATACCCTGTAATACCCCTGTATTACCCTGAAGATGTCTTGAGAGAATAGACGAAAGCTTGGTGTTCCATTGTTTCAATTTTCCTATCGAGTTTTACTACATATATATATATATATATATACTGTATATACAGTATATATACTGTATATTCCGTGTTTCAACTCTCTATCACTATCTTGCCATCTGTTTTGCTTTCTCTCTTTCTTCTACCCCGTTCTTACACATTCTTGTTTTCCACTTTCTCCTTTCTTACTCCAATATTCCAGCCTCCTTCTCTGTCTTGTACCAGCTGTTTTCCATATACGGGCTTATGTTTTGCCGCGTCTTTTGTGCCGGTAACGATTTAAGCATATACTGGTGGTAATCGTAATTGCTTGTTTCTCTTACTTCTTATTAACCCATGCCTAATATGGTGGGAGGTTGTTTTTACCCGTCTGGAGAGAGAGAGAGAGAGAGAGAGAGAGAGAGAGAGAGAGAGAGAGAGAGAGAGAGAGAGAGAGAGAGAGAGAGAGAGAGAGAGAGAGAGAGAGAGAGAGAGAGAGAGAGAGAGAGAGAGAGAGAGAGAGAGAGAGAGAGAGAGAGAGAGAGGGTGGGGGGGAGAGAGAGAGTCTGAGAGAGAGTCTGAGAGAGAGAGAGTCTGAGAGAGAGAGAGACCCCCCCCCCCTTCAAGATATATGTGTACATTTTTAGAAGGCCGGTAGAAGTCCGGTTCCTCTTAAAATTTCAGGGTCGCTATCGCTCGCCAGGAAGAATCGCCACCTAAATGGCACGAAAGGTGTTAAAATCGCCAAACTAATGGGCCAAACGTCTTATAATCTGAAAGCTAATGGGGCTTAACACGAGGGGGGAGAAAGGGGATCAGAAAAACGACCCATCTCCCCTTAAGAAGACCAAAATAACAAACGAGGTGAAGGTATGCGAGCAATTTCCACATCTTAACTTGTGTAAATTCGGTCACCTATATTGAAATGTTTTAGTGCACCATACCATGACACACTCCCTTCATACATTTATTATTTATTTATTTCTGGCTATTATTAGACGATTTTCTTACATTTAGGAAGGATCGGTGAGAGTCTAAAGCCGGTATCACACGAGCGCTTTTTCACTCAACATTTATCCTCAACACTGGTCTGGCAGCTTATGTGGTCAATCAACATATGTAATATTTCGGTTGCCTAAATTAATCTATCATCAGCCTAGTTTCTGATACCGTAGCAAAATATTCCAGAAATGTTGCCAGAAAAATTTTGATCATCAAATGTTGACTATACTCTCGTGTGATACCGGCTCAAAGGATAATATTGAGACAAATTTTACCCCTTTGATTACTAGAGGTCCTTCCTAAGCTGTATACAATCGTCTAGCAAGACAACACTAAAAATAATACACCAAGTTACTAAAAGGGTTAAAACAACTAGAGTATTCTCTTTCTAGGTCTGCTTTGTATGTCAATTTTCCAGAGGGACCGCAAGGTGGGGAGAGAGCCTTGTTTCTTCCACTTTCCTTATTGCGAGTTTGTTACCTGTCCTGACCACCTCATTGGGATCGTAAACTCTGTGTATTCAGTGTAGCCTATCTATGCAAATCCAAGTATGTATCTCTCTCTCCGATCAGTATTACATTTTTATTTCTACTCCTAAATCTCTCTCACTCTCTCTCTCTCGACCGACCGACCGATCGTATTTAGCACACTGCAATGAGTGTAATGCACTTCACAATCGTTCTTTCGACCTGGCCTAGAGTCCCCTCGGAATGGACAGTGAGTTTTTTTTAGATACTAACTATTCCTTGTAACTCTCTCTCTCTCTCTCTCACACACCACATCACGTCACTACATCAATAAAACTTCTATCACCGGGCAAACAACGACAGTATTCACCACCACCACCACCACCGCAAACCCGGGACCTCACGAACACCAAACGTAATAACACGCATATACCGCACACCGCACTCTAAATACCCTTCAAATTCACCCCTTCGCACATATCGCATCGCACTCTAGATTTGACATGATCTATAAGTTGTCATGTCTATTCTATATATCTATTTACTCTGGCCCAATTCCCACTTTTCCTATTTTTGTTTTATTTTATTATTTGTATTATTATTATTTTTTTGGAGGTGGCCGACTCAAGACAGAGCAAGAACAGGGACAACACAACACACACCAGAAAAACATGATCTAATTATTATGTTCTCTCCACCAACCAACTTTACTCCTAAACTCGATTAATGAAATTAACAAACACATGTGGCAGTCTGGGGATTCGAACCCAGGACGCTCACACCGAAAATCAACACACTTATGCATTGCGCCACGAAAACAGTTTAGTTGACATGGAACTTCAATAAACATGTACTGTTGGCCTTGTTTGTTGTTTACTGTTTAACATGATCTAATAGTTGACATGTAACTTTAATAAACATGTACTGTTGGCCTTGTTTGTTGTTTACTGTTTAACATGATCTAATAGTTGACATGTAACTTTAATAAACATGTACTGTTGGCCTTGTTTGTTGTTTACTGTTTAACATGATCTAATAGTTGACATGTAACTTTAATAAACATGTACTGTTGGCCTTGTTTGTTGTTTACTGTTTAACATGATCTAATAGTTGACATGTAACTTTAATAAACATGTACTGTTGGCCTTGTTTGTTGTTTACTGTTTAACATGATCTAATAGTTGACATGTAACTTCAATAAACATGTACTGTTGGCCTTGTTTGATGTTTACTGTTTAACATGAGCTAATAGTTGACATGTAACTTCAATAAACATGTACTGTTGGCCTTGTTTGATGTTTACTGTTTGACATGATCTAGTAGTTGACATGTAACTTAAATAAACATGTACTGGTATGGTTGTCTCTGTTTACTGTTTACTGTTTGACATGATCTAATAGTTGACATGTAACTTCAATAAACATGTACTGGTATTGTTGTCCCTGTTTGTTGTTTACTGTTTAACATGATCTAACAGTTAACATGTAACTTCAATAAACATGTACTGGTATGGTTGTCTCTGTTTACTGTTTGACATGAGCTAATAGTTAACATGTAACTTCAATAAACATGTACTGGTATGGTTGTCCTTGTTTGATGTTTACTGTTTGACATGATCTAATAGTTGACATGTAACTTCAATAAACATGTACTGGTATGGTTGTCTCTGTTTACTGTTTGACATGAGCTAATAGTTAACATGTAACTTCAATAAACATGTACTGGTATGGTTGTCTCTGTTTACTTTTTGACATGATCTAATAGTTGACATGTAACTTCAATAAACATGTACTGGTATGGTTGTCCTTGTTTGATGTTCACTGTTTGACATGATCTAATAGTTAACATGTAACTTCAATAAACATGTACTGGTATGGTTGTCTCTGTTTACTGTTTGACATGAGCTAATAGTTAACATGTAACTTCAATAAACATGTACTGGTATGGTTGTCCCTGTTTGATGTTTACTGTTTGACATGATCTAATAGTTAACATGTAACTTCAATAAACATGTACTGGTATGGTTGTCTCTGTTTACTGTTTGACATGAGCTAATAGTTAACATGTAACTTCAATAAACATGTACTGGTATGGTTGTCTCTGTTTACTGTTTGACATGAGCTAATAGTTAACATGTAACTTCAATAAACATGTACTGGTATGGTTGTCCCTGTTTGATGTTTAACATGATCTAATAGTTAACATGTAACTTCAATCAACATGTACTGTTGGCCTTGTTTGATGTTTACTGTTTTACATGATTTATACTCTGTTTCTTTTCAACTGACGGTAAATTGCAAAGTTCCGTTCAAGATTTCTGGGTTATTTTGAAGAATGTGTAGGGAAATATGGTGCTAATTATATAAACTTAGTCCTATTATGATACAGAAACATGGTAGTTTCATATTTTCCCATTAAGGGGATGCAGTTGGTTTTTCTGGACCCCCTTCTCCCTAATATTTAGCCCCACTAGTTTTGACGTTTTAAGACGTTGGCTCCATTAGTTTGGGGATTTTATGACCTTTCACCCCATTTCTTTATCAATATTAGGACCCTTCGTAACATTTAGGTGTCAATTTTTTTCCTGGAAAGCAATAGCAAGCCTGTAATTTTAGGAGGAATCGGCATTTGGCCGGGACATTTTTCTACCGAAAAAAAAGTACAAATCTGTCTTGAAGGGGGGTCTAGGGGGTGTTTTTCTAAGCTTGATGGAGGTCTAGGGAGGAAACTAAACAAAATATATGAATAAATGAATTAATAGACCAAACAAACAGCCACTGTCCCCTTAAGTATCGAGATGTTAGCTGCTAAGGGATTCAATTTGCCGTCAGTTGTAATAAAATTGACTAGTGGTTGACATGTAACTTCAATAAATATGGAAGTGTTTATTGTCCTTTGTGTGTTATTCAGCCAAGTCACCCCACCACCACCACCACCACGTCCGTCCTTCCGCTCTACAACCCTCACTTTAGTATACACACGATATTTGTTTTATATATACATGCCATACACACACACACACACACACACACACACACACACACACACACACTCACAATCATACATAACACACACACACTCATAGAAAATATACACACACACACACACACACACACACACACGGCACAAACTCATACAACAGATACACACACACATACTCATACATAATTCACACACCCACACACATATACATGACACACACACACGGGACACACTCATACACAAGATTCACACACACACATACCTGTACATGACACACTCATACATAAGATACACACACGCACACACATACATACACGACACACTCACGGGACACACTCATACAAAAGATTCACACACACACATACACACACACACACATACATACATACAAGACACACTCACGGGACACACTCATACATAAGATACACACACACAAAGACACACATGCATCACACACACACACAAACACACACACACACACACACACACCATTAACCCTTTCAGTACCGGTGCTGCCCTTTCAACTATATTCTGGCTACTATTAGACGATTTCATTCAGCTTAAAAATGGCCTCCGGTAATTAACAGGCTTCTAATTATCTCCCCTTAGCCTTTTTACTATGGTACCGGTACCTCAGATCCTTCTTAAACTGCACAAAATCCTCTAAAGGCAAGAATAAAATTGTAAAGACGTCGCCGTTACAGAAAGGGTTAATAAATACACGTACAGGCACACATGGACACCTAAATACACGTACAGGCACACATGGACACCTAAAACCATTGCAGACAGACCTATCTATCTAGCTATCTATCTATCTATCTATCTATATGCTCAGGATTTTTCATTAGTTATTTTTATCTTTAAGTTATATTAACCCCTTCTGTACCGGCGACGTCTCTTTAATTATATTATAATTATATTTAGACGATTATGTGCAGTTTAAGAAGGATGTGAGGTAGTAAAAAGGGTTAAGTGAGATAGTTCGAGGCCTGTTATTTGCTAGAGGTCTTTTAAAACTGAATGAAGTCGTTTAAGGGGAGGTCTCCACTTGAGGGATTGTTTTCTTGACCCCTTTCTCCCTCATGTTTAGCCCCATTGCCTTTGATATTATAAAACGTTTGCCCCATTAGTTTAGCGATTTTAAGAACTTTCACCCCATATTAAGACCTTTCGTGCAATTCAGGTGTCTATTTTATCCTGGCGAGCGATAGCGAGCCTGTAATTTAAGAGGAACCGGCCTTCGGCCGGGAAATTTTTCTACCGAAAAATGTACAAATTTATCTTGAAAGGGACTCGAGGGGGTGTAATTTTAAGCTTGATGGAGGTCTAGGGAACAAACTAAATACCTCCCCTTAATAGTAGCCAGAATATAGTTAAAAGGACGGCTCGGTACTGAACGGGTTAATCCTTAGTTCTGTGTCTTATTTAATTTAGTCTAGACATGTTACTTATATTTTTTAATTTAGTCTAGACATGTTACTTATATTTTTTAATTTAGTCTAGACATGTTACTTATATTTTTTAATTTAGTCTAGACATGTTACTTATATTTTCTGTATTTCTGTAATCCCATTTCGTAGTCTCACAAATACCACACTTAGACCATTATTTTCCCTGACCTGGTAACGGATCAATGACCAACCTCTACACTACACCACTCACTCTCACTCACTAGCACTAGCACTAGCACTCTCTCTCTCTCTCTCTCATTAACACTATAGGATGCAACGCTTTGGTGGTTATGCTATTTTGTTTAATTATTATCGAGTTTTGTTAGAAAATTACTATCAGAAATTACTATCAATATACTCAATGAACAAATATATACCCTTTTCATACCATATATATTTGTTATTAGTGTAGGTAACCAGAAATCAATTGGAACACCATTACATGTTTGAAAAGGAAAGAGCGAAATTTGACAGAAAACGGTGAACTAGTATTTTTATTTTATTTTTTATCTAGGCATGTATCCCACCGCCGTTATTCAACCTCGACGTATCTTTAATATCTCTCTCTCTCTCTCTCTCTCTCTCTCCTGTGCATCCATATATAATTCAAGGCCTCCTCACACATACACCAGGCCCCTTTCCTTTTCCTTTCCACTTCACGTCTTTCTCTCTCTCTCTCTTGTACTTTCATTAGATGATTTTCACTTTTCACACATACATCACTCTCTTTCTCTTTCTCCCTCTCTTACACATGCTCACTCACTTCCCCCTTAGCGTCTCTCTCTCTCTCTCTCTCGTAAGTAAGTAAGTAAGTAAATGACCGTATACCGTGCGTCCCCCTTGAATGTATTGTATTTAATGTATTTAATGTATTTAATGTATTGTAACTATGTACTCCCGGACAACTGTTGTGTATACCTGTGTAATGTAATGGGGTACAGAACACTGGTAATATGTAGGCCAATCAATTGTTTTTATATTTACTGTTGCAGTATTTATTATTTTACTTGTATATATATACTGTATGTATCAGGAAATATTACTATTATCCTTATTACCACTATCTATTAAATTGGCAACATAACAACATATATCTTAAGGGGAGGTTTTTAGTTTGTTCCCTAGATTTCCGTCGAGCTTAAGATTACACCCCCTTGAGCCCCTTTCAAGATGAATTTGTACATTTTTCGGTAGAAAAATGTCCCGGCTGAAAGCCGGTTCCTCTTAAATTACAGGCTCGCTATCGCTCGCCAGGATAAAATCGACACCTAAAGGTCACGAAAGGTCTTAAAATTGATATAAATGGGTTGAAAGTTCTTAAAATGCTCAAAATAATGGGCGAACGTCTTAAAATTAGAAACCAATGGGGCTAAACATGAGGGAGAAAGGAGTCAAGAAAAAAATCCCTCAAGTGGAAATCTCCCCTTAATATACACAAATATATACATATACATATACCAGATCGATATTATACAACATTACAAATATAAGTGAACAATGGTAATCTAATTTGTAAATGCATTCTTAATTCGATAACAAATGTTGTATATGTCAACTACTGTATGTAAATGGTGATGGGCTGGTCTATCAGAGTGAGAACTGAGCAATCTCTGCCATACCCATAGCTTACTCTGACTGTTCCTTTTACTTATATATTTTCTAGGTCTCAAGTGACAGCGTCTCTAACGTGGATTGACCTCCCAATCTACCCAGATTGGAAGCCAAAGCGTCACATTTTTCCCTTGCCCCTCAACTTTCTCTTCATAACTGCTGAGGGACACAGGGCCCTGGGTGGGGCTTTGGTTTCCCGGGCGTTTCCGCACCCTCCTCAGCTCCCCGCTATGGAGTGGCTTCGGTCACCCAGGCTTTATTGTGGTCGGCGGGGAGGGTTCTGTGGGGGCGCTCGGTTATGGCCTTGGCCTTGCTCGGGGCCTTGGGGCCGTTCGGCCAGGCAGCTTGGGGAACAACAACAACAACAACAACTGTATGTAATAAAGAGGCCTTGAACATGGACCTATTGTGTGCCTTTGTAATGTTTTATTTGGTGCATACTATACATAAAATCAATATCTCTCTCTCTCTCTCACACACACACACACACACACACATACTCACATACACACACACTGATACAGGCTCTATATCCTACACCTAAAGATCATCCTTTCTCTCTCTCTCTCTCTCTCTCTCTGTTTATTCATCAATCATTCACACCTTTACTCACCTCTCCACTCAATGTCTCTTTAAATATTCAACCCGTCACACACACACACACACACACACACACACACACACACACACACACCACTATTGATTACGCTCCTCTGGTGACATTTAAGGAGAAATTCGCAGCAATGCAGATTCAGGTTCGCAAGCAGTGTGTTTGTTTTATGTCAAAATATAATACCGGGATTACTACTATTCATGTGATGAGGTCAAAGTTTAATGATGAATATGAATTTTGGTTTCAAATCTGCAGTACCCATTATATATATATATATATATATATAAGCTTTTCGGTTCTATTCTATAAATTGATAGCCTGTTCCATCCCACCCAATCAAACTTTCGTATATCGTCCCTCTATCTGGTACTATGTCTCCATTTGCTCTCGTTATACTTCTATGATCCGACTGTGGCATAACACTAGCTCATCCGACATCTTTGGGGGTATTGTTGTGTTTCTAACACCATTATTGATGTTTTTGTTTTAATATATGTTATTGACATTTTATAGCATTTTAGCTTTCGCTTTAGACTCAAGAAAACGCCTCCCCCTCCCTCCCCAAAACAAAACAAAGACAAAACAACACACACACTATTTGGAGCTTATAGAGTGTTAAAAGTGAGACAAGGAACATTGATTATTGAAAGCCATTAACGTGATCTTTGTGGTCCAGGCAGGTTGTTTGCAAGTCAAGGCCACAATGCATAATATCAAGGGTATATTAATGGGAAGTATTATTATGTTATATTCTGAACACCCTTCTCCTTCATGTTTTGCTCCATAAGTTTTCACATTGTAAGACTTTCGCCCATTTCTTTGTCAATATTAAGACAATTAGGCGTCGATTTTTTCCTAGCGAGCGACAGCGAGTCTGTAATTAATGAAAAAACCGGCCTTCGGCCGGAATATTTTTCTACCAAAAAATGAACAAATCGAAGAGAGGCCTTTGGGATGTTTTTTTGTTTGTTTTATATTTATGTGTTATTAATTTCATTGGAGGTGTTTGGTGTTGTGGTGAAATTAATAGAAAAATAGATTAATTAGTTTACTAGAGGACTAAGGAGAAAACTAAAACAAATACATATAGGCCTATTGGTAATAATAAAACATAAAAAATACATAAATAAAATAGCGTCCCAATAAGGGTATGAAAAATGTATTACTTTCAATGTTTTTTGGGAGGTGTTTGGTGTTGGAGTGAAATATATACCGGTATAATTATATACACACAATCGCTGGGTATAATGATGGCGACAAATGGTAAGTGTATGGAAAAGGTATATACAATCACTAGGCATAATGATTGTGTAAAGGTATACACAATTACTAGGCATAATGATTGTGTAAATATTAAGGGGGGTCACCTGCTTGTTTTATCTTTTTCTCCTTTTCTCTGACTTGTATCCATTCGGCACCATCCAGCCAACTTTTTAAGACGTTTATCCCCATACAGGTGTCGATTTCTTCCTAGCGAGCGATAGCGTGCCAGCATTGTATGGAGAAATCCGGCTTCGCCGGAGAAATTTTTCTATCGAAAAATGTACAAATTTAGCTTGCTGTCAAAACAAAAATACATATATGCTGGCTCGCTACCTCTCGCCAGGAAAATATTGACACCTGGATGGGGTAAACGTCTTAAAACAGTAGGCTGAATGGGGCCGAATGGATACAAGCCAAAGAGAGTGGGAGAGAAAGACAAAACAAAAGCGAGGTGGGCTCCCTTAAGTGTAAAATTAGGGTTTGAAAAGGGTATATAATAAAGATACTGATAATATTAACCGCTTCTGTTCCGCGAAGTCCTTTTAATTTTATTCTGGCTACTATTAGACGATTTTACTCAGTTTCAAAAAGGTCTCCAGCAATAAACAGGCTTCGAACTATCTCACTTAACCCTATTTACTACCACAGCTCCTTCTTAAGCTGCATATAATCCTCTAAATATAGCTAGAATAAAATTATAAAGACGTTCCCGGTACAGAAGGGGTTAAGGGTAAAATTAGGGTATGGAAATGGTATATAAAATCACTGGGTATAATGATAGTGATAATATTAAGGGAGCCCACCTCGCTTATTTTTTTTCTTGCTCTCCCTCTCTCTTTGGCTTGTATCTATTCGGCCCCATTCAGCTTACTGTTTTAAGACGTTTACCCCCATCCAGGTGTCAATATTTTCCTGGCGAGCGGTAGCGAGCCAGCATATATATGTTTTTGTTTTGACAAGCTAAATTTGTACATTTTTAGATAGAAAAATGTCTCCGGCGAAGCCGGATTTCTCCATACAATGCTGGCTCGCTATCGCTCGCCAGGACGAAATCGACAACTGGATGGGGATAAACGTTGGGTGAATGGGGCCGAATGGATACAAGCCAGGGCAGGTGTCATCTAAACCTATCCATTAAGTTAACCCATTGAGTACCAGGGATGTCCTTTGAAACATATTCTGGGAGGTAGTGGACGATGTTATACAGTTTAAGAAGGACCTCTAGCAATAATAAGGCTTCAAACTATCTCAACCAACCCTTTTAACTGCTACAGATCCTTCCTAAGCTGCATAATATCGTCTAAATATAGCTAGAATAAAACATAACACACGTCGCTGGTACTCAAAGGGTTAAGAGAAATACCGGTACTGTTTACAAACTGACAAACACAAACACACACACCATCGGTCACCCAATCTCCCTGTTGGCGGAGATAATTAGGCCAATATAAAATGTCTTCATCACACTAATAACCCCTTTTCATAATTAAGGGGACACTCACTGCTTGTTTGGCCTATAAAGTCATTCATTCATAAATTCTTAGTTTCCTCGCTAGACATCCCTCAAACTTAGAAAAACATCCCCTCGACCCCTCCTCTAGATAAATTTGTACATTTTTCGGTAGGAAAATGTCCCGGCCGAAGGCCGGTTCCTCTTACAATTACAGGTTCGATATCGCTCGCCAAGAAAAAATCGACACCTAAATGACACGATAGGTCTGAAAATATATAACGAAATGGGACGAAAGGTCTTAAAATCGCCAAACAAATTGGCCGAACGTCTAAAAATCTAAAAAATAATGGGATTAAACACGAGGGAGAAAGGGGACCAGAAAAACAACCGTCTCCCCTTAACCCCTTCTGCACGATGACATAATTTTCATATTATTCTGGTGACCATTCGACGATTTTCTTTGGCTACTAATCTACCCTCTAGGACTCAAAGGGGTAACTTTGCGATCTCAACAAACCCTCTGAATTACATAGGTCCTTCTTAAACTGCATGAAATCGTCTAACTTTAGCCAGAATATAAGTCAAAAAGACGTCATCGTGTTGAAGGGGTTAAGGGGAGGTATTTAGTTTGGTCCCTAGGTTTTCATCAAGCTTAAAATTACACCCCCTAGACTCCCTTTCAAGATAAATTTGTACATTTTTCGGTAGAAAAATTTCCCGGCCGGAGGCCGGTTGCTCTTATATTACAGGCTCGCTATCGCTCGCCAGGAAAAAATCGACATCTTAATGGCACGAAAGGTCTTCAAATTGACAGAAATCGGGCAAAATGTCTTAAAATGTCCAAACTACTAGGGGGAACGTCTTAAAATCTCAAAAGCAATGCGGCTAAACATGAGGGAGAAAGGGATCCAGAAAAAAATCCCTCAAGTGGAAATCTCCCCTTAAGGGGGGTCACCTGCTTTTTTTCTCTTTCATTGAGATCATACTCAACCCTACAAATCCTAGAGGTTCTTACTAAGCTGACTAAAAATTCATACTTAGAGTTAATGGAGATCATACTGAACCCTACAAAGCCTAGAGGTCTTTACTAAGCTGACTAAACAATAATTCACACTAATAGAGTTAAATGAGATCATACTTTTTTTTTTTTTTATATGTGATTGAGGGAGGCAAAAGGCATAACTGCCTATAGCGAGTGCCTCCCCCATAGTTGAAAGAGTGAGAGGGCCAAAATCAAGGGACGTTCGAGCCAAAACCCTAAACATCCTAGAGGTCCTTCCTGTTTAACCCTACAAATCCTAGAGGTCCTTACTAACCTGACTGAAACTGATCAGATGGTAGCACTAAAATGTACAGAAATCGTCGTCTGCTTGAAGAGGTTAAAGGGTTAAATTTTCTCAGTTTATGTCTTCAATTTGCAGTTCTCTCTCTCTCTCTCTCTCTAGCCAATGAAAAGAACCATGCCATCAGCGAATCGGAAGTTGCTTAACCCTTTCAATACAACGACGCTTTTATCGTATCCTGGCTAACACGAGACGATTAGACTATGACCTCTAGGAAACACAGGGGTAAACTTATTGCAATTAACCCTCTGAAAACCACAAATCTGGCCTCAACTACATACAATCATCAGCAAAATGTTAGTGATACCAGAATCAATTAGAAAGTGTATATTGTCATTGTACCGTATTGCAAGCTTAGCATCAATAGGTTAAGGGACCCCACCTCGCTTTTTTTCTATCTCTCTCCCTCTCTCTCTCTGGCTTGTATCCATTCAGCCCCATTCAGCCTACTGTTTTAAGACGTTTACCCCCATCCAGGTGTCAATATTTTTCTGGCGAGCGGTAGCGAGCCAGTATATATATATATATTTTTTTGTTTTGGCTGTAAGCTAAATTTTTAAATTTTTAGATAGACAAATTTCTCCGGCGAAGCCGGATTTCTCCATACAATGCTGGCTCGCTATCGCTCGCCAGGAAGAAATCTACACCTGGATGGAGATAAACGTCTTAAAACAGTTGGCTGAATGGGGCCAAATGGATACAAGCCAGGGAAAGAGAGAAAAGGAGAGAAAGATAAAAAAAAAAAAAAGCCGGTGACATCGATTCCCACAGAGCCCAAACTAAATCAAATCGTTTAGTGATACCCAGAAATGCAGACTACAATTTAAACAGTGGCGTAACCGCATTGAAAGAGTTAAATGGTTTAGCAGCTTTCTCCCTATTTAGCTCTTCACTCTTCTTCAATTCCTCTCCCCCCAGCCACTGAACAGAACCGTGTCGTTGCTAAAGGCTTAAGGGGGGTCACCGGCTTTTTGTTTTATCTTTCTCTCCGTTTCTCTCTTTCCCTGGCTTGTATCCATTCGGCCCCATTCAGCCAACTGTTTTAAGACGTTTATCCCCATCCAGGTGTCGATTTCTTCCTAGCGAGCGATAGCGAGCCAGCATTGTATGGAGAATTCCGGCTTTGCCGGAGACATTTTTCTATCGAAAAATGTACAAATTTAACTTGCTGTCAAAACAAAGAAAATATATATGCTGGCTCGCTACCGCTCGCAGGGAAAATATTGACACCTGGGTGGGGGTAAAAGTCTTAAAACAGTGGCCTGAATGGGGCCAAATGGATACAAGCCAAAGAGAGAGGGAGAGAAAGAGAAAACAAAAGCGAGGTGGGCTCCCTTAAGCCACCCAGCAGGGCCCAGTAAACCCCCCCCCCCCCCTTGCTCCCTCTCCTCTGTCTTTGTTGCGGCATTCAAGATAACAATAGGAAAGTTTCCGGAGTACGAGGCGGAGGAGAAAAACACCACAGGTTGGGTGAAATGGTGTGGCGACCTGTCTTAACCTCTTCTTCCACTCTTCGGGAATGGTGGTGGTGGGGTACTTTCTGAAGCTGTTTGGTGGAACTTGATCTTTGTTCCTGATCTTCCAGTACTACCTCTACCCCCTCCACCCCCCCCACCCACCATCTCACTCACTCTCTCTCTCTCTCTCTCTATATATATATATATATATATATATATATATATATATATATATATATATATTGTAATTCAAATGGTTCTCCTGAATATTGACATTTCAACTGAATTTAAGTGTGTGTGTGTGTGTGTGTATTCTTAATTGTAGTTTGACAGGAATTGAGTTTTTGGCTCGCATTGTCACGCTTCCTAGACAGTATCATCAATGACAATTACCCATCTTCTTGCTCAAGGGAGATGTTAACCGCTGGCTATGTCTCAGAAAAACTTCATCAACCTGAGCGAGATTTGAACCCTGATCTGCTGAGTTG
Organism: Paralithodes platypus; assembly: GCA_032716605.1. Taxonomy (NCBI): domain Eukaryota; kingdom Metazoa; phylum Arthropoda; class Malacostraca; order Decapoda; family Lithodidae; genus Paralithodes; species Paralithodes platypus. Next base: position 15,286,861 of record CM064571.1, read on the forward strand.
CAGGCAGGGCCGGTACCACTGAGCTAGCCGCGCACGCGTTTGATTAAACTCTTCAATACCATACCGTCTTATAATTAATTCTGGCTAACACTATGCTATTGACTTTGGTATAAAAAAACCCCAGCTCACTTAACCAATCTAGATCAACAAACCGTTTCAGAGCTAGCCAGACTATAACCTACAACCCGGCGCCATTGTTAACCGAAGGCCTTGAAGGGGTTAAATACTGGCTTCATAATAATTGCTCGCACGAGTTATCAAATTTACACCCAACCACTTTTTTCCCTGTCTTCATTGCTTGTTATTTTCGTACACTGTAAAGACCTTGGTGACCCTGGTCTCTGGGTCTTCTCCTGGGTGACCTAGATGTGTGTGACTTTGTGTTTTGTCTGTGTTTGTTCGTTGTTTTATGTTATGTTTTGTGTTTTCCCTGTTCTTGCTCTGTCTTGAGGCGGCCACCCCCAAGAAAAAAAAAAAATAATAAAATAGAATTAAATAGAAAATAAAAATAAAATATCGGAAAAGTGGGGATTGGGCCTGAGCATATAGATAGATAGATAGATAGATAGATAGATAGATAGATAGTAAAGAATGTGTCACAGGTAGTACAGTAAAATTCACCAACAATTATAATAGGTTCGGATTCAGGGCATTCAGGCCGGTAGTTTCAGTGTAATGAAAGTTTAAATACTAAAATGTACCCTTTAAGGGGAGAATTCCACTTGAGATATTTTTTTCTGGACCCCTTTCTCCCTCAGGTTTAGTCCCATTGTTTTTTAGATTTTAAGACGCTCGCCCCATTAGTTTGGCGATTTTAAGAACTTTCGCCCCATTTCTGTCAATTTTAAGAACTTTCGTGCCATTTAGGTGTCGATTTTTTCTGGCGAGCGATAGCGAGCCTGTAATTTGAGAGGAACCGGCCTTCGGCCGGGAAATTTTTCTACCGAAAAATGTACACATTTATCTTGAAAGGGGGTCTAGGGGTGTAATTTTAAGCTTGATGGAGTTCTAGGGAAAAAACTAAATACCTCCCCTTAAAAAGTGTACTAGCACCGGTACTAATAAATTCATCTAATTATTACGTTTCTTTCCACCAACCATAGAAATAGAAATAGAAATGCGTTTATAACAAATAATCAAAATACCGCACCTCACCATCTATGTACATTACTTGGTGTTATGTACTGTACCTGTATTAAGGGGAGGTATTTAGTTTGTTCCCTAGACCTCCATCAAGCTTAAAATTACACCCCCTTGAGTCCCTTTCAAGATAAATTTGTAAATTTTTCGGTAGAAAAATGTCCCGGCCGAAGGCCGGTTCCTCTTAAATTACAGGCTCGCTATCGCTCGCCAGGATAAAATTTACACCTGAATGGCACGAAAGGTCTTAATATGGGGTGAAAGTTCTTAAAATCGCTAAACTAATGGGGCGAACGTTTTATAATATCAAAAGCAATGGGGCTAAACAGGAGGGAGAAAGGGGTCAAGAAAAAAATCCCTCAAGTGGAGATCTCCCCTTAATACCTACCATTTTTACAGTGGAGTCATGTTAGTGGTTTATAAAGCGGTGTCACACGAGCGATTTTACGGTCAATTTTACGAGCAATTGTTGCCTGGCAGCTTCAAAATTTAAGTTCCGTAAGACTCTAACTAGCTAACATGATCGCCCTAAGATCTAGTTTCCGGTTTCAATACGAAAGAGTCTCAAAATAGAACGATAAGAATACCTACGAAATACCAGGGTGTCAAACTGGAGCAATATTGTTTAAGGGGAGGTCTTCATTTTGTTCCATAGACCTCCAGCAACCTTAAAATTACACCTCCTAGGCCCCCTTTCAAGATAAATTTGTACATTTTTCGGTAGAAAAATGTCCCGGCCGAAGGCCGATTCCTCTTACATTGCAGGCTCGCTATCGCTCGCCAGGAAAACCTCGACACCTAAATGGCACGAAAGGTCTTAAAATTGACAGAAATGGGGCGACAGTTCTTAAAATCGCCTAACAAATGGGGCGACCGTCTTAAAATATCAAAATCAATGGGGCTAAACATGAGGGAGAAAGGGATCCAGAAAACAATCCTTCAAGTGGAAATCTCCCCTTAAAGACTTGAATGTATATGAGAAAGATTGTAAGACAATTATTAGCATAAAATAGCATTATTTGGGCCATTTTAGCACTTCCAAACACATAATAATAACTATAAACCATAATTCAATCTTTACAACAATAAAGACTACAAATAATTAACTCGGTTTTCGTGACACCCTACCTAGTTGGCGAGAAATCATATTTTCTAACCTCTGTAACTAAAAAATGACTACAGGTAGAGTAATCGAGCTAATATTTCTACCATTTGGGAAGAGTCAGTCAGGGAATGGGTGTGGTTATTTACAGCCCATTTCCTTTAGCCGTTTTTTAGTTACAGAGGATATAGGTCATGATTGCTCGCCTACTTACAGCGAATAGACTATAGTTTCCGATGCCAATACGAAAGAGCCTCAAAATATTACGAGAAGAAACTTGCTCGTCGAAAATTGCCGGAAAAAGCGCTCGTGTGACACCGGCTTTATATAATGCCAATAAAGTTTGCAGGTGGAATTTGGTACATCCTGAATAATACACAGGTACCTAATTAGCTTCTCTACCTGGCCGTGCTCTTTCCGGGAACAGGTGGAGTGACTTAACCCTTTTGTCTGACCTTCCCTCACCCTTCTTCACCCTAGAGTCCATATATATATATACAGTATATAAAATTATACAATATATATATTATATATACAGTATATATATATATATATATATATATATATATATATATATATATATATATATATATATATATATATATATATATATATATATATATATATATATATATATATATATATATATATATATATATATATATATATATATAGAGAGAGAGAGAGAGAGAGAGAGAGAGAGAGTAGATATTGTTTTTGTTTTTTAACTTTCCTATGTGTATGAAGGAGACAAAAGGCTGCTGCCTGTGACGAGTGTTTCCGCCAAAGCCAAAAGAGTGAGGGAGAGACAAATTCAAGGGACGTTGGGGTCAAAATGCCTGGACACGCGAAGTATAAAGCAGTCGTAAGTCATAGGATGAAGGAAAGATTGATGGAGTAGAAGAAAGACAGAGATTAGTCATTTTTCCTACCCTGCCTCACTCTTGTTTACCCTATGACTTCTTCACCTGCTGTCACTCTCACTCTCTCACCCTTATTCACCCTATGACTTCACTCTCAGTCTCTCACCCTTCTTCACCCACTCTCAATCTCACACCCATGACCTCTTCACTCTGTCTCTCTCCCCCTTCACCCTACATCACCTCTCTCTCTGTGACCCCCACCCACCTTCCCCTCACCCCTGACCCGTGTTCACCCCATTACCACTGTTCCCACCCGTAGCTCACCACTTCCACCCTAACCCCTTCACCCCACATCAATCATCACGCCCAGCATCTCCCATACCACACCCACTCTCACATTGTACTGCCTCCATCACCCTTGTTCAACCCGCTACCTCTCCCTCCCCCTCCTCTCTCTCTCCCTTTTTTTCCCCCCTCTGGTTCTCTGACCCCTCACCTTTCATCTCCCCCCCCCCCTCTCTCTGACCCCACCCTGACCCTCCTTTCACCCCATCACCCACTGTTTCCACCCGTAGCTCATCACTTGCACCCTCACCTCAGCATCCCCCATACCACCCCCACCCCTCCCCTGATATCACTACAGTCTGTTCACTTTAAGTAGGCCAGGCATTTTTTTCCCTTAACCTCTTGTAATAAAACAAAAATGACTATATACCAAGTGGGATGTAAATGTCAACACCTACCGTATATCCTGGTTGACTCTTCCCAAATGGTAGAAATGTCTCGATTGCTCCAGTCAGTTTTTTAGTTAACCTCCCTCACCCCAACCCCAAACTAAATCCCTTCACTCCCTCCACCCATCCCCTAATTAATCCCTCTCCCTCGAGTCCCTCCCTCCACCCCTAACTAAATCCCTTTCACTCCCTTCCCTAACTAAATCCCTCTCACCACCTCACCCCATCCCCAAGCTAAATCCCTCTCACTCTCTTCACCACCTCACTCCCTCCCCTAACTAAATCCCTCTCACGCCCTCCACCTCCTCACCCTACTAAATCCCTCTCCCTCCCTCTCACCCCATCCCCTAACTAAATCCCTCTCCTTTCCTCCATCTCCTACTAAATCCCTCTCCCTCCCTCCACCCGGTCCCCTAACTAAATCTCTCTCCCTCCCTCATCTCATTCCCTAACTAAATCCCTCTCACTCCTTCCATCCCCCTCCCTCATCCCTCTCACCTAACTAAATCTCTCTCCCTCCCTCCCCCCCGTCCCCTAACTAAATCCCTCTCACTCCCCCACCCCCTCCCCTAACTAAATCCCTCTCACCCCTTCCCCTAACTAAATCCATCATACCACCCTCCCCTAACTAAATCACTCTCACCCCATCCCCTAACTAAATCCCTCTCACCCCATCCCCTAACTAAATTCATCATACCCCCCTCCCCTAACTAAATCACTCTCACTCCCTCCCCTAACTAAATCCCTCTCACCCCATCCCCTAACTAAATCCATCATACCCCCCTCCCCTAACTAAATCACTCTCACTCCCTCCACCCCCTCTCACTCCACCACCATATTTTTAACACCCTCACCGTCACCCTCATTAGCATCAAGAAAAACCTCCATAATTCCCTATTTAACCATGCATTTTCTCACTATATGTTTTACGAATACTAACAAAACACCACAGGATATCACGCATCATAATCCTGCTTTTATATTTACATTATATTGAGTGTATTTATTTTAATCATAACATTTGTATGAATTATAATCCACACCACGTATCTCACTAGGGTATAATTAGTTTCTGGGGAGATATTTATATATTTGTTTATTTAGCTATTTATTTTTTGTTCAGCCTAGACCTACATCATGCTTTAAGAAATACCCCCAAGATCCCCCTTTCAGATAAACAATTGCGCAGTTCGGTAAAAAATAAATAAAAATACCGGCCAACGGCCAATTCCTCCTAAATTTCAGGCTCCCTCTCATTCCTTCCATCCCTCACCCGATCCCCTAACATCACACTCCCTCCCCCCACCCCCATCCCCTAACTAAATCCCTCTCCTTCCCTCACCCCATCCCCCCAACTACCACCCTCACCCCACCTACCTCGTAACCTCCACCCCCTCACCTCACCACTCTTGTCCAATCAACACTACCCCCCCCCCCCCCCCCCCCTCCCTCGTCTTTTTATTATTATTGCCAAAACGAAAACCAGTCTTAGGCTGAAAGCAAAAAAGTCTCAATTGAACACATTGGGTGGCACAGTATCTATAAAAAAAAACAGATGGCCACGAATTTTCTCTATAGATGGCAGTACTCTCTCGATTCTGCTTTAAAACTCGCTCTATAATTTTGAGAGAGAGAGAGAGAGAGAGAGAGAGAGAGAGAGAGAGAGAGAGAGAGAGAGAGAGAGAGAGAGAGAGAGATAATAATGGGTTGTTATGGGGGACAGTAATAATAACGATAATAATAGGACATGTTTACCTTTGGAAGGGTTGTGTTCTGTGTTCTCCTTCTCTCTCTCTCACACACACTCACACACTCTCTCTCTCTCGTACTAACCAGTTGCTTTCTCTCTGTCTACCTCATGATCGATCCGTCTGCCTAACCCCCTTATGTATTAGTCTATAAATAAATAAAACAATGCAGACACACACACACATACATACAGGTACGGTCGCGCTAATATGTCATGTCCCAGCTGGCATTACGTTTGGCTTGCTCTGTGCTGAATTAATGTCTGTCAGATGTTGAATAGGGTGGGTAAGTGTATGAACTTGTTTGTATATTTCACTTGATATGAAGAAATGAAACTTAGATATTGCTGATACCAATTATTGATCAAAACATACTTGGTGCCTATACATCACTTATCAGCGCGACTGTACATACAGGTATATAGGCCTACTGTGTATATATATATATATATATATAACTTCCTTTTCTCTCCATCGATCTGTCTGTCTACCACTTCCTCCTTCTCCCTTTAAAATGTTCTCTACCTCTACCTCTCCCTCTCTCTCTCTCTCTCTCTCTCTCTCTCTCTCTCTCCAGACAATACCGACACTTGCACATCGTTCATAAGTGAAATCCTACAAATGATTACCATCAGCCAGCTGTTTTTATACCCTATAGAAAAAACACAATCATGATTCTTACTTCACATACACAATCTAATATTCTTTTTGTCTTTACATAAACAATGCACACATACTTTTTACTTTGCAAATAAAATAGTAACAAATATTATTACCATTCTTCCCTTACATGGAAGTTACTACATAACACGCTTCTTTCTTTTTCTTTATGAACAATAAACATTTCTTATGCATATGCTTCTTTATGTAAACAATAAACATATGCTTCTTTCTTTATGTAAACAATAAACATATGCTTCTTTCTTTATGTAAACAATAAACATATGCTTCTTTCTTTATGTAAACAATAAACATATGCTTCTTTCTTTATGTAAACAATAAACATATGCTTCTTTCTATATGTAAACAATAAACATATGCTTCTTTCTTTATGTAAACAATAAACATATGCTTCTTTCTATATGTAAACAATAAACATATGCTTCTTTCTATATGTAAACAATAAACATATGCTTCTTTCTATATGTAAACAATAAACATATGCTTCTTTCTATATGTAAACAATAAACATATGCTTCTTTCAATATGTAAACAATAAACATATGCTTCTTTCTATATGTAAACAATAAACATATGCTTCTTTCTATATGTAAACAATAAACATATGCTTCTTTCTATATGTAAACAATAAACATATGCTTCTTTCTATATGTAAACAATAAACATATGCTTCTTTCTATATGTAAACAATAAACATATGCTTCTTTCTTTATGTAAACAATAAACATATGCTTCTTATTCTTAATATTTCTTTCTTATGAAATGAAAATATGTTTTCTACTGTTTTTTTTTCCTTACATACAAGTTCGAATAAGTGTCTTTCTTTATATAAACAATACAAATATGTTTCTTACTTAACTTATAGAATAGTAAATAAAACTATAATTAATTTACTTATATTATATCTTTCTTACTTAACTTATAGAATAGTAAATAAAACTATAATTAATTTACTTATATTATATCTTTCTTACTTAACATATAGAATAGTAAATAAAACTATAATTAATTTACTTATATTATATCTGTCTTACTTAACATATAGAATAGTAAATAAAACTATAATTAATTTACTTATATTATATCTTTCTTACTTAACTTATAGAATAGTAAATAAAACTATAATTAATTTACTTATATTATATAACTTCTATCTTTCTTACTTTAACTTATATAGAATAGTAAATAAAACTATAATTAATTGACTCTAACTATATATATCTTTCTTACTTAACATATAGAATAGTAAATAAAACTATAATTAATTTACTTATATTATATGTCTTACTTAACATATAGAATAGTAAATAAAACTATAATTAATTTATTATATCTGTCGTATTAATATGAATATTAATTAAACATATAGCAATCAGTAAAATATAAACTAAAAACTATAATTAATTTACTTATATTATATCTGTCTTACTTAACATATAGAATAGTAAATAAAACTATAATTAATTTACTTATATTATATCTTTCAGTAGCCGTATGAAGTTTTCCTATTATTTTGGCTATCATTAGTCGATTTTATAAAGTTTCGGAAGGACTTGTTAGAATTGAAGGGTTGATTTAGGATCATTGTTCTCTCTTTATCACCCATGTTTTCCCCAAAGTTCCTTAAGGGGAGATTTCCACTTGAGGGATTTTTTTCTTGACTCCTTTCTCCCTCATGTTTAGCCCCATTGCTTTTCTAATTTTAAAACGTTCGCCCCCATTATTTTGACGATTTTAAGAACTTTCGACTAATTTCTGTCAATTTTAAGACCTTTCGTGCCATTTAGGTGTCGATTTTATCCTGGCGAGCGATAGCGAGCCTGTAATATAAGAGGAACCGGCTTTCAGCCGGGAAATTTTTCTACCGAAAAATGTACAAATTTATTTTGAAAGAGGGTCAAGGGGGTGACATTTTAAGATTGCTGGAGGAGTAGAAAACAAACTAAAAACCTCCCCTTAACCCGTACAGTATCAGAGACGTTCTTTTGTATCCTATTCTGGCAACTCTTAGACGATATTATGTAGCTTAGGAAGAACCTCTAGCAATAATAAAGCTTCAATGTCTCAACCAGGCCTTTTAACTACCACAGATCCTTCTTAAGCTGCATAATATCGTCACAATATAGCTAGAATATAATATAACACACGTCGCTGGTACTCAAAGGGTTAAAATCGCATAAAGTTAGCCACAGTAAATGCCTAAACGACACCATAAACAGAACAGTATATTTCGTGAACAATAACAAATGCTAACACAGTATCTTCTTTAATGGTGGTGTAATGGTTAAGGGGAGATATCCACTTGAGGGATTTTTTTCTTTACCCCTTTCTCCTTCATGCTTAGCCTCATTGCTTTTGAGATTTTATGATGTTCGCCCCATTAGTTTGGCGATTTTAAGAACTTTCACCCCATTTATGTCACTTTTAAGACCTTTCGTGCCATTTAGGTGTCTATTTTTTCCTGGCGAGCGATAGCGAGCCTGTAATTTAAGAGGAACCGGCCTTTGGCCGGGAAATTTTTCTACCGAAAAATGTACAAATTTATCTTGAAAGGGGGTCAAGGGGGTGTAATTTCAAGCTTGATGGAAGTCTAGGAAACACACTAAAAATCTCCCCTTAAAAGGCCCTTATATTTTGTAACACTACAAAATTACCATTAGCTATTGTATGTAGTATCTTCCGGACCCATACAAATTACCATTAGCTATTGTATGTAGTATCTTCCGGACCCATACAAATTACCATTAGCTATTGTATGTAGTATCTTCCGGACCCATACAAATTACATTATCCTTCAAATATTTCTATAAAACTACCATTAAGGGCAGATTTCCACTCGAGGGATTTTTTTTCTTGACCCCTTTCTCCCTCATGGTTAGCCCCATTGCTTTTGATATTATAAGACGTTCGCCCCATTAGTTTGGCGATTTTAAGAACTTTCGCCCCATTTCTGTCAATTTTAAGACTTGTGCCATTTAGGTATCGATTTTTTCTTGGCGAGCGACAGCGAGCCTGTAATTTAAGAGGAACCGGCCTTCGGCCAGGACATTTTTCTACCGAAAAATGTACAAATTTATCTTGAAAGGGGGTCAAGGAGGAAACTAGACCTCCATCAAGCTTAGAAAAACACCCCCTCGACCCCCCTTCAAGATAAATTTGTACCTTTTTCGGTAGAAAATGTCCCGGCCGAAGGCCGGATCCTCTTAAAATTGCAGGTTCGCTATCGCTCGCCAGGAAATAATCGACACCTAAATGGCACGAAAGGTCTTAAAATTGATAACGAAATGGGGCGAAAGGTGTTAAAATCGCCAAACTAATGGGCCGAACGTCTTATAATCTCAAAACTAGTGGGGCTAAGCATTAGGGAGAAGGGGGTCCAGAAAAACGGTCTGCCTCCCCTTAAGTTTAGGAAGGATATATGGTACCGTAGGTGAAAGGATGAATTGAGATAGCCTGTAGCCATTTTATGGGTAGACGTCCTTCCTAAGCTGAATACAATAGTCTAATAGTTGCCAGAATTAAGTTAAAAGGATGTCACCGGTACTGACGGATTAAGCGGTCAACGAAAAATCTGGCCATTATGACTGAGTTATATATATTTAATAATTCATAAATTGAATCATTGACGGATATATTTTTTCCTTTAAATTTGTTTTCTTCTTATCAGTAACATCTGGTATATTATTTTTCTGAAAGTCCCTTGGAAGAAGCTGCTTACACACTCTCTCTCTCTCTCTCTCTCTCTCTCTCATAATCTGGTTATGCATTCAGGCGGGGTCAATATTTAATCATCTCAATTTACCTTCGTTCAACCCCCCCCCCCCCCCCCTTCCCCTCCCTCACTCCCTCTCTCTCTCTCCCTCCTTATTATACACATAAAGGTAGCTTATTCTATGTAAAATTTATTCACATTAATGAGTCTACAATCCTCGACCCACAACCTCTCATAACCCCAAATTAAAATGTGGATCATCGAGTGGATACTTTCACTATTTGGAAAGAATCAACAGGTCAATAGGTGTGGCAATGTACAGCCCGTTTGTTCCAGCCCTTCCTAAAGTCACAAGAGGCTAAGGGACTCAGCCATAATAAATAGACTATGGAAATATGTAATCTATAAACAGGTGTTTACTCATTGATTGTATGTGTGTTTGTTTAGCGATCTGCCCTCAGTATCTACTTACTTACCTACCTACCTACCTACCTACCTACCAACCTACCTACCTACCTACCCACCTACCTACCTACCTACATACCTACTTACCTACCTACCTAATTACCTACCTACCTAATTACCTACTCACCCCTCTCTCTCTCTCTCTCTCTCTCTCTCTCTCTCTCTGTCTGTCTGTCTGTCTCTCTCTCTCTCTCTCTCTCTCTCTCTGTCTGTCTCTCTCTGTCTCTCTCTGTCTCTCTCTCTCTCTCTCTCTCTCTCTCTCTCTCTCTCTCTCTCTCTCTCTCTCAATCAGCTCCACACCTCAGGTAGTACTTACACAATGCATACAAATTGAGTTTCTCAAAATATTACACCTTGCCATCTGTTTATAATATTAATTATTTTAGACGTATGTGTGTGTGTGTGTGTGTGTGTGTGTGTGTGTGTGTGTGTGTGTGTGTGTGTGCAAAATGTGTGTACGGTTGTGCGTGTGTGTGTGTCTGTCTGTGTGTGTGTGTGTCTGTAAAATGTGTGTGTGCGTGTAATGTGCGTGTGTAGTATGTGTGTGTAAACCAACCATCCCTTGACACAACCGGTTATTCTTACTCTGACATAGTATAGCCTACTAATAATAGCTACTGTATATACTGAAATTGAACAGTTGCACACACACGTTACAGACTCAATTATTATCTCTATCACACACACACACACACACACATTAGACTCAATCACTCTCTCTCTCTCTCTCTCACACACACACACACACACACACACACAAACACTGTTAATTCAATTTAAAAAAAAAAAAAAAAAAAAACTTTCCCACCACAATTAAAAGAATCGGCATCTCAATTTAAACTATACATTTTTCTTCTCTCTCTCTCTCTCTTTTTAATAAATATGATGACTTTTATCGATACGTCCATCTGGTTTTTGCCGTACTCAACATCTTAACATTTATAGAACCAACAGTAGACACAATTATAGACCGGTATTGTACACGTCTTAACCCATTCAGTACCGGCGACGTTTATGTTATTAAAATAGATATATTTAATGGCTTTTGTGCAGCTTAAGGGGGGTGACCTGTTTTTGTTCTGTCCTTTTCTATCTTTCTCTGGCTTGTATCCATTTGGCCCCATTCAGCCTACTGTTTTAAGACGTTTATCCCCATCCAGGTGTCAATTTTTTACTGGTGAGCGGTAGCGAGCCAGCATATTTTTATTTTTGTTTGACAGCAGGCTAAATTTGTACATTTTTTGATAGAAAAATGTCTCCGGCGAAGCCGGATTTCTTCATATAATGCTGGCTCGCTATCGCTCGCCAGGAAGAAATCGACGCCTAGATGGGGATAAACGTCTTAAAATAGTTGGCTGAATGGGGTCGAATGGATACAAGCCAGAGAAAGAGAGAAATGGACAGAAATAACAAAAAGCAGCTCACCCCCTTAAGAAGGGTCTGAGGTAGTAAAAAGGGTTAGGCTAATTAAGATAGTTCGTAGCCAGTTGATTGCTGGAAGCCCTTTATAAACTGAATGAAATCGTCTAATAGTAGCCAGAACAAATATATAAAGACGTCACCGGCACAGAAGGGGTTAATTGTATAGCCAGCTGTGACCATATTGCCCGGCAAATTATTACGTTAAGGGGAGGTTTTTAGTGTGTTTCCTAGACTTCCATCAAGCTTAATATTACACTCCCTTGAGCCCCTTTCAAGATAAATTTGTACATGTTTCGGTAGAAAAATGTCCCGGCTGAAAGCCGGTTCCTCTTAAATTACAGGCTCGCTATCGCTCGCCAGGATAAAATTGACACCTAAATTGCACGAAAGGTCTTAAAATTGACAGAAATGGGTTGACAGTTCTTAAAATCATCAAAATAATGGGGCGAACGTTTTAAATTTAGAAAAGCAATGGGGCTAAACATGAGGGAGAAAGGAGTCAAGAAAAAAATCCCTCAAGTGGAAATCTCCCCTTAACCCCGATGACCTGTTTTTGTTTTGTCCTTTTCTATCTTTCTCTGGCTTGTATCCATTTGGTCCCATTCAGCCTACTGTTTTAAGACGTTTATCCCCATCCAGGTGTCAATTGTTTACTGGTGAGCGGTAGCGAGCCAGCATATTTGTTATTTTTGTTTGACAGCAGGCTAAATTTGTAAATTTTTCGATAGAAAAATGTCTCCGGCGAAGCCGGATCTCTTCATATAATGATGGCTCGCTATCGCTCGCCAGGAAGAAATCGACACCTAGATGGGGATAAACGTCTTAAAATAGTTGGCTGAATGGGGCCGAATGGATCCAAGCCAGAGAAAGAGAGAAAAGGACAGAAATAACAAAAAGCAGGTCACCCCCCTTAAACTGATGTTATAATGTAGAGAAGTTTTATTTTTAGGAATATCACTCTAGGCCTTGGTTTTGTACAGATGAAAGTAAGTTTATTGATTAAAAACCCCGTGTCCTTTATAGACACGTATATTAAGACATGTGGGTGTTTTTTCTCTTGAGAGCGCACACACACACACACAGAGAGAGAGAGAGAGAGAGAGAGAGAGAGAGAGAGAGAGAGAGAGAGAAAAAAAAAAGTTGGAGGAAGAACGAACACGAACACGAACACGAACACACACACACACACACACACACACACACACACACACACACACACACACACACACACACACATATATGCTCGAACCAAAATACCACCAGCTCGAAATAAGCCCTTAAACCACCCATTGACATTTGGCCCGATCCGATATCCAGTCAAAGAAAATGGTAATCACCCGCTCAACTTGTAATTGGCTTATAAATGGGATCAGCTGCTGGTCTGTAATTATGGGAATGATAATCAGGATCCTATATACGACTTTCATCAGCTGTTCTGTAATTATGTGAATGGAGGTTAAGGGGGGGGGATTTGTAATTATTTGTGCATTTATCTATTTATTATTTTGTTTCTCCCCCAAGGCCCCCACCAAAGCTTAAGAAATACCCGCAAGGTCCCACATCGAGATAAATTTGTACATTTGTCGGTATAATAACCGGCCAAAGGCCGGTTCCTCGTATATTAAAGGCTCGCTATCGCTTGCTAGGGAAAATCGACACCTCAATGGCACAACGGTTTTAAACTCGTGAAACTAATGGAGCGAACGTTTTTAAATCTCAAAACTAATGGGGCAACATGCTAGGGAGAACAAAAAATCCCCTTAGAATTGGTGATGCATTATTAGTTGTTTTTTCCAGCTGACAGTCAATAGGCACCTTTACAACAGCCGCATATCCCACATAAATTGTCCAATTCGTTTGACAGTTGGCTAGATTATGGGCCACAGCGGGCAACCCAAAATCATGCCAGAGCATATCGATATCATTTACAATAATTTGATTCTACCTGTTGCTCTTGGATGGCGTCGTTGAGCAAATGTAAACTTTTGAATGAGCTGCACAAACAGCTGTATCTCGTTTCAAACCACTCATCACATGACTTGAATACAAAATCCCATCTGTAAATGCACCTATTAGTAAGTGCACAATGTTCCTATTATCAGCTGACGGCAAATTGCTACATTTCCAACTTGATTACTCACCTATTACAAAGAGTTTAATGCATAATATATTGTTAATTATAAAACTTTGGCATTAATATAATGCAGACATATTACCGGTAAATGACATAACTACGGACGGGGAGGTATAACTTCGGACACTCTAGAACAAAAATACAATGAACCACAGTTATGGGATAAATACATCATGTTATGGACAAACAAGTATGTCTGCGGTGTTCTTCCATAATGTAGTCATTTTTCCATAACTGTAGCTTGCATACTTTTATCCAGAAATGTCCGAAGTATAGCCCCCGTCCGAAGCTAGGTAATTTCACGGGTACTGTAGTTTCATAGGGGGGATGGTTCACTTTTTGGGCGATTTTTGCATGTATTCATTATTTTTCTAGTGTCCTCCCTAAACCTCCATCAAATTAAAAAATACATCCATTAGATCCCCCTTCTAGATTAATTTGTAAATTTTTCGGTAGAAAAATGTTCCAACATTACAGACTCACTATCGTTCGCCAGGGAAAAAATCGACACCTAAATAGCACGAAAGGTCTAAATATTGACGACGAAATGGGGCGAAAGGTCTTAAAATCGACTAATTAATGGGGCAAACATCTTAACATCTGAAAACTAATGGGGCTCAACACGAGGGAGAAAGTGGTCCAGAAAACCGGCCCATGTCCCCTTAAGCATACAGGTACTAAGATTATAATATCCGCCAGTTGAATTAATAGACTATAATATAACCTTGCACGTTATAATATTATGACTAATATATATTTTAATTGTATGTGGTATACTTTGCATATATTATATCTCTGACCTCTTAAAATGAACTTAGGAAGGACCTCGCGGAGTCTTATAAGGGATTATGGAGACATACAGACACAGATAAAACAGATTCTTAAGGGGGGTCACCGGCTTTTTTAATCTTTCTCTCCTTTTTTCTCTTTCCCTGGCTTGTATCCATTCGGCCCCATTCAGCCAACTGCCTTAAGACGTTTATCCCCATCCAGGTGTCGATTTCTTCCTGGCGAGCGATAGCGAGCCAGCAGTTTGGGGAAATCTGGCTTCGCCGGACACATTTTTCTATCGAAAAATGTGCAAGTTTAGCTTGCTGTCAAAACAAATATATACAGTATATATGCTGGCTCGCTACCGCTCGCCAGGAAAATATTGACACCTGGATGGGGGTAAACGTCTTAAAACAGTAGGCTGAATGGGCCGAATGGATACAAGCCAAAGAGAGGGGGAGAGAAAGATAAAAAAACGCAAGGTGGGCTCCCTTAATAGTGTCAACTCGGATCAAATTGGTTTTAACCTCTTCAGCACGATGACGCCTTTGTAACTTAGATACTGGCTAAACAGACAATTGTATGCAGTTTAAAGAGGACCTACGTTATTCAGAGGGTTTGTTGAGATCGTAAATTAAACTTACGTTATTCAGAGGGTTTTGTTGAGATCGTAAATTAAACAAGGTCATTTTGAATCCCAGAGGTAGATTATTAGTTCAAGAAAATCGTTTAATTGTAATCAGAATATGACAACTATATAATTGTGCTGAGAATATGACGACAAGTATATATATATATATAATCGTGGTGAAAGGGTTGACACTGGAAAGAATAGGAGAAGGAATACCGGGAAATTACACACTGTATTGAATTAAGCTACTTTATCACTTCCAAATTCAAATGTAAATCTTGCAAAGCAAACCAAATCAGGAGCGGCACAATATCAAGTCAAAATAACTATATAAAAGCGTAACATCTAACATTAAGGGGAGGAAGACCGTTTTTCTGGATCCCCTTCTCCCTCATGTTTAGCCCCACTAGTTTTGAGATTATAAGACGTTCGGCCCATTAGTTTGGCGATTTTAATACCTTTCGCCCCATTTGTCAAATTTAAGACCTTGCGTGCCATTTAGGTGTCGATTATTTCCTGGCAAGCGATAGCGAGCCTGCAAATTTAAGAGGAACCGGCCTTCGGCCGGGAAATTTTTCTACCGAAAAATGTACAAATTTATCTTGAAGGTGGGTCTAGGGTTCTTTTTTTTCTAAGCTTGATGGAGGTCTAGGGAGGAAACTAAACAAATATATGAATAAATGAATTAATAGACCAAACAAACAGCCAGTCTCCCCTTAACTTTGCAAATTAAATAATAATAGCAGCAAAGAAGGGACTCGGTTTTTATGACAAGCTTTGAATAGTAAAGCCGGTGTCACACGAGCGCTTTTTCCGTCAATTTCCCATGAGCAAGTTTTTTCTCGTACTATTTTGAAGCTCTTTCGCATTGGTATCGGAAACTAGATCGAAGGTAGATTATGTTAGGTAGTTTAATTCTTATGGAACTTATATTTTGAAGCTGCCAGACAACAATTGCTCGTAGAAATTGACGGAAAAAGCGCTCGTGTGACATCGCCTTAAATCGGTTCTCAACCTGCTTCTTAACCCCTTCTGCACCGATGACGTGTTTTTATATTTTATTTCAGCTACATTATATATAGCTTAGGAAGGATATATGGAAGCTAAAAGGATGAATTGAGATAGTCTGTCGCCTTTTAAGGGGAGGTTTTTAGTTTGTTTCCTACTCCTCCAGCAATCTTAAATTTTCACCCCCTTGACCCTCTTTCAAGATAAATTTGTAAATTTTTCGGTAGAAAAATGTCCCGGCCGAAGGCCGATTACTCTTAAATTACAGGCTCGCTATCGCTCGCCAGGATAAAATCGACACCTAAATGGCACGAAAGGTCTTAAAATTGACAGAAGGGGTCGGAAATTCTTAAAAATCACCAAACTAATGGGGCAAACGTCTTAAAATCTCAAAAGTAATGGGGCTAGACATGAGGGAGAAAGGGGGTCAAGAAAAAAGTCCCTCAAGTGAAAATCTCCCCTTAATTGGTAGACGTCCTACTTAAGCTGAATACAATCGTCAATTAGTTGCCAGAATAAAATCAAAAGGACGTCGTCGGAACAGGAGTTAACCCCTTCTGTACCGGAGACGTCTTTTTAACTCTATTGTGGCTACGTTTAGACGATTTTTGTTCAGTTTCAAAAGGGCCTCCAGCAATTAACAGGTTCGAAGTATCTCACTTAACCCTTTGTACTAACACAGATCCTTTTTAAACTGCACAAAATCGTGTAAATATAGCTAGTATAAAATTTTAAAACATCGTCGGTAAAGAAGGGGTTAACCCTATCAGTACGATTAAATTAACTATGTTCTGCTTACAAAGGTCATCTTGGAATAAGGGGGGGGGGGGGGATTTCAATTAACCTTTTAACTCACAGGTACATGCTTTTTAATGTGAATGAAAGTGTCTAATGATACATATTAAGAATTATGGGCACGCAAAGGGAAATTAATGTGTCCATAATAATCTAGGCCTACCCATTTAAGGGGATGGGTGTATTTATTTGCTTATATTTGTTTTATTATATTTGTAGTTTCCTCCCTAGGCCTCCATTAAGTTTAAAAAAATAAAAATAATAATAATAATAATTAAACACCCCAAGACTCCCCTTCAAGATCAATTTGTACATTTTTCGATAGAAAAATTTCCCGGTCCGAGGTCGGTTACTATATTCTATTTTTTTCCAGCTGATCGTAAATTGAATCTCTTATTAGCTGATTTCTCGATACTTAATGGAAATATATGAAACTACTATGGCTGTGTGTCGTATTAATGCCAAGTTTTCATAATTAACAGCATATTTCGCTACAAAATTTACCTTATAGCTGAGTAATAACGATAGAAACATGACAATTTAGGCTCAGCTGGAAAACAATAGACTATAGCATATTACCGGTATAGGCTCTATCGCTCGCCAGGAAATAAAAAGGTAAAAATTGAAGAGACACCGGACAGCCTTTTTAACCCTAAGCTAACAACCTTACCTAACCTATCCTAGTATTATGGGTGGGAACTATTCCCCCCCCCCCCCCCCCCCCCCCCCGCTGGTTGAACCAAGACATCATTGTATATCGAAAAAAAACCCACAAACAATAACTAGTAAAAAGGCTGTCAGGGGTCTCTTCAATTTTTACCAATACAAAAGTACACCTAGGCTAAATTGCACGATAGGTCTTCATAATATCAACAAAGAAATGGGGCGAAAGGTATGAAAATCGCCAAACTAATGGGCCGAACGTCTTAAAATCTGAAAACTAATGGGGCTAAACATTAAGGAATTATATACCCTTTTTCTGCCTTTGATTTTTACCGTTTAGTTCAACCTTTTCCATATTCATGACTCATCCTTTTATTTCGTTTTGGCCATTATTAGGCTAACTTATTTTTGTTTAATTTAGTAAGCTTAGGAAGAGTGATAGGCATAACAAACCAATGCATTAACGGTTTACCGGTATTTAAGTATATTCTGGTTAACATCAAACAATTTGACTTTGCTTTGAAACTCTCTCTCTCTCTCACACACTCTCTCTCTCTCTCTATGTATATGTATATATATATATATATATATATGAGTATCATACAGTCCATCTCAATTAACCTTTCGAGTCCCAGTATTCCTTACTAAGCTTAATAACGCCCAACATACAGTATAATGAACACAAACATTCCTATTAGGCTATACTGAAAGGGTTAAGCTAGTATAGGTTACGGTATAGAATTATGACGATATTTAGGGTACGGTAGGTACTAGGTGGCGACTTTAACCATTTCAGTACTTGACGCCTTTTAAATTGTATTCTGGATAGGCTAACGCCAATTTCAATTAAGGAAATATATCGACTACACAAAGGGGTACATTCATCATGACCCCCCCCCCCCAAAAAAAAAAAGTTAAATTTAAAAAAAATATATATATATACCTGATAAATAAGTATACAAGTTAAATAAGAGCCAACATATGAGAAGCGATATGAAATTACAGAAAGGGTTAAATTGGTGGAAATATTTGGTGTTATTGTTGTTAGTGCCTTCCTCCCACATTTCATTCATGCATTGTGTCCCTGTTAAGAGATATCACACGAGAGCTTAAATTTCATCGTCATTTTTACACGGTTAACATTTGTCTGGCAAAATTGCAGGAGATATTTTGCACTGGTATCGAAAAGTGGACTGAAGATAGATTAATTTAGGTGACAAAATTGGATTATAGCCTACTATCGTATTAGCCTATACTATTAAATAGCTTACTATATAAAATGCCAGACCAGTGTTAAGGATAAAACTTTAACGAAAACTGACTCATGTGATACCGGTTTTACTAGCGAATACAACAAAGAAAAATCAACATACCGGTGTTGTGGAACTGTCATCTGAAAACCCATTGAGGCTGTTCTGATGCCTGCTACCGAATCCGTTCTTGAATCCGCTATTACCATTCGCGAGGCCCGGTAGATTCAGCGACCCGGCTCTGTTATTGTTGTTATTGCCATTTTGAAAGATCGCGCCAACGCCTCTCAGGTTGCCTAATGTAGAACTTCCAGCAAATGCTTTTTCTCCATTTTCCTGCCAGACCTGCCTAAAACAGTTCGCCCAGGTCCACGCCGTGCTCTGATCTACGGCACAATCCCCAAAGACACGCTGGAGCCGCTCATATATCTCCGTGGGCTTCGATCCTTCGGCGGTGAGGAATTCTATCACCACCCGCTGCCTCGTGCGCGCGTCCAACCCCGCCGCCATCACGATCACACTGACACCTGTTGGCCGGGAGGGAAAGCTTTATACCTTGAGAGGGAGAGAGAGAGAGACGGGAGGGAAATTCAAGGCTTGATTGCTATTGGGAATGGTTGTATCGACTCATTCAAATGCGTTTACCTTCAAAATACAGTACTGATTAGATATACTTTATTAATTTACGGAACCTTGTTTAATATGATCATATTTGATCGTAGATGGAAATATTCAAGGGTTTATTGATATCGCAAATTCAAATGCGTCATTCATATGTGTTTGTTTTGTAGATGTTTAGGTGACAATCACCACGGTCGATCTGGGGATCCGCCGCTGATGAGCACGTCCTGGAATCTTTACGACTCTGAATCTTACGATTCTGTACAGGACTGAACATGCCATTTGTATCGGCAATAGCTCAGAGAAGAGCGTTGAGAGGGGAGAAGGGGTGTTGGAGAGAGAGGAAGGTGTTGGAGTGGCTTTGCTTTGTGTGTTTTGTCTGTATACGTCGTCATCCTAACGTCGTCAGGATGTCCCCTGACTGGGTGCAAGCATGTGAAACATGCTAGGACGTACGTACTACCGCACCCACTAAATGTCCGCCGTGGCAGGGATTCGATCCCGGGTCTTTCAGATTCACACGCGAGCGTACTCACCACTTGACCACCACTGCCCCTGTTTACTGATAAGCTGTATCCTACTATATAAAGCCGCTGTCACACGAGCCCTTTTACCGTCAATTTTCCATGAGCAAGTTTTTTCTCGTATTATTTCAGGACTTTTTCCGCACTGGTATCGGCAACTAAACTGAAGGTATATTATGTTAGGCGGTTGCACTCTGATAAAGTGTAATTTTGAAGCTTCCAGACCATAATTGCCCGTAAAAATCGCTCCGTAAAAAAGGGGCTCGTGTGACACCAGCTTTAGTCATAGATCCTTATTCTTTTGAGGTGTTTATTATGATCATATACTATAATACAACCATAGTTATATATGTGATTACTATAATACAACCATAGTTATATATGTGATTACTATAATACAACCATAGTTATATATGTGATTACTATAATACAACCATAGTTATATATGTGATTACTGCCAGGAATGGTTGTACCGCGTCATTCATAGTTTACTTTAAATGACTGATAAGATGTGTTTATTTTGTGAGTGGACTATAGGAGCCGTGTCTATGGTATTTATTATACTCATTATATATTCCAACAAGTTAATATCACCACTATGGATGACCTAGATGTGTGTGAATTTGTGTGTTCATTGTGTTTTGTTATGATGTCCCTATTCGGGCTCTGTCTTAAGTCCCCCCCCCCCCCAAAAAAAAAGGAAAAGTGGGGATTGGGCCTGAGTATATACATATATACATACATACATACATACATACTGTAGCCTAGTACTACAGGTATGGAAAATATGTGCGTTACTTAAAATATATATAGGTGACACGTTGAAAAATAAACCTAAACGACAATGCTATCACCAAATATGTAATGACGACAATTCAACCCCTTCAATAAGATAACGCCCTTCTTTATTTATGTTCTGGTTGCCAATAGACGATTGGAGGTCTTGGGAGGATACTAAAAAAGTAAAACAAAAAGATACATAAATGAACAAATAAATACATCTATCCCTCCTTAATGTCGACACTGTCCTAATAATCACCATAGACATTCACTTAAGGTGGTTTAACTGGCACCACCGTCTTTAAGGGAGCCCACCTCGCTTTTTTTCTCTTTATCTCCCTCTCTCTTTGGCTTGTATCCATTCGGCCTCATTCAGCCTACTGTTTCAAGACGTTTACCCCCATCCAGGTGTCAATATTTTCCTGGCGAGCGGTAGCGAGCCATCATATATATATTTTTGTTTTGACAGCAAGCTAAATTTGTACATTTTCGATAGAAACATTTCTCCGGCGAAGCCTGATTTCTCCATGGTTCGCTATCGCTCGCCAGGAAGAAATCGACACCTGGGTGAGGATAAACGTCTTAAAACAGTTGGCCGAATGGGGCCGAATGGATACAAGCCAGGGAAAGAGAGAAAAGGAGAGAAAGATAAAACAACAAAAAACGGTGACCCCCCTTAAGGTGGTTTAACTGGCACCATCGTCTTCAACCCTTTCAAGACCAGGCCGTTATTCTAATCTTACTGCAGATAAAAACAAAAAAAAATCGTTGCTTTAAAGGGGTTAAAAATATACTAATGGAATTATTGTAATGTCACTACTGTACATAAATCGCTTCTTGTTCGTCCTATACTGTACTTCACAGGTAAATCTGCATAACAACACTACTCGCATAACTTAAGGGGGGTCACCTGCATTTTGTTCTTTTCTTTCTCTGGCTTGTATTCATTCGGCCCCGTCCAGCCTACAGTTTTAAGACATTTATCCCCATCCAGGTGTCGATTTCTTCCTAGCGAGGGATAGTAAGCCAGTATTGTATGGAGAAATCCGGCTTTGCCGGAGAATTTTTTCTATTGAAAAATGTACAAATTTAGCCTGCTGTCAAAAACATTTTTAAAAATATGTTGGCTGACTACCGCTCACCAGGAAAATATCGATACCGGGATGGGGATAACCGTCTTAAAACAGTAGGCTGAATGGGGCCGATTGGATAAAACCCAGAGAGAGAGAGGGAAAGAGATAAAACAACGAGGTGGGTCCCCTTAACACACTTACCACTATTTTGTTAATTACCATTAGCACTCTATCACCATCATCATCACCACTATCACCATCGGGTAGGCTACACAACAACAATCACCATCACCACCACCACCACCACCAATCTCCACCACCACCACCAACAACAACAACAATCTCCACCACCAACAACAATCACCACCATGGGTAAAGGCTGGTCCTATCCAGAGTGAGGTTTGGCATCCTATACCCAACCTTAGCCGTTCCTGTCTGTCTCTCTTCCTGTACTACTTTTCCACCTAGGTGCTGGCGAGATCGTCCGATTGAGTGGCACTGCAAGGGGGGCTGCGGACGGTGGGGGCATTGGCCCGGGGGTGCAAGCCCGTGGGTTGATGATCCCCTCCCCCGCTGCCCTCCCAGAGACAGATCTCATCTCTCCCTGGCCCCTTCGGAGGCCCGAGCATCTTGAGCGGCTTTGGTCTACCGGACCCGGGACTGTTCGGCCATACAGTCTGGGGAACTACAACAACAACAACAACAACAATCACCACTACAGTCTGGGGAACTACAACAACAACAACAACAATCACCACTACAGTCTGGGGAACTACAACAACAACAACAATCACCACTACAGTCTGGGGAACTACAACAACAACAACAATCACCACTACAGTCTGGGGAACTACAACAACAACAACAATCACCACTACAGTCTGGGGAACTACAACAACAACAACAATCACCACTACAGTCTGGGGAACTACAACAACAACAACAACAATCACCACTACAGTCTGGGGAACTACAACAATAACAACCATGAAGTTCTACAGTCTGGGGAACTACAACAACAACAACAACAATCACCACTACAGTCTGGGGAACTACAACAACAACAACAACAATCACCACTACAGTCTGGGGAACTACAACAACAACAACAATCACCACTACAGTCTGGGGAACTACAACAACAACAACAACAATCACCACTACAGTCTGGGGAACTACAACAACAACAACAATCACCACTACAGTCTGGGGAACTACAACAACAACAACAACAATCACCACTACCTTTGACTTCTACATGGAGACTATCCTAAGCTTCATAAATTATTGTTGGTATTATTACTCACTGACACCGAGTAACTAACTTTGTAAAGTCCATACTAATATATATATATATAAATATATATCATAGGAGTCTATGATATACATATATATATATATATATCAAACAAGTACAGTATATCTCGCATATACAGTACATGTGAGCTACTAAATGTTTTTAGACTCTCAGCCGGGCTCGAATAATAAAATAAGGCAGTAAGCTTATTAAGAATTATCGCGAACGCATGTTATAACCCTTAAGTTCAAAAAACAATAACAATCTTTTTACCTGCGTGTTAGCTTATAATTCACGTTTTATATTCAGTGTCATTTACAAGCCAGCTTATCTGTGTGCCAATTTGTCAACCAGGATCGGGGTTATCATAATATATAACGCCTTGGGAGATAAGCTTCTACTAACCCTTTCAAGATTGTCAAGCATTTTGACAGTTTAAATTTGGCTATCACTAGACGATTTTATAGAGCTTAAGGGGAGGCAGACCGTTTTTCTGGAACCCCTTCTCCCTAATGTTTAGCCCCACTAGTTTTGAGATTATAAGACGTTCGGCCCATTAGTTTGGCGATTTTTACACCTTTCGCCCCATTTCGTTGTCAATTTTAAGACCTTTCGTGCCATTTAGGTGTCGATTTTTTCCTGGCGAGCGAAAGCGAGCCTGCAATTTTAAGAGGAAACGGCCTTCGGCCGAAACATTTTTCTACCGAAAAATTTACAAATTTATCTTGAACGGGGTTCTAGGGGGTGTTTTTCTAAGCTTGATGGAGGTCTAGCGAGGAAACTAAGAAAATATATGAATACATTAATTAATAGACCAAACAAACGGCCAGTCTCCCCTTAAGAACGATCTTTGGCAATTACAAGGGTAAAGACTATCTCAATTAACCCTCTGATTTCCATAGACCCTTCCTGATCTGAATATAATCGTCTAAAGATAGCCGGAAAACAGAAAAGAAATGAGTATTGGATCTTGAAAGGATAAATTAAACCCCTTCAGTAGACCAGGACACGTTTCTGTCTTGTATTATGGCTATCATTAGACGATTTTATTCGCTTTAGGAAGGAATTTTGGAAGTCGGAGGGATCAAATGTATATGCTTTTCCCCCTTTGATTCCCAGAGAGATAGTTTTACCCCTTTGAGACCCAGAGATCCTTTTTAATTAAGGGGGGATTGGGCCGGTTTTCTGGACCACTTTCTCCCTCATGTTTAGCCCCATTAGTTTTCAGATGTTAAGATGTTTGCCCCATTAGTTAGTCGATTTTAAGACCTTTCGCCCCATTTCTTCGTCAATATTTAGACCTTTCGTGCTATTTATGTGTCAATTTTTCCCTGGCGAACGATAGTGAGCCTGTAATGTTGGAAGAACCGGCCTTCGGCCGGCACATCTACCGAAAAATTTACAAATTAATCTAGAAGGGGGATCTAATGGATGTGTTTTTAAATTTGATGGAGGTCTAGGGAGGAAACTAGAAAAATAATGAATACATGCACAAATAATGAATACATGCAGAAATAATGAATACATGCAAAAATCGCCCAAAAAGTGAACTTCATATAATCATCTACTAATAGCCAGTTAAGAATACAGGCACGCGTCCTCATGTCCTGAAGGGGTTAATGTGTGTGTGTGTGAGAGAGAGAGAGAGATACAGATGGATAGAGATAGAGAGAGGGATACAGATTTTTTTTTTTTTTTTTTTTTTTCTATGTGATTGAGGGAGGCAAAAGGCATAACTGCCTATAGCGAGTGGCCCCCCCATAGTTGAAAGAGTGACAGGGCCAAAAACAAGGGACGTCGAGCCAAAATGCGAGGACTACCTGGACAACGGATCTAGAGAGAGAGATACAGATGGATAGAGAGAGAGAGATACAGATGGATAGAGAGAGAGAGAGATACAGATGGATAGAGAGAGAGAGATACAGATGGATAGAGAGAGAGAGAGGGATAGAGAGAGATACAGATGAATAGAGAGAGAGATACAGATGGATAGACAGAGAGAGAGATACAGATGGATAGAGAGAGAGAGATACAGATGGATAGAGAGAGAGAGATACAGATGGATAGAGAGAGAGATACAGATGGAGAGAGAGAGATACAGATGGATAGAGATAGAGAGAGGGATACAGATGGATAGAGAGAGAGGGATAGAGAGAGATACAGATGGATAGAGAGAGAGAGAGAGAGAGATACAGATGGATAGAGAGAGAGAGAGATACAGATGGATAGAGAGAGAGAGAGATACAGATGGATAGAGAGAGAGAGATACAGATGGATAGAGAGAGAGAGAGATACAGATGGATAGAGAGATACAGATGGATAGAGAGAGAGAGAGAGGGATAGAGAGAGATACAGATGAATAGAGAGAGAGATACAGATGGATAGAGAGAGAGAGATACAGATGGATAGAGAGAGAGATACAGATGGATAGAGAGAGAGAGATACAGATGGAGAGAGAGAGAGAGAGAGAGATACAGATGGATATAGAGGGAGAGAGAGACATGCAGAGATAAAGATGGATAGATATATAGATAGATGGATGGATAGATAGATACATAAATAGAGATGAAGAGAGATCCAATGTGAATACAGTATATCAGAAACATAACGCATGCATATAGAGAAAACAAATTATAGAAGAGAGAGAGAGAGAGAGAGATTTATATAGATACACTGGCCACCCAGACCTTACTATCCAAACGAGGTGGTCAGGACTTAATTGTAGTAGAGATGGCATATCCGATAGAAAAGGAAAGTTGAAGGAAAGGATAGAAAAGAAGAGAGAGAGAGAGAGAGTAAGGAGACAGAGTAGTAGGGCAAGAAAATCAATGCCCTACCGTTAACGAGGCAGCAATTCTTATAATACACGTTGACTTAAGGGGGAGATGGTTGGTTTTCTGGACCCCCTTCGCCCTCATGCTTAGCCCCATTAGTTTTCAGATTTTAGGACATTCGGCCCATTAGTTTGACAATATTAAGACCTTTCGCCCTTTTTCTTTATCAATATCAAGACATTTCGGGTCATTTAGGTGTCGATTTTTTTCCTGGCAAGCGATAGTGAGTCTGTAATTTAGGAGGGACCGGCCGAAGAAATATATCTTGAAGGAGGATCTTGAGGATGTTTTATTTTAAGTATGATGGAGGTCTAGAGAGGAAACTAAAGAAATAATAAATAAATGAAATAGAAGAATAAATATATAAATAAATGAGAAAGAATAAAAATAAAAATAAATATAAAAATCGCCCCCCAAAATAAACCCTCCCCCCTTAAGGTCTGAGATAATAACAGCAATTACCTGGAAGAACCTGAAGGGTGGTGTTTTGATGAGTCCTACCTGGATAACATACTGTATATACTGCATGTATAGTTCAAGGCTTGGTGTACTGTTATTTAGGCCGCTAAACAAAGGGGCCAAGAATCATATCACTAACACCATACTACTACTACTACTACTGCAGTACTACTATTATACTACTACTACCTTTACTACTACTGCTACTACTAAACTACTACTATTAATACTACTGCTGCTACTACTAAACTACTACTACTACTACTACTGCTGCTGCTGCTACTACAACAACTACTACTACTACTACTAATAATAATAATTATAATCATAATAGACAGATAGATAGTTATGCAGATAAAGATGTCAAACACGAATATATAAGTAACACCACAACCACCTACAACAATCACCCCCATCCAATAGCAACCATCATCATCAGTACTCATCACATCATTACAACCACCACCATCACCACCAAAAAACAACACCACTCCTCACAATCACCACCAACAAACAAGTACCACCACCCAAAATCAACCATTACGATCACCATCATCAGTACTCGTCACCATAATTACAACCACCACCATTACCACCCAAAAAAACACCATCCCTGCTCACAATCACCACCAAAAACAACAATCACCATCATCAGTACTCATCACTATCATTATAACTACCAACAACAAACTACCACCACCCCTGCCACAATAAAAACAAACACCACTAATCACCACCCCTCATCACCACCACAACCATAATCAACAGCCACGTGAGATTGTACAATGTTTAAGTTTAAGTTGAGGGGGGATAGACAAGAGAGGTAAAAAGTCTCTTAAGAATAAGAGAGAAGGAACGGAGGAAAGATAGAACAAAGTAGAAGAGTAAAAGGTGGAGGGCTATCCTCCATGCTAATGTTTAAAAGTTTTCTGTACAAGGCTACAAGCTAACAATCAGAGAAGAATATACTTGGTGACTGAGACAATCAAGGTTGCTTAGGACGTGATCTGGCTAGTGTTTCAAATACTGCCCAATTTATCCATGTTGTGTCGGTGTTGTCGTTGATGTAATCTTTCTAGTTTTGCTAACTAGCGACTTTTTTTTTACTTAACCCCTTCTGTACCGGCGACGTCTTTTGTATTTTATTGTAGCTATATTTAGACAATTATGTGCAAATTAGGAAGGATCTGAGGTAGTAAAAAGGGTTGATTGAGATAGTTAGAAGCCTTTAATTTGCTGGAGACCCTTTTTAACACTTACAGTGCGGGGATATATCCCCATATTTCCGCTATATTAGGGCTCATTCAGGCACTCCTGAATGATTAAGCAAGTGTCTGAATTAAACTAAGTATATTCAGCCCAAAACTAGAAGAACATAGCTTCAAAATGACACCAGAACGAGCTTTGTAGCGAGCGGCATTCACCTGCAGCGCTACCATAAACATCGGCAAATATTCGCTAATTTTGAGCAATGTCGTGCTACATCTACCTTTGGCAGCGCTGCATTGTCTCGCAAGATATGAGGCCCGAGTCTCAGTGCCCCGGCCGCCATGCTGGAGAGTGGACAGGGGCCTGACCCACTCCTGCTCACTGACACTCATCCCCACAGGCTTTAAAAGGATTTAAGAGCCTGTAAATTGCCATGGCGTTCCAGAACATCTCTCGCAGCCATTGGGTAAAGGGGTATGGTTCACTTTTTGGCCGATTTTTGCATGTATTCATTATTTTTTTAGTTTCCTCCCTAGACCTCCATCAAATTAAAAAAAAAAAAAAAAACATCCATTAGATCCCCCTTCTAGATTAATTTGTACATTTTTCGGTAGAAAAATGTCTCGGCCGAAGGCCGCTTCTTCCAACATTACAGGCTCACTATCGTTCGCCAGGAAAAAAATCGACACCTAAATATCACGAAAGGTCTAAATATTGACGAAGAAATGGTCTTAAAATCGACTAACTAATGGCGCAAACATCTTAACATCTGAAAACTAATGGGGCTAAACATGAGGGAAAAAGTGGTCCAGAAAACCGGCCCATCCCCCCTTAAACTCAATGAAATCGTCAAATAGTAGCCAGAATAAAGTTAAAATGACGTCTCCGGTACAGAAGGGATTAAAAGAATAACTGTATAGGATTTTCTCTTGGTTTATAATGATCTGAGTTTGGCTAGGTTTTATCAAAGCACACACACACACACACACACACACACACGACACACATTTACATACACTTATACACACACCACCCCAACCACCCACGCATGCCTCCTCCCCTCCACCACTATCATTCTACTCCCCGCCCCCCTAACACCCACACACCACCCAGCACCCACATACCACCCCAACCACCCACGTACGCCTCCCCCCTATCATTCCACACTAGCCCCAACACCCACACAGCACCTCTAACACCCAACACCCCACCCAGTCACCCCCAACCAACCACGCACGCCTCCCCACCTCCACCCCTATCATTCCACACTAGCCCCAACACCCACACAGCACCTCTAACACCCAACACCCCACCCAGTCACCCCCAACCACCCATGCACGCCTCTCCACCTCCACCCCTATCATTCCACACTAGCCCCAACACCCACACAGCACCTCTAACACCCAACACCCCACCCAGTCACCCCCAACCACCCATGCACGCCTCTCCACCTCCACCCCTATCATTCCACACTAGCCCCAACACCCACACAGCACCTCTAACACCCAACACCCCACCCAGCCACCCACGCACCTCTCCACCTCCACCCCTATCATTCCACACTAGCCCCAACACCCACACAGCACCTCTAACACCCAACACCCCACCCAGCCACCCCCAACCACCCACGCACGCCTCTCCACCTCCACCCCTATCATTCCACACTAGCCCCAACATCCACATAGCTCCCGACACCCACACACCATCCACATCCACTCACCATTCACTACACCCAATCGACAGCATAGCAATGTTTGGAAGTAGTTACGGTTACTATAACCGTAGCGGGCTGATATTTCAAGATAGGAATCAGGGTGTCAAACTGGATAATGCGGTTTTAAGGGAAGGTATGTAGTTTTTCTAGACCCCCTTTTCCCTCATGCTTAGCCGCATTAATTTTGAGATTTAAAGACGTTCGCCCCATTACTTTGTCGATTTAAGCACCTTTCGCCCCATTTTTGTCAATATTAAGACCTTTCGTGCCATTTAGGTGTCGATATTTTTCCAGGCGAGCGATAGCGAACCTATATTATTGAAGGACCCAGCCTTCGGCCGAAACATTTTTCTACCGAAAACTGTACAAATTTATCTCGAAGGGGGATCTTGAGGATATTTTTGATTTCTTAGCTTGGTGGAGGCCTAGGGATGAAACGAAAAATATTAATAAACAAATGAATAACTACACAAATAAATAACACCTACCCCTTTAAGGGGAGATTTCCACTTGAGGGATTTTTTTCTTGACCCCTTTCTCCCTCATGGTTAGCCCCATTGCTTTTGAAATGTTAAGACGTGCACCCCATTAGTTTGGCGATTTTAAGAACTTTCGCCTCATTTATGTTACTTTTAAGACCTTTCGTGCCATTTAGGTGTCGATTTTTTCCTGGCGAGCGATAGCGAGCCTGTAATTTAAGAGGAATCGGCCTTTGGCCGGGACATTTTTCTACCGAAAAATGTACAAATTTATCTTGAAAGGAGGTGTAGGGGGTGTAATTTCAAGCTTGATGGAAGTCTAGGGAACGCACTAAAAACCTGCCCTTAACCCTTTCACGCATATATGACGCAGAGGTTGCCAGATTAGCAATAAGAAAGAGAGTTCTCTCATTCTTATAATTACCTCTCCAAAATTAGTTTTGTGCCCACAGCTAACTCAAAGACAACTGCAGAGGTTGAAGTAACTAAACTAAAGGTTTCTAAATACCCCT
Organism: Paralithodes platypus; assembly: GCA_032716605.1. Classification (NCBI taxonomy): domain Eukaryota; kingdom Metazoa; phylum Arthropoda; class Malacostraca; order Decapoda; family Lithodidae; genus Paralithodes; species Paralithodes platypus. The sequence goes on from CM064571.1 coordinate 15,317,482, forward strand.
GATGGTAACAAAGGCTTTAAAGTATCCCCAATAGGCTAAAAATCGCGTCATATGCGTGAAAGGGTTAAGGGCAGGGGATAACTGTCATAAATACGATGATAAATACAGGATAACTACACGGAGTTGGCTTATTTGAGCCTGTGTATCATTTCCAAAGATATAATTAAGTAACACCCCGTTCTTAACATTAGTTTATTCAAGTGCATTGTGGTTGTTATTGATGATTAATGTTAAGAGCGGGGTTTTACTTCATACGGTGACCGGACAACTCAACCAGTAGACCACTGGTGATGGGCTGGTCTATCAGAGTGAGACCTGAGCGATCTCTGCCATACCCATAGCTTACTCTGACTGTTCCTTTTACTTATATATTTTCTAGATCTCGAGTGACGGCGTCTCTTCCGTGGATTGACCTCCCAATCTACCAAGATTGGAAGCTAAAGCGTCACATTAACTTTCATAATTGCTGAGGGGCACAGGGCCCTGGGTGGGGCTTTGGTTTCCCGGGCGTTTACGCACCCTCTCAGCCCCCCGCCATGGAGTGGCTTTGGTCACCCAGGCTTTATTGTGGTCGGCAGGGAGGGTTCTGTGGGGTCGCTCGTTTATGGCCTTGGCCTTACTCGGGGCCTTGGGGCTGTTCGGCCAGGCAGCTTGGGGAACAACAACAACAACAACAACCAGTAGACCATTTCAACCAGTACCAAATCAACCAATACGGTTAGGTTAGGTTAGTACTATATTTTGGCACTGGTTTGGTTGGTCTTGGTTGATTTGGCACTGGTTGAGAGCTACTGGTTGAAATGGTCTATTGGTTGAGATTTCCGGGACAGTGTTGCCAATCTAGCTACTTTCCCGCTAGATCTAAAGGTATTTACTTCCATCTAGAGGCATATTTTCGGGAGATTTGAGGCATTTTTTAGTTATATTCTAGAAATTGTGGCATTATTCTAACGATTTTCGGTTTTTATTTACTATTTAGCGAACTTGATTTGGTAACCTTGGTAACCCTGATCCGGGAACCCTTTTATACCCTCTCAGGATAAGCGGAGGAATTTATTCTTAGTTTCTGGCTCTTAGTAGACGATTTTATTTGGATTAGAGAGGGTATAATTATGAAAGTCAGAGGGTTAAGGGGAGATGGACCGTATTTTTGGTCTATTCATTCATGTATTCCTTTATTTCTTAGTTTCCTCGCTAGACCTACATCAAGCTAAAAAAAAAAAAAAAAAAAAAAAAAACACACACCCACACACACCCTAAGATATTGTATTGCATTCCCTCTTAACATTACAGGCTCGCTATCGCTCGCCAGGAAAAATCGACACCAAAATGGCACGAAAAGTCTTAAAATTGACAACGAAATTGGGCGAAAGGTGTTAAAATCGTCAAACTAATGGGCCGAACGTCTTATAATCTCAAAATAAATGGGGTTAACACGAATGAGAAAGGGGACCAGAATAACGACCCATCTCCCCTTATATGTCCACAGATCCTTCCTATGTATGTATGCATGTATGTATGTATGTACTCAGGCACAGATGGCCGACTCGAGACAGAGACCGAACAGAAACAACATTTAAAGTTTCAATTCTATGGGTCCGGGACCACTTTCGCGTCCCCCCCCACTCCCCCCCCCCCCCCCCCCCCCCTCACTCGGTCTCGTCTAGTAGGTGAAGTCTACAAGGTGGGGGGGGGGGGGGGGAGGGGGAGGGGGGGCAATCCTAGCCCTCGCCCCCTGAAAGAAAAGTAGGAGAGTAGGCTATAAGAGACAGACAATAACGGCTAAGGTTGGGTAGAGGATGCCAAACCTCACTCTGGATAGGACCAGCCCTCACCCAAGATCCTTCCCCAAGCTATATAAACTCGTCTTAATGAAAGGCAAAATAAACTCATAATCCTCAAGGAGAAAAGGGAGCCCACCTTGCTTTTTTTCTCTTTGTCTCTCTCTCTCTTTGGCTTGTATCCATTCGGCTCCATTCAGTCTACTGTTTTAAGACTTTTATCCCCATCCAGGTGTCTATTTTCCTGGCGAGCGGTAGCGAGCCATCATATATGTATTTTTGTTTTGACAACAAGCTAAATTTGTAAATTTTTCGATATAAAAATGGCTACGGCGAAGCTTGGAATTCTCCATACAATGCTGGCTCGCTATCGCTCGCCAGGAAAAAATCGACACCTGGATGGGGATAAACGTCTTAAAACAGTTGGCTGAATGAGGCCGAATGGATACAAGCCAGAGAAAGAGAGAAAAGGAGAGAAAGAGAGAAAAAAAAGCAGGTGACCCCCCTTAATAACAATGACAAATATGAAGATTATTGAAGACTCGTTCACCCGGCTCCTGATGTCAATAGAATATATTTCAATACATTTGGTTAAGGGGGGTGACCTGTTTTTGTTCTGTCCTTTTCTATCTTTCTCTGGCTTGTATCCATTTGGCCCCATTCAGCCTACTGTTTTAAGACGTTTATCCCCATCCAGGTGTCAATTTTTACTGGTGAGCGGTAGCGAGCCAGCATATTTGTTATTTTTTTTTTGACAGCAGGCTAAATTTGTACATTTTTTGATAGAAACATGTCTCCGGCGAAGCCGGATTTCTTCGTATAATGCTGGCTCGCTATCGCTCGCCAGGAAGAAATCGACACCTAGATGGGAATAAACGTTTTAAAATAGTTGGCTGAATGTGGCCGAATGGATACAAACCAGAGAAAGAGAGAAAAGGACAGAAATAACAAAAAGCAGGTCACCCCCCTTAACACAAAAAAAGGGGGGGGGGGGGGTGCAAGGAAGACAACGGGTTCGTATTGAAATCGCGTTAACCCTTTCGATCTGGTGATGATATTCAATTAAACACTATATGATCCGAGGCATATCTTTTTTGGATCTTCCCTGTTTGTTTCGCTCCATTAGTTTGGAGATGTTAAGGGGGAGGCAGTTGGTTTTTCGAGTCCTCCTCCTCCCTCATGTTTAGCCCTATTAGTTATGAGATTTCAAAACATTCGCCCCATTAGTTTGGCGATTTTCAGACCTTTCGCCCTATTTCTTTGCCAATATTAAGACCTTTCGTGCCATTTAGGTGTCGATTTTTTTCCTGGCGAGCAATAGCCAGCCTGTATTTGAAGTGGAATCGGCCTTCGGCAGGGACATTTTTCTACCGAAAAATGTACAAATTTATATCGAAGGGGGGTGTTGTGGGTTTTTTTTTTTTAAAGTTTGATAGAGGTTTAGAGAGCAAAGTAAACCCCTTCCTTAAACCATTGAGCCGAACCAGTAAATTATGCTGCACCATACCGTCTGAGCTGCCTTAACATAACTTGGAATCAAAGAGGCAATTAATTCAACCCTCCCTGTATATTTGTCATGTCTACGGTTCATTGTTGTAGTAATGGTCCACACAAAGGACCTCAGGCACATACATACGTTAAGGGGACAGTGCTTATTTTGGGGTATATATATATATATATGTGTGTATATATTTATTTTGTAGTTTCCTCGATAGACCTTCATCAAGCTTAAAAAAAACACTCCCTAGATCCCTCTTCAAGATAAATTTGTACATTTTTCGATAGAAAAATTTCCCGGCCGAAGGCCGCTTTCTCTTTAAATTACAGGCTCGCTATCGCTCGCCAGGAAAAAAATCAACACCTAAATAGCACGAAAGGTCTTGATATTGATATAGAAATGTGACGAAAGGTTTTAAAATCTATAAACTAATGGGGCAACCGTCTTTAAATCTGAAAACTAATGCGTGTAAACATGAGGAAGAAGGGGGACCAGAAAAACAACCCATCTCTCCTGTTTAACAGATATTCAAAGCTAAAAAATATTCCCTTGCTCACTGTATAATGTTAGAGGAAAACACAACATTTTTCTTTATCATTCGGACTAACGTTAAGCCGCTGTCACACAAGCGCTTTTTCCGTCAATTTTCCATGAGCAAGTTTGTTCTCGTATTATTTCGGGACATTTTCGCATTAGTATCGGTAAGTGGACTGAAGGTAGATTATGTTAGGCGGCTAAATTCTGATGATGAGTAATTTGTTAAGCTTCCAGACCATAATTGCCCGTAAAAATTGCTCGAAAAACGGCTCGTGTGACTCAGGCTTTAGACAACATTATGGCTTATTTGATTAACCCATTCAGTACCAGGGACGTCCTCTTCATCGTATTTTGGCAACTATAAGACGATTTTATTCAGCTTAGGATGGACCTCTAGCAATAATAAGGCTCCAAACTATCTCAACCAACCCTTCTAACTACCACAGATTCTTCCTAAGCGGGATAATATTGTTTAAATATAGCTAGACTAAAATATAACACACGTCGCTGGTACTCAAAGGGTTAAAATGTGTATTTACTAAATTTGACTTTACTTTCCTGTGTTGCCCTAGTAAACCCCTTCGTATTTATTATTATTCTGATTAACGTTTGACGATTTATGTTCTGTAGCTTATAATCTACCCCAAGGACTCAAAGGGGTAAATACGATCTCAATAAACGCTCTGAATAACGTGTAGGTCCTTCTTAAAACTTCACAAAATCGTCTAACTTTGGCCAGATTGCAAGGTTAGAAGGAGTCATCGTGCTGAAGGGGTTAAGGGGAGACTGGCCGTTTGTTTGGTCTATTAATTAATTTATTCATATATTTGTTTAATTTCCTCCCTAGACCTCCATCAAGCTTAGAAAAACACCCCCTAAATAAATTTGTAAATTTTTCGGTAGAAAAATGTTCCGGCCGAAAGTCGTTTCCTCTTAAAATTGCAGGTTCGCTATCGCTCGCCAGGAAATAATCGACACCCAAATGGCACGAAAGGTCTTAAATTGACAACGAAATGGGGCGAAAGGTGTTAAAATCGCCAAACTAATGGGCCGAACGTCTTATAATCTCAAAACTAGTGGGGCTAAACATTAGGAAGAAGGGGGCCAGAAAAATGGTCTGCCTCCCCTTAATTAAGATACGACGATCAGAGAGAGAGAGAGTATGTGCGTGTATGTGAGAGTGAGAGAGATAGTTGCAAACACTGGTTAAAGAAAGAGAAATGGCAAAGATCGGAGAGAGAGAGAGAGAGTATGTGCGTGTATGTGAGAGTGAGAGAGATAGTTGCAAACACTGGTTAAAGAAAGAGAAATGGCAAAGATCAGAGAGAGAGAGAGAGAGAGAGAGAGTATGTGCGTGTATGTGAGAGTGAGAGAGATAGTTGCAAACACTGGTTAAAGAAAGAGAAATGGCAAAGATCGGAGAGAGAGAGAGAGAGAGTATGTGCGTGTATGTGAGAGTGAGAGAGATAGTTGCAAACACTGGTTAAAGAAAGAGAAATGGCAAAGATCGGAGAGAGAGAGAGAGAGAGGAGCTATTAAGTTTCATAGACATAGACCTTAAACTCTCAATAAGGTATAAGTCGATCCTAATTTGTCTAAGGGAAAATAATAGCTTCTATGACTTTTAAATTATAGCAGCGGAGAGGAAAGATGTATACAAAAGATAGATACACTTATACTATCTATCTATCTATTGTCAGACGCCTTCATCCTTGACGGGGTGACCAGGAATGAATCGCCTTCATATACGTAATTAAAATCCGTACCTGTTGTAAGAGAAATGCCACGCGAAGATATTATAATATTATTTTTTTTTTTTTTTTTTTTTTTATTAATGCAGCTTCTTCAGGCCAAATTGATACAGCAGGACATTTATTATAAATATATGCATATATTATATAACACATGTACGGTAGCGCTAATAAGTCATGTCATCACGTTTGGCTCGCTCTGTGCTGTATTAATGTCTGTCAGATGTTGAGTAGGATGGGTAAGTGTAGGAACCTGTTTGTATATCTCACTCGAAATGAAGAAAGCGTGTTCAGATAAGGCTAATACCAATTATAGAACAAAATATACTTGGTGCTGAGACGTCACTTATTTGGCCGACTGTACACATACTCCAGATACATACATACATAGATACATATACATACATATACACACATGCATACATACATATGCCTACACATACATATATACATACACACATACATACACATACATACATACACACATACATACATACACATACATAAATACACATACATACATACATATACATACATACATACATACCTGTACTGTACAGTTACCAAGACATGAACCTGGTACGGACCTTGCTGTATATATCATGCACCGTAACAGGTTAAGGGAGCCCAGACGGTATTGTGCAGCATAATTTACTGGTTCGGCTCAATGGTTTAAGGAAGGGGTTTAGTTTGCTCTCTAAACCTCTATCAAGCTTAAAAAAACACCCACAAGACCCACCTTCGATATAAATTTGTACATTTTTCAGTAGAAAAATGTCCCGGCCCTAGACCGATTCCTCTTTAAATACAGGCTCGCTATCGCTCGCCAGGAAAAAATTCGACACCTGCATGGGACGAAAGGTCTTAATATTGACAAAGAAATGGGGCATACATACCGGTACTGTACAGTTATCAAGACATGAATGAACCTGGTACGAACCTTGCCGTATGTATCCACCATAACGGGTTAACTCCTTCAGTTCCGGTGCCGTCCTTTTAAGGGGAGACACCGTTTTTCTCGACCCCCTTCTCCCTAATGTTTAGACCCACTAATTTTGAGATTTTAAGACGTTGGTTCCATTAGTTTGGGTATTTTATTTCTTTGTCAATATTAGGACCCTTCGTGCCATTCAGATGTCGATTTTTTCCTGGCGAGCGATAGCGAGCCTGTAATTTTAGGAGAGGCCTTAGGACATTTTTCTACCGAAAAATGTACAAATATATCTTGAAGGGGGGGGGGGGGGTCTAGGGGGTGTTTTTCTAAGCTTGATGGAGGTCTAGGGAGGAAACTAAAATAATATATGAATAAATGAATTAATATACCCAACAAACAGCCACTGTCCCCTTAACCCATGCTGTACCGGCGACGTCTGTGGTAGTGCAAAGGGTTATGCGAGATAGTTCGAAGCTTGTTAATTACTGGAGGCCCTTTTTAAACTGAATTAACTCGTCTAATAGTAGCCAGAATAAAGTTAAAAGGACGGCACCGGTAATGAAGGGGTTAACTTTACTCTGGCTACTATTAGACGATTATATTCAGTTTAATAAGGGCCTCCAGCAATTATATTCAGGGCCTCCAGCAATTATAGTCAGGGCCTCCAGCAATTATAGTCAGGGCCTCCAGCAATTATAGTCAGGGCCTCCAGCAATTATATTCAGTTTAATAAGGGCCTCCAGCAATTATATTCAGTTTAATAAGGGCCTCCAGCAATTATATTCAGTTTAATAAGGGCCTCCAGCAATTATATTCAGTTTAATATGGGCCTCCAGCAATTATATTCAGTTTAATAAGAGCCTCCAGCAATTGGTTTAATAAGAGCCTCCAGCAATTAGTTTAATAAGGGCCTCCAGCAATTATATTCAGTTTAATAAGGGCCTCCAGCAATTATATTCAGTTTAATAAGGGCCTCCAGCAATTATATTCAGTTTAATAAGGGCCTCCAGCAATTATATTCAGTTTAATAAGGGCCTCCAGCAATTAACAGCCTTCGAAGTATCTCACCCAACCATTTTGACTACCACAAATTCTTCTTAAGGGGGGATTTCCACTTGAGGGATTTTTTTCTTGACCCCTTTCTCCCTCATGTTTAGCCCCATTTCTTTTGAGATTTTAAGACGTTCGCCCCATTACTTTGGCGATTTTAAGAAGTTTCGCCCTATTTCTGTCAATTTTAAAACATTTCGTGCCATTTAGGTGTCGATTATTTCCTGGCGAGCGATAGCGAACCTGTATTTTAAGAGGAAACGACCTTCGGCCGGGACATTTTTCTACCGAAAAATGTACAAATTTATCTTGAAAGGGGGTCTAGGGGGTGTAATTTTAAGCTTGATGGAGGCCTAGGGAACAAACTAAATACAGATGGTTCACTTTTTGGGCGATTTTTGCATGTATTCATTATTTCTCTAGTTTCATCCCTAGACCTCCATCAAATTTAAACAAAACATCCATTAGATCCCCCTTCCAGATTAATTTGTACATTTTTCGGTAGAAAAATGTACCGGCCGAAGGCCGGTTCTTCCAACATTACAGGCTCACTGTCGTTCGCCAGGGAAAAAATAGACACCTAAATAGCACGAAAGGTCTAAATATTGACGAAGAAATGGGGCGAAAGGTCTTAAAATCGACTAACTAATGAGGCGAACATCTTAACATCTGAAAATTAATGGGGCTAAACATGAGGGAGAAAGTGGTCCAGAAAACCGGCCCATCCCCCCTAAAACTGCACAAAATCGTCAAAAAATAACCAGACTCACATAAAACAGACGTCGTCGGTACAGAAAGGGTTAATGTATAAGATGACCTACTTCCGACAACAATATTACAAAAGGGTTAAGGGAGCCCACCTCGCTTGTTTTCTCTTTCTCTCCCTCTCTCTTTGGCTTTTATCCATTCGGCCCCATTCAGCCTACTGTTTTAAGACGTTTACCCCCATCCAGGTGTTATTATTTTCCTGGCGAGCGGTAGCGAGCCAGCAATGTATATTTTTGTTTTGACAGCAAGCTAAATTTGTACATTTTTCGGTAGAAAAATTTCTCCGGCGAAGCCGGATTCTCCATACAATGCTGGCTCGCTAACACACATAACAAAGCCACTCCAACAGCTTCCTCTCTCTCCAACACCCCTTCTCCCCTCTCAACACTCTTCTCTGAGCTAGTGCCGATACAAATGGCCAGTCCTGTATAGAATCGTGAGGTTCAGAGTCGTAAAGATTCCAGGACGAGCTCCATAGAAACTGAAACTGAAACTGAATCGCTCGCCAGGAAGAAATCGACACCTGGATGGGGATAAACGTCTTAAAACAGTTGGCTGAATGGGGCCGAATGGATACAAGCCAGGGAAATAGAGAAAAGGAGAGAAAGATAAAAACAAGTCGGTGACCCCCCTTAACTCATAAACTCAGTCTATTCGCTGTAAGTAGGCGAGAAATCATGACCTATATCCTCTGTAACTCAAAAAGGGCTAGAGCAAATTGGCTGTAAATTTCCAAATCTATTCCTTGACTGACTCTTCCCAAATGGTACAAATATGAGCTCGATTACCCTAGTCGTTTTGTAGTTACAGAGGTTAGAGGTCATGATTTCTCGCCTACTTACAGCGAATAGACTATAGTCTTTGGTTCATGTCTCGGCACATACTGTATAGACGCAAATATATATGTATGTGTAGAAGAGAGAGAGAGAGTCAGTGTCAGTGAGTGAGAGTGAGCATGAGAGATAGTGTGAGAACAAGAGAAGGGGTGCAAGCGGCAAGACAGATATAATAACGCCAAAAAAACAAAAAACAAACACAAAAATACTCCAACAGGTATGCACTGAAACAGGAAACTAAAAGCCAGTCACGAGCCATTTTTCGAGCAATTTTTACGGGCAATTATGGTCTGGAAGCTTAAAAAATTATACTGTATCAGAATTCAGCCGCCTAACATACTGTAATCTACCTTCAGTCTAGTTACCGATACCATTGCGAAAAAGTTCCGAAATAATACGAGAACAAACTTGCTCATGGTAAATTGACGGAAAAAGCGCTCGTGTGACAGCGGCTTAAGACAGAACTAAAAACAAAACTCTGCTCAACCAGTTTGACAAGAAGTTATCACATTACCCCAGGCAGGAAAAAAACAAAACAAAACAAAAACTTCTTTCGCCATTTCCTTCCATGAATTCACTATTAATGCAGAATTCGCTTCCTCTTGCTCTTGCTCGATCGCTCTCTCTCTCTCTCTCTCTCATTCATTCGCCATTTCCTTCCATGAATTCACTATTAATGCAGCTCTCTCTCTCTTGATCTTCTATTATATCCCCTTCTCACATTATAATAGATAGATTGGAATATATTGTGTTTTGTTTTAAATAGTTAAAAGTTAAGTCGAATGCACACCCACACTCACTCACACCCACCCACCCAGCTCTCTCACCCACACACTCACTCTCCACCCACCCATCTTCCTATCTACCTAACCCTCCACCCACCCACCTACTCATCCATCTATTCATCTGTCTACGTACTTATCCATTCATCAACACACCTACCCATCCATCCATCCATCCACCAAACCATTCATAAACCCACTTACTGATCCACCCAACCATCCATCCATCCTCCCACCCCCTCACTCTTCCACCCATCCATCCATCCACCAACCCATCCATCAATTCACATACTCATCCATCCACCTACTGATCCACCCACCCCCTCACTCTTCCACCCATCCATCCATGCACCAACCCATCCATCAATTCACATACTGATCCATCCACTTACTGATCCACCCATCCACCTACTAAGCCCTCACTCTTCCACCCATCCATCCATCCACCAACCCATCCATCAACTCACATACTGATCCATCCATTTACTGATCCACCCCCTCACTGTTCCACCCAACCATCCATCCACCAACCCATCCATCAACTCACCTACTGATCTATTCACTTACTGATCCACCCATCCCCTCACTCTTCCACCCATCCATCCATCCATCAACCCATCCATCAACTCACATACTGATCCACCCATCCCCTCACTCTTCCACCCATCCATCCATCCACCAACCCATCCATCAACTCACATACTGATCCATTCACTTACTGATCCACCCACCCCCTCACTCTTCCACCCATCCATCCATCCACCAACCCATCCATCAACTCACATACTCATCCATCCGCCCACTGATCCACCCATCCACCTACTGAGCCCTCCATCCATCAACTCACATACCCATTTTCAAACCACTTACTCTCTCAGTTATTCCACTCCACTTACTTAACCATCCCCCCTCCTCTTACTTCCTCATAACCCCCCCCCCTCTCTCTCAACGACGTATATACAGTAGACTAATAACACACATAACAAAGCCATTCCAACAGCTTCCTCTCTCTCCAACACCCCTTCTCCCCTCTCCACATCCTCGCTACCGCCAGACGCTGCAGACGCTCTGTCAACGCTCTCACGATATCGATCGTAATTTGAGTATTAACTACTCATCCTCTTCATTCTTGTGCATGAAAGGTGGTTAAGAGCACGTTTAACCATCCTGTAGCTTAGTAAGTAACACTGCACAATATTTCGCTGTGTATTGACTGATAAACTTTGTGTTTATCACAAGACTCCTGCTCGGACAGGGCGCCACTAGCGCCATCTGTTGTTTTGTTTTGTTTTGTTTGTAAACAAACGCTCGGACTTAAGAAGAAGACGGCCGTAGTGTTCAGACGTGCTGGTCTCTTGTGCATTTATTTCCTTAATTCATGAGCTATTGCTCAGGTGGGCCATCGGGCTTGCCAGCTGGCTTTCCTGGTTAGAGTCAGTGGGACCGTGGTGGGTAGTGCTAGGGGATGAGAGTGTGTAGTGGGGGTGGTGAGGGGGATGTGGCGGACCTGGCGGCCATGGACGATCAGTCGTCTGGTGGCCTGAAGCGGAGTCTGGTCCTTGATGAGGTCACTGATGGCCCTCCCGGGCCTCTCAATGATGGGGCCAAGGTGCAGAGGAAGTTGTCGGTGGATGGGGTGCCCGGTGTGCCGATGGACCTGGCCCAGGGGGCCGTGGGGGGATCGGTGGGGGTGCCGGATGGATCGGACGACGCTGACTTGGTAACGTACATTATTCATTCTGTTCCTCGGCGGCGTGTCTTTGACAATTCTGCCAGGGTTACGGCGGCTGTGGGGGACGCTCCATTTGGTGAGTATGTGCGGCCACACGGCATCAAGGTACTGGGTAGGGGTGAGGCCCTGTGTGTCTCTCTTCCCCGCGGGGTTATTGGTAAGGGGATTAGTCCTCTAGAGGAGTTGACTAGTTTCGGGGACTGGACGGTGGTGTGCCGGGAGTCCATTTCCCCGGGGGATAGCAGGTATTCCTGGGGGAAGATTGGCCCTGTTGACCCTGTCATTTCTGAGAGTGCCATCATGGGGTCCCTTAGGGTCCTGTCTGATGATCATGGGGTTGCGTCAGCGGCCCTGGAGGAGGTCACGCGGCTCTCTAAACGCATGGAGCGGGATGGTGGAGGCGAGGGGGGTGGGTCGGGTTCTCCCTCGGTGAGTTCAGGGGTGGTCCGCTTGCGTTTTCGGGGTTGCTTGCCTTCCAGGGTTGTCTTAGGCTCGGTGTGCTATCCAGTTTCGAGGTACTCTTTTCGGCTGCTCCGGTGTTTCACCTGCCATTTTTTTGGTCATGGTTCGATCACCTGTCGGAATAAGGTGCGCTGTCGGAACTGTAGTGGGTTTCATCCTATGGCGTCGGGTGACCACTCGTGCCCTAATTCCCCTAGTTGTTATTTTTGTGGTGGTGGACATAGGGTGACCTCCCGCTCCTGCCCCGTTTTCTTGAAGGCTCTAGAATTCCATGAGGACTACAAACAGGATAAGTTTGGCCTGCCTGATCTCAACCGGAAGGTTCGGGAACTTAATCCTACCCAGCGTCGGTCTCCTCCGCGTTTAGGATCGTCTCCGATTGTAAGTGGCTCTGCTGGCCTGCGTCTCCCGCCGAGGTCGGCGGCGGCGGGTGACCGGCTGTATGCTTCGGTGGTCACGGGCAACAGGTTTGAGGTGTTAGGGGATCAGGCGGATGACCTGGATGTGATTCAGCCACATGGTGTTGGCGTAGGAGTACTGGGCGAGGTGGTTCGGCGTGAGGTTCGGGTCTCAGAGGGGGCCTCCTCTGACGCTGAAGTGGTCCTTCATCGTCCGTCGTCCCCGAGGCCTCTGCGCCGTCGTAGTGGTCCTCGGCCTCGGCACAGGTTGTCGGATGCCTCTCCTCCCAGGGCTCCTCCGCCAATCCCCCAGATGCTCCCTCCCCCTTGCCCGAATAATATTTCTGTCTCTCCCCGGCCTACCTCTGGTCCTTTCACGTCTAGTGCTGGTCGTCTGACGGTGAGGCAGCAGTCTGCCCCCCCCCCCCCTGTTACTGATACATTTGGCTCGTTGGTGGCGGATTTCTGGGAGTGCATAGTGTCAGGCCGTACTCTCAAGGAAGTTTGTCTCGCATTGATACCCAGACTGTTGGCTCTGCTGGTGTCCCGTTAAGGTTGCCCAGGTTATCAGAGAAGTTTCTTTTGTGGAATGCTTGGTCAGTTCACCGTAAGACTCAGGATTTACGGTTGTTGGTGGAACGTGAAGCCCCTGTAGTGGTAGGGCTGTGCGAAACTTGGCTTTCTTCTACGTTACATTTCCGGATCCCTCATTTTCATGTGTATCGGGCGGATAGGGACTCTAGGGGTGGTGGTTTGGCTATAGCAGTGCGTGATACGGTCCCAAGCAAGTTGTTCGGTTTGCACCGGTTTGATGGTGGGGACCTGGAGGTTCTGGCGGTGAGCGTGGCCTTACGGAAGGGGTGGGCTACTGTGTTCATCTGTTATAACCCTTGTCGGAATATTGCTCTGCCGGAATTCCAACATTATTTTAATCAATTGCCGTCGCCCTGTCTGGTGATGGGGGACTTTAATGCGAGTCACCCGTACTGGGATCCGTTGGTTCTCAGGGCATCTCGGAACCGTACTGGTACCTCGCTTTTTAATGCGTTATTGGATAGCCCTTCCTTTGACCTTTTAACCCCTCCTGGTCTCCCTACCCGCGTCGATCCACATACCGCGTCCTCCTCCACCTTAGATCTCTGCTTGGGTAATGACCTGTTTTTAGGTGCTAGGGTTACCACGGGTCCATACATGGGGAGTGATCATCTGCCAGTCTTGCTTGATGTCTTTGGGTTTTCCTCTCCTGCCCCTCCGCGTTCCCGCCCGAGGTGGAGGTTCGGTGCTGAGGGATGGGGACAGTTCCAACGTGGCCTCCACTTGGATCCTCCCTCTCTCGCGGAGCCGGTGGGCTCGGGCGCTGAGGCCATTTCGAGGGCGTTAACTGCTGCGGTAGGTGGGGCCTTTCGGATGACGGGCCCCCCCTAAGGACAGGCCAACTGTTCCTTGGTGGACCGAGGAATGTGCGGTCGCGGTACGGGTTCGTCATCGGGCTTGGTCTGTCTGGCGCCGTCATCCCTGTGTGGAGTTCAAGCGGGAGGCACGGAGGGTGGAGGCACGGTGCAAACGCACTCTCTTGAAGGCGAAGCGTGGGTCTTGGGCTGCCTTCTGTCCTACGTTGAGGTTTGCCAGCTCCAGCAAGAGGGCGTGGCGTTTTGTTAGGCAGATGAATGGCCAGAGGGTGGACACTTCTTTCCCTCTTACTGTTGGCGGTCGGCTAGTCGGCGATGCGCAGGAGCAGGCGGATTGTTTGGCGGATCACTATCGGGTGCTGTTTGCGGCCCCACCGCAACTACCGGATGTGGATCGGCTGGAGTCAGTAATTTCGTACCATCTTGAATCTCCTGATCCTGACGGCCTTTCTGATCCGCTGACCGCCCATGAATTGCACCGCACTTTGGAATCACTCCCCAAGGGTAAGGCTGTGGGTCACGATGATGTGGCATATGAGATGCTTGCCCATCTGCTGCAGGAGGGGTTTGATGTGTTGCTGGACTTCTATAACAGGAGCTGGTCTACTGGTACGTATCCGGCTCTGTGGAAGTCGGCCCTCCTCCTTCCGTTCCCTAAACCGGGTAAGGATCCCTCTTTACCATCTTCACGTAGGCCCATCTGCTTGTTATCGGTGGTGGGTAAGGTGATGGAGAAGATGGTTTCACAGAGGCTCACTTGGTGGCTGGAGACTAAGGCATTCCTTCCTGATGTTCTTCATGGTTTCCGCCCGGCTAGGGGCACAGTGGATGTGCTCCTCCAGCTGGAATATCACATCCAGGATGCATATCGGAACAAGAAGGTGCTCCTCGTGGCGTTCATCGATGTTGCGAGTGCCTTTGATTCGGTTTCCCATGCCGGGGTCCTATACAAATTGGGTATGCTTGGTATTCGTGGGAAGGTTTTATCGTGGCTCTGCAGCTACTTGATTGAGAGGTCCCTTTCAGTTGCGGTCGGTACATCTACGTCGCGGCCTTTCCCTGTCCGTCGTGGGGTGATTCAGGGGTCGATCTTGGGACCACTGTTCCTGAATGCCATGTTGTCTGATGTCCCTAGGTCCCGTAATGCTATGACGATGGTGTATGCCGACGATCTTGCCATCGTCTGCTCAGCGGACACGCTCTTACAGGCCCAGACTGCTCTGCAATTGGCGGTTGATGAGCTCTATGAGTGGGCGGGGGAATGGGGCCTACGACTCAATGCCCAAAAGAGCGCTCTCATGTGCTTCACCTTGAAGACTAAACTCCCGGGTCTGCCTACGATTTCGTTGGGGGGTGAGCCTCTCACGTATCGTACGTCACACACCTTCTTAGGTCTGCGTTGGGATGGGCCGGTATTGACTTGGAGGAATCATGTGGACTACCTGCGATCATCTTGCATGAAGCGGCTGGGTATAATGAAGTGTATAGCCGGGTCCAAGTGGGGGACATCTCGGGATGATCTGCTGTGTTTTTATGAGTCTTTCATCAAGAGTAAGGTGGCTTATGGTAGTGCAGTGTATGGCTCGGCTTCGTCGTCAGTTCTTAGCCGCTTGGACCCTGTTCATAACACGGCCCTCAGGGTGGCGTTGGGGGCTTTTTGTTCCTCCCCTACCGTGTCCCTCCTAGCGGAAACTGGGATGTTGCCTCTGTCCTGGTCTCGGGTGTTGACAGATTGTAGGTGGGCGGGGCGAGTTGCTACGCTTCCTGGGAATCACCCGTTGTCGGGCCTGCATGCTTCGTCAGGGGTCTCCAGGAATGCACCATCGTGGCCTGTGAAACGGCGTCAGCCTTTCCTGGTGAGGAGCCTCCTCCACTATCGGCGGATGGCTGTGGACCCTCCCTCTCCCTTCCCGACCCCCTCTGTGTCTCCGGTCCCGCCGTGGGTTGATCTCACTCCTCGCGTCTGGGTTACCTTCCATGAAGGTTATCGGACGTCGACGGGTGCTGGACTTGCCCGGGCCTATTTTGCTGAGCTGGTGGGGTCGTGTTATCAGGGGCACTTCGGTGTCTTCACGGATGGTTCCTGCGTTCCTCAGGCCTCCTCGTCCGCGGCTGTCTACTACGAGGACCTCTCCCTCTGCCAGACCTGGAGGTTGTCAGGGCACCATCCCATTATAGCGGCGGCACTGTTTGCCATTCTTAGAGCCCTGGAGTTTGTGCGGTGTCATATTCGGCTTCAACGGGTCGTCTTGTACTCGGATTCCCAAGCCTCCCTCCATCTGCTCCTTGCGGCCCGCCCGGCTACATATCCTCGTCTTGTCTTCGCCATCCAGGAGTTGCTGGTTCACTTTTTAGGTCAACCATGGGAAGTGGTCCTCCAGTGGGTTCCTGCACACTCGGGCATTCGTGGCAACACGGTGGCTGATGCTGCGGCGAAGCTGGCGCACGCTTCGGTAGAGGTTGAGTTGGTTGACATGGATACGAGGACACATGCCCGGATTGTCGGGCGGGCTAGTCGCGGGCTTTGGGACAGGGAGCTCCGGGTGCTGTTGCTACAGACGACCATGGGGAGATACCGATGGGATTCGTGCCCCCAGCCTTGGAGTCGACACCCCCTGCGGAAACTCGATGTCTCGCTGGCCAGGCTGCGTATTGGACACACTGCGCTGTCAGCACACCTGTTCTGACTCCGCATGATACGGTGCCCGGACTGTCGCTGGTGTGGACAGCCCGAAACCCCTGAGCATCTGGTGGAGGTGTGTCCGCGGTTCTATAGTCACAGGGTCAAACTTAGGGACTCGGTTCGCCGTTTGTCGTCTCGGGGGTTCAGCTTAGGGCTATTGTTAGGCCACGGTGTCCAGGATGCGGATGTGTGTTCTCAGCTCTCTCGTGCCTTATGTGTCTTCCTCTTGGCGACACATGTTGCCGACATAGTTTAAGGTCCCACTGACGGTTAGTCTTCTAGGGCCAAGCAGGTGGCATCCACCCGAAGGCCCTTTACTAATAACAATAACAATAACAAACGCTCGCTTCTTATTTGATATAAAATCGTAGCCCCTAATTTTACCCATTACCTACTGTAGTAAGTATCAATTTAACTGCCTTGTATGTAAGTAAAGCTTTGCATATTAATTTGCTAATAAACAATATTGTGTACTAACTAACCTGCCTACAGGAACGAACGCCGACGCCATTTTGTAAACAATTTTTTTGGGGGGGATTATACATATTAAATTCCAGCCAATTTTGTAGTAAATTTAAGTGCATTCATTTATCTTTTCCCCCTAGATATATTCTTGACTTATATTCTTGACTTTTTCTCCTCAGAGTGACTTTACTTTAAGCTAAGGGTGGTATTTGTACAAACTAACCTAGCCTAACCCAACCTGCCAAGCTTTTAACCTAATCCAAACCTAGCCTAGCCTATAGCCAGCCAATCTGTTGTTCTTATTAACTCTAGTAGATATTGTATTTAGTATCCTACTGTAGCTATATATATCTGTAATTTAATTGTTGCTTGCACAATCTTGTAGTAACCTTTGACTGATATTTTTTTTTTTTATCTAAAAAGAGTAGGCTACTGCTTTACTAGGCTACAGTGACACCAGGGCCATCTGTTGATACAGTATATTAACCCCTTGTGTGCAGTCACACTTTATTTTTATATAATCTCTATTTGGTGAATTGTATATTTAGTTACATATTCTGTTATATATATATTTGTTTAAGGTTAGGTTATCACACCTGATAGCCTATTTCTGCGTATTTCAATTTTATTATTTTCGGTTAGGCTATTCAACGCTGGTAGCCTATTGGTGCGTATTTCAATTTTGTTTAAACTTTTGGTTAGGCTATCGCCCCTGGAAGCCTAATTCTGCGTATCTCAAATTTGTTGTTTTCGGTTAGGCTATCACCCCTGATAACCTATTGTTGTGTATTTCAACATATTTGTTTTCGGTTGAAGTGATCGAAGTGTTTCTAAAGTGAGTGAAGTGTTTTAAAGTGAGTTAAGTGTTTTAAAGTGAGTTAAGTGTTTTAAAGTGAGTGAAGTGATCTGAAGAAACTGACTGTTACCATGCCTCGCACTTGTACGAACTGCGCCGGTAGGTTTGGTGAGTCCATGTTTGTTACTGTCGATCTTCAAGTCTGCCGTCTCTGCCAGCAACAAGAGAATTTGACAGTGAAATTAGATGAAGCCTACAACAAGATCAACGTCCTCACCATGAAGCTGGAATCACTCCAAGAGTTTGTAACACTCAACGTTGGAGTACCACAAACTTCAATTGTCACCGCAACTCCAGCAGCCACCAACGCCCCAACGTCAACTGCCAACAATTCAACGCCTGCAGTAGCCATTTCATCTGATGGTTCCGATACTCAAGAAACAAATAGTAACTCTCTTCCCCCTCAAGACAACTTCCGTGTTGTGAGGAACAACGTTTGCCCCAAGACCAGGAAACCCATACCGATTACCGAGTGTCAAAACCGCTTCCAGATACTCGCAGACTCAGATGACGAAGCGGATATAGAAGAAGTCCGGCTCGTGGGAGACTCGATGATACGTGGTCAGCTCACAGATTTTTGCGCCAGAGCACCTAAGACCAGGAAGCGTTTTTGTATCCCTGGTGGTGGTGTGGACCACGTAGTTGCTGCAGTTGACGAAGTATCTAAGCTGGCCCCTGCTAATACAATGTATGTCATCCACGTTGGATCCAACGATGTACAGCGAACCCGGTCGGAAGATTTGCTTTTAAAGTACCAGCAGCTGATCAAGTCGTTTAAGGAGAAGTCATCAAGGATCATCGTCTCAGGAATCGTCCCTCGGCTCGGTGTAGAGAGCCGATTTTACAACATAGCCACCAGCACAAATCGTTGTCTAGCAAACCTCTGCAGGAAGGAAAACGTGGGATTCGTCGACACCTGGGACAATTTCTACTACGATGACTATTTGTTTTCGGACGATGGAGTTCATCTGAACCAGGTGGGAGCAGCACGTTTTGGGCGTCTTCTCAACGATGCGGTGAAGGATTTTCGGAGAAGAAATCGACTCAGCACAGGACAACCAGGAAGGAGGACCGAAGACAGCGAGGGCGACAACCTGCGAAGGAATTAAATGCTAATCTGTCAAGAACCGCGAATTTGGATAAAGCTCCACCAACACGACCCAAATTCAAAACCGCCAGGGATAACGACCAAGGACCGATGTCAGCCATGAATGTAAATGTAGATCCGATCAGAACCAATAATTTGATTAAAGAACATTCTGTGAGTTCTAAAACCGCAACTTTAAAGGTTTTCTATGCAAACGCTCGTAGCATACGCAATACATTTTCAGATTTAGAGGAACTAGTGTTTACTGAAAATTATGATGTGATTGGTATAACAGAATCTTGGCTCAATACAGTAGATAGAGACTTTTTAGCAGAGTATTCACTTCCCGGTTATGTAATGTTTGAGAAAAGCCGAATAAATAAAAATGGAGGTGGCGTTTTATTTTATATCAAAGAAAGTCTTAACCCGACCCTCTTGTCAAAACCTCAAATTGTGAACGTCGACACATCTTTTGTGCTAATAAAGAATAATAAAGGTACAAAAATAATACTTGCATTAATATACAGACCTCCAGCTCAATCAGAGCAAACTGACCGAGAAATTTATGAACAAATTGCAGATGTAAGTAACTCACAAGATACCGTATTTTTTGGCGACTTTAATTTACCTGTGACCAAGTGGGGCGATACTCTTACTTCACACTCCGGACATGACTTGTATACGAACTTGCAAGAGAGTTCGCTTTATCAATTTGTTCGAACACCGACCCGTGGTATTAACGTTCTTGACATTGTACTTGCAACAAAAGAAGAATTAATAGAGAATTTGAATGTTGGTGATGAATTCAGTAACAGCGACCATCGTACGATAACTTTCACTTTAAACTTTACTAGTAACGAACCAAATAGTAGCATCGAAAAAGTCCCTAATTTCAAGAAAGCAAACTTTCATAAATTTAGAGCTATGTTTAACCCATAACTAGCGGCGCGCAACATAAGTCGAGTATAATAAATCTGGACTATCTGGCGGCGCTCGACATAGGTCGTGTGGCAATTTCAGCACGTAATGTTGCTGAGAGAGAGAGACAAGTGGTGGCAGGAGAGTAGCGAGCGTATGACTGCTCCAGACCACCGCGGCGAACCTACTGACACGAATCCCACCTCCTCCCTCCCTCTCTCACTCGCTACATACGGAATTGTATGGGGAAAGTGCCGAATTACATGCTTTTTGCACTCGCATTGCGCGGTTGTTGCAAGAAAACTAGCCATCATAAAAGGATCGTTATGGTGTCATTGGAAAGCTCTGTTTATGCGCTTTCAGGGATAGATACTTGTTTTATGCTCTGGGTCTTATTTAGGCATGAAAATGATCACGTAAACAGCCCTATTTTGGCTAAAAACACCCCGCTGGGCGGTACATATAAATAAACCGCTAGCCCGCTAATCTAGTGTTAAAGAAACTGACTGGAGCTTTTTAATTAACAATAACGACATAAATACATCTTGGCAGTTATTCGAAACAACTTACCTAAAAGCAGTGCAAGACTGCATACCATCGAAAATACGGCGTCCAGGCCATAATAATAAGCCCAAATGGTGGAATAAAGATATTTCAAACTGCCTGCTTGCTAAAAAATTTGCTAATGATAGATTAAAATCCTCACAAAATGACGAAGAACGGGTGAAATTTGTAGAGCTACGACGCAAAGCCAAAAAGTTAATTAAGCAAAGTAAAAAGACCCTAGAGTTACATATTGCGAATCAAAGTAAAACAAACCCGAAATAATTCTATAGTTATATCAGAAAGAAAAAAGTAGTTACTTCAGCTATTGGACCGTTAGTCGATGAAAATGGAGAATACACCAAAGACGAAGTACAAATGAGTAATGCCCTCAATACCTTCTTTGCATCAGTTTTTACAACAGAAGACCTCAGTGATATCCCTACACCATCACCGATTCAGATTGATAATTCAGATGTTCTAAGCAATATCACCGTTACAGAGAGAGAAGTATTGAATTGTTTAGATAAACTCAAGGTAAATAAAACGCCTGGACCTGATACAATCACGCCTAGAGTTCTAAAGGAAGCTAAGGATGAGCTCTCCAAACCACTGACATTACTATTCAATAAATCCTTGCAGTCTGGAACTATGCCTGATCAGTGGAAGATAGCCAACGTAACACCGATATTCAAAAAAGGCAGCAAATCCCTACCCAGTAACTATCGTCCAATTAGCTTAACCTCAGTTGTATGTAAAATGCTAGAAACGGTCATAAGAGACAGATTCGTAAATCACTTAGAGGAAAATAACATACTTAAAGATACTCAACACGGCTTTCGTAAAAAACGTTCCTGTTTAACAAACCTCTTAGACTTCTTCCACGATATCCTCAACCTCTACGATGAGAGTAAAGCTGTAGATATTATATACCTTGATTTTCAAAAGGCCTTTGACAAACACAAACGTTTACTGCTAAAACTAAAAGCGCATGGAATACAAGACGGTGTGTTGAAATGGATAGAAAATTGGCTCAGCGACAGAAAGCAAAGAGTAGTCATAAATGGTAAGGCATCTAAATGGACCAATGTAAGTAGCGGGGTACCCCAGGGATCGGTACTAGGACCAATTCTCTTTCTAATTTACATCAACGACATAGATGAGGGTCTCACCTGTACAATCTCAAAATTTGCTGACGATACAAAAATTGCAAATAGCGTACTCTCAAAAAGATCAAGTTGACGATATGCAACACAATCTAGATAAATTGTCACATTGGGCCCAAATTTGGCAAATGAGTTTCAATGCGGATAAATGTAAAGTACTACATATCGGATACCTAAATGAGAAAGCAAACTATTCGATGAATGGCACTCGGCTTAAGAATGTAAACAGAGAAACCGACCTGGGAGTAACAATATCGAGTAACCTAAAACCGAGTCAACAATGTTCAGAAGTTGTTAAGAAGGCAAACAAAATAATTGGCTTTATAGGCAGATCATTTGAGCATAAATCCAAAGACGTTATCCTAACCCTTTACAATTCCTTAGTCCGCCCTCTTCTGGAATACTGCGTTCAATGTTGGTGCCCTTATTACCAAAAAGACATAAACAAGCTAGAACGAGTTCAACGTAGAGTTACCAAAATGATACCTAGCCTAAAGAACAAACCATACGAAGAGTGTCTTAGAGAATTAAATCTATTTCCTTTAACCCAGCACAGATTAAGAGGTGACTTAATTCAAGTGTTCAAAATCATCAAAGGCATCGACAATATGAACTGTAGTAAGTACTTCACTATCGACCAATCTAATTACACGCGGGGACACGGTTGCAAAATTATTGGTAAATCTTTTAACTCACACGAATCTAAAAATTTCTTCTTCAATCAAGTTGTCAACTTGTGGAATGGGCTTCCCCGAGACGTTATAGACTGCAGCACCGTTGATTCATTTAAATTCCGCCTAGACAAATATCTCGCATCAAACCCGCGACTGACTGCGTTTGTAAATTAATAACTTTATTTTATCTTCCCCTCAGTTACTAACTAACCCATATGTCCCCTACTAACTTCCTAGTCCTGCCACGTTAGTGGCAGGCACCAAGCGGCTCGCTTGGTGTAGTGACTAGCGTCTCGGACTTCCACCCAGAAGGCCCGGGTTCGCGCCCACGCTCGGCGCATTAAAGATTTTTCACAAGCACTGAGTCGTTACCATCCCTCATGAGCAAAGGGATGGGGTAGTAGTACAGGACCCCAATGGAAATATGCCTAATCGGCCTTATTGAGCTATCCTTAGCTAGCTTAGCATTGCGCTAGCTTTAAGAACTATTATTATTATTATTATTACAATGTTCCCTTACCCACTCTAAACCACTGTTTGGACACTTGATCCTCAGTGTTTTGGAGGACAAGCAGCCTAGAAGGGTCACTAGATCTGTTGTTGCTTGATTTCCTTTGTACTCCTTTGTACTCTACATTCTTCAGAAAAATAGGAAAAGTAGAATGTAGATACAAGGTGCCGTTGTAAAGGCCTATCCCTCAATACCTTCACCTGACCTGACTCTCTCTCTCTCCCCCTTGCCGATAAGAGATCAGCCCCACATATTTTTGTTTTTGTTTTAATAATCTGTCATAACCCAGTCAAAATATCAGCCCTCTTGCATGCTCCATTACCTCCGGGTTGCAGTCTTAGATAGATACATAGATAGATATGTTCAGTAGGCAGGTGATATACTCAGTCAGTCAGTCATAATTTTATTTCATAAAAAGACATATACATACACTTTTTACAGAGTTATTTACGTAATATACATTAAGCTAAAAGTCCTTAGCGCATAGTTGGTTCTGTGTTCTGTACATAAACAATTCTTGATCTGATAGCATTGATATCATTTAGCAATAAGTTAGTAAATCCATACTCATGTAGGATTATTTTTTCAACATCCTTTACAAGAAAAGATCTATGTAACATGTAATACATGTTCTTCTCTATAAAACTACATGGCTTTATGAGATTTCTATATACAAATCTTATTTTCATCCAGTTAACCAAATGCTTAAACACCATCAATCCACATTCTCTACAAGCACTGTGGTTGCTCTCCCAGTACTTCATATTCAATATTTTCTTTATTGCCTTGTGGTATCCAATGGAAACTGCTTAAATGGTATATAACATTTTATATTATTAAACCAAAGTTCAGCGCCATAAAAATTCAAACAGTAGCTTTGAAATAAATTCAAAAATACTTCAGTACTCGTGTTGCTAAACTTTCTTAAAAGACAATTAAACTCATTGTAAAACTTATTTCTGCATCTTATCATATCCAAGTCATTATTAAGATTACAATCAATTATAAAACCCAAATATTTGTATTCAGAAACAATATTTAATTTGTTATTGTCTAAATATATGAAAGGATTCATTTCCTGTCCATACTTATATTTAAAGATCATACATACTGATTTTGCAGAGTTAATAGATAAGTCTAGTTGTTTAATTTCATGATCCATAATATCTATCAATGTTTGCAGACCTCTAACCGAAGGAGCCAATATTACAAGATCGTCTGCATAGGCGATCACATTGCTGACTTGTAAACCTAGTCTACAGCCTACATTACTTGCAGATAATTTACTTAATAAGTCATCAATATAAATTGAAAACAACAAGGGAGATAAAACCCCACCCTGTCTCACTCCATTTTTCATAGTCCATTCAGTTGAAATTGAATCTTTAAATTTGACAACATGTTGGTTTCTGTAAAAGTAAAATAAAATATTAACCAAGAAATTTGGTACTCCTAGTTTTAAAAGCTTATTTGCAAGTTTGAAATGATTCACCTTATCAAAAGCTTTTGTCAGGTCAATAAAACATGAAAAAACATTAGATCCCTCCGTGGTGTACCTTAAAATAGTTTCCTTGAGAATTAAACATGCAGTAGAAGTAGAATACCTCTCTCTAAATCCATGCTGCCTATCATTTAAACTAACATATCTTAAAATTTTGTACTTCAAGCAGTATTCAAATACCTTCAATAATATTGGCGATAACGTAATTGATCTATAATTATCAAGTGATGTATTATCTTTATACTTATCTTTCAATAAGGGTACCATAATTCCAAAGTTCATTCTTAGAGGCATACAACCATGTACAACACAAGAAGAAATCAACTTTGCAATTACTACTATCAATTCGTTTGTGCAATACTTTAAATGAAAAAAATGTATATTATCTGGGCCAATACCACAATTGAGGTCAGATATTGCTGTAGATACATCATGACTATTTACCTTACCAAATATTTCACCGTCACGTACATTTTTCACTAATTTATCTATCATGAAGTCATCATCATTCTGACATTTACAATCATCATATACATGTTTAAACTTATTGGAAAATTTCTCTACAATACATTTTGGGTCACATTCTCCATCTATTTTCATACTTACAAACACTTTATTATTCTTTATTTGTCTAACCTCTTTCCAAAATGATTTCAAATTGTTATTAGATAGAGATTGAGCTAACTTATTTGTTCTAATTTGAGACTCATTTTTTTTAACTTGTTTCAATACATTCCTAAAGTCCTTTCTAGACTCCTTCATTTCTTCTAACTCTAATATAGATAGATGGATGGATAGATAGATAGATAGGTTCAGTAAGTAGATCATATATAGATAGATGGATAGATAGATAGATAGGTTCAGTAGGCAGATGCTAGATAGATGAATAGCTAGATAGATATATAGATAGATAGGTTCAGTAAGTAGATCATATATAGATAGATGGATAGAAGGCAGATGCTAGATAGATGGATAGCTAGATAGATATATAGATAGATAGATAGATAGGTTCAGTAAGTAGATCATATATAGATAGATGGATAGATAGATAGATAGGTTCAGTAGGCAGATGCTAGATAGATGGATAGCTAGATAGATATATAGATATATAGATAGGTTCAGTAAGTAGATCATATATAGATATATAGATATAGATAGATAGATAGATAGATAGGTTCAGTAAGTAGACCATATATAGATAGATGGATAGATAGATAGGTTCAGTAAGTAGATCATATATATATATATATATATATATATATATATATATATATATATATATATATATATATATATATATATATAGATAGGTTCAGTAAGTAGATCATATATAGATAGATAGATAGATAGGTTCAGTAGGCAGATGCTAGATAGATGGATAGCTAGATAGATATATAGATGGATAGATAGATAGGTTCAGTAAGTAGATCATATATATATATATATATATATATATATATATATATATATATATATATATATAATATAGATGGATATATAGATAGATAGATAGATAGGTTCAGTAAGTAGATCATATATAGATAGATGGATATATATATAGATAGATAGATATGGCATACATACATATAAGACACTGATACAAAACAAATACAGACACATGCATACTAAACTTAATTAATTATACATCAACGCATACAAAATACGTCGCCAGTACAGAAGGGGTTAATTACATCAACGCATACAAAATTCACAAAATTACATAGAAACAGACACAGACAATACGCACTTGTATGCATGTATGTGTAAATAGGTGTTTGTATGTATGTGTGTATATGTATGGCTGTGTGGATATATGTATGTGCGTGTATGTATGTGAGTGCGTGTGTACGTAATAAGTAATAATAATTGTTGGCATATTGTTCACTTGCAACCCTGTGGCTGAAAATATAGTTGTTTTTTTCCTTAGCCTAGGTACAGTGTGTGTGTGTGTGTGTGTGTTTGTTTGTTTGTTTGTTTGTGTGTGTGTGTGTGTGTGTGTGTGTGTGTGTGTGTGTGTGCAGAAAGTGGCTACAAACAATTTTTGTATGCATACGTACATCCAAACATTACACAGACATACATATAAAATACATATTATACACATACAAACACACAAACCCACATATAAGCACACACACACAACACATATACAAGCACAAATACACACAACACATATACAAGCACAAACACCCACATACAAACACACACACACATACAAGCACACACACAACACATATACAAGCACACACACAACACATATACAAGCACAACACACACACATGCAAACACACACACACATAACACATATACAAGCACAACACACACATACGAGCACAAACACACACACACACACACACAGAAACACACACACACAGATACACAGACAGACACACAGGAAACCAAAGACCAGAAACTGACCTTGAACTGAATTTTTTTACCCGAATTCTGGGCCGACAGCTTCGGTAATTACATATAGCCCACGGGATTACATTGGTCGGGGAAATGACATGGAATACAGAGGGAGCCTGCGTTATTACTTGATAGTTAATGTAACACTTGATCCAGAACAAATTAATCTAGTTTCGCCAATACAAAATTACATGGGCATTTCGTTGTTATGTGGAATTGTAATTTGATGTATAGTCAGAACCGCACCTGGATAGGGCCCGGACATTGGGAGCGTATTGTTTCTGGACAACAGCCCACTTTAACTATCACAAGGCCGCACACGTACGAACATACAGTAAGTTTCGAACCAATAGATGTTTCACTCAGTCTGCCATGTATAATTATTGTGCTGTTGTTATGCTACGATACGATTCATACGACAGAATCTGATATATAAATGACAAAAATACCATTGTTGGTTATTCCCTCCTGTATCTACATTAAACACAGATAGTTATTAAAGAATTAAGAATGTAAAGAAACACTACCAAATCGGGAATGGAAAAGGGGCTGGGATCTCGTTGGGGATGGGAGTTTCGCTCTCAGGATTTTCGTTCCTGTGGCTCGTTAGGGTTGGTAGTTTCGCTCTCAGGTTTTTCTTTCCTGTGGTATTTTACATTCCTTGCTGCAAATCCAGCAGTGGTTGCTGCAATCGCTGATCTAGGAGTGGGCGCAGAATCATCTGCTGAATTAGTCAGGGGCTGTGAAGAATTCCTCTGTGCACAATTCTGCCCCAAGCATCTGCACATCACACAGGCAACTGCTCTCAGATGGTACCTCTTCAAACTGCTGAAACCTGACCAGGGAATGGACAAACTACCACCTACCCATGGTGCATGGCTGGAGCACATCTGGCACGCACACCTACAAACATTTGGTCTCAGAACCTTGTCCTACATCCAACCACACCCGACCTATTGACACTTGGGTGGCAGAAAGAGGGTGACATGCTGCTGCCAGTGCTGAGCAAGGAACCACCAGCACCAGCTGCAGCTCTGCAGGTTGTTAGATGCAACTGTGGTTCCATCAGGATTCAGTCAAGCAGCAAGACATGTTCACGCAGATGTTCCAGCAAATCTAACAATCTGGTCTCTACAGAACTGTGCAACTGTGAAGGAAATGAGGACAAGTGCCAGAACACACAACAACCTGCGTGTCAGTCATGTCCCAGCTGTCATTACGTTTGGCTTGCTCTGTGCTGTATTAATGTCTGTCAGATGTTGAATAGGGTGGGTAAGTGTAGGAACATGTTTGTATATTTCACTCGATATGAAGAAATGAAGCTTAGATATTGCTGATACCAATTATTGATCAAAACATACTTGGTGCCGAGACATCAGTTATTAGCGCAACTGTACACAATTAAAGGTCATTTATGGAGACAACCGTATTAGATGCATTAGTTATAGGTACCAAACACAATACGACTGCAGTTATCCACACTCTTAAATAGGATTAATTTCTTTTGAACATATCTTAAATAGGTTTCATTTCTTTTGAACGCAGATCATTCCAGTTTCTTTCGTTAATACAAAATACATAAAGCATTACCTAAAGCATAAGGTACTGTACAGTACTTGCATTGTGTAGAACTGTAATTAGTTTATAGCCCATACTGTAATTAGTTATGGGCATGTAAAAGGTAATTAACCCTCTCACGACCATATGACGTGGAGGTTGCCAGATTAGCAATACTAAATAGAGTTTTCTCACTCTTATAATTACCTCTCCAAAATTAGTTTTCTGCCCACAGCTAACTCAAAGACAACTGCAGAGGTTGAAGTAACTAAAGTAGGCCTAAAGGTTTATAAATACCCATGATGGTAACAAAGGCTTTAAAGTATCCCTAATAGGCTCAAAATGGCGTCAAGAACGTGAGAGGGTTAAAGTGTTCATAATAACTTACCTTTTAATGATATTGTTATGCCCTGTTTTTCTACAGGATTAACTTGGGTAATGTGAGTTCTAACTGACTGGGTATAGAAGGCTGCATGCACAAAACAAGGTATGAGGAATAGAGAACATAAAATAAGCACACGGTAACAAGACACACGATCACTTTTATTGATGTACACACTTCTGTATTTTTCTTGATGATGATTAATATGAAGCATAAGAAGATATGAATACTCGTACAAGACAAATGATAGAATTGAACAACACTAGCATTAAGTGGATCTGGATGGAGCCTAGTCTCCCACTTCCAACATTTAGGTATTAATCTTCTGATCACTGGCTTTATTCACAAGTTTATATACTGGAGACCATCAATGTTACTTATAGATTCATATTTACTATTAGATTTATCACTGGTAGCTCTGGTGCACAAGTAGTAGTTCACAGACTAGATTAGACACACGTATTTTAGAGCACAAGAATTCTAGTATTCAGGGGGGTACTGATCTAAGTTTTATATTCTTGTATCAGAAACACATAGAACGCAAATCAGTGGGCGAACATCAGATATCACTAGGGTTTCGCTGCTATGTAATAATATCTGGATATATGAGTAATTACGAGAGTTAATATCGCCTGTTAATTAATAAACACTGATACGCTTAGCACTTCCTAATGGAATGGTTATATATGAATAATTATACTGGGGCAAAGATATAGCCACTTCATAGAAATATTAATAAGTGAGTCTCTAAATAGCACTGTAACACTGTAGCACTGATAGTGTGAATCTTGGGTAGTATTTAATTGGTCTGGTCCTGGTTATCTTGCGTCCGTGATGTTGGGGGCTAACGACTGGTTCCGCGGCCGTCCAGATGGTCCATATATAGAAAGTTCTCGAGACGGATCTCTTGGCGATCGTTGCTGGTTACACTCTTATATACCCTCTGGTTTCTAGACCTGAATCACAGATATTAGGGTCTTCCTGTCAATCTGGATCGGAATTAACGCCAAGCGCATCTCACGTCGATCGCTCAGCTTCCCGGTCTGTATGAAGGTTATAAGGTGCACGTAGATTTCTTTTACGTGGACAGATCCTTCTATCTAAATCTGCCACGGAGTCTGCCGGCTCTGGAACTCAATTCTCAGGAACAAACAATGATAGAGCTAGAGGTCAACTCAAGGGACCATCCACTGGTTGGTGTCTATCTTTCAACTGATTTTACTGGGGGCTGGAGCTTGGTTTATAGGTTCGGTTTTGGACCCTGTAGGCAATAGGGATCTCGAGTTTTGATGGACTTATTTGAGCTCTCAATTGATACGGGAACTAGGTAAGGTGGTGATTACTGTTGTGGCACATGGCTGTATGGAGCCTTCATAATGTGATATAACTGAGCCTTAGTAAGAGGTACTATTTTGGCTATACTGGAAGTATTTAGGGGAGAGAGACTGGATCTACTTTGCGAGGAGGTTTGGGACATCTTTGATAGGAGCGTCTCTCTTAGATTGGTCAGTCTTCATTCTATGGTCTAGCTGAGGTGCTAATTTGGTTATCGGAGTATGCAAGAAAGGTTAATGGGTTATTGTGGGTTAATAGAGGTTAGTAAGGGTGTTAGTCATACATGGTTAGTTCATTGATAGGAAGAATTCCTGTGCTACCTGGCAGTGACCCGGAAGTCAAAACAGGGGTCAGGTATACCTCCGCAGGGGTAGGGGTCTCCCTCCTCGGGTGGTTGAAAGGGGTAGGTGCGCGTCCTCTCTCTGTGATGGTCGTCTGGGCGGCTGTGGCTGGGGGCTTGCCATATTACAAGTGTTTGTAATAACCCTCTGTTTATGAGACAGATGTGGGTGTTCGCAATACCAAAACCGAAGGTGCCTTGATCAGCTGGTTTAATTGGTTGGGTTGTTAATTGCATGGTTTGTTGGATGTGGTGGAGACTGGATTGCTAACTCTGCCACATTTATCTGGAAGTATGGCAATAGAAGTTAGTCACTGGCGAGGCGGCTAGCCTCGCACTGATGATCAGTTGGTACAGGGTTGTGAATGGGTTGTGAGGGAATAGATGGCATGCAAAGGGTTAGTAAAGTTCTAATGGTGTTCCTTCCTACTGGGGGAAGGTAGGCTGGATAGGAGTATATATACAAAAGGTTTGAGAATGTTAGTAGCGGAAAAGTTAAGGATACTCAGGGGGTATGGTGGAGAGGCTAGGTTAGGAGGGAGTTGAGGAGCGTGGGGGGTTAACGAGAGGGAGAGGGTTAAGGGGGGGCTACGTGGAAGTTTGACCCTAAGGTCTCTGGGCGTAGGGGTGGCATTAGGCTACAGTTGGTATCTTAGACTGGGGGTTACCGACAGGGAAGGTAGGGTAATCAAACGCTACCGGGGGATGAGCAATAGGTGGTGGTATATGAGTCTGGAAATTATAGAATCATATGGACTGTGGGGAAGATGAGGTTAGCTGTAGGTGTGTGCTTGACTGTGGATAAAAGTAGAGAAAAACATAGTGTATTATTACTCCTCAATACGAGGGGTTATGGACACTATTAGTTGACATGATTTCTTGCTGATCTAGTTGTCCCTGGGAACTGCGTTTTCTATGAAATATATACCAAAGAAAGCGGCAGTTCGTAGGGGTAGCTTCGTTATTGTTTCGTGGTAGATATGCGTCGAGACAATGGTAAAAGAGGGTTATCTATACAATCTCTGGTTGGGGTAAGAATTAGAGTTACTGCATGGTTGCTAACATCTTCAGTCATTATCTCTGTCTAGGTCTTACAGGAATAATGGTTATATATACAATGGTGTACCCGTGGGTATCATAGTTTCTTATCAATTATGACATGGGGGTTAACATATTACTTCTCGGATGGAAGAACATACATAGATTTATGGGGGCGGTTGGTCTTCAGAAACTTAGTCTGGCAAGACAAGGTATTTTAGGGGGTTAACATATTACTTCTCGGATGGAAGAACATACATAGATTTATGGGGGCGGTTGGTCTTCAGAAACTTAGTCTGGCAAGACAAGGTATTTTAGTGTATGTTGATATTGATATCTTAACTTAGGGACAGGGCATGGGTGTATTAATTTAAGGTGTATTCATGTTCATCATCATGTAGGTAGAGTCTGGCGGGTAAGAGGTGTAGGACACGAGGGGTAGTGGATACGCGAGGTGGGGGAAGGGTCAGTGGTTAGAAGCGATAGGCAGGTGTGGTTTGGAGCTGCTTAGCCCTGCGGGTTCGGCCTGTCTGAACTGGTTGGCTTGGTCACCTGGTCCTTTCGTTCTGTGGGCCTTTCCTTTGGGTGTTTCTGTTCCCGTTTCTTTGTTGTTCTCGCTCGTGGCTTCCGTGGTGGGCTTCTCGTTCTGGGGCATTTTAGATATATTGGTAATGTAAACAAAGGAGCGCAAAGCAATACCAAAAAAAAATATATAAGAAACTTGATTGCATTTACTATTATTATTTGTTTTTGTTTTTGTGTTTTATAGCAGTGATGTTCAAGGACATTTCAATGGTACTGCATCATTACATTGCGTGGCCTACCATCTGCCACTAGAAATCCCAGGGTCCAGAGAATATAGGGTCAACCCACCAGCCAGGGTACCTGCGAGTGAGTAACGTCACAAGGCCCACGCTCTGACTGAACCCCTCATATAAGACACTTTGTTTTTGTGATATATTGAACTATGCGTGTAACTAGAGTCATATTTAATGAAACAGGACAAAAGAAAACATTGAAATAATTCAAGCTAAGTTTATTTTGAAATTAAATGTGCATAAATTATCTATCTATCTATCTATCTATATGCTCAGGCCCAATCCCCATTTTGGGGGTAGCCGACTCAAGACAGAGCAAGAACAGGGAAAACACAAAAACAACATAAAACAAAAAATAAACACAGATAAAAAACACAAACTCACACACATCCAGGTCACCCAGGAGAAGACCCAGAGACCAGGGTTACCAAGGTCGCTCCAGCACTCTCCCAGCCCCTGACCACCCGGAGAGGTTCCGATCTCGGCAGGCAGACATGCAGCGGAGCCAAAGCCACAAGCCCTCCCACCACACTTCCAGGCACACCCTTCATATTAATCGTTCCCCCGGGCCAGGCGCCTGATGGACTATTATCTAGTCGAACTTGCGCCCGACCCCTTACTCCAAATGACCACGTGTTCACTCAACTATTCACAAGCATTCTCCATTCACTCCTGTCCACCACCACTTCCCCTGCCTGATCTATAGTCATTCCTCTATCATCCAAAGCCTTTCTTACACAGTCTCTCCATCTCAATGGGGGTCTTCCTGCCCTTCTATCTCCCCTTGTACCTGACTCACATATTCTCTTTGTAAGCCTTTCATCTCCCATTCGTTCAACATGACCATACCAGCTCAGCACCCTTCTGTCCACTCTGGCTGACAAATGTTCCTGCTGCCCCACTCTCCTACGTATCTCTTCATTCCTCAATCTGTCTCTACGAGTAACTCCACACATAGTCCTCAAGCAGCTCATCTCCATCACATCCAGCCCTCTTTTCTCCTTTTTCTTCAGAGCCCATGTCTCAGCCCCATACATCACTGTTGGCACAACAATTCCTTGATACAGTGCACTTTTTACTTTCACTCCGAGATTTCTCGTCTTCCACATACTTCCCATTGCTCCGAAAACCTTCCTTCCTTCACACACTCTCTGTTTTACCTCCACTTCCATACCTCCACTCCTGCTTATCGTTCCTCCTAGATATTTAAAACACTCTACTTGTTCCAATATTTCCCCATCCAGCCTCACATCTAGATTCACCCTATGCTCTCCCCTATTACACACCATTACTTTACTTTTATTGACGTTCACCTTCAGTTTCCTCCTTCCACAAACCACACCAAACTCTTTGACTACCCGCTGCAGTTTCTCATCAGAATCCGCCACCAATGCTGTGTCATCAGCGAACAGCAACTGATTCAACTCCCAATCTCTACCATTCTTTCCTACTAAACCCAATCCTCTTCCAATAGTTCTCCTTTTCACCTCCCTCACCACACCATCCATAAACATATTAAACAGCCATGGTGACATTACACAACCCTGTCGCAAACCTACCTTTACCTCAAACCATTCACTCAACTCACCATTTCCTACTCTCACACATGCTCTGCTCCCTTCATAAAAACTCTTAACTGCTTCTAACAAATTTCCTCCTATTTCATAAATCCTTAACACCTTCCACATTGCTTCACAGTCCACACGATCATACGCTTTTTCCAAGTCCATAAAAGCCATAAATTATGAAGTAATAAATTATATATGGTGATGAGCATACAATATATAACTTGTATACACTAAGAAAATGTATTAATTATCAACATTTCATATTGGAGAGAGAGAGAGAGAGCGAGAGAGAGAGAGAGAGAGAGGTTGATACCTGATTAGGGACTTTTTAATCCGAAGGAAGGACATATTAGTCATTAGAGAAGGAATGTACATAAACACGCACACACACTTGTGCTTGTGTGAGATTGTGTGCGTGTGTATGTGTGTGTGTGTGAGATTGTGTGTGTGTGTGTGTGTGAGATTGTATGTGTGTGTGTGTGTGCGTGTGCGAGATATTGTGTGTGTGTGTGTGTTTTTTTGGCGGTGCCCAGTGTGAACAGTGACTCCCGCGCTCTGTTTTCATCAATATCTTCGAAAGTAGTGAAGTTGCGGTACTCTGACTTTACCTAGATAAACATCGAAACACCGTGGCGGTTGTGAAGCTGTCTGGAACGAATTTAGGCCAGTGATTATTGAAATATTAGTGAAAACCTGATACCATATCCTGCCGTCTGCCCTGACAGCCAGCACCACCTGCCGGTTACCAGCCCAACTACCACTACCGGTACCCCTCATCGCTAGTTTATAATTACCAGTGACTTGCATTTGTTCCTTAATTAGTTTGATAAATCTACAGTTATACTACCCCTATTTTGTCGCTATTTTGTTGGTACTAATGGGTTAATATCATTAGTAGTAGACTTAGTATGGTTTGATGATGCGCGGAAATGTATATTTGACTTGAAATAGATACATTGAAGTATTACAAACCTTCGCGAACCCATAAACAGGGAACGTGAGCTGGGTTTAGACCGTCGCGCCCCTATAAACAGGGAACGTGAGCTGGGTTTAGACCGTCGGCGAGACAGGATAGTTTTCGGTTAAGTTAGGTTAGGTTAGGCTAATGTTAAAAATAATAAAATGCGACGGTCCTCTGTATTAAACAACACTGAATATCAAATAAAAAATAAAAAACAACAAATTACCTGAAAAACTCTTATCTGAATGGTGATAAATTTGTATCAAAATAAGTTTTTTTTCAGTTTCCGCGTCTGCTGAACCATCCAAAAACACGCTAAAAGGCGTGTTTTGAAGGGGGGCGGTGGTGGGGGTAGTGGGGGAGGGGTAGTATAACTGTAGATTTACCATATATATATATATATATATATATATATATATATATATATATATATATATATATATATATATATATATATATATATATATATATACATATATATATATATATATATATATATTGAGAATATATCACAAATACACGTGAGCCACTAAATGTTTCTAGTCTCTCAGTGGGGATCGAACCATCGACCATCAGGATGATAGCCGACGCTTTAATCAATTCCACCACGGCAGTCTAAAAGACACTCAGCCTTCTATCCTATTTATGTTAGGGAGAAGGGAAACCCACTAGGCGAATATATTTCAATTCAAACCTAGTTGTAGGATCCATATTTCCAGAATACCATACACGGATTTTTGAGTGTCCCGACGCAACTCGGATAGAAATTGATTTCATTTAATTCTAACCCACAAAGCATGAGAGTTACAAATATTGAGAATATATCACAAATACACGTGAGCCACTAAATGTTTCTAGTCTCTCAGTGGGGATCGAACCATCGACCATCAGGATGATAGCCGACGCTTTAATAAATTACACCACGGCAGTCTAAAAGACACTCAGCCTTCTATCCTATTATGTTAGGGAGAAGGGAAACCCACTAGGCGAATATATTTCAATTCAAACCTAGTTGTAGGATCCATATTTCCAGAATACCATACACGGATTTTTTGAGTGTCCCGACGCAACTCGGGTAGAAATTGATTTCATTTAATTCTAACCCACAAAGCATGAGAGTTACAAATATTGAGAATATATCACAAATACACGTGAGCCACTAAATGTTTCTAGTCTCTCAGTGGGGATCGAACCATCGACCATCATGTATTTGTGATATATTCTCAATATTTGTAACTCTCATGCTTTGTGGGTTAGAATTAAATGAAATCAATTTCTACCCGAGTTGCGTCGGGACACTCAAAAATCCGTGTATGGTATTCTGGAAATATGGATCCTACAACTAGGTTTGAATTGAAATATATTCGCCTAGTGGGTTTCCCTTCTCCCTAACATAAAT
The DNA here is from genome assembly GCA_032716605.1 of Paralithodes platypus. Lineage (NCBI taxonomy): Eukaryota > Metazoa > Arthropoda > Malacostraca > Decapoda > Lithodidae > Paralithodes > Paralithodes platypus. Next base: position 15,353,631 of record CM064571.1, read on the forward strand.
AGGATAGAAGGCTGAGTGTCTTTTAGACTGCCGTGGTGTAATTTATTAAAGCGTCGGCTATCATCCTGATGGTCGATGGTTCGATCCCCACTGAGAGACTAGAAACATATATATATATATATTGTTTCTTTCTTCATTCACCAAATACATTTTATAGGCTGATATATTTGAATGTAATTTTAGTCCGTATATTAATAGATGTTCTTTGTATGTTTATTAAGAATATATTACATCTACTGTATAAATGTATCTCGTGAATTATATTTACACAACGAGAAACATGAAAAAGTATAACTGACTGGACTTCTACTTCTACTACTACTACTACTACTACTACTACTACTAATAATAATAATAATAATAATAATAATGATGATAATAGTAATAAAGAAGACTAAGAAGGTTAAATGGCCTTACCTTGGTTTCTCCATACACTATGGTAGTTGTGGTTGAATTAGTGGTGGTAGACGTATGGTAGTTGTGGTGGTTCAGGGGGGTAATTCTGGGGGTGTAGGGGGTAATTACTTAATGTTTATTGAGAGTTAGTTGAGTTGAGATGGTTGTCGTTGTGGTAGTAGAAATTGTGGTAGTTGTGGTTGTTTAGGGGGTAATTGTGGTAGTGTAGGGGGTAATTACTTAACGTTTATTGAAGGTAGGGTCAGGTAAGATGGTGGTAGTGGTGGTAGTAGATATTGTGGTAGTTGTGGTTGATTGTTGTAGTGTTGTGGAAATTACTTATCGTTTATTGAAGGTAGGGTGAGTCTAGATGGTGGTAGTTATGGTTGTTTAGTGGTGGTAGTTGTGGTGGTTCAGGGAGGTAATTGTGGGTGGTAATTACTTAACGTTTATTGAAGGTAGGGTCAGTTATGATGGTGGTAATAGCTGTGGTAGATGTTGTGGTAATTGTGGTTGATTGTGGTAGTGTTGGTGGTAATTATTTATTGTTTATTGAAAGTAGGGTCAGTTGAGATTGTGGTAGTTGTGGTTGTTTATTGGTGGTATGTATGGTAGTTGTGATAGTTTAGGGGTAATTGTGGTGGTGTAGGGGTAATTATTGGTAGTGTAGGTGGTAATTACTTAACGTTTATTGAAGGTAGGGTTGAGTTGAGATGGTAGTAGTTGTAGTAGATATTGTGGTAGCAGTGGTTGTTTACTGGATAAATGAGTTAGTATTAATTGTATTGATGTTAATTACTTAAGAGTTTATTAAGAGTATTATAAATTAAGCTGGTGGTGGTGATGGTAGTGTTAAGTTAGTATATATTTTATTGGTGCTTATTACTAAGATTTTATTGAGAGTATATTAAATTTAGATGGTGGTGGTGATGGTAGTGTTCAGTTAGTATTATTATTTTATTAGAGTTTATTGAGAGTATATTAAATTAAGATGGTGATGGTAGTGTTGATAAGTGCGGTAGTTGTAGTGGTTCAGAGGGTTAATTGTGTTTTTTATTGGTAGTAATTGTTTAACGATAATTGAGGCTAGGTTGAGTTGATGTGGTAGTATTAATTGCTGATGGTAGCCCTTGTGGTAGAGATGGTGATAGTTGTGGTAGTAAGAGAGTTGTTAGTTGTGGTAGTCGTAAGAGAGTCTTCAGTTTTGGTAGTTGTGGTAGTAAGAGAGTCGTCAGTTGTGGTAGTCGTAAGAGTCGTCAGTTGTGGTAGTAAGATAATCGTCAGTTGTGGTAGTCGTAAGAGTCGTCAGTTGTGGTAGTAAGAGAATCGTCAGTTGTGGTAGTCGTAAGAGTCGTTAGTTGTGGTAGTCGTAAGAGAGTCGTCAGTTGTGGTAGTAGTTAGAGAGTCGTCAATTGTGGTAGTTGTGGTAGTCGTAAGAGAGTCGTCAGTTGCGGTAGTCGTCAGTTGTTGTAGCTGTGGTAGTCGTAATATAGTCGTCAGTTGTGGTAGTCGTCAGTTGAGGTAGTTGTGGTAGTCGTCAGTTGTGGTAGTCGTATGGTAGTCGTCAGTTGTGGTAGTTGATAATTATAGAAGATGTAAGATTATAGCAGATAGGATGGTATTTGTGGTGATAATATTAGTTTGCTCATACTGGTAACGACTGAGAATGTGTTTGTTTTGATAAGTTGATAGTGGTAGTACAAAGTCTATGCGTGTGGTAGCTAGCGTTAGTAGTAGTTAGGAATAGTAGCAGTTAGCGATAGTGGTAGTTAGATATAGTAGCAATTAGCGATAGTGGTAGTTAGCGATAGTGGCAGCTAGCGATAGTAGTAGCAGTTAGCGATAGTGGTAGATAGCGATAGTGGTAGCTAGCTATAGTGGTAGTTAGTGATAGTGGTAGCTAGCGATAGTAGTAGCAGTTAGCGATAGTGGTAGTTAGCGCTAGTGGTAGTAAGCGATAGTGGTAGTTAGCGATAGTAATAGTAAGCGATAGTTAGGGATAGTGGTAGCTAGCGATAGTTGTAGTCAGCGATAGTGGTAGTTAGCAAAAGTGGTAGTTAGCGATATTAACAGTTAGCAATAGTGGTAGCCAGCAATAGTGTTGGAATAATAGTGGTAGTAGTGGTTGTGGTAGTGGTAATCGTGGTAGTTAAAATTGGTAGTTATATCTATCCCAATAGTATCAATTTAGCCGTGGAGACGATGGTAATCACTGAGCGAAAGTGGTTGTTTGTATAGTAGTTGTGGTAGCTGGATAGTAATGGCAGTAGTTGTGGTAGTAACAGGATTAAATATACGCGTCTTGGTTTAGCACAGAAAGGTAGAATAAAATAGAAGAACACTAGAATAAGTTACGTAGGACACTTATTGTAAATAATAGTATAATCAGTGTTATAGAAAATTGTCTATGGGTGTTAATGTTGAAAGGGGTGACTATAAATGTGACACCGGTGATGTAAGTTATTCATAATGGTTGTGGTTGTGGTTGTTGTGGTATTAGTGGTGGTAGTGGTGGTATCAGTGGTAATTATGACAGCATGTATGGTATTTTGTAGCTCGTGTTGTTTAATAGATTGGGAGTAACCACTTCTGTACCGGCGACGTCTGTTTATATAATTATATTATAGCTATATTTAATTATTTTGTGCAGTTTAAGAAGGATCTGTGCTTGTAAAAAGGGTTAAGTGAGATAGTTCGCAGACTGTTTATGGCTGGAGGCCCTGTTAAAACTGAATAATATCGTCTAATAGTAGCCAGAACAAAATTATAAGGACGTCACCGATACTGAATGGGTTAATCAGAACGGTGATATTATTAATGATGTGATATAGCTGTAATAGTTTAATGCTTTACAATTATATGGTAGTCTCTTTGTTATAACAGTGGTAGTTGTGGTACTTACAGTGGTAGTTATGGTAGTGACAGTCGATATGTGATAATTAGCGTAGTATTGGTATTTTTGGTAGAAGTGGTAGTGCAAGCCAATAAAGCGCTCTTCCTCACATGGTGTTTATTTTCAGAAGTGGTAGTAATGATGGTACTTATAATTGTGTCCACTTATAATAATGGTATGTATGGTAGTGACAGTTGGTATATTATGATTGTTGTGGTAGTAACAGTAATATTAAAAATAGTTTTGGTAATACTAGAGGTAATTACTGTAAATGGTAATCTGTAGTTATTATAATGGTGTATTTATTATTTGTGGTATTATTAGGGATATGTGCGATAGTTGTGGTAGTGAAAGTTGGTATAAATGGTAGTTGTAGTAGTAATAGTGATAGTTAAGGTAGTATAGAGTAAAAACAATAAGGGATAGTGAGAGTTGGTATAATGGTAGTTGTAGTAGTAATAGTGATAGTTAAGGTAGTATCGAGTTAAAACAATGGTAACTGATATTGACAGTTGGTATAAATGGTAGATGTAGTAGTAAGAGTGATAGTTAAGGTAGTTTAGAGCTAAAACAATAGTAAATGATAGTGATAGTCTGTATAAATGATAGTTTTAGTAGTAATAGTGATAGTCAAAATAGTATAGAGTTAAAACAATGGTAAGTGGTAGTGACAATTGGTATAAATTGTAGATGTAGTAGTAATAGTGATAGTTAAAGTAGTATAGAGTTAAGACAATGGTAAATGATAGTGACAATTGGTATAAAACGTTCTGGTGGTGTAATGGTTAGATTGTTTACAAATCTGTGTGTGATAACCCAGGTTCGAATCCCGGTGGATCACATAAAATATGCTTTCATTAATTTCATTTGGAGGTGTTTGGTGTTGTGGTGAAATTAATAAAAATATAGATAAATGGCAGATGTAGTAGTAATAGTGATAGTTAAGGTAGTATAGAGCTAAAACAATAGTAAGGGATAGTGACAGTTTAGTATAATACGATAGTTGTGTTAGTAATAATAGTACTTACGATTGTTTGTAGTTTTAACAATGAAATATATTGCGGAAATGGCAATGACACTAATGATGCATGATAGATTTAGTAGTAATGATAACAATTAAGATAGTATGTAGTTAAAACAATGTTAAATGATAGTGAGAGTTAGTATAAATGAAATGTCTTATTAATAGTGATAGTTAAGGTAATGTGCTATATTAGTGTATTATTGGTAGTGACAGTTGGTATAAATGTTAGTATTGGTAATACTGATGATAGTTAAAACAGTGTGTAGGACAGTGAGAGTTGGTAGCTATGAAAGATGTAATAGTAATAGTGATAGTTAAGGTAATGTGTTCTATTAGTGTATTATTGGTAGTGACAGTTGGTATAAATGGTAGTAATGATAGTACTGATGATAGTTTAGACACTGTGTAGTTAAAACAATAGTAAGTGATAGCGAGAGTTGGTATATAAGAACCTCCCACCCTTGCCAACACAGCACACACACCAGAACAACAGCAGTACTCTATCCTCCAAAGGTTGTGATAGAACTGGATCCTTGGTGGTGTTGGTGGGGTGGTGGGGGTGGTGCAGTCTTAATAACATGTCTCCCACTACCCTCCCACCCATCCACCCACCCAACCATCCTACTCTCACCCACCCACCCACCCACACGAGTCTCTTCCTCCCACATCCTACATCCACTCTTGCACCATTCAAGAATTAAACATTCATCCACATATATCTCCTCCATCCACAGCCCCTCCTTCCCACCCACCCACTCATTCTGTTCCTCCCATCCACCCACACTCGTCTCTTTCTCCCACATCCTATATCCACTCTTTCACCTTTCATGCATTTAACATCCACATATATATATCTTCCATCCACACCCCCTCCTTCCCTCCCACATCCTACAATCACTCTCTCATCCTGCCACTCACTTAACATCCACCCATATATCTCTTCCATCCCCATCCTACACTACCCTCCCACCCATTCACTCGACTCTTCCCCCCACATCCTCTCACTCTTTACTCACTTATCATCCACCCATACAGTATATCTCCCTTCCCCTCCCACCCTCTGTACACCCACCCACCCACACTCGACTCTTCCTCCCACATCCTATAATTCACTCTTTCCTTCACTCACTCAACATCCACTCATATATCTCCCATCTCCATCTCCCTCCCTCCCACACTTTCCCACATGCGTCTCTTCCTCCCACATTTTCCCATTCATATACTTTACTTACTTTTCAATTACCCACCCTCTTAACAACCACCCACCCTCCACCCATCTACCCTCCCACACAGACTCTTCTATCCAACCCCACAGTCCCATACCCTCTCATCCACATATTGTACCCACTTTCCTGTACCCACACATCATCTACTGTATACACCCACATCTCTCTCTCACCCATGCCCCCATACCCTCCCTACCGTACACACCCTCTCCCCCCACCCACACTCTCCCATTTATATTCCTCTTACTCTCCCTCCACCCATTGTCCCTACCTCCACCCATTGTCCCACACATATACCGAGCTGTCATGAACTCCCCCACACCTTCCATATCCCCCACACACCTTCCACCTCCCACACCCTCCCCACACTCATCCATTACTCACTCACCCACATCTCTGTCATGCACCCGACCACATCCCCCCCCCCCCCCCCCTACATAAAAACAACATAGTAATAAATAAATACAAAGTGATGGAGGTTAGTGGAATCTGCCTCGGGGGTTGGACAGAGACAAAGCACAGGAGATAAAACAGAAAGTGATAGAAGTAGTGACAGTGGTATGGTTAAGTTGGTGACAGTTATGATTTGTTTTTGTTGCAGAATATATAGGCATTGCCATGTGATAATTCACACCACAAACTCCACCTTCCACCACCACCACCCATTCTTCCACCACCACCACCCATTTTCCCACCTTCCACCACCACCCACTCTTCCATCCCCCACACACCACCACCACCACCATCCATTCTCCTACCTTCCACCACCACCCATTCTCCCACCACCCATCCACACTCCACTCAAACAACACTACTCACATGTTTTCTTCCACCTACACCATACTCTCCTATCCACACATTTAAGGGGAAATGTTCACCCAATGTTTTTTCTTTTCTTCTGGGCTTCCTTATCCCCCGAGCATAGCCCCATTAGTTTTGAGGGTTTAAGACGTTCCCCCCCATTAGTTTGGCAAATTTGATACCTTTCGCCCCATTTCTGTCAATTTTAAGACCTATCGTGCCATTTAGCTGTCGATTTTTTCCTGGCGAGCGATAGTGAGCCTGTAATTTATGATGTCCCGTACATATTTCGGTAGAACATTTTACACAATTAACCCCACAATTGGGGTTATTTGGGGTTGAGCTATACTGGTTGAAATGGTGTACTGGTTGTAATGGTGTACTGGTCGACATGTACTGGTTGAAATGGTCTACTGATTGAGATGTACTGGTTGAAATGGTGTACTGGTTGAAATGGTCTACTGATTGAGCTGTACTGGTTGAAATGGTATACTGGTCGAGATGTACTGGTTGAAATGGTCTACTGATTGAGATGTACTGGTTGAAATGGTGTACTGGTCGAGATATACTGGTTGAAATGGTGTACTGGTCGAGATGTACTGGTTGAAATGGTCTACTGATTGAGATGTACTGGTTGAAATAGTCTACTGGTCGAGATATACTGGTTGAAATAGTCTACTGGTCGAGATATACTGGTTGAAATAGTCTACTGGTCGAGATATACTGGTTGAAATGGTCTACTGATTGAGATGTACTGGTTGAAATGGTGTACTGGTCGAGATATACTGGTTGAAATGGTCTACTGGTCGAGATATACTGGTTGAAATAGCCTACTGGTAGAGATATACTGGTTGAAATAGTCTACTGGTCGAGATATACTGGTTGAAATAGTCTACTGGTCGAGATATACTGGTTGAAATGGTATACTGGTTAGGTTGACATAGATTATTCATTGATTAACTACGAGGGTTAGCTAGATCTGTTGTTGCTTGATTTCCTCTGTAACTCAATATATATGTAAACTCTTATTGTTCTTTGTCGTGCGTCCACCCACCGCAGCAGCCCCACATCCTTCCGCTCTAGAGATACTTTAGTTAACACAGATTATTTGTTTATACACACTCACATACATATATATTTACATGAATACACACACACACACACTCACACATACGTACACCTACACATATTATTAACATACCCTCCTACACACACACACACACTCTCACTCTATCTCACTCTCTCACAGACACTCTCTCTCTCTCGCTCTCTCTCTCTCTCTCTCATTAAATCATTCAGTATAAAATGACACTCATGTTATTCTGGCTATTATTAGACGATTTTATAAAGTTTACAAAAGGTTAGTAGAAGTCAGAGGGATTATTGAGATCGTTTTCACCCCTTTGCTTCCTAGACATCCTTCCAAAGCTGAATCAAATCGTTTTTCCGTGAATAAGAAGTTGGAGATAATGCCAAATCAATACTACCCCCTTCCCCCAACCCTCCCTCATAAGTTTAAGGGGGGTCACCTGCTTTTTTGTTTATCTTTCTCTCCTTTTCTCTCTTTCCCTGGCTTGTATCCATTCGGCCCCATTCAGCCAACTGTTTTAAGACGTTTATCCCCATCCAGGTGTCGATTTCTTCCTGGCGAGCAATAGCGAGCCAGCATTGTATGGAAAAATCCGAAATTTTTCTATCGAAAAATATACAAATTTAGCTTGCTGTCAAAACGAAAATATATATATGCTGGCTCGCTACCGCTCGCCAGGAAAATATTGACACCTGGATGGGGGTAAACGTCTTAAAACAGTAGGCTGAATGGGGCCGATTGGATACAACCCAAAGAGAGAGGGAGAGAAAGAGAGAAACAAAAAAGAAGCGAGGTGGGCTCCCTTAAAGGCTCCTCATAATTAGTTAGTGAAGACAAAGTAACCAAGAAGTGGTAATAAACTGACTGACAAACAAAGTAAACAAAGCTTCTCTTATAGGGTCATGTGTTTGGGGAGGGGCTAATAAGGCACGAGTCATGTAGGAGAGGCAAGAGTGGGTTTGTTCTTTGCTCACGGTAAATTGCCATGTCAGGATGGTTTATTTTTGGGTCGATTTGTTTTCATTTATTCATTATCTTTTTTGTTTCCTCCCTAGACCTCCATCAAACTATAAAAAACATCCATTAGATCCCCTTTCTAGATTAATTTGTAAATTTTTCGGTATGTCCCGGCTGAAGGCCGGTTCCTCCAAAATTACAGGCTCACTATCGTTCGCCAGGAAAAAATCGACACCTAAATAGCACGAAAGGTCTTAATATTGACATATAAATGGGGCGAAAGGTCTTAAAATCGACAAACTAATCGGGCAAACATCTTAAAATCTGAAAACTAATGGGGCTAAACATGAAAAAGAAGGGGGTCCAGAAAAACGACCCATCTCCCCTTAATTACTCAGCGGTTACGAAGATTAAGAAGTGAAATGTGTTGTTTTATTATGACAACTTGGTATCAATACGCTGCAGAGACGTGGGCGTGTGTAGCCTATGTCAATACGCTGCAGAGACGTGGGCGTGTGTAGCCTATGTCAATACGCTGCAGAGACGTGGGCGTGTGTAGCCTATGTCAATTAAGTATTGAACAAGTATAGAAATATCGGGTTAAGGGGGGTCACCAGTTTTTTTATCTTTCTCTCCTTTTCTCTCTTTCCCTGGCTTGTATCCATTCAGCCCCATTCAGCCAACTGTTTTAAGACGTTTATCCCCATCCAGGTGAGCATTGTATGGAGAAATCCGGCTTCGCCGAAGAAATTTTTCTATCGAAAAATGTACAAATTTAGCTTGCTGTCAAAACAAAAAATATATATATATGCTGGCTTGCTACCGCTCGCCAGGAAAATATTGACACCTGGATGGGGGTAAACGTCTCAAAACAGTAGGCTGAATGGGGCCGAATGGATACAAGCCAAAGAGAGAGGGAGAGAAAGAAAAAAAAAGCGAGGTGGGCTCCCTTAAATGATTACAATACCCTGCACTGTACGACTAGAGGGTAATAATTACACGCACACACATATAACTTACACACACTTGTACACACATCATAAAGCATACACAGACACATACATACAACACACATACAGTACACTCACAAACACCTTTCATAGTAAACACACACACATACATACATATATGTATGTATGTATATGAATGTATGTACTATGTATGTATGTATGTATGTGGAGACTGCAGACACCAATCGAACAAGGCAATACCCAGGGGAGGCCTATAGGCATTTTATAAGGAGTTGTTGGAATTCCTGTTTAATTTGTTTGGCTTCCCTTACTGTTTCTCTTTGAGCCTCACCTACACAGAGTGATCCAGCTAGCTCTCACAAACACCTCCTCCTGCTATCTACTTAACTACAATAACAAGCACACCACACTTTTTTCTGCCACAAAAAAATAAATAAATAAATAAATAAATCTCACTCTGTCAACTCTGGGGAAGGCATTTGTCACAATGTCACAGGCAGCTCTGCCTTATGTCTCCCTGACTTTTGTCTCTCCAAGCATACATACAGTACACATACATATTAAATACACACACAAACACACACGTGTTAGAGGTATTGACAACATCGACCAAGAAAACTTCATAGAGAGGGATGGAGGTGAGAGAACAACAGGTCACAGCTACAAACTGAAAGTGCCTAACAGTAAATCTGATCTGAAAAGTAAAAGATTTCCTACCAACTCGATTAGTGGGTGGAACAAATTGCCAGCCGAAGTAGTGTCTGCACCATCAGTGCATAGTTTCAAAGCACGGTATGACAAACATATCTTAGGAGGCGGGAATTAACGAGCATGCTCACTCCCGCAAATACAACTAGTGTAAATACAACTAGTACAAAGGAGTACAAAGGAAATCAAGCAACAACATATCTAGTGACCCTTCTAGGTTGCTTGTCCTCCAAAACACTGAGGATCAAGTGTCCAAACAGTGGTTTAGAGTGGGTAAGGGAACATTGGAAAGGGAATTACTGCCCTGGAACTAATGTCCGTGGCAGGATTAGGAAGTTAGTAGAGGACAGATGGGTTAGTAACTGAGGGGGGGATAAAATAAAGTTATTCATTTACAAACGCAGTCAGTCGCGGGTTTGATGCGAGATATTTGTCTAGGCGGAGTTTAAATGAATCAATGGTGTTGCAGTCTATAACGTTTCGGGGAAGCCCATTCCACAAGTTGACAACTCGATTGAAGAAGAAATTCTTAGATTCGTGTGAGTTAAAAGATTTACCAATAATTTTGCAACCGTTTCCCCGCGTGTAATTAGATTGGTCGATAGTGAAGTACTTACTACAGTTCATATTGTCGATGCCTTTGATGATTTTGAACACTTGAATTAAGTCACCTCTTAATCTGCGCTGGGTTAAAGGAAATAGATTTAATTCTCTAAGACGCTCTTCGTATGGTTTGTTCTTTAGGCTAGGTATCATTTTGGTAACTCTACGTTGAACTCGTTCTAGCTTGTTTATATCTTTTTGGTAATAAGGGCACCAACATTGAACGCAGTATTCCAGAAGAGGGCGGACTAAGGAATTGTAAAGGGTTAGGATAACTTCTTTGGATTTATGCTCAAATGACCTGCCTATAAAGCCAATTATTTTGTTTGCCTTCTTAACAACTTCTGAACATTGTTGACTCGGTTTTAGGTTACTCGATATTGTTACTCCCAGATCGGTTTCTCTGTTTACATTATTAAGCTGAGTGCCATTCATCGAATAGTTTGCTTTCTCATTTAGGTATCCGATATGTAGTACTTTACATTTATCCGCATTGAAACTCATTTGCCAAATTTGGGCCCAACATGACAATTTATCTAGATTGTGTTGCATATCGTCAACTTGTTCTTTTGAGAGTACGCTATTTGCAATTTTTGTATCGTCAGCAAATTTTGAGATTGTACAGGTGAGACCCTCATCTATGTCGTTGATGTAAATTAGAAAGAGAATTGGTCCTAGTACCGATCCCTGGGGTACCCCGCTACTTACATTGGTCCATTTAGATGCCTTACCGTTTATGACTACTCTTTGCTTTCTGTCGCTGAGTCAATTTTCTATCCATTTCAACACACCGTCTTGTATTCCATGCGCTTTTAGTTTTAGCAGTAAACGTTTGTGGGGAACTTTGTCAAAGGCCTTTTGAAAATCAAGGTATATAATATCTACAGCTTTACTCTCATCGTAGAGGTTGAGGATATCGTGGAAGAAGTCTAAGAGGTTTGTTAAACAGGAACGTTTTTTACGAAAGCCGTGTTGAGTATCTTTAAGTATGTTATTTTCCTCTAAGTGATTTACGAGTCTGTCTCGTATGACCGTTTCTAGCATTTTACATACAACTGAGGTTAAGCTAATTGGACGATAGTTACTGGGTAGGGATTGCTGCCTTTTTTGAATATCGGTGTTACGTTGGCTAGCTTTCACTGATCAGGCATAGTTCCAGACTGCAAGGATTTATTGAATAGCAATGTCAGTGGTTTGGAGAGCTCATCCTTAGCTTCCTTTAGAACTCTAGGCGAGATTGTATCAGGTCCAGGCGTTTTATTTACCTTGAGTTTATCTAAACAATTCAATACTTCTCTCTCTGTAACGGTGATATTGCTTAGAACATCTGAATTATCAATCTGAATCGGCGATGGTGTAGGGATATCACTGAGGTCTTCTGTTGTAAAAACTGATGCAAAGAAGGAATTGAGGGCATTACTCATTTGTACTTCGTCTTTGGTGTATTCTCCATTTTCATCGACTAACGGTCCAACAGTTGAAGTAACTACTTTTTTCTTTCTGATATAACTATAGAATTCTTTCGGGTTTGTTTTACTTTGATTCGCAATATGTAACTCTAAGGTCTTTTTACTTTGCTTAATTAACTTTTTGGCTTTGCGTCGTAGCTCTACAAATTTCACCCGTTCTTCGTCATTTTGTGAGGATTTTAATCTATCATTAACAAATTTTTTAGCAAGCTGGCAGTTTGAAATATCTTTATTCCACCATTTGGGCTTATTATTATGGCCTGGACGCCGTATTTTCGATGGTATGCAGTCTTGCACTGCTTTTAGGTAAGTGGTTTCGAATAACTTCCAAGATGTATTTATGTCGTTATTGTTAATTAAAAAGCTCCAGTCAGTTTCTTTAAACATAGCTCTAAGTTTATGGAAGTTTGCTTTCTTGAAATTAGGGACTTTTTCGATGCTACTATTTGGTTCGTTACTAGTAAACTTTAAAGTGAAAGTTATCATACGATGGTCACTGTTACTGAATTCATCACCAACATTCAAATTCTCTATTAATTCTTCTTTTGTTGCAAGTACAATGTCAAGAACGTTATTACCACGGGTCGGCGTTCGAACAAATTGATAAAGCGAACTCTCTTGCAAGTTCGTATACAAGTCATGTCCGGAGTGTGAATTAAGAGTATCGCCCCACTTGGTCATAGGTAAATTAAAGTCGCCCAAAATTACGGTATCTTGCGAGTTACTTACATCTGCAATTTGTTCGTAAATTTCTCGGTCAGTTTGCACTGATTGAGCTGGAGGTCTGTATATTAATGCAAGTATTATTTTTGTACCTTTATTACTCTTTATTAGCACAAAAGATGCGTCGACGTTCACAATTTGAGGTTTTGACAAGAGGGTAGGGTTAAGACTTTCTTTGATATAAAGTAAAACGCCACCTCCATTTCGATTTATTCGGCTTTTCTCAAACATTACATAACCGGGAAGTGAATACTCTGCTAAAAAGTCTCTATCTTCTGTATTGAGCCAAGATTCTGTTATGCCAATCACATCATAATTTTCTGTAAACACTAGCTCCTCTAAATCTGAAAATGTATTGAGTATGCTACGAGCGTTTGCATAGAAAACCTTTAAATTTGTTATTTTAGAACTCACGAAACGCTCTTTAATAATATTTTTGGTTCTTGTCGGATCTACATTTATGTTCATGGCTCTCCTCGGTCCTCGCTGTCTTCGGTCCTTATCGCTGGTGGTCCTCGGTTGCCTCTGTTTTTTTCTTGGCGTTGGATGATTTATGTCACTGCTGCTTCTTCTCGGATGGCGTTTTTTGATCCATGGCTGCGGACTGCTTCGTGTAGGAGACAACCCATGCGTGCTGAACCCACAGGGTTTAGATGAGTGCCATCCTTGCGGAACAGAGTAGGCTGGTTGTAGAAGTTGTCCCAGAGGTTGATGAATTCAACTTCTTCCCTCAGACACAAATATTTTAGTCGGCTATTTGTGCTGAAGGCCTTGTCGTAGAATTTGTCAGGTGCGTCGATCTTGGGGAGAATGCCTGAGATGATGATATTCGTTGACTTGTTTTTGTAGTGCTGGATCATCTTGCAATATTTCTCCATCAACTCTTCGGATCTGGTGCGCATGACGTTATTTGAACCAGCATGGATGACAAAAAGGGTATTTTCATTTGCATCCTTTGTGGTATCTTCGAAGGCTTCCACAATGTCGTCCAGTCCAGCTCCTGGGATGCAAAATCTTTTTCGTTGATTTGGGACTCTGTCGCAGAACTCTTCGACCTGTCCTCGTAGGATGGAATCCCCAACGAGCCTGGTCTCTTCTGGTTCGTCTTCCATCTCTACCAATATCTCAAATCTGTTTGACATTGTGACTGGTAGATGAGACCTTTTCTGCGTTGGCCGTGCACCGTTCCTCACTGGTGTAAATCCGGAAACCTGTGGTGGCGGGACTCTACGTACAGGTCGGGGAGAGGAGTGGTTAGAACGGGGGCGAGGGGTTGGTACTGTTCGTGCTAGCAGGCTTCTTGCACGAGGAGTGGGGGAGAGACTAAGGTGAACAGGGCGGCTGTCCTGGTTTGATGTCGGCTCAGGTTCGTCAGAAGCATCTGCTGCAGTGTCTACTGCAGGTGTTGGATTGTTGGCAGATGACGTTGGGGCGGTGGTGGATGCTGGAGTTGAAACAATTGGAGTTAGTGATACTCCAACGTTGAGTGTTACAAACTCTTGGAGTGATTCCAGCTTCCTGGTGAGGGCGTTGATCTTGTTGTGGGCTTCATCCAATTTTGCTGTCAAATCCTCTCGGTGCTGGCAGAGTCGGCAGACTTGTGGATCGGCAGGAGCAAACATTAGTGTAAGTACATGCATGCCCACACACTCACTTTAGAAAAACATACAAACACACTTCCACTCACGTCAATCACCATAAACCACCATTCACACGTCTCTCTCTCTCAATGTATTCCTCCTTCCCACCCACTCACTAATTTATAAACATTAATTCTTTCTTTCGCCGTTTATCTGGTCTCTCTCTCTCAATGTATTCCTTCTTCCCACCCACTCACTAATTTATAAACATTAATTCTTTCTCTCGCCGTTTATCTGGTATCTCTCTCTCTCTCTCTCAATGTATTCCTCCTTCCCACCCACTCACTAATTTATAAACATTAATTCTTTCTCTTGTCGTTTATCTGGTCTGTCTCTCTCTCTCACTAACTTGAAACCATTATTTTATCTCTCGTCCTTCATTTTTTTTTCTATATATTATTAGTTTCATTGATTTCATTAACCCCTTCTGTACCGCAGCGTCTTTTACCATTGTCTTCTAGCTATATTTAGACGATTTTTTGCAGCTTGAGAAGGATCAATGGTAGTAAAAAGGGGTAAGTGAGATAGTGTGGAGCCTTTTTAATGGGTAGACGTCCTTCCTAAGCTGAATAAAATCGTCTATTAGTTGCCAGAATATAATGCAAAATACGTCACCGGTACAGAAGGGGTTAATTAGGATTATTTGTAAGTTAATTGTTGGGTTGGTGAATAATGATGAATTTATTATTTATATGCTTTGTCCTACTTTTCTCCCATTTCACACACCTCTGCTCCCCCACTCATCCAGACTCATCCCCCCCCCCCCCTCCTCTCTCTCTCTCTCTCTGTCCTCTACTAACTTCCTAATCCTGCCACGGACATTAGTTCCAGGGCAGTAATTCCCTTTCCAATGTTCCCTTACCCACTCTAAACCACTGTTTGGACACTTGATCCTCAGTGTTTTGGAGGACAAGCAACCTAGAAGGGTCACTAGATCTGTTGTTGCTTGATTTCCTTTGTACTCTCTCTCTCTCTCACACACAAACACACACTAACTTGAAACCATTATTTTATCTCTCTCAATTTATGCTTTTATGATGTTTATGTTTTGTCCAACTTCTCTCCCATTTCACACACTTCTGCTCCCCCACACTAATTTTCCTCTCTCTCTTTCACACACACACACACACACACACTAACTTGAAACCATTATTGTATCTCTCTCAATTTTGTGCATATGATTTGTATGTTTTGTCCAACTTCTCTCCCATTTCACACACTTCTGCTCCCACACACTCATTTTCCTCTCTCTCTCTCTCTCTCGTACCCGCATTATACTGTCGTAATGTTATCACCCCATTGCCCTTTCTATACCCCCCCCCCCTGCCCTCTTCCTCCGCAACAATGTCGCCATGCACACAATTACTTATACAACTATTAACTTCCTCCATATATAATTCTCCTTCCTTCCTTCCTTCTTGTGTACTCTCTTCCATCTTCTCTTCTAACTCCCTTCATTAATAATTATCTCCTTCCTTCCTTCCTTCTTGTGTACTCCCTTCCATCTTCTCTTTAACTTCCTTCATTAATAATTATCCTTCCTTCCTTCCTTCTTGTGTACTCCCTTCCATCTTCTCTTCTAACTTCCTTCATTAATAATTATCCCTCCTTCCTTCCTTCTTGTGTACTCCCTTCCAACTTCCTTCATTAATAATTATCTCCTTCCTTCCTTCCTTCTTGTGTACTCTCTTCCATCTTCTCTTCTAACTTCCTTCATTAATAATTATCCTTCCTTCCTTCCTTCTTGTGTACTCCCTTCCATCTTCTCTTCTAACTTCCTTCATTAATAATTATCCCTCCTTCCTTCCTTCTTGTGTACTCCCTTCCAACTTCTCTTCTAACTTCCTTCATTAATAATTATCTCCTTCCTTCCTTCTTTTGTACTCTCTTCCATCTTCTCTTCTAACTTCCTTCATTAATAATTATCCCTTCTTCCTTCCTTCTTGTGTACTCCCTTCCATCTTCTCTCTTCTAGCTTCCTCCATTTATAATTCTTCTTTCTTCCTTCCTTCCTTCTTTTGTACTCCCTTCCATCTTCTCTTCTAACTTCCTCCATTAATAATTATCCTTCCTTTGTATACAGTACTCTCTTCTAAGTTCCTCCATATATAATTCTTCTTCCTTCGTGTGTTCTCTCGTGTAACTTCCTCCATATATAATCCTTCCTTCCTTCCTTTCTTCGTACTCTCTTTCATCTTCTCTCTTCTAGCTTCCTCCATTTATAATTCTCCTTCCTTCCTTCTTGTGTACTCTTGTTCCATCTTCTCTCTTATAACTTCCTCTATTTATATATATCCTTCCTTTGTACTCTTTTCCATCTTCTCTCTTCTAGCTTCCTCCATTAATAATTCTCCCTCCTTCCTTCCTGCCTTTGTACTCTTTTCCATCTTCTCTATTACAACTTCCTCTATTTATATTTATCCTTCCTTCCTTCCTTCTTTTGTACTCTTTTCCATCTTCTCTTATAACTCCACCCATTTATAATTCTCCTTCCTTACTTCATTTGTTCTCTCTTCTAACTTCCTTCATTTATAATTTTTCCTTCTTACTCTCTTCCATCCACGGTATAGTAACATTCTTGGTTCGTGGAGGCTGCTGCCAAGAATTGAGTGCCTCTCATGTCCAGATGGTCTTTGACTTTGAGGATTTTGGTTTCTTGATGTAGGTGATCTGTGGGTGCAGTAGCTGTGCAGCCTGTAATGATCTTCAGGGCTTTGTTTTGAATAGTCTGTAAAGTCTTATGATGTGTTTCAGCTAGGTTAGAAGCCCAGGCTGGGCTTGCGTATTCCATCACTGATCTTATGTATTGTTTATATACTGTGGTGGTAGTTTCTTTGTTGTGTCCAAATTTTGTGTGAGCAAGTGACCTGAGGGCGTTAAGTCTGGGTGTCAGTTTCTTTTTAATGTTTGTGGTGTGCTGTTTGAATGTCATATGAGTATCATATGTTACTCCTAGGATTTTGGGTGTGTGTGTATGTGTTAGGGGTGTGTTGTTTATGGTGAGTTGAGGGATGTATTCGTGTTCTCCTGTCCAACTTGTGAGCAGGGTTGCGGTGTATTTGGCTGGGGCTAGATTAAGTCTGTTTGTAGTGCACCAACCATGTAGTGTGTTGAGATAGGGTTGAAGGAGATCTGTTGCTCTTTTTGGGTCATGGTGTGTGCATGTGAGTGTTATGTCATCTGCATAGGAGGCTAAGTTTATTTGGGGCGTATTGGGTGTAGTTATATCGTGCATGTACAGATTGAAGAGTGCGGGCGATAGGACGGATCCTTGTGGGACTCCGTTTGGAAAGTTTCTGATTTTAGATGACTGACCGGCAAAAGATACGTGTGCACATCTGCCTGCTAGGAAGTTGGCCAGCCACCTTTTTGTGTTGTTGTGCATGTTTGTGTTGTAGATTTTGTTTGTTAGGTTGTGGCGGGGGATGGCATCGAAGGCTTTACTAATGTCGAGTGTGGCTAATAGTGATCTGTGTGGTGGTCTAGCTGAGTTGATGCCGTCGAAAGCTCTTTGTGTAAGGTCTGTGAGAAGAGTGTTTGTGGAGTGCAGTGGCCTAAAGCCATGTTGTGTTGGAGCTAGGGGTAGGTCAGGTGTAATTAGTTGTAATACTAGGCGTTCCATGACTTTGGAGGGGGAGCAAAGGAGTGTGATGGGGCGGTGCGAGGAGGGTGGTGTGGGGTCTTTGTTGGGTTTGGGGAATGTGATGATGAAACCATGCTTCCAAATGTCTGGTATTGTGTTGTGTGAATAGCTGTAGTTTGATAAGTTAGGGAGTGCTTGTATGCCCTGTGGTCCCAGGTGTCTGAGGTGTATGTTGCTTATGTTGTCTAGGCCACAGGCGGGTGAGTTCTTGAGATTGTTGATGATATGCTTTGTCTGGTGATTGGTGAAGGGTGTATAGTCAGGGTCTGTGGGGAATTGTCTCTTACGTCGGATGACACGTCGGTCGTCTTTGTGAGGTTTTAGGTAGCTGACATGTGAGAAGTGATTGATGAGAGTGTTTGCTTGTTGTTTACATGAAGGAGTAGAATCTGTTGTTGTGATTGCAGCATGTGATTGTGTTGTGTTGCTGTTGGAAAGTGTGATGCTGTTTAGTGTTTTGTAGAGTTTTTTTGGGTTTGTTTTGTGATCAAGTGTTTGTAGGAAGTTATTCCAATTTAGTTTTTGTTGTTCTTGTATTTTGTTGTTAGTTTGGGTGTTGAGTGCTTGAATTTGTTGTGTGATGTCTTGTGTGTGGGGTGCTGGGGAGTGTTTCAGTGTGTCGCGTTGTCTGATGAAGTTTTGAATTTCTGGTGTGAAGTTGGGGTTATGTCTTTTTCTGTTACCTCTTGGAATGTGTTTCTTGTCAGCGTTTTGGATAGTTTTATTGAGTATGTGTACAGCATTGTTGATGTTAGTGATGGGTGTACTGTTTAGAGTTGTGAAGTGTTGTTCTGTCTCATTTGTGAATGCTTCCCATTTAGCTCTTTTATAATTGGTGTATGTGTGTTTGTGGCTAGCTGGGGTGAGTCTGGTTTTGGTGGTGATAATGATCGGGAGGTGGTCAGAGCCTAAGGTTCTGACCACCCTCCAGGATGTTGTGGGGGCGAGTTCTGGGGAGAAAAAGGTGATGTCTGGAGATGATGGGTTATAGAGGGCTTGGTGAGGAATATGGGTATGTTGATGGATGTCGTTAAGGATGATGAGGTTATCGGTTTGGTTTTGTAGTACCAGCCCTCTGTCTGTGTCGGGGTTGTCGACAAACCAGGCCGACGTCTTGGCGTTGAAGTCACCACCCAGGATGATGTGTGGGGTGTGTGGGGTGTTTGTGATGTGTTGTAAGTGTGGTCTCCTTCAGTTCTTCCTATTAGTGTTATGTGTTTTTTATTATCTAGTTTGCGGCATTATAGCCCCTCGTCTCTCTTTGAGGATTGTAAATAGTTTTTTTAGTAAAGCATACAAAATGGTATTCTCCACACTCCTTTAGAATTAAATTTGAGGAAACTGCATTGCACAAATTACTCGCTTATATTTATATTTACAGTAATTTACTGGAATGGAACGCAAATTCAAAGATATAAACTATTTCTTGTAACTCTCTCTCTCTCTCTCTCACACACACACACACACACACTCTCTCTCTCTCTCACACACACACATATTCTCTCTCTCCGTGCATGACTCAAATAGGCTAAACATAATTGTGCATCATGAATTGAAAACTAAGAGAACTGGTTGTGAGTGAGAGAGGGGGGGGGGGGCAATTGCAGGGTAGGAGAAGGAGGGGGGAAGAAGGGGGGGGGGGGGAAGGAGGGGGGGCTATGGAGAGGGAGGAGGGAAGGAGAGAGAGGGAGCGAGGGAAGGATAGAGGGAGGAAAGGAAAGAGGGAGGAAGGAAAGGGGGAAGAGGGAAGGCGAGTGTAAGCTAGGTTATGGGGAGGGAAGGAGAGAGAGGGAGGGAGGGAGAGAAGGAAGTAGCGAGAGTAGGAAGGATATGTCGAGAAGGAAGGATATGTCGAGAAGGAAGGAGAGGAAAGCATTTCTAGAAAATGAAAGAGAAAGGGGTAGGAGGGAGAGAAGAAAATGCAGAGGGGGGGGGGGGGTAATGTGCAGAGAATGAAGAAGAGAGAAAGAGACAGGATGAAGGAGGGAAGGGAAGGTATGTGGAGAGAGAGAGAGAGAGCGCGAGAGGGAGGAAGAAGGAGGGAAGGGAAGATATGGGGGAGGGGGGGTTAAGTTTTTTTTCTTCTGGACCCCCTTCTCCCTCATGTTTAGCCCCATTAGTTTTGAGATTGTAAGACTTTCATCCTATTAGTTTGGCGATTTTAAGACCTTTTGCCCCACTTTTCTTTAAAATATTAAGGCCTTTCGTGCCATTTAGGTGTCAATTTTTTCCTGGCGAGCATCGGTCATTGGCCGAGATATTTTTCTACCAAAATATGTACAAATATATCTCGAAAGGGGGTCTCAATCTGTCTCTACGAGTCACTCTACACATACTCCTCAATCAGCTCATCTCCATCACATTCAGCTTTCTGTTTTCCTTTGCCTTCAGAGCCCATTTCTCAGCCCCATACATCACTGTTGGTACACCTATCCCTTGATACATTCACATTTAGCTTTCATTCCAAGATTTCTCACCTTTGACATACTTCCCATTGCTCTGAAAACTTTCCTTCCTTCACATACTCTCTGTTTTACCTCCATTTCCATACCTGCGTCCCTGCTTATCATTCCTCCTAGATATTTAAAATACTCCACTTATTCCAGTATTTCCCCATCCAGCCGCACATCTAGATTCACCCTATGAGCACCTCTATTATGCTGGGGTCACACATTCCCGTATATCGCTCCCGACAGCTCCCGTCAGGCATAATCGCCAATTTTGTGTTCTGACGGGCGTAGTCCGGCCGTGTATGCCCGTATAGAGCACGACTATTGCATTACCCGACAGACGTACCGTGACGGGGCCAGTGTTACGTCAGACGTAATGTAGTCGTATGGAACTACGTACGTGCTTGCGACTTTCGTAAGCATGTCCCCGTTAGTCCGCCTGGGCTGCCCGATTTGCGGGAACACAGGCCACGCCCCCACAAGACCTGCGTAGCTGAGGCCGTACGTCTTGGGAGTGTTTAGGACTTACGTGGACCGTTTCCAGACAAGCGTAGGCACACCCCGTCTGTCCAAACACAGACAAAGACAGTCTTTGTCAACCACGTAGGTCTGGGTTGGAATCTGGGAACTACAAAAGGGCAGGAATGGCCACACCATTCCCATTCCCAGTCCTTCATCGGCACCATGAACAACATCGCGGAATTCATCCTGGAGTTCAATTTTGTGAACTCCCTAATAAAACCGGAGAACAGACATAACACGCGGCTAATGCAATGGATCCTTTCCTACATCGAAATCTTGGAACTACTTGCAATAGCAAACTTCATCTATCAAGAGGAACAAGAGAAGAAGGAAAGGAGCAAGAGGAGAGACCATTCATCCTTGTAACCTTTAACCCGCTGAGTGCCAGCCAATTTTGACGGTGTGCTTCTGCCAGTGCCAGAGTTTTTTTTTTTTTTTTTTTTTTTTTTGGCTAAATCTATCAAGTTGGGAGAGAAAGGAAGGATAATGGTAAAAAAAACACTCCCCTCGCCAGAAATCAGGTCCCCGATGGTCCCGAAAGTAGCTGAAAAGACACTATAGACCCAAATCAAGCAGGAAGCAGATCAAGCAGATTCCCAGAGATAGAAAAATACTAATGAAGAAAAGGACGTACTTGAGAGCCAAGCAAAGGAAGACCAGCTATGCGCACAATATCACCAAACTACAAGAAGAGCTCGATGAAGTTGAACGTAAACTCATCCAGTCACACCAAGAGCAAAGAACATGTGAAGAACTCCAAGCAGTTGCAAACATACGAGTAAACAGCAAATTCTGCTATGCATACGCAAAAAGGAGACTCAGGAACACCTCAACAATAGGACCACTTGCAAAACCTACGGGCGAACTTGAGTGACCCAACCGAAATGGCCAAGATACTCAAACAGCAGTACGAAAGTGTCTTCAGCCCGCCAAATGAAGACAAGAAAATCGATAATGCAACGACCTTCTTTGACAACGCTCCAGGGACACCACATCAACTCTCCTCGGTAACAGTATCAACAGAGGACATAATAGCAGCCATCGACAAGATTGGACCAAACTCTGCGGCAGGACCAGACGGCTTTCATGCCCAACTGCTAAAAAACTGCAAGCATCAGCTAGCCTTGCCTCTAAAACTGCTGTGGAGCAAGTCCCTCCAAACTGGATATGTACCACAATCCCTAAAAGAAGGTACTGTCACACCAATACACAAAG
Organism: Paralithodes platypus; assembly: GCA_032716605.1. Lineage (NCBI taxonomy): Eukaryota > Metazoa > Arthropoda > Malacostraca > Decapoda > Lithodidae > Paralithodes > Paralithodes platypus. Next base: position 15,375,962 of record CM064571.1, read on the forward strand.
GGGGCAGTAAAGGCATAGCCAAAAATTACAGACCAGTGGTGCTGATGTCACATCTTATTAAAATCATAGAAAGAACAATACAAGCTAAGATGGTCAGCTACCTGGAAGAAAACGAGGCATTCAACGAGGGTCAACATGGCTTTAGACAAGGCCGCTCCTGCCTTTCACAACTACTATCACACTACGACAAAATCCTACAGGATATTCAAGACGGAGAAAATGTAGACGTCATATATCTAGATTTCGCCAAAACTTTTGACAAGGTGGACCATGGGATCCTTCTACATAAACTCAAATCACTGGGAATAGGGGGAGACCTTGGAAGATGGCTCCACAGCTTCATCACCAACAGAAAACAAAGAGTCACGGTTCAAGGAAGCCTATCAGAAGCAGGTGGGGTCATCAGCGGAGTACCACAAGGATCAGTACTGGGACCTCTCCTATTCCTCATCATGATAGGAGACATCGACAGGGACCTGGAACACTCAACAGCCTCATCGTTTGCAGACGACACCAGACTCATGAAGAAAATCACCTCACAACATGATGCACAGCTACTACAACAAGACTTGGACAAAATCCTGAAGTGGGCAGAAGAAAACAACATGGCCCTAAACGGAGACAAGTTCGAGCTTTTAAGGTACGGGAACAAGAGAGCACTACAAAACGACACCAACTACAAAAGTGGACAGCAAGAAATTACCGCCAAGGACACAGTGAAGGACTTGGGAGTAAATATGAGCAGTGATGCCACTTTCTCCCAGCATATTACCAAAGCCACAACAACAGCAAAACAAATAGCAGGCTGGATCCTGAGAACCTTCCACACAAGAAATGAGAGGTGTATGTTAACACTGTGGAAGTCACTGGTCCTACCACGACTGGAGTACTGCTCTCAGCTCTGGTCTCCCCAAAAAGTAGGAGAAATAACAGAAATTGAAGCCACCCAGAGGACATTCACCAGTAAAATCCATGGGTTTCAACACTTTAACTACTGGGAGAGACTCAAGGAGCTGCAGCTGTACTCACTTCAAAGACGTAGGGAGAGATACATCATCATCTACGTCTGGAAGATTTTGGAAAAAAAGGTACCAAATCCAAACATCCAAGAGACTCAACACCAAAGGCGAGGGAGGCTGTGCTATGTGAGGACTATGCCGGGATCAACACAAAAAATCAAATCCCTGATCCACCACAGCTTTACATACAATGGAACCAGACTGTTCAACTGTATACCAGCCCCTCTCAGGAACATGACCGGGGTGTCTCCAGACACCTTCAAGAAACACTTGGACATGTGGCTGGCCAAAATACCGGACCGGCCACCAACACCAGGATACCCCAGCACCAACTCCAACCGACTTCTGGAATGGAGAGTGGAAGAAAGGGAGCTGCCTGGTCGCAGTGGAGCCCCAGCTCAACTGTGTCACTAACGGACGGAATACAACAAAGTGTAAAGTGTACAAAGTGTAAGTGTAAGTGTACAGACTTTTATGGTATCGGAATGTATGGGTGGGAGGGTGGTTTTGGGGTTGGTGGGGGGAAGGTAGAAGGGTAATTGACTTGTGTTACACATATGAAGCCGATTGGTGAGGTAGTTTCGCCACCACGGATTTTCCTTTTTTTCCTTTTCTTTGTACGGATACGCTAGAAGTGGGTGGTGGGAGGCGGTTGGGGGTGTGGTGGGGGGAAGGCAGAAGGGTAAGGGACTTGTCACACAAATATGGAACCGATTGGTGCAGTCGTTTCGCCGCCACAGATTTTCCTTTTTTTTTCCTTCTGACGGGACCGACAGTCAGCGAGTGGGTGGGAGGAAGGATTTGGGATTTTTGTGGTGGGTAGCCTAAAGGGTAAGGTACATGTGGTAAAAATATGAAATACATAGGTGCAGTCGTTTCGCTGCTACGATTTATTTTCGGCGAGGACGTATATATACGTTGGTTGCTGCTCCGGTGTGACTGGAGTGTCCCCCGCTGGTCCTTATATACCCCCCCCCCCCCCTACAACGTTGCCGCGTTTTCCCGCCAACCCGCAGTGCGGCGGGGCTGCCAGATGCGCCCGGACTAACGTAAACTTTCCCGTTTGACGGGAATATTTTACGATTGACGGGAGCAGCTTACGTCTGACCGGGCGAGCAGCTACGTCTGACGGGGCTGCTCCTGTCAGACATAAGATTTCCCGACTTTTGACATACGGGAGCGCGTGAGCCGCATGTGATTTGAAATCCAAAACATACCGGGCGGCCTTGGCCGCACCAACCACCTCCCCGACCAGCGTGGCTACTCCCGTCATGCGTACCAACCCCCACGACTATACACAATTTCATTTACGTTTTGCGTACTATGCCCTTACGTTTTACGTAATCGGTTGCCAACTACCAATAAACCTTCGTACGGGAGCATACGGGAGCATATACGGGAATGTGTGACCCCAGCATAACACACCATTTATTGAAATTCACTCTCAGCTTCCTCCTCCCACATACCACACCAAACTCTTTGACTACTCGCTGCAGTTGCTCCTCACCAACGCTGTGTCATCAGCAAACAGCAACTGGTTCAACTCCCAATCTGGTCTATCAGAGTGAGAACTGAGCGATCTCTGCCATACCCATGGCTTACTCTGACTGTTCCTTTTACTTATATATTTTCTAGATCTCAAGTGACGGCGTCTCTTCCGTGGATTTACCTCTCAATCTACCAAGATTGGAAGCCAAAGCGTCACATTTTTCCTTTGCCCCTCAACTTTTTCTTCATAATTGCTGAGGGGCTTTGGTTTCCCAGGTGTTATGGCACCCTCCTCAGCTCCCCGCCATGGAGTGGCTTCGGTCACCCAGGCTTTATTGTGGTCGGCAGGGAGGGTTCTGTGGGGGCGCTCGGTTATGGCCTTGGCCTTGCTCGGGGCTTTGGGGCTGTTTGGGCAGGCAGCTTGGGGAACAACAACAACAACAACAACAATAACAACTCCCAATCTCTACCATTATTTCCTACTAAACCCAATCCTTTACCAATAGTTGTCATTTTCACCTCCCTCACCACACCATCCATATACAGTATACATAAACACTTAAAGAGTGGGGCCCGACTTAAGTCCTTATCTAAAAAGCAGCAAGTTAGGAGCATTATTAAGTCTTTTAAAGGGTTAAAATCGAGTGCAAATGGCCGGGAGCGCAGCATGCCACACGGCCGACACCCAGGGCTTACCGCCGCCCACTGACTCACGCTCCCTCTGTTCTCGAGAGGCCGGCAGTGTAGCCAGTAGTGAGCGTAGTTGGAAAAAATATGCCGCTATATGCTAAACTCCCATGTTGGTGGTACCACTGCATCAAAACGACGAGTGCTACGTAGCTCGTTCTGGTCTCATTTTGAAGCTTGTAGCGCCTATTTGTTTGCTGAATACATTTCTTTTCATGCAGATACTTGATTGATCATTCAGGAGGGCCTGAATATGCCCAAAATAGCCCAAAACCCCCCGCTAGACGAGGGTTAAACAGCCAGTGACATTACACAACCCTGTTGCAGGCCTACATTTACCTCAAACCATTCACTCGACTCATTATTTCCTACTCTAACATATGCTCTGCCCTCTTCATAAAAACTTGACTGCTCTTAACAAATTTCCCCCAATTTCATGAATCCTTAGCACCTTTCACATTGCTTCTAGATCCACACGATCATACGCTATTTCCAAATCCATAAAGGCTCAAAATATCTCCTTATGCTTCTCTAAATACTTCTCGCATAGCTGCCTTACTGCAAAAATCTGATCCACACACCCTCTTCCCCTCTTAAAACTGCACTGCTCTTCTCCTATTGCACCTCCTGTAGCCTCTATTTTCCTCTCTATCACACCCTGCCATACAGCTTTCCAACAATTGATAATAAACTAATAGTAAATAACTAATAACTGAAAACTGGTAGCAAATATTTATAAGATTTTATTTACAATATCATACAAATGTTGCTAAAAATCTTATATACAATATTAATACAGATTTGTCGTTGAAAACTTAATATTAAAATATCCAAGTAGACTTATAATTTGGAAAATAAATCCAGCGTCACTCAGGCAAGTTTATCAGCTACATGTATTAGAGCCTTGAATGCACTACTATAGTCTATTTTAGTCCAGCTGATGGTAATTTAATCCTTTAGCATCTGATTTATCGATTCTTACTGGAAAAATATGATACTGCTATGTCTCTGCTGGCTACTGTTAGATGATTTTATTCAGCTTAAAAAGAATCTCCAGACTATCTCACTTAACCCTTATTAATACCCCAGATCCTTCTTCAACTTCACAAAATCGTCTAAGTATAGCTAGGAAAAAATACATTGATATTGCCGGTACAGAATGGGTTAATGTTTCAAACTGTGTTGGTGGTGTAATGGTTTAAATGCTTATATTCTGGGTGTGGTGTCCCGAGTTCGAATCCCGGGAGGACCATATGCTTTCATTGATTTATTCAAGTGCAATGGGGTTTGTAATGGAGTATTAATGTTAAGAATGGGGTGTTCCATAATTGTGTAGGCTCTTTGAATGTCTGTGTGAGCATGTGTGTACAAAATATAAACAATTGTCATTACATTTCATTCATTAAATATTGATAGCTTACTTAAAACAAAATATCATGTAGGCCTATGTGAACATCCTACCTGTAATTAGCTGCCAAAAGTTGCGTAAATTATTCTGTCAGATATATGATTTCCTCTCACTCTCTCTCACACAAAGTACTGATAGTTTTCAGATCAATTTACACTGACTAACATACTGTTATAATAACCCTTATCAACAAAATTTATAGATAATAATAGTTACTGTATAATCATTTTATAATGCTTCAAAATGGGTTATATGAAACCGAGCGATGGAAACGGTTCAATCAATCGTGATTATATGGTTTGTCAACATTTTGTTGAGAGAATTTGAAAAATGGCTAAAATGAGGCAGAGGTATTTCTATAATATAATCAAAAGTTTACATTAGCTCAACTAAGCTACTTAACCCGGGAAGCGCTTGAGCTACGTTTTTTAACCCTTAACTAGCGGCGCTCGACTTAAGTCGAGTGAAAGAAACTGGGAGAAAACGGGTGAAAAATGGGTGAAGATCGAGTGAAAATGGGTGGAACAGTAATGAACCATACATCCGACATCTGTGGCCTCCCGGCCCACACTAACTCCAGTTCCCCCACCGCACGGGTGGATGACAGTGTGACCAATAGTTAGCGAAAAGTGAACAATGTAGCAAAATCAGCTAAACTTCCATCTTTGAGGTAACACTGTCAGGGCTCCATGAGTGCTACGTAGCTGTATGTGGTGTCATTGTGTAGCGATTTCCGCCTAGTTTTCGGCACAATACAGTTCCTTTCATGCTGATGGTTGATATAGCAGTCAGAATGGCCTGAAAAGGCCCAAAACGGCCACAGACCCACCGCTCTTTGAGGGTTAAAGTGCCGCCAGTACGACATCTTTAAAAATCAATTTAGACAAAATTATTTGTTATATTTACCATATAAATATGCACACATTTTAGTTGCATAATAAACATGTGAACATTGAAGAACCAGAAAATAGGTAGAAAGAGGAAAAACAAGTGAAAACTATTATTGCGACAGGTGAGCCTAGAGGCGTACGAGGGAGCACGACATACTGTAGATGTACCTTCGTTGCTTGCCTGAGGCAGACCGAGCTCTCAGCTCTCAACCGGACATGTAAGAGGGACGAGGGAGGCAGGGCCGAAGGTAGTGGAGGGTGAAAAGACGTATTTCAGGCAGGGGAAAGGATTTAAAGGGAGTGGGGGAGGGAAAAAACAATAAAAGAATAGGGGGGAAGTGGGGGAGATAAAGGGGGGGGGGGGTCACATGTGGGGGGAAGGCAGGAGGTGGTGGGGGGAAACATACCACCTAATCACATATTGCCTCCATTTCACCGGCTCTGGGGCAATTTTTTTTTTTTTTTTTTTTATGGGCTATCTACCGGAAGGAGCGTCTCATTTGCCCAGTAAAACCTTTCGGAAGTACCGTCGCAGCTCTTAGGTTAAGATCAACAAATAGAAACACTAAGGATTTTAAAGGGGGATGCTTCACTTGTTAGGAGATTTTAGCATGTATTCATTATTTTTCTAGTTTTCTCCCTAGACCTCCATCAAATTTAAAAAAAAACATCCATTAGATCCCCCTTTTAGATTAATTTGTACATTTTTCGGTAGAAAAATGTCCCGGCCGAAGGCCGCTTCTTTCAACATTACAGGCTCACTATCGTTTGCCAGGGAAAAAATAGACATCTAAATAGCAGGAAAGGTCTAAATATTGATGAAGAAATGGGGTGAAAGGTCTTAAAATTTACTAACTAATGGGGCAAACATCTTAACATCTGAAAACTAATGGGGCCAAACATGAGGGAGAAAGTGGTCCAGAAAACCGGCCCATCCCCCCTTAAATGACATTGATGGGCTTCGGCAAGATTTTGGGTGGTCACTATAATAATAATAATAAGCGTGTCACTTATTTCTCACAAGCGCCAATTTTTCCGCAGAATTCACTGGCGCTCGAAAACCTTTAACCAAAAAAACAAACACAAATTCGCTCAAATTAATGCAACACAAAACCTATACGCATCACCCAGCCACTAGCAGTGGCAAATAGCCTACACCATATAGCCCTCCATGACGACACCCCCGTCGAGATCATAGCTTCTTTCAAAGAGAAAAGTCTTAAAGTTGTCTCTTGAAGCACTCAACAGAACTTAGTTGTCTCATGGTCAGTGGCAGTCTGTTATATAACCTTGGAGCCATGTAAGAGAATGATTTCTCAAAGAAAGATGACTGCCGGAGAGCCCACGGCTCCTCAAGACGCAAGGGGTCATCATCATGGCGCACGACTACACCATGGCGTGCCGGTGGACGCCTGAGCAGCTCTGCAAGATACCCGGGCTCACCAAATTTGAGGACCTTGAAAGTTACCTGACACAACTTAAATTCTATTCTAGCTTTTATTGGTAACCAGTGCAGTTCGATGTGATAAGAAGTGGTAGGGGTTCCTGGTGGAATTCCAAAAATGAGTCTTGCAGCTCTGTTCAGAACAGATTGTACTTTATTTAATATGTAAGTTGGAAGACCCACAAATAAGGCATTGCAATAATCAGCACGAGAGAATATCAATGAGTGGACCAGTGTCAGAAGGCAACGTCTAGGTATAAACTGCTTCACCGAGTAGAGATTTCTGATGTGTAGGTAGCAACTTTTGACAATCTGATTTACGTGCTCCTTAAAATCCAGTCTTGAGTTCAGATACACTCCCATATTTCAAACAGAGTTTACTGGTTGTAGCTGTGAGTCACCTGTATCGATGGAGAGGGCATTTACTGCGTCAGTAGCCCTTCTGTTTCCTCGGATGATGAGAATTTCAGTTTTGTTATCATTTAGTTTAAGTTTTCTTGTCCTCAACCACTTCTTGATATCGGTCATCAGCATTTCCACCTTCCTCTGTGTATCAGCTATACCTGTGATCTTCACGTAAATCTGGGTGTCATCAGCATAGAAATGATAGGTGACACCGTGTGCACGAAGCAGAAGAGACAAGCCACTAGTGTATATCGTGAACAGGACAGAACCCAACACTGATCCCTGCGGAACACCGCAGAGCAGGGGTGCCGAGTCCGAGACTATCCAATTCATCATCACACTCTGGGATCTACCTGACAAGTATGACCTGAGAAGCAAGAGAGCAGAGTCACACACACCAGCCATAAAGATCACTCAATAGCAGCTCATGATCCACTGTGTCGAAGGCTGCAGAGATCAAGTAAAACCAACAATGAGATCTCACCGTCACAAGTGTTTTTGACTAAATCATTATGTATTCTGATCAATGCTGTCTCAGTCGAATGATGCTGCCAATAAGCAGACTGAAAAATGGGAATAGTTTCATTTTGCTGAAGTAGCGGCAGCAGTTGATCAAGTATGGCACGCTCTAATATCTTTGATAAAAAATACAAGTTGGAGACAGGACGGTAGTTCGACATGTTCTCTACATCAAGTCCAGGTTTCTTAAGGATAGGCCGGAGCAAGGCATGTTTTTCAGACACTGGGAAGTTGCCTTCGGAGAAAGATTTGTTAACTATTTTGGAAATAAGCTCCACTGCATGATCATATACACCAGGTAGTTTGGAAACATTTATAGGATCCAATAGACAATTTTTTTTATTAAGGTTTTTTATATAGGATGAGACAACATCAGCCTCCACCGGATGGAATGATGAGAGGACACTATTAGGAGTATGTCATGGTTGGGGTACAATTGAATATTCTTCATTAGAGGGGCCTTCATCCAGTTCATGTCTCATACGAGTTATCTTGCTAGTAAAAAATGTGACAAAGTCTGCAGCTAACTCCACATCAGATGCAGGTCTTGAGTTCACATGTCTTTTTCCAAGTAAGTTACTGACAACCGAAGCCAACTTTCTTTGATCACCACCACATGACTCGACTTTCCCCTGGTAATACGCTTTCTTTTTGTCTTTGATTGTGTGGACTACAGCTCTTTTTGCCAACATGTATGGCAGCCATGTGATGTCAGTTTTATTTTTCCGCCATTTACATTCTGCTCTTCTAAGAAATTTGACTCGAGGGCTGTACCATGGTGAGTCATCTCACACTATGATTCTCTTATCTACCTCCGGATAGTGATGATCAAACACAGACTTAAGTGCGCCATTGTGTACCTCCACCAGCTCGTTTGAAGAAAGATTGGAAGTATCAATACTTGCAAGGTGCTGTCTTATTTCATTGCGAGCAATATTCTGGTCAGTATTTCTGTAGTTTCTAAACCTGATTACTTTCTCATATATGGGCGGCTTAGGGAAATCAAAGCCGAAAGTAATCAGAGAATGATCAGAAATAGAAGAGTCCAGAACCTCAACATCCAGAAGACCATCACAACCGGTGGGAGATAGAACCAAGTCAAGGGTGCGTCCTGAGATATGAGTTGGGTTGGACACGTGATTTACAAAATTATTCTGGTCAGTCAATTCAAGGAACTCGGGTGGAAAATGGTTTCAGATGAGGGTTGTCAATCCAGTAATTAAAGTCTCCACATATCAAGAGTCTTCCGGTTTTGGCAGAAAACTCCTCAAGAAACTGTCCAAACTCATCCATAAAACCTCTATCTGTTCCTCGATGGCCAGGCCTATAAATAACTGCTATTCTTAGGATTTGTTGACAAACTTTTATTTCCAATTCCAACAGTTCATAAAAAAAAAGAGGGGCTGGGTTATGACTTATCCGAGAGATATTTACTAGCGACGCAGAGTATAAAACGCTACTCCACCATCCGGTGATTACTACAAGACCTAGGAACACTTATTATTGAGTGAGTTTTAGGCAACGCAGCTTGAATAATATTTAGATCTGACTCAAACAACCAGGTCTCAGTGAGGCAAAATATATCGAGACCGAGCTCATCCAAGACCTCACCAATGTAATCCATCTTGTTGGGCATGGAACGAACATTTAGCATGCCCAGTTTCAACTGGCTCCTTGGGGCGTTTTTCGTTTTTTGAACTCGCAAAATTGGTGTTTTCAATAAGTCTACTTCTTTGGGCTATCATAAGAGGACAATTTCTACTTGAAGCAAAATGAGTTTGTGGCTCTGACTGATGAGGTGTTTACACAATTTATGCATTTAGGGGAAGTTATATTTGTGCAGCCTTTTGAACTGTGAGTACCAGCACAGAAACTACATTTAGGGTCCTCACCTTTCAGAGTACACCTGTCAGAAGTATGACCAAAGCCCTGACAATGGTAACATTGCGTCACCCAGAAGCGATCGTAAGCACGACATTTTATGAGTCCAACATACACAGAGTTGCCCTCGTTGACAATTGAAGAGCGTATTTCAGGAGACATTTTTACTACTGCTGTTTTAGTATGTGCATCGTTTTTCTGCTTAGTGAACACTAAATTTAGAGTTAGGCCCTCGTCGAACAGAGACTTTATGCTTGGATTCTTGTTTAGGATGCTGGGGATGATCTAGTTGTCATCAGTGTCAGTAGAGATACCAACCAGGGTAATTTTTGGTAGCATTTTCATGGGTTCTGACACACTGAAGATGCTGTCAGTCCCGAGACACTGGTTAATGGCCTTCCCTGCGTCCTCTTTGGCTTTCTTTGATGGAAGTAGTACTACTAAAGCACCTGATCCAGTTATAGTAAATTTATTTATTGTGATTGCAGCCAAAGCTTTCTCAATAGCCTTGGTATCAGGTGGGCTTGCGGGCTCAGAGGTACTATCTTTGGGCTTAACTATTAGGACTTGATGGTCCCAGACAGTTTTTTTCTTCCCACCATCCACCACCTCTGTGGTGCACTTGATAGGCTCCTTTTTAGTGTCTTCTAACGTTTGCTGGACAATTTTGGCGAACGAGGGAATGTCTGGTGTGGCAGCGTTAGTTTCAAGGTTGGTAATTCGGTCCCCAATTTTTTCGATCTGACTTGCCACAGCAGCAAGGGCGCCAGAGACTTCACTCACTACATGGCGTCCTTCAGATCCGTTGTGGCCTGTGAGCTGACTAATGCGTTATCGGCATCTGAGAGGCAGTTGTGAATGGATGGATTTTTTGGAAGAATGCATAGTCCTTACAGAGACTATCAGGAAGTCCAGAGCATAGGGGGTGGTACCAGAAACAGCATCTGGTACACTTAAACCCCTTACTGGTGACCCGGGAGTCGCACTTAGGGCATACACTCATGGTGGCAATGGGCTGAGATGGCAATGGTTTTGGTTAAAAGAATAAACAATTTCTTAAAAAAAAATTGAAAACTACCTGGGACAGGCCCCAGGTAGCGCCGCCCCCGTCTGTGTCACCCAAAATGAAAAAATAAGATATGGGAAAAGGAAACAATGGGTGTCTGCGAGGATACCACGGCCAGGTGGGGTGCGACTTGGCTACCCTTTTGGGGTAGCCCAACCGAGGTGAGCGGAAGAAGATGGTAAATATGGCGAAAACTTTAACCAATTTTGTTGGTTTGGAGCCTTGGTGCAGAGCCTTATCCTCATTGGTTACGATACTGCCACTGCGCAATAACTATGGCCCATATCTAGCTATTAATTAAATGAAACTACTGTTACCGTACACAAAAATATCAGGAATGTGGCTTCTATGAGCACGCTTATTGGCACCACATACATTTGTTTAACCCTCAATTCGCGGCGACCGTCATATGACAGGAGAGAAAATTGGGCTATCCTGCGGCACCTGTCACATGACGGGCGCCATTTTGAGGATATTATTAGCGTTGAGAGAGAGGCCAGGCATTGGAGGGAGTGTAGGAGGGCTCCAACTGCTCGCCAAAGCCAGCAGGGACTCACTGAATGCGAGAGAAGGCTGTCTTACTCATGTGCAGTGTCTCGCACAGCAAAAACAGCCAAAATTGCCGCTATTTTACCGATTATGGCCTTTGTTTGCAAGATCGTTGCAAGGTAACCAGATGTCGTACAGGGATGATTTAGGTGTCATGGAAAGCTCTATCATCGTACTTTCACTGATATATAATTGTATTACGCTCTGGGTCTTGCTTATGCATGAAAAAAAACATAGAGTAGAGTGAAGGTAATTTTCGGCAATTATGCCCGCTACGGTGATGTAAACAAGATAGCCCGCAATAATTGAGTTAAACCGTAGTTTACCATCTCTCTTAACTTGAACAGACTATAGTAATTCATAATATTCTCACACATCCAGATCCATCCTCATGCACACTTTTTAACTCTTACCCACCCTCTTGTACTATTATCTCAAGTCAAAATGATCATCATATTTCCCAGCATACAATGTACAAAATAACAACAACCTTTCCCATTTTTCCATTCTGTTACACCTTGTGAATTATGAATATCATACAGTATTTCCTATCCTCATTTACAAATTTTCTATCTATCTATCTTTCTATTGCCAGACGCCTTACTCCCCTTACGAGGGAGGCCATACACAGAATGCCCCCAAGCGGACCTATTCCCTGTGAGAGGGACAACCCGAGCCAGTTTAGTGAAGGACTTACAGGATTGACCACTCAATTTAGGATCCGTCCGACTCCGAGGCCCTCTGTGTATCTTGTTAGCACTATTTTTCTACAGTGGTGTTCGGCTAATCCATCCACTAACCTGCCTTACCCTTAGGTAAGCAGTACGGATTTGTATCAGGTTTACTCCCCTAGACCCCTAGACTCCCCTAGATGCCAACCAAGGCTGACGAGTCCCATCCACCCGAGTTGTCTCCCCTAGATGAGTTGCCGACCAAGGCTAACGAGTCCCATCCACCCATACAATTTTCCGTTATATAAATAATGATCACAAGATATTAGTGAGAGCACATATGTATATACTGTATGTGACAAAGAAAAGTTATAGAGAAAATGTAACACCGGCTCGGAAGTGTAGTGGAGAGCGTCTCGGCCTCCAACCAGTGTTGCCAGATTCTAAATGCTGAATTATCGTATTGTGACCACAAAATTATGGAATTTGCACCAAAATTATCGTACACACTAATATATATATATATACCGGTATATATATATATATATATTGAGAATATATCACAAATACACGTGAGCCACTCAATGTTTCTAGTCTCTCAGTGGGAGACTAGAAACATTTAGTGGCTCACATGTATTTGTGATATATTCTCAATATATATATATATATATATACACTGTATATATATAAAGGGAATGTTGTTAAGCATTTATTAATTTAATTCGTAATGCCCAAAATAAATTCAACATAAAGATAATAAATAGCAATGTAATACTGGTTTACAGGTCTACTATTAATACTTTAAAATAATGAATAAGTTATTTTTAAGAAATGCTTACAAAACTTTATTTAGTAGGCTAGGCCTATTGTTCTAAATAATTATGAACTATTCTTTCTAATCCTCGGTTGTCTCAGATGTGTTATATAGTTCCCTTTCCAATTCTGATTAATTCCTTACTCTCTTTATTAATTTATTAATACGTGTATGAAACAATGTGATATCTAAGAGATTTATTTGGATGTTCAGTAATTCCCTGAACTATCTTCCAATTTATGTTGCATCTCGGTTTAATTCATATAATAATAGTTTTTGTTGAAATCGTAAAATTATCGTACAAAACGTACGATAATGAGAAACACTATCGTACATCGTACCAGGGGTAAAATTCTCGTACATGTACGATAATTATCGTACGTATGGCAACACTGCCTCCAACCCCGGGTGACCCGAGTTCAATCCTACGCTCAGGCATAAAGGTTTTTCGCATACACTGGTAGCCGGTACCGTTTCCCTTGAGCAAGGAAATGGGTAATAGTTTCTGGATACAGATTAACTGGTTCACATAATGATGTACACCCTATGTGGTGGATTGTGTTCTTTTATTTGAACATTTTATTCTATTAACCTAACAAGTGCGCATGGGGGTAATTGGAAACGTCCCCCTGTGCTGACGTATTTGAGGTGTTTCCGTCACTAAAATATTCATTGTACCATTAATAGCATTAATACTTATCCATATGCGCCTATTATGGGTTGATTATAAAGGTATTAACCTGAAACAACAATAAAACGAGTGAAAACAGCGTTTGGATGGTCAAAATCGGAGATATAGCCCGCGAGTTGTATAATGTATGGGTGAGGCAAGCTGCTTTCCCGCCAATTTCCCCCAAGGCCACTGAGACACAGTCGATCGATACTCTCTCTCTCTCTTGCACTCGCTTGCCATCAGTGATGACAACACCCTGCTTGCAACTCGCTAATATTAGCACGAAAATATACCTCAGAATAAGGGAATAACAGGGAAAATAGGTGATAACTGAAGGAGAGGAGGAAAGTGGGGAAGGAGGGGAGGTAGAGGACTGAGATTTTGCATGGCCCAGGGGCCAAAAAAAAAAATAAAATAAAAAATAAAAAAAAAATAAAAATAAAAAAAATGTTAAAAGTTGATTTTTTTTTTCACTCACTCTTAAGAGTCTCCCCGCAGTCCGCCGGGGGAACTCTTAAGAGTCTCCCGGCAGTTCCCGGGTTAAGTGTTATTTCCACATAGCGATTTTGATTAGTTCTTTTGCTTTTATCTTGTATCGTCCCAGTTTTGGTTTGTTTATTTTGCAAGTTTTACATTACAGGTATAATAAACTTTGGTCGAGCGCTATTGAATCTCGGAGCGAGGGCAAGAGAGAAATGGCGCTATATAAGTAACCTGAACATTAGTATTGAACATTATTAACACTATGGCAAAGAATAGAGATAAAAAAACATGTATAACTGTGACAGAAAATACTTATAAAGGATATGTTTAACTATGACAAATAATAGTGACAAAGACTAATAGCCACAGTGAGAGAGAGCGTGAGTGTTGATAATGGTGTGAAGGATGATGGTGCTGTGCTGACATAGAAGCGTTCACACTGGGTCGGCTGAAGAGGTCGGGTACCCCCCACGGAGTCCGTCGTACCTACACACACGCGGTACCTATGGGGGGGACAAGAGGGGGGTTTATAACATACACATATACAAGACTCAGGAAAGAAGAATATAAAAACTTGAAACAAAGAGTTAAGAGGACGATACAAGATGCTAAAAGGAAGACAGATGAGGAATATGCGAAAAAGATTAGTGAACAGTTTCTGAATGACAGGAAAGCATACTACAGAGCTGTGAAAGAAGCCAGAGGGAAGAAGACTGAGAGTGTCTCAGGTGGTAGGATGAGGGACATGAATGGGGAAGTGGTAGAGGGTGATGGTGTGGTGAAAGTATGGAAAGATCATTTTAGTAGCTTAGCCGTAAAGAGTAGGGGGAAGGCAAAGATCTCATCCATAGGAATGGAAAGAGGTAGAATAAACAGGGTAGTTGAAAGCCAGATAAGCAGAGAAGAAGTAAAAGAAGCAATCAATAGACTTAAAATGGGCAAAGCTGCTGGAGTAGATAACATCCCAGGGGAAATGCTGAGATATGGAGGAGAAGAAGCTGTTGACATAATGCATAGGTTATGTAAATTAGCATGGGAAAAGGAAAGTGTACCAGAGGACTGGAGGAAAGCAGTGATAGTACCCTTGTACAAAGGGAAGGGTAGTAAAGAAGAGTGTAATAATTATAGGGGAATTAGCTTGCTTAGCATACCTGGAAAGGTACACGCAAGAGTAGTAACAGAGAGACTACAGAAGATGATGGATGACAAAATAGGTGAGAAACAGAGAGGTTTCAGACAGGGCAGGGGCTGCGTTGACCAGATAGCCTCAATGCGATTGTTGGTAGAGAAGTATCTGGCCAAGAACAGAAAACTCTATGCAGCATTCATGGATTTGGAAAAAGCCTACAACAAAAGTAGACTGAGATGTGTTAACAGTATATGGTGTGGGAGGAAAGTTGCTAATGGCAGTAAAATCTTTTTATAGGAATGCAGTGGCAAATGTGAAGGTAGGGGATAAGTTAAGTGAACATTTTGAGGTCAATGTAGATGTAAGACAGGGATGTGTCATGTCAGCTTGGTTGTTCAATATATACATGGATGGAGTGATTAGAGAAGGTAGGGCTGGATCAATGGGTGTGGGAGCTAGACTGGAATCAGAGGGAAGAACATGGAAGATTTTAACATGCCTATATGCGGACGATGCAGTCCTGTTGGCGGAAAATGCGGAAGAACTTCAGAGAGTGGTCACTGACTTTGACAGGGTATGTGAAAAGAGAAAGTTAAAGGTCAATGTAGGGAAATGTAAGGTAATGGTGTTTGAGAGAAGAATGCATGAAACCATAGATTTTAAGGACAAATATAGAATCAAGAAAGAACATGAGAAAAGTTGTAAAATCAAAATGAAAAAATTAAGTACTGGAAGAGGTTGAAAGTTTCAAGTATTTGGGAGCTGTACTATGCAAATATGGTAAAATGGAGAGTGAGATAAAAGAGAGAAAAGTGCAAGGGAGAAAGGTGATTGGAGAACTTGATAGTATTCTCAAAGGAAGAATGGTTAGCCAGGAAGTAAAAAAGTTACTGAGAAACAGTGTGCTGCTCCCAACACTCTCGTATGGAAGCGAGACATGGACAGCAAGTGACGAGGACCTCTCCAAACTGAGAGCTGTGGAGATGAGCTTTTTCAGAATGGCAGCTGGCATGAATAGGCTAGATGGGCCAAGTAATGGGGAAGTGTACGAGTCCTTTGGAATGGAAGAGCAGGCTTTGGGCATTGATTGTGGTGTGGTTGAGTGCACGTGGATAAAGAGAAGTACTTTGAGGTGGTATGGTCATGTTCAGAGAATGGATGAAGACAGAATGCCAAGAATGATATATGGGAGTCAGGTGAGTGGAAGACCACCTATGGTATGGGAAAAGAAAGTGGAAAAATATATTGAAGAAAAACTTCCAGGTAGTGGAAGGGGCATTGTGGTACGGTCAAGGGAGGCATGTCTTGACAAAGTAGCTTGGAGACGTTTCTGTCATGGCCATCCTCTAGCGGGGGTTTCCCAGGGGAAAACAAGGCGTCGGAGATGATGATGATGATGATGAAGACTCAGTTGAATCTTGCTGTGGCACGATTAGCACTATGCCAACATCAGCCAAAGTGATGACATGATGGGAAGGTGTTGTGACGGGACTTTGTTGTATTATATACCAGCTGTGGAAAGTCAACTACGTCTGAGCCGCTACAATTTATGTAATGGAAAACGACGTTTAAACCTTTGTAGGCTATGGTTTATAACATTACTGGGCTTTGAATTATACAGTACCGAAATAAATATGTACTGTACTGCATCCTAAATATAATCTTAACATTTTAGGAAACTAAACTTGTTACAACTATATTATAACTGGAATCTGTTTCTGACAAGGTAGCATACTATCCTCCAAAGGGAAAACGAGCTTCTGCATTGTTTGTGTAGGGAAAAAAGAAAGTACTGAACTGTATTTAAACTCCTGAGTGTTGTAAGAGGCAGCTAATAAGAGTGTGTTGTACTGGTTGTATTAGATTAAGCATTCCCTGCCTACCATAATCTGTGTAGGCTATTTCACTATTCACTGGTGCACTGATTGATGGGGAATTGCTTAATTTTAACTATATCCAATGAAATCTCCTCACCTTTCTCTTCTCTCCAGAGAGGATCCAACCCAAAGGCTGAATCTCTGTATCTAAAGTGGAAATTTCTTACAGTTTCTTACAGTAGATCCTCTGGAAAAAGGCAAACTAGGCCTGTGTATCCAGCTCAATGCCAGTACTTGCACTGCTGCGGTCGTTCACGGTGTTGGCGGCGGCGGAAGCAGACGCAACATTTTTACTATTCTGTATTTTTGCTTTATAATCAAACTTCAAATCTTGTCTTCCCCATGCTTTATCAAGATTACTTTCAAACTTCCTTATTGATTCGGAATCGACTACATACTGGGGCAGTGCGTTCCACTCATTTACCACTATTACAAAATGAGTTCTTTGCCTTTTCAAGCCTATTTCTTTCTTTGTAAATTTTCTTAGAGTGTCCTCTCGTTCTTGTTCCCTCCCGCATCAAGAAGATACCTTCACACACATCCTCATCATACATTCCTGACACTATCTTAAAAATCTCTATCATATCCCCTCTCTTTCTCTTATATACCAGTGTCGGAAGCCCCAGTGTCCTCAATCTCTGCTCATAGCCCGCGTTCTTTAACGTTCGTACTAGCTTGCTAGCTCTGCACTTTCTCCACTGCTTCTATATCCTTTACCATATATGGAGCCCACACCTGAAACTTTTCTTAATCTTCCTTACAAACAGGATGTTGGGCATGTTATACTTATGTGTCCACCAATTAACCATATACTGTTCCTGGTAATCTTCTTTCTTATAAATGGCTCCTTGGGGTTATAAACAAAATTCATATACATATTAATCTTGACATACTGTACTGTACCTCAATCTGGGCACCTTCTTCAAAGCTAGACTCCTGGCATCATAGGTAAGGCCATTTCTTTCCACGTGACATTGTAAACAATCACATGATAAATAACAACTACATTTACATGAACATGTATCTACAAAATCAAATATCATCAAGGACCCCAATGGAAATACGCCTAACGGCCTTATTGGGCTATCCTTAGTTGGAATTATTTAAAGCTGGTACATTTCGTATTTGAAACATATGTTGTACCAACATTGTAAAATTGCTAACTTGAAAACTGTAAACATTATTATTATTATTATTATTATTATTATTATTATTATTATTATTATTATTATCATCGTACTGTACCTTCCTCTGGGCACCTCCTTCATTCCTAGACTCCGGGAATCATAGGTAAGGTTGCGCTGAACCACCTCCTTCCCCGACGTTACATTATACACGGCCATCTTGAAGCCCCCCACATCCTCCCTGGTGGTGACGTACCAGGACACATCAAGGTGGTCAAGGCTGGTCGGGTTGTCTCCTATCAGCCGGAAACGAATATCCGGGTTCACCTGTAAAATACAATTAGAAACATGGTGTCAAACGAAAGCCAAGTCAGTGTTTATTATTGTATATGTAGAGATAAAATTGTGGTTTATAGTTCAAATTATGTTTATGGAAGTGATAAACAGGCCAAGACAGTGCTATCTATCTATCTATTGCCTGACGCCGTGATCCCCGAAGGGGTGGCCAGTGCTATTTCATGTTAATTTTCTGGTATTTCTTCTCATATTCATTCTAGTCTTCACACAAAATTGCTCAGGTTTGATGATGAATGATGATGATTGACTTAAAAATATATCCTTCACCCTTAACTTTAAATTCCCCCAAAGTTGAATAAAATTGTACTGTATAATGCTAGCCAATTATAGTGAATAGCTAAACACTACTAACTTGATACTTCTCCAAGGCTCTCCGCTCGTCGCTACACCTGAGCTCCTCCTCGGCAATGAGCGGCAGTCTGCGACCAGCTAGGTGGAGGGGCTTCTGACAGATAAGGTCGTCCCAGGTGTTGGATCCCAGCCAGGTGTCCAGCCAGGCTCGTACACGACGCAGCGTACAGTCGCACTCCAAGGGGTTGTTGCTGAACCTGGTAAATACAAAAAAAATGTTGAATAAGCAGGGGATACTTTAAGAAATCATACTTAGCTTTTCAGTGTTCAAAGAATTTTTTTGCAATATATTCTGGCTGATATCAGATTTTTCTACCGAAAAATGTACAAATTTATCTTGAAGAGGGGAGTTTTTTTACAGCTTGATAGAGGTCTAGGGAGGAAACCAAAACAATAATAAAATTATAAAACAATAAGCAAATAAATATGCGAATCTCCCATTAATAGAACAAAATAATAAGAAACAATTTACTGGAAGTATACAGGTATTTGGAGAATTATCATATATTATATCAGTAACATGTGAAAAGCTTACTGTAAGTATATCATGGAAGGTAGCCTATTCCAAGAATGTACATATACTGTAAAGTATTATTATTATTTTTTTTTTACACCAACCAACTTCACATCTAAACTCAATTAATGAAATCAACAAATACATGTGGCACTCCGAGGACTCTTGTTGTTGTTGTTCCCCAAGCTGCCTGGCCGAACAGCCCCAAGGCCCTGAGCAAGGCCAAGGCCATAACCGAGCGCCCCCACAGAACCCTCCCCGCCGACCACAATAAAGCCTGGGTGACCAAAGCCACTCCATGGCGGGGAGCTGAGGAGGGTGCGGAAATGCCCGGGAAACCAAAGCCCCACCCAGGGCCCTGTGTCCCTCAGCAATTATGAAGAGAAAGTTGAGGGGCAAGGGAAAAATGTGACGCTTTGGCTTCCAATCTTGGTAGATTGGGAGGTCAATCCACGTTAGAGATGCCGTCACTTGAGATCTAGAAAATATATAAGTAAAAGGAACAGTCAGAGTAAGCTATGGGTATGGCAGAGATTGCTCAGTTCTCACTCTAATAGACCAGCCCATCACCACATGACTAGAACCCAATCCTCTCAGCATCAGCTAGGAAAGGCCCTAGAAAGCCGCCTTTGGCGGGGGGATAGCTCCCCTATTTCAACCCTTTTCGGGGTTGGGCACCCGCCGAGGACTCTAACCCAGGATACTCACATCGAAATTCCGTGCACTATGCATTTCGCTATCAAGACAGATTATAAAGACTCGAGGAAAGAATTTATTTATACATGCATGCTTTATAAAAAATATGTTTTTTTGTTTTAGTACATAATTACCTTATAAAAGTGAAAGCAGTAAACATTTAATAACTAATTGATAACTAATGTATTTAGCTAATGTTTATTGTTACTTACTTGACCGTAGTTCCATTCAATGCGCGCCCTATGAAGTCTTCATAGTAAAATTGAAGGTTATTGTTTGAAAGGTCCAAGTACGTCAGGTTTTGGTTTGTCATTAGGATGTGTGCCGGCACCGAGATCAGCTGATTATTCTGCAGGTGTACTTCTCTCAGGTTCTTCCCTCGGCCAAACACACTGTTCCCCAACGCCTCCAGTTCGTTGTAGGATAAATCGAAAACCTCTAGTTGTGTCAGATTACCGATGACATTTGGACGGATCTCGTTTATGTAGTTATGCGAGACATTAAGCTTGCGGACCTTCTGCAGCCCTATCAGGAGGTTTCTGTGAAGAACCGGCATATTGTTGTAACTCATGTCTACTGACTGAACGTTATATGGAATCCACTTGTGATATGGAAACATCTTCTTGGACACCGTTCCAAAGAGATTGTGGGATACGTTGATATGACGAATGGACAGCAGGTCGTCTAGTAGGCCATTTGTGTTATTGTCAATTTTCTTGAGGTAGTTGTGAGACAAGTCAATAGTCTGCATGGAAACACAACCTCTAAAAACTTCATTTGGAATAGTATGTATTTCATTGTGAGACAGATTTAGCTTCAATAGTTGTAGTAAGCCCTCAAATGATTGCTTGGTAATATTAGACAGCCCATTATGTGACAAAGTGATCTCAAAGACAATTGGCAGGCGACCAAACGCACCTCTCGTCAAATTCTGGATGTTGTTATGGTCAAGATAAAGATACTGCAGTGTCCGTAAATCATTGAGAGCCTGCCAGGGAGGAACAGTTATCGAATTGTTCCTCAGTCCGATAGCCCTCAAGGAATTTAGATTTTGGAAAGTGCCCCCTTCAAGTGAATCTCCTAAGTTATTGTGATCTAAATCTAAGTGAAGTAGGGCATTCATTTGTGGCCACGTAGTTCCTGGTCGAATGAAAGACATATTGTTATGCTGCAAAAATAGGTAATTTAGAGATTGTGGGATGATGAAGAAGCTATTTATGGCATTGTTGTTCAGGTATAAATGCCGAAGAGACACCAAACTTCCAAACATGCCACGCGAGATCTTATTGATGCGATTGTAAGACAGGTCAATGCTAAGCACTGTCGGAATGGAACCAAATATGCTCCCGTATAATTCTTCTAGATCATTGTGGCTGAAGTCCATATATCGAAGTGAAAACAGTCCGCTGAAAACACTTCTCTCGATGGTTTTAAGGCGATTATGGCTAACATCTATAGTGTGAAGCTCATATAGACTGGGGAAAGTTCTTCTTGGGATGATTGTAATGTTATTATAACTGACATTCACAATTTTCACACCGGAGAAGTGGAAAGGGATGTCTCCGAGACTGGAAATATTATTATGCATCAATCGAAAATCTGTCATGTAACTTTTGTCGCCTGGAAATGCTTCCTTGGGAATCTTGCTTATGTTGTTATACGACAAATCAAAAATGGTGATATTGCCCGTGCTCACAAAAGCGTCATCTTCAAATGTAGTTAACTGGTTATGACTAATGTTTATGGCCACCAGGAAGAGGTTTTGGAATCCCCCGCTCTTTATGGTAGTAATTTGGTTCTCGGCTAAGTTTATGTTCTCACAGTATTGGAAATCCTCAAACATCCTTGGGTACACTTGGGTCAGTTTGTTGCGGGCCAGGTCAATGGTGCCAATACGTCTCATGGTGGTGAACACTCCTCGCTGAACCTAAAAAAATAAAATGTATATACTGTACAGTATTAATAATGTGTTGCAACATCATCATAACCAATATAGTTAATACCCATAGCTTACTCAGATTGTTCCTTTCGCATTATATTTTCTAGATCTAAAGTGGCGGCGCCGCGTCTCTTCCGTAGATTGACCTCTCTACTGCCAACCTAGAGGTTGGCAGACTGGGAGCCAAAGCGTCACATTTTTCCCTTGACCCTCGACTTTCCCTTCATAATTGCTAAGGGGCACAGGGCCCTGGGTTGGTGTCCCAGGCATTTCCGCACCCTCCTCAGCCCCTCGCCTGGGAGCGGCTTTGGTCAACTGGGCTTTCTTAGTGGTAAAGCTGGGAGAGTTCTGTGGGGGCGCTTGGTTATGGCCTTGGACTGGCTCGGGACCTTAGGGCTGTTTGGTCAGACAACCTGGGGAACAACAACAGTAGGCTGCATATAAGCGTATTATGATAGCCAGAATAAATAGAAAACGGCATCATCGATTATGACACAGAAAAGGTTAACAAAATATTCTTACGATAAACCGGAATAAAAGGACAAAAGCGCCACCACTCACATCATTGATAAGATTGTCGCTGAGGTAGAGTCGCCTAAGGAAGCGCATGGACCGGAACGTGCGCGCCTCGATCTTGGTGAGCAGGTTGTGTGACAATGAGAGCCATCCCATAACAGTGTTCCGGGCGAAGGGGTTCCGGCCCAGGTTGGTGATTTGGTTGTGGGACATGTTGCACCAAGTCATCTGGTTCAGGTCCTGTAAAAGAGGGAATTTTTTGTAACCCTTTCTGTATCAGTGCCATTCTTTTAACTTTTGTTCTGGATACTATTAGATGATTATATTCAGTTTAAAAAGGGCCTCCAGCAATTACCAGGCTTCTAACTATCTCACTTAACCCTTTTTACGACCACAGATTCTTCTTAAACTGCACAAAATCGTCATATATAGCTATAATAAAATTCCAAAGATGTCGCCGGTACAGTAGGGGTTACATTATTACAGAACATAAACTACTAATTATGAAGAGTTTGGAAGGAGTCTATATAAGTGCGAAGTGGAAAGAAAGTGGGAAACTGTTTTGGAAGTACAGTAGGTGAATAAAGTGAGAGAAGGTGGAATAGGAGGCAGTAGTGGTGTGAAGAATAAGAGTAGAGTATTGCAGGGTGTCACACGAGAGACCTATTCCTTTTTTTTTAGTCATCATTACTAAATACTGTATACAGTTATACACAGATAAATTTATGTTTCACACTTCTCATTATGTACTTGAAAGTGATAAAACGGCCAAAGCAAAGCTATTTTATGTTAATTTTCGATGTATTCTTTCATATATTCAACCCAGTTTTAAACAAAATTGCCTCGGTTTGACACCCTGGGAGAGAGCAGAGAAGTGGAGGGAACATTACAGCGAGCTACTGAATGCGGAGAGTGAGCATAGTGCGAGTACAATTGACCACTTGCGAGTTTCGTTCTATAAGGAAGTTGGAGCTGTAGACATCGATATTTAGCAGAATTACCAGCTAAAACATGGTCATAGTACATTCATAAATACATAAAACCAAATTCAACATACCGTTTATCCATTAAAAACTTACATTATTAGTGTATATCTATTTTACATCAATATTTACAACTCCAACTTCCTTATAGCCTGAAACTCGCAAGTGGTCAAGTGGGTTGGGAATAAGAGGAAGAAGGGGAGAGGAGGCGATAAGAAGGGCAGAGGTGGTAGAGACGCTGAAAAAGGTTAAGGGAAGATGGGTAGTTTTTCTGGGACACTTTTTCCCTCGTGCTTAGCCCCATTAGTTTTCAGATTTTAAGACCTTTGGCCCATTAGTTTGATGATTTTAACACCCTTCGCCCCACTTCGTTGTCAATTGTAAGACCTTTCGTGCCATTTAGGTGTCGATTGTTTTCTGGCGAGCGGTAGCGAGCCTGTAATTTTAAGAGGCCGAGACATTTTTCTACAGAAAAATGTACAAATTTATCTTGAAGGGGGGTCTAGGGGGTGTTTTCTTAAGCTTGATGGAGGTCTAGCGAGGAAACTAAAAAATACATGAATAACTGAATAAATAGACCAGAAAAACTGCCACTATCCCCTTAAGTTGGGAAAAGCACCAGGAATAGATGGAGTGTGTGGGGAGATGCTAAGGGATGGAGGAGAAATAGTGATTGAAGGGATTTGGAAGATATGCATATTAGCATAGGAAAGAGGGAGAGTGCCAGAGGATTGGAAATCAGGTATAATAAGTCCCTTTGAACAAGGGGAAAGGGGAGTGTGTGGAAACTACAGAGGAACATGTCTTAGTAGGAAAGATGTATGGTAGGAGTGTTATGCCGATGTCATGACTTCAACTCAGTCCGGTCACTCCCGAGAACTTTACAAAATTCTCCCATGAAGTCGTTTTTGGCTACTGAGAGGGATAATAAAAATTAATAGTGTACACAAAGCTTAGTCAATATTAAACAAAATATATATTACTACAGTAATACGACAATTAAACTTACCGAGAAGTACTTGGAGTCAAGCTTGGTGAAGTTATTATGGGAGAAATCCACAGCTTTCATGTTTCTTTTACCTTTGAAGATGCCGTTGGGAATATTCTT
The DNA here is from genome assembly GCA_032716605.1 of Paralithodes platypus. Taxonomy (NCBI): domain Eukaryota; kingdom Metazoa; phylum Arthropoda; class Malacostraca; order Decapoda; family Lithodidae; genus Paralithodes; species Paralithodes platypus. The sequence continues at coordinate 15,400,553 of CM064571.1, forward strand.
AATCTCGTTGAAGCTCACGTCTATCTTTTTTAGTTTGCTTAGACCCTGAAACATAAAAGGAGAATGTTAAACGTTAATAGAAAGTAGAATTCAATTTAATGTACTGTAATGATCTATCTCAATAAATAATGGATATAATGGATATGGATATGGATATACTGTAATGGATATAAAATAATGGATATAAAATCGTGGTCATGTAATTAACCTTTAACTGTCTTGATGGTGTAATGGTTAGTGTTTAAGATCTGTATGTGGTAACCCAGGTTCGAATCCCGGTAGTATCACATGCTTTCATTAATTTAATTGGGAGGTGTTTGGTGTTGGGAATAAAATATATATTTTATATTATTAACCTATTGACTCCTTCCTTGATTACCTAACAGTCGTCTATTGATAGCACAAACATCGTGAAATTAGTGTCATCGTAATAATGGGGTTAATTGCCGTAAATCAAGTGAAAATGTGAATGAAGGTGACATTAAATGAAATACATACCATATGTACCGGCAATGTCCGGCATGTGGATTTGACATCTTCCTAATGCTTGGCTAGATGTGGGGTACAATAAATATGTTCATGAATATTTAAGCATATGGCAGTTAAGAGTGTCAAGCTCAATAGTCAGTGAGTTGGCTGGAAATGGGCATCCCCCCCCCCCCCCCCCGAACTCCGGCTCCAGACTGCCCTGGGGACCATTCCCAGCACCTTCTCCCAAGAATTACATGGGGGTAGGATCAGGTGGCCCCGGTGGCCCCGGTGCACCCCACCAGAACCAGCCGCAGGGATGCACTCTGTGCGCGTACTCGTCAATACGACTGACCTGGTATTATTCACCTAATGACAATGGAGCGCTACCACCAGGTTCGAGCCCCTAAACTTTTTAAAGGAGAGTGCCAGTCTGGAGAAACACTGAGCACTGTACCCTCTGGATCCTTTTCGGCCAGGTTGGCCCCAAGGCGCCAGATCTGGGTCCAGTGGGAGCGACAACCGCCGCCATAAGGCAACTTGGACTAGAACAGATGATGTCCTGTAACAGTGCTGCCCACCACGTGAGCACTATGGCCGACCCAGGCGTGGCGCCAATAAGCGCCCAGTTAGGACTAGTAGAGTCCCTTGTAGCACCTATCTGCCCCACACCAGCCTCAGCAGTGTCACACCAAGCCAGCGCCAATAGCAAGGCTTCATTGTATAGCAATGGCTGTTGGTCCATTTCCCCCCTCTTAGTCGCCTTGTACGACACACAGCAAGATGCGTGGGGCATATTATATTTTTTCCTCCACCATAGATGAAGGCCCCCTTACCCCTTGCTGGCCAACTGGATACAAGTTTAAGTCTCTCTCTCTCTCTTTAAACATCAACCCACTTACCTGTAGAGCATTTCGTTGCAGACTCTTAAGGTTGCAATTACTAAGATGCAGAACCACCAAGCCAGACAGACCGGTCAGTGCACCATTGGCTAGGGTACTTAGGTTCGCCCCTCGCACCTCCAAAGTCTGTGGAGAAATAATAATAATAATAATAGCAAAATATCATTGCATAAGGATTCTGGGTGGCAGGGTGTCAAACAGAAGCTAAGTCCATTATTTTTTCAGTCTATTATTGTATATGCATGGGTAAAATCATGGTTTACACTTCAAGTTATGTCTTCGGAAGTGATAAAATGGCCAAAACAATGCTATTTCATGTATTTCTTATCATATTCATTTAAGTCTTCAAACAAAATTGCTCCGGTTTGACCCCCTGCTGGTTGAGCAATAGGATCATTTAATGTATTGTAGTTGTCATTTGCGATAGGTGTACTATAGTCGGTATATTTTCAACGGATGGTAAATTGAATCCCTTAGCAACTGGTTTCTCGGTACGGTACTTAATTATGGAAAAATATGGAACTAGTATGTCTTTCTTCCATATGCCAAGTTTTCATAAAACAAAACATTTATAAATTTATGTTGAAAGGGGATCTGGGAGGCAATTTTGTTTAAATGTTTCAATTGTTTATATGTCTTCACTTGAATACATAGGATATAAAAAAAAAAAATTATCTATTATTTTTATAATTATATTTGATATCTACCTCTCTCTCTCTCTCTCTCTCTCTCTATATATATATATATATAGGCCTATATATATATATATATACCGGTATATATACTGTATATATATATATATATATATAGATATATATATATATATATATATATAATTATTATTATTATTATTTTTTTTTTTTTTTTGAAGATCGTATACTGGAATTTATGCTGGAAATTTACTCCCTATAAATGGCACCGTTTGTTGAAATATGGGGTTCTGGCCCATAGACTGATATAAGATGACGTCAGTGTACTTGAGGGGAGATGGGTAATTTTTATGGACACCTTTCTCCCTCGTGTTCAGCCCCATTAGTTTTGACATGTTAAGACCTTCGGCCCATTAGTTTGTCGATTTTAACACCTTTAGCTCCATTTCGTTGTCAATTTTAAGACCTATTGTGCCATTTAGGTGTCGATTTCTTCCTGGCGAGCGATAGCGTGTCTGTAATTATAAGAGGAACCGGCCTTTGGCCAGAACATTTTTCTACCGAAAAATAGACTATGTTGAGTGGTACTTGAAAAGTAGACAGAATGGATAAAAAACACCATCTGAGGAGCAGCATTTTATTGACAACGTTTCGCAGATAGCTTCATCAGGTCACTGCTATAGACTATCTCAATTGACACTTTTGTTAACACAGATCCTTCTTAAACTGCACAAAATCGCCAAATTATAGCTAGAACATAATACAAAAGACGTCGCCAGTACGGAAGGGGTTAAATGGGTAGTACTTGGTTTTTGGGCTACATATTTATATATTTAAATATTTTTGAGTTTCCTCGCTATACCTCCACCAAGCTTAGAAAACACCCCCTAGACCCCCTTTCAAGATAAATTTGTAAATTTTTCGATAGAAAAATGTTCCTTCTATAATTAGAGGCTCGCTATCGCTTGCCAGGAAAAAAAATCGACACTAAAGGGCATGAAAGGTCTTAAATGTTGAATACAAAATTAGGTAAAATGTCTCAAAATAGCCAAACTAACGGAACGAACGTCTTAAAACTAATATGCTAAACATGAGGGAGAAGGGGGTCCAGAAAAAGCGAGTAGTACCCCCTTAAGTCGATATTGAACAATAGACGACATTGATAGTTACCGAAATTGGCGTAATACACTTGATTGATAACTGATTATTTGTCTTAACACTATTTGCTCCAAGGGGGGGTCTTCTGGACCTCCCCTGTTTTGCTCCATTTGCTTGGAGATTTTAAGACGCTTCACACCATTATTTTGGCAATAAGACGTTTCTTCCCATTCAGGTATACCGGTAGATTTTGTTTCTCTGGGCAAGCGATAGCGAGTATGTACCTTAAGAAAATCGGCCTTCGGCCGTACCTTTTTCTATTATTTTTTTTTTTACAAATTTAGCTTAAAGGGGTTTGGGTGGGCATTTTTTAGTTTAGAGAAATTCTGGGAAGGCGTTTTTGTTGGCATAGAGGACGTGCTAAATTATATTGCTCTAAACTGGCAAACACAAGCAAAATCCTCAATAATAAATACATTAAATATAAAAATAACCCATCTTCTTCTATCTGTTTATATTCCTACCCACCTATCTACTTTCTACCTATTCATCTATCTCAATTAATTCTTTTTAGCTCCCATATATCCTTCCTAAGCTTATACATATATCAACTTATCCAACCACTGGATCATCTATATATCCATCTATCCCTCCTTACATATATTAACTTATCCAACCACTGGATCATCTATATATCCATCTATCCCTCCTTACATATATCAACTTATCCAACCACTTAACCCCTTCTGTACCGGCGATGTCTTAATTTTGTTCTAGCTACATTTAGAAGATTTTATGAAGCTTAGGAAGGATATATGGGAGCTAACAATAATTAATTGAGATAGTCTGTTGCCTTTTAATTGGTAGAGATCCTTCCCATGCAGAATAAAATCGTCTAATAGTTGCTGGAATATCATGAAAAGGATGTCACCGGTACAGAAAGGGTTAACCCCTTCTGTACCGGTGATGTACTTCTCATTATATTCTGGCAACTATTAGACTATTTTGTACAGCTTAGGAAGGACGTCTACTCATTAAAAGGCTACATACTATATCAATTAATCCTTTTAGCTACCATATAGGCCTATCCTTCTTACGCTTCATAAAATCGTATAAATGTAGCTGAAATAAATTAATAAAGACGTCGCCGGTACAGAAAGGGTTAATCATCTCTACATCCCTTCAGACTATATCAATTAATCCTCTTAGTTACCATATATCCTTCTTACGCTTCATAAAATCGTATAAATGTAGCTGAAATAAAATAACAAAAACGTCGCCGGTAAAGAAGGGCTTAATCATATGTACATCCCTCTCCTTACATATAGTGCCTTGAGCGGCCTTAGTGCAGAGGTGGGTAGGGCTTGTAGAGGGGCGTCCAGGAAGTGTAGCCCTGTTAGTGACTCCTTTACCGGTACAAACACAGCCTCCTCTATCTCAGCCACGGGGGTGTCCTCTACCACTATCTTCTTCAGCAGCAAACCCCTGAGGAATAGTAATAATAATAATAAAGTAGATGTGCAGTTATCGCATTACCAAAAAAAAAAAAAAAAAAAAAAAAAAAAAAAAAAAAAAAAAAAAATATATGAGGGGGGGGGGCCAACTCTGGGACCTAGAATTCTGCAAGAAGTATTGAATCTCTTAGGTAGAATCGGTTTATATAATTAAACAGTATATATATATACCGGTATATATATATATATATAATATTTTCGATTGTATGTCTGTGTGTGTGTGTTTGTGTGTTCTTAATAGGCGGCCGCAGTTTTGGACCTGGGGAGCCGAAACATTGCATGTGGGTGTCAATTGACCTGGGTCAGGTCATAGAGGGGGCGAGGCCACGATCGGAGGTCGTTTCGAGGCCGAAATTGAGAAAAAAACATGAACAAATTGCCGTTTGGGGCAGAAGGAGGCCTCCGATCGAAAAGGTGTATGGAACGAAAGTTGTTCGCAGGCCCCCAAAATGGGGGTACGGATGAGGTCAGATCCAAAATCGGAGGTAATTTAGCGGCCGAAATCGAGGTCGCCGTTTAATGAGGCACAGGGAGGTCGAGGCCGGTGATTATGGTAGTAGTAGTATTGTGATGATTGTGGTAGTAGTGATTGATGATGGTGATTATGGTAGTACGGTAGTAGTGGTGGTAGTAGTGATGGTGATTATGGTGATTACCCGGGCAACGCCGGGTACCCCTGCTAGTATATACTGTATATATATATATATATACTAAATGTTTTTATACTCACAGCCGGACTTGAACCAGCGACAGTCTGAACAAGTGCCCATACTTTAATCTATTATACCACAGCGTGATAGAGGATACTTATGTGTAGTGGATTAAAGCATAGACACTCGTCCTGACTGTTGGTGGTTCATGTCCGCCTGGGAGTATATATATATAATTACATTTATGATCACATTGAATCTTAACCATTGGAATATTTATCTATAATAAGATCAGCGTAACACTATTTTGTAGCATTTTGAATATGGTGTAATTCAAATTTAATACGGTATATATATAAGAAAGAAAGTGACCATATTCTGTGACCTTCACCATTCACCGTGACCTTTGAATAAGAAAAACCCCACAACATTTAGACAATCATTGCATTGAACAACCGAATTTGACAGCAAAATTTGGTGACGATAAGTAAACCGTTCAGTACAGTTATGTCGGTTTCATAATGGATATAAATATGATTTTATTTTGTTTATGAAGGGCCTCCATAAAATTAGCACTTTCAACTATCTTAATTAACCCTTTTTACTACCACAGATCCTCCATAAGCTCCATAAAATCGTCTACTTATAGCTAGAATACAATACAAATAATTACGTCACCGGTACACAAAGGGTTAAACAGTTTAGGAAGAGTTTAAAGACAATTATTAACGCTCTTCTTTTGTTCTTTGACCTTGACCTTTAACCTTAAGTATTATAATATATATACCGTATATATATATATATATATATATATATATATATATATATATATATATATATATATATATATATATATATATATATACCGGTATATATATATGATTGAACTATGTTATTTAAGTAAAATGATGCAACAAACAGTCGTCAGCTTATCGAAAATTGAGTATTTTTGTATAATGAAGGTTAACTTTTGACCTTGGCCTGTGACCTTGACCTTTATGTAGGATGATAATTTTGTTTGCTTTGGTGTAACCCTAGAAAATCAAATAAGAGTGTCAAATTTCATAAAAGATCATCAGTTATTTTCGGAGGTATTACAGGAATAGTTTACCTTGACCTTGATTTAGGTATAACTAGTAGGATAAGTAAATTCGCAGACGATACCAAAAGGGATCAAGATACCTTACACGAATGGTCAGTAAATTGGCAGATGAAGTTTAACATTGACAAATGCAAGGTATTAAAGATAGGGAAGATGCATACACGTTAAATATAAACTAGCTACTATGGAATTAGAAAACTCAGACTGTGAGAAAGATCTAGGTGTGTTTGTTAGCAATGGTTTGAAGCCTAGAAAACAGTGTATAAGCGTTTGAAACAAGACAAAAAGGATTCTCGGGTTCATCTCTAGGAGTGTGAGTAACAGAACTGCTGATGTTATTTTGAAACTTTACTTGTCATAAGTGAGACACCACATGGATTATGCTGTTCAATTTTGGTGTCCTTATTACAGAATGGACATAGATTCATTGGAGAGAGTACAACGTAGAATGACAAAAATTATCCATAATATTAGAAATCTTCCGTATGAAGAAAGGTTTAAGAAATTATGCTTACATTTGTTAGAGAGACGCAGAGTTAGAGGGGATATAATAGAGGTGTTCAAGTGGGTTAGTGGGATTAATTAACCCTTTATTAGCGGCGCGCAACATAAGTCGAGTGAAAGAAATTTGGACTATGTGGCGGCTCACAACATAAGTCGTGTGCCATTTTTAGCACGTAATGTTGCTGAGAGAGAGAGACAAGTGGTGGCAGGAGAGTAGCGAGCGTATGACTGTTCCAGACCACCGCGGTGGACCAACTGACATGAATCCCACCCTCCTCCACCCTCTCACACTCGCTACACAGTGAATTGTGTGGGGAAAGTACCGAATTACATGGTTTTTGCACTCGTGTTGCGCGATTGTTGCAAGAAAACTAGCGGTCGTACAAGGATCGTTGGGGTGTCATTGGAAAGCTCTGTTTATGCCCTTTCAGGGATAGATACTAGTTTTACGCTCTGGGTCTTATTTAGGCATGAAAATTATCACGTAAACAACCCTATTTTGGGTAAAAACACCCCGCTGGTGGCTACTTATTATTTACCGCCTAGGCCGCTCATTAGGTGTTAAGGTGACATGAAAAATGTACTAAAGCTCAGCGATAGCGAAAAAACTCGAACAAATGGTTTCAAATTAGATAAATTTTGTTTCAGAAAAGATATATATAGGCAAATATTGGTTTGGTAACAGAGTTGTAGACATGTGGAATAGGCTACCTAGCATCATAGTAGGATCAAGAATGATAGAGAGCTGCAAGAGAAAACTAGATAGGCATATGGACGAGATGGGTTGGGTGTGAGAGGAATCAACCTAGTGTGGGCCAATCGGATTTCTGCAGACTCCCATATTCTTATGTTCTATTTACAATTTATTTATGAGTACATAGGCCCATACTCTTTCTTTTTGTAGGCCTAATAAATATCTTTACAACTGCGATAATTTGCTTACAAAAAGTACCGGTATTGTAAATGAACAACAATAGTAACACACACACAACCTAATACTAATAATAAATAATGTGGGTTACAAAGTGAAAACAAGAGGTATAATAAACAATAGGGAATGTATTAGCAGAAGCATTACCCAATACCCTTTCTCACCAATGCAATATCTAACTGGTGAATATCCAGATTTTGAATTAAGTCTCACTGCTCCTACTGAAATAAGTGCTGTTATTAACCCGTGGAGCCCCGCCTAGTTTTGTATTTTTTGTTCACCAGAACCCGGCCGGTTTTCAAAAAATGGTTTTATTCCAGAAACAATAGCGAATGGGTTAGGAATGAAGGAAAAACCACGATAAACCACTCAAAAAGCTTAAAGAATGGTCCTACAGAGCCCCCGAAAATGTATTTTGCAAGAGTAAAAAATTGAAGGCAATTACCCCAAAAAACCAGGTTATTGCGCGCTCACGCGCACGCACGTGGACTTTGAGAGTTTTCAACCATCGGCACGGTTGCGTGGGATACGTACACAGTTCCCATACAAATCTGAGCCCTCTCGAGTGGTTACGGTCGGAGCAATTAGGGTGACTCGTCAGATGCGTCGCTGGGGCTGTGCGTTACATACATCGCCGACGCGCCAGACGCGTCGCTGGTGCTGGACGGGTTAAGGATCTCAAAGATTCCAGTCCGGGGTGTGATGGTATCCATTCTAAAGCTATTAAAATGGTAGATAAGGCGGTTGCACCTATATCATCTGATTTAATCAACAGTTTTGAAAAGGAGGGATAATATAATTAATTTGAGAAAAGAAATATATAAGTAATATGAAGAGGGTTTAAGTAAAAAAAACAAAAAATAAATAAAATAAATCATAAATGAAACTGCCATCGGTCAAAGAACGAACTCCTGGATAGGAAAGTGCGCCAGTAACAACAATAGTCGGGTACGCCGGTGACTGGACGACTCGGCCCATGGGACAACTCGGCTCGGACAGCTCGGCCCACTTTTGGACAACTCGGCCACGACGGCGAGACAACTCGGCCCATTATTTGAGACAGCTCGGCCCCATGTTTTGCTATGGGGCAATTTGACGAGACCAGTCAGGATTAGGATGGGGAGAGCTAAGTGGAGGATTTATGGGTGAGGCCATGTATGCAGCACCAAATCCTGTCCTCCGCGTATGCACGGCCTTTTCCCTAATATTTTTATTATGTTATTTAGGCTCAACTGTTAGGTTAATTTAAGTTAGGTTAGGTTAAGATAATATAATAGTATAAAGGAAAAAAATCGTGCAAAGGGGCCTAAAATTCTCACGCATGCGCAGAGGACAGGATTTGGTGCTGCATACATGGCCTCCCGTTTATGGCGTGTGTGTAATGTGGGCGAAATGTGAAATGTTCGTTTATTGTATAATTATGTCATAGGCTAGTTCTCTCGATTCATAATGTGTAGGTTAGGTTAGGTTAATTAGGAGTTGTCTCGTAATTAACACGGGGCCGAGCTGTCTCGTTTTTACTGGGCCGAGCTGTCTCGCTGTGGGCCGAGCTGTCCTGGCCGAGCTGTCCCGTGGGCCGAGTAGTCTAGCATTCGGTACGCCAGTCAAACGTGCAAATTACAGACCAACAAAAATAACAGTAGCCTAATGGTTGACTGATTTAGTGTACCTTACACAAAAGTTAGTTTATGAAGAAGTTCATGAGTTCAAATAATAAACTACTAAAATACTGACTAGCCTATTTGCAATCTCTCTCTCTCTCTCTTCGCCGCAGTGTTGCATCTCTTTCGCTATTCTACCGCTATTACAAAAATCAGTGTGCCTCAGTGTAGCCTATAGGGCAATGGGCCAACCACCTAACCTACGTAGCACCCGTCTTGCAACTCTCCAATCCAAGAATGAAACTATATAGGCCCTATTCCCAAACTTTCTTCTCTTCTATTCAACAGTTGAGCTCTGGAAGTTCTGGAACTCTCTCCCTGAATCCATTATCCATCTTCCCCTCATAGGTTCATCCTATGACTTAAATTGATTCAAATTCGTGTCCAGGCATTTTGGCTCGAACATTCCTTGATTTTGGCCCTGTCACTCTTCAACTCTGGGGGAAGCACTCGTCGCAGGCAGTTCTGCCTTTTGTCTCCCTCATCCACGCCTAGGATAAAAAAAAAAAATCACAAAGTGTTTCAATCTTCTAGGCTATGTGTACTAGGCTAGGCTACTTTGAATACGTAAAAAATAGCATTGAAAAACTTATTTTCTGTAGGCTACTAGGCCTAATTTCATTGAGGTGTTTGGTGTTGGGCGTGAAATTAATAGACCTAAATTATCCTAGATTATCACTTTGTTACTCATTTGGACAACATTTTTACAGTGCACAGGTGGTCACGCACATCCAAACCCCTACCTGAAAACGTCGCCATAGAGTCGCTTGATATGGCACTTGTAGAGCCGAAGTTCCTCAATGGGCAGGCGGATATTAGCCAACCCCACGGAGATGGAGGCTAGGTTGGTGTTTTCGCAGCGCACAAAAATCCCCTCCTCTCCGCCACCTTCGCAAGTGCAGGGGTAGAAATACGGCGTATTTTCGGGGCAGGTAAATTTTGCCTCATCCGCTTGTGTTTCTGGCGTTGTTATGGTGAAGTAAAGACCCGCTAGAACGAGCCATACTGACCTTGGCATTTTGGTACCCATATTGTAAGCTATTTCCGGATTATTTAAGCACTTATATTACCGTCATGGTTTCATTTTGCAGTTGTTTTATCTTAGCACTCCACTTTTTGGCCTCCTTTGCTTGGGATTGCGTCAGATGGAGGATAATCTAAGGAGGAAAATGATGCACTATACCCAACAATGTCTTAAGAGTAACTGAGGTACCGTTGAGAAAAACAGGAGAGGTGAAAGTGATGAGTGTTGCCAACTAGTTCATTCTTCGCGCATCAATATCAACATCCAGCCATTGATAATATAAATTAATAATTTTTAGTACAGTCAACATTCGCGAAACTCATTGAGGATGCATAGGGAAAAATAACTCGATAAATGTGTTCTTAATGGCTTTTTAATATATTGGTAAAACGTGAATCGGCAACTTCTTTTACCTGTTAATTGTGGTTATAGGTGAAATTCTTCGTTCAAAACTCGCTCATCCATCGCCTTAAAGTGAAAATAAGAGAAACTATCCATACAGCACAAATTATATACTACGATGACGCACCTCTTTTCTGTTTTATGGCTATTATTAGACGATTTTATTCAGATGAGGCAGGGTGTGTGGAAGTGAGAGGGTTGATTGAGCTAGTCTTTACCCTTTACATGCCTATAGATTCTACCTAAGCTGTATGAAATCGTCTAATGATAGCCAGAATACACCGTCCAAATGCGTCATGATCCTCAAGGGGCTTAGGGGGAAATGGGTCGCTTGTGTGGACCCCTTTCTCCCTCGTGTTTAGCTCCATTACTTTTGACATTTTAAAACTTGGCGATTGTAAGACCTTTAGTTCCATTTCGTTGTCAATTTTAATACCTATCGTGCCATTTAGGTGTCGATATTTTCCTGGCAAGCGATAGCCAGCCTGTATTTATAAGAGGAATCCGCCTTCGGCCGGGAAATATTCTACCTAAAATGTACAAATTTATCTTGATGGAGGGTCTTTTGGGGGGGGGGGGGGGTCATTTTTTTTAAGCTTGATGTTGGTCTAGGGAGGAAACTAAAAACTAAAAATAAAAAGATATTATATATCTTTTTATAACATGTTTTCAATTATAAATGAACAAATGAATAAGTGAAGAATAATTATACACAAGGCCTTATGTGAACTAAGTGACGCAAGTATTAGGAAACAAGTCGATATATTCAGGAACGAGAGTTAAATACCGTTGTGTTATGTGCTAATACTTAGTTCCTGATTAAGGGGGGGGGGGGGTTCTCTATTCCCCCCACCCCTTCTGCCTTACGTTCAGCCCCATTCGTCTTCAGATTTGATAATGTTCGGCCCATTAGTTTGGCATGTATAGCGATCCTAATAGAAAGTGTACACATAAAAGTGTTACTTTTCTAAAAACGTAGGATATTTTTTTTTTTTTTTTTTTTTATCTATTTACTCTGGCCCACTCGCCCATTTTTCCCTCTTTTCTTTGTCTTTACTGGGGGCCATTTTATTAGACTAATAGTATTGTAAAGTTACCAATATAGGTTATATACATTTGTAACATTAAAAACCCACCAACTAGAACCGCTAACGATAATTTGGTGTTTAAGGTTATACATATTTATAATGGTAAAGCTCATCGCTATAATTACCCGATCTTAACGGGGGATGGACGTATTGATTTGCTCATATAATTATATATCTTCTAACATATTTTTTTTTTAGTTTCCTCCCTAGACCTCCATAAAAAAAAAAAAAAAAAAAACACCCACCTAAGATCCTCCTTCAAGATAAATATGTACAATTGCACATCTTTTGATATAAATATGTCCCGGCCGAAGGCCGGTTCCTCTTAAATTACAAGCTCGCTAACGCTCGCCAGTATTTTTTTTTACACCTAAATGACACGAAAAGTCCAGATATTGATAAAGAAATGGGGTGAAAGGTCTTAAAATCGCCAAACTTATGGGCCGGACGTCTTAAAATCTCAAAATTAATGGGGCTAAACCATGGAACTAGAATAAGAACACGAAGAAGGGGGGCCAGAAAACCGGCCCATCCTTTCCCCCCCCCCCCCCCCCCCCTCCCCTTAAGACCCTGTGATGACCAGAGCTGAGTTAAAATCTTCTGTCGGTAGCTGCAATTGAAAGGAAACATCATCGGAATATAATAGTTAATTAGTAGGTAAAACAAATATTATTGTTTCTTTTATCATCATCATCAACATGTAGAAACTATACTCTGTTTCTTTCCAGCTGACGGTAAATTGCCATGTCTTTCTCTTGATTTCTTGCCTATTATGAAGATTTGTGTAGTGAAATATGTTGTTAATTGTGAAAGCTTGGTGTTAATATGATGAAGACACAATAGTTTCAATTTGTTTTATTAACTAACGAGAAATAAGTGACCAAGGGATTCAATTTACCGTGAAATGAAACCGACTATAGTGTGTCTTTGCTAAGCTAAATAAATTTGCCCTAAAGCCTGTGACTAAAATAAGATCATTTCGAATATTGAGAGAGAGAGAGAGAGAGAGATAGAGATATTAGAGAGGGAGAGAGATAGAGATATTAGAGAGGGAGAGAGATAGAGATATTAGAGAGAGAGAGAGAGCACCAATCCTCAAGAGACTTCAATGCCGACTGTCCTCTCTGCATAAAGTGATCCAAAAATATTAAATGCTTTCGACCATTTATTTGTCAATATTAAGATATTTCGTGCCATTTAGGTGTCGAGATTTTCCTGGCGAACGATAGCGAGCATGTATTTTAGGAGGCCTGTACATTTTTCTACCGAATAAATGTACAAATTAGTCTAGAAGGGGGATTTTATGGATTTGTTGTTTAAGTTTTATAGAGGTCTAGGGAGGAAACTAAAAAAATAAAATAAAAATACAAAAACATACATAAATGAGGATATAAATACGCCCATTAAGCTGAATAAAATCATCTAATAAGAGCCAGCATGTGTTGTACGCCATGGTGTAGGGAAAAGGTTACTTAGCCCTTTGAGCATCATGACGCATTTTATCAGTTTATTCTGGCTATCATTAGACGATGTTATTATCCCATACAGTACCGGTGCCGTCCTTTTAACTTTATTCTGGCAACTGTTAGACGATTTCACTCAGCTTAGGAAGGACCTCTAGCAATAATAAGGCTTCAAACTATCTCAACCAACCTCCTTTAGGCTACTACCACAGATCCTTCCTAAGCTGCATAATATCGTCTAAATATAGCTAGAATAAAATATAGCACACGTCGCTGGTACTCAAAGGGTTATGCAGCTTATGAAGATTCTATGGGCATCAATATGGGTAAATAGTATCTCAATTAACCCTCTGAGTTGCATACACACTGCCTAATCTGAATAAAAATCGAGCAACAATAGCCAGAATAAATGTCAATTCGCGTCATAATCCTCAAGGGGTTGTTAAGGGGGTAGTGATTGTTGTTTGGTCTATTTATTGCTATATTAATTTAATTTTTAGTTTCCTCGCTAGACCTCCATCAAGATTAAAAAGACACCCCCTAGACCCCCTTTCAAGATGATTTTTTACATTTTTCATTAGAAAAATGTTCCGGCCGAAGGCCGATTCCTCCTAATGTTACAGCCAGGAAGAATTGACACCTAAATGGCAGGAAAGGTTTTAATATTGACAAATCAATGGGGCGAAACGTCTAAAACCGCCAAACTAGTGGAACGAACGTCTGAAAATCTCGAAACTAATGGGGCTAAACATGATGGAGAAGGGAGTCCATAAAAAGCGACTACCTCCCCCCTTCAGATCATAAGGGCAAGACAGTTTCTCGCGCGATTAAGGTGAACAGGATATGAGGCATGTATGTAAACTGAACACACACACAGGGTGTTCGGAGAATACACCCACACATTAAGGGGAGATGGGCCGGGTTTTTTTTTGGTCTATTAATTCATTTATTCCTTTAAGAAATGTCTTAGTTTCCTCGCTAGACCTTCATCAAACTTTAAAAAAAAAAAAAAACCCAGACCCCCCTTCAAGATAAATTTATACATTTTTCGGTAGAACCTCTTAAAATTTCAGCCTCGCTTTCGCTCGCCAGGAAGAAATCAACACCTACGTGGCACGAAAGATCCTAAAATTGACAACGGAATGGGGCGAAAGGTGTTCAAATCGCCAAACTAACGGGCCGAACGTCTTATAATCTCAAAACAAATGGGACTAATCATGAGGAAGAAGGGGGACCAGAAAAACAATCCATCTCCCTTTAACCCTTTACTGTACCGGCAACGTATTTTTTTATTTGACTTCAGACACATTCAGACGATAATTTGAAGGTCGGGAAGGATATAATGGCAGCTAAAAGTGGGGATTGGGCCTGAGCATATAGATAGATAGATAGATAGATAGATAGATAGAAAAGGATTAAGGGGAGATGGTTCACTTTTTGGTTGATACTTTCATTTATTTGTTTTGTTTCTCTTTTCCTTGCTAGACCCCCTTTCAAGATAATTTTGTAAATTTTTCGGTAGAAAAATTTCCTGGCCGAAGGCCGTTTCCTCTTAAATTACAGGCTCGCTATCGCTCGCCAGGAAAAAATAGACACCTAAATGGCAGGAAAGGTCTTAAAATTGACAGAAATGGGGCGAAAGTTCATAAAATCGCCAGACTAATGGGGTTAAAGATGAAGGAGAAGAGGGTCTAGAAAAGCGACATATCTCCCCTTAATTGAGATAGTCTGTAGCATTTTAATTGGTAGGCGTCCCTCCTAAACTGAATAAAATCGTCTAATAGTTGCCAGAATATGAAGAAAAGGACGTCACCGGTACTGAAATGTTTTACAGGACGTAATCGATCATCAAATATTCAAACAACATATCCTGAATAACTGTAATCTGTAGTTGGATCATTATTGAGTTAACCCTTTCAGTACCAGCGACGTGTGTTGTACTATATTCTAGCTATAATTACACGATATTATGCAGCTTTGGAAGGATCTGTGCTATTTAAAGGGTTTGGTTGAGGTAGTTTGAAGCCTTATGGTTACTAGAGGTCCTTCCTTAGCTGAATAAAATCATCTAATAGTTGCCAGAATATGATACAAAATACGTCCCTGGTACTGGATGGGTTAATCGACTGTAAATAAATGTACCAATAGATTCATAGGTTTGAAATCATAACACCACGATGTCACAAAAATAATTCATAATTTTCAATAATATATAGAATACCGCCTAAAAGTATATTTTACTTTCTGGACCTTCTCCCCCATGCTTAGCTCCATTAGTTTTGAGATTATATGACATCCACCTCATTAGTTTGGCGATATATGCACCATTTCTTTGCCAGTATTAAGATCTGTTGTGGCATATACCTGCGTTTGTTTTTTCCTGGAAAGCAATAGCGAGCCTGCAATTTAGGAGGAACCGGCCTTTAGCCGATATATTTATTTATATTTTGTAATAAATACACACATACATAAACATCTGTCAATAGCTGTGACCGTGTTGAAATTGTAACTGTTATGCCGGTATCACACGAGCGCTTTTTCACTCAACATTTATCCTTAACATTGGTCTGGCAGCTCATAAGGTAAACATTTAATATTTTTCCGTTACCTAAATTCATCCACCATCAGTCTAGCCGATACCAGTGCAAAATATTCCAGAAATATTGCCAGAAATTTTTTGATCATCGAATGTTGACTATAAAAGCTCTCGTGTAATACCGGCTTTATGGGTTGGCCAGAGGAGACATGCACAACCTTGAGGACTTGTTATCCTTGGTGCGGAGTATACTGTATATATATAGAGAACCTGTTGTAAGAGAGACCAAACACCTTGGTTTGGGGGGAGGACATTATGGTACCTTAAGGGGAGGCAGTTGTTTTTCTGGACCACCTTCTCCCTAATGTTTAGCCCCACTAGTTTTGAGATTTTAAGACGTTGGTTCCATTTGTTTGGCGATTTTAAGACCTTTTGTCCCATTTCGTTATACATTTTAAGACCTATCGTGCCATAAAGGTGTCGATTTTTTCCTGGCGAGCGATAGCGAGCCTGTAATTTAAGAGGAACCGGCCTTCCGGCAGGACATTTTTCTACCGAAAAATGTACAAAAATATCTTGAAAGGGGGTCCAGGGGGCATCTTTTTAAGCTTGATGGAGGTCTAGCAAGGACGAGAAAAAAAATAAAAATAAAAATAAAACATCAACCAAAAAGTGAACTATCACCCTTTAACCCGGGAACGGCGAGAACACTCTTAAGAGGTTTTACTGGGCGACGGCGAGAAAGCTCTTAAGAGGGAAGGCCTAAAAAAAATTTTAAAAGGCCCCAGTAGCACTTAAAACAAATTTGTTTTTGTTTTTTTCCCATACCTCATATCACTTCTCCACATCCCCTCCTTCAATTATCACCTATTTTCCCTGTTATTCCCTAATTCATTGGTATATTTTCGTGTAAACATCTCCAACCCGATCTTAGGGTGTGTTCATGTGTCTGTTACGTGAGGTAGAGACAGGGAAGGTGACTCAGTAGCTCAGTACTGCTTCAACCCTCGAGAGAGGAGGGTGTGTTGCCAGCTCTCTCACACTTCATGAATGAACCGCTCGCTTACCATTCGCGATTTTGACCAGAAAAATGATATTCCCACTTGTTTTATTGTTGTTACAGGTTACTATCTTTATATTAAACGTAAAATAGGCGCATATGAATAAGTAATAACGATATTTATCGTAAAATTACGATTTTAGGCGGGAAAGAGGCCTAATATTGTCGCCCAGTTACATGGTGTCCACTATATACTGCTCGCGCTTTATAGGTTAATCCTTTTAGCTGTAAGAAAGACCCAACACCTTGGTTTGGGGGAGGCCATTTTGGTACCTTAATCGTCAAACATCATGGGAGACAATTTAGTTTTGATCGTGTAGAATTTAGAACCAAATATCTATATGTACAGTATATTATGTACCAGTGTTGCGAAGTGTGTATCAGGGGTATATAATTATCGCCAATGACCAATCTATATATTTATTAGTGGCCCCTTCATCATTGACATTGTTTATGGCCAATCTTTGAACTCAAGCTTGTCTTTTAAACTTCCCGCCCGGGAGAGATCAAAATACGATTGCCACACATCGTGAGCGAAACGCTCTTAAAAACCACTCACGGACTCGTCCTATATGATGTGGGTACCACTACTAGAAAAAACTAGCAAAAAATAATAAAATAAAAAGATTAAACTTGATCTTAGCATTGCGCTTCTCATGCGTCTGCTGTTTCTGCACGCTTCGCCTCACTCATCGAAGCGATCACTCGCCCTTATACCTCCCGGGCCAACTAGCATCGGACGTGTGTTGGGGCGTTGCAGCCCAGCTTTCATTCTTCACCTCCCCTCAGTTATGGTGAGTCTTTTGCTCACATGTACATGCTCAGTGCTGAGGATAGGTAGCTTATGGACAGGCGTAGGCTGTGAGTGTCTAATAGTGGGCCCTGGAGACTGTTTTTCAGGGTTCAAATTGCTAAAGCGAGTGTGTTAGGCGGAGTCCTCGTTGTGATAAGGCGAGGCTCCTAAGTGCTTGTTTTATTATCCTAGCTCATATTTAGTTCCCTGTTAGTCATGAGGCTTCTTATAGGGTGAACCGGGGCCTGTTGTTCGGTCCATTTTGAGTGTTCAACAGTATGCCACGTGGGCTAGTGCTCAGGGGCTGCCTCACGTAGTTGAGTGGTCCTGTACGGAGCCATGCTGCTTCGTCAACCTACGCTTCATGTTTTCTACGTGTCTGAGGATCGTCAATGGATCGCAGGTTTGTGCTACAATGACTGATTTCATCGCCATCTGCCCCCATCTAGTTGGCCTCATGTAGGTTGTGTACAGTATATATGGCTAGGACGCAGTGGTGGGCGTGGGCGCGCCGATTTGGCGCTCTGCGCTCTGCGATCCGGTGCGCACTACCAATATAGAGGAGCGCGGAGCGAGGAGCGGCAAAAATCTGAACTCGGAGTGCAGCTTGAATTTCGCGCTCCTTTCTGGCGCTCCGGAAGCGATTTTTCCTGTCAACAACAGGTTCAAGAACGTCATTATCGTGTACAGTCATCGTACGGTGTTACTCACGGTGTTAGTGAACTGTGATACAGTGATACTATGATAGTGACAGACTGACAGTGTTACAGTTGTTAACTTGTTACTGACTTTTTTTGGCTTTTGCTAACGCTAAGTAAACCTTACGGGCAAGTTACGGCTTATGAAGGGGCCTAAGGGTAAGTCTGGCAGTGGTATAGCCCGAGCCTGTCTGACTGTCTGAGTGTCTGGGGACAGCTTGGACGGGTCCAGTACCTGAGTACCGGTAGACTCGGCAGGAGTCGCAGGACTAAAAACTTTAAAATATAATAATAATAAATTAATAATAATATTAAATTTTAATAAATTATTAATGATATCATCATATCATATTATGATATTAAATTATTAATCGTTTAATCATGTAATCAACTAATCATGTTGTTATTGTATTGTTAGGCTTGTTAGTTTGATAAGTTTAACTGTTTAAGCTTCTCAGTTTGGACAGTTTCTGTAATTCTTTATGGCATATCATAGATATCAATGGACAGTCACAATGTCACAATGATATCAATCATATCATTGATATGACATAAAGAATTACAGAAACTGAGAAAGTGAGAAACTTAAACTTCAGAAAGACACCATGACTTGATTTTTTTTTATTTTTTTTTTATTTTTTTTATTTAATGAAGTGAAAGACAAAGGACTGTATTAATTTAGGTAAATAATTAAATAACTTCTAGAAGCTTTTTTTTACTTTTTTTTATTATATACCTATTTTTTGGAGCGCGGAGCGCAGGAGCGCAGAGCGGGAAACGCGTGAGCGCTGCCGCATTACCTTATGTCTGAGGAGCGCAGAGCTCTGCCGCATTACCGGTCCCACCGGAGCGCGCCCACCACTGCTAGGACGTGTTATTATTGATTCTTTTATTGTTATTCATGTATAACCATCCTTTGTTTGGAGGGTTGGCCCTTCCGGCGGAATTTTTATAGAGTGAGACTTCAAACAACGTGGTTTTCCCGCCGGGAAACAACTAGAGTTGTGTTAAAATTCAGATATCCTCGCTTGGTACGGGATTGAAATGGATTTTATTGGTTTTGTTTACGGCGTCTAGTATGATTTCGGCTTGACCGGCATTTTACTACAAAATTGTGTTCTGAGACTGTTCGGCTAGCCCGCCTCCGTTACCACAACCTTTTCCGCCGCATAAACTTAACAATAAAAACGTGTCGTTGCTTGGTACTGTCCGAACGTTTATCCGGATGGTTGTAAGAGGGGAGCCACTGCCGCCAGACAATTACGGCTGAGCCGAGAAACGAACTCACCCATTCCTATCTTGTAGCTTTCAATTATCTGTATAGCATGCATTAAGCGCGCTGGTCCGCCGGGATTAAGAATTAATATCCATAGTTGCGTTATTGCTAGGTTTAGTTCTTGCATCACAAGAAGGGATGAGGTCAGTGTTAATCACTTAGGTAAGAAGTTATATACATAAGTAGCACATGGTAGGCTACTAAATACTCACTTACATTTTTGGAGAATGTACTTACGTAAGGGGAACTAAGATTGTTTAGTGTTACTCAATTCTTCTTTCTCGTTAACGTTGGAGATATATCTTGAATATTAGCTTTGCCAGCCTAGAGTGTCCGTATGAGCATTGATTCTTGGAATTTTCTCACCCACAGGTTCGCATGTGGGACACCTAGGAGGTTCTGCAATCTCCCTGGCGGGAGGAAGTTATTAAATCATGGATAAGAGCGGGTTCTCTTTTTGCTCAGCTTTGGGTTGTAAAAATTTAACGGTCATTGGCACAGTCTATGTGTTAGGTGTGTTCCATGTCTAGACCGTTCTCGTGGTCGTTGGCTTTCCCAATCATGCCCCAAGTGTTCAGCCCTCCGCAATGCTTATTTAAACCATGCAGATAGTCAGTGAAGACTATTTTACTTCACATTCAGTCTGTGTATGTAGCGTACTATAAGACGGTAGCCCATAAATCATTACAATTGGATGACCAAATTTTAGACGATTTACTTAAAGGGACGTCAGTTACATCACCCCTTGGGGGTTCTCGTGAAACTTCCTCCCGCCAGCCTAAGCGGCCTAGGTCCTCAGATCCGCCGGAAACACCTCCATCATCGAGTAAGCGTGACAGGTCCCACTCTCCTAGACCAAGACCCAAGTCGCCTTCTGTAGAACAAGCTGCTAAGAGGTCTCACTCTGATTTTGACGCCGCATTATCTGCCGGCGATGACAAGTCGAAGAAGAGTCGGTCTAGGAAGTCCTCCTCATCGTCGAAGAAGGCGGCACAGCCACCATCCAAGCCGGTTAAACAGTCTTCGTCGAGCAGGGAGGCAACCAGAGGCACATCTAGTCATGTCTCAGGCCATTCTCACCGGTTTACCATTCCTCACAACCCGCAGCCAGAACCCACGGCCGTGACGGTATTAGGAATGGAGAGGGGCAGCAGCGTGTGTTCTCGTCGGCAAGAGTATAATAATAATAATAATAATAGTTCTTAAAGCTAGCGCATGCTAAGCTAGCTAAGGATAGCTCAATAAGGCCGATTAGGCGTATTTCCATTGGGGTCCTGTACTACTACCACATCCCTTTGCTCATGAGGGATGGTAACGACTCAGTGCTTGTGAAAAATCTTTAATGCGCCGAGCGTGGGCGCGAACCCGGGCCTTCTGGGTGGAAGTCCGAGACGCTAGTCACTACACCAAGCGAGCCGCTATGACAGCTCTTCTGACCAGCCCGCCTCAGTGCAAGACCCGCTAGAGTATGACATCCCGGATCTGAACTTTCGAGACCTTTCTAAGCCCAGCGTTCTCGATGAAGCACAAACAAGAACACACAATTCCGCTGCCCGGGTCGGCGAGTCTCGGTTGGAGGCTTTACCCCCCCCCCTCCAACCCGGTCACCGGGATCTAATATACACCAGCAAGGAGTACACGCCGAGGAGCTGGCGTCTGGCCAACGTCCTTCTTCTCGGCAATCGGGAACGCAGGAATCAGAGATGCCAGAGTCCGCATCCCAGTCAGACCAAGAAAGTGGGGTGTTTGTAGCAAAGGAACAATTACAGGAGTTATTTGGTTTTATGAGACAGGTTAAAGGTGAGCAACAGGTGTCAGTTCCCGTACCAGTAACCCCGGTGGTGCGACCTCTAGGGCAAGTACTAGTGCAACCTCAAGTTGATGTAACATTACCTCCCCCTACTGTTACTCCTACAGCTTCCATTTCGGGAGCTACGGCGCTGTTGCCGTCGAATGTTGTTCTCTGATTTGCTTCCTCCCCCACTTGATAAATCCATTCCCAGTAAAAAGGGCCCTATGCCACTTTTATATGGACCGGATACCTCTTGGTCTGTTGCCCAGCCTTTACGCCCCGAGGTCGCACAACCCACAGTTACGGGAGAGTCACCTGTGCTGGAACATTGGGTTAGTGAGGCGAGTGAGGCTAGAAAATTAAGGGCCAAGAACTAGTCTGGAGAGGTCCTTGATGTTGTCGTCAGGGCCATTCCTACATTTTATAATCCTGACTATTTTGTCTATATGCCAGCCCCTGCCTTACCTCCCGCTTCCGCCGGAAAACTTTTTTCCGACTGGTCTAAATCTGATGGGTTTAATGATTTAAAGCAATTACAGGGCTTGACACCTGAGTTAAATTCTATACCCTTCTGGGACTCAGATGGGTCTTCACTAGTCTAGATTCAAGGGGGAAAGTCAGGGCCATGGGTTGCATGGGGACAAGAGGCCAAGCTGTTTGCCAGCACAATAACAAGTAAGAGCAGTCACCAGCTCCCGCAAGAAGACAATCATTGGTTTTCAATGCCGGTAGGCAAGGCGGTAGGGATACCTCAACATATTCTTGATTTTTTGGGGGCCTCTAAACATTCTTTATGCCAGTTACCTGAACCTTTTTGTCCTCCCACACAGGTTCAGATCGATAAAGACTATAAGATGAGGCAGAAAGCCTGGAGACTGGCGTCCCAGTATTTGCTCAGCCGTCGGCTTGCGGCCTCTCTGGCCAGGACGACTGAGTCAGTACTAGACGCCGGGACTCAGAAGGCTATTTCTCTGACTAGGCGCCTTCTTCTCCAAAACTCCATTCAGTCTCTCGGCGATGTCCGGACTGCTCTCTTTGAGGCAGTACGGGTACGCCAAGACCTGAGGGTGTATCTGGTTAGGAGACTCCCTGCAGAGATCGGTAGGAGACTAATATTATCAAATGTTTTCACCAAGACCCTAGCCTCAGACGATGCCTGGCACACTGTCAATTTTCTTTTAGGCTCACAACCTGCCACTACTTCTAAGTCCAAGAGTGAGCACCCAGTTAAATCAAAATTTAATGCTAAGAGTTCCTGTCGTGGTCAATCCCAGTCATTCCAGTCATCAAAGACTCACACAGCCCCTGCGAGTAACGGGTCATCCCGAGGCCGAGGTCAATCCAGGGGTAGAGGGCGTTGGTTCGGGGGTCAGTCTAGGAGTAAACCCAGTAGTGATGGTAGCAAGGCCTCTCATCCCCCCACTCCAAAATCAGAGTCACAACCCTCCTCTTCAAAAAACTGAGACACCACAAGGCTCTCTCACTCCCAGTGCAGGCAAGGCGAGACGGAACCGAGAGTAGTATTGCCGGACAACACCAGTTATGCAACTGGCAACTTCCGAGATTGTCATCGGGCATGGCCCCGGCGAACATGGGCAAGGACAGTGGTCCTCTAAGGCCTCTCCTGGCGGTGGTCCCGGCGACCCTGTTTACGTATCCCCACAGAATTCAATCTTGTTTCATTGGAGGTGGGATCCGTCGTCAAAGAGATGGCCCAAAAGCAGATCATTATCCCCAGTCCTTTGTCACAACCCGTGTTCACATCCCGATTGTTTCTGGTGCCAAAAAGGGACAGTGTTCAGATGAGGCCGGTGATTGACCTCTCATATCTCAACACCCATATTCACAATCAGTCATTCAGGATGCTGATGGTGAATCAGATCAGATTGACACTCCCGCTGCAGGGTTGGATGTGTTCCATCGATCTCACAGAAGCCTATTGGCATGTCCCAATCAACAAACGTTTTCAAAAGTATCTGGCCTTACGCAACGGGGATCAAACGTTTGTCTTTCAAAGAATGCCCTTTGGATTAAATCTCGCACCCAGAATTTTCACAAAATTAGTCCGACAGGCTTTGCTACCATTACTCAAGCAAGGGATCATGGTGTTATGGTACCTCGACGATTGGTTAATAGTAGCACAATCCAAAATAATCTGCCTCCAACATGTACAACTTGTGTTAAACCATGTAGCTGCCTTGGGGTTCAAGGTGAACTTAGCAAAGTCATCCTTGATCCCCACCAGGAAAATCCAATGGGTGGGCCTTATCTGGGATGCCGAGTTTCTCACTCTGAGTCAGAGCGAAGACAACCGTCAGAGATTTCGGAGGAAACTCTTTCGGTTTCTTCATTCTCTGACAACAACGAGGAGGATCTGGGAATCTCTGGTGGGCTCACTCAATTGGATACAGCTGACGGTCCCGTTAGGTCGTCTGAAGGTCAAACATTATTATTTTGGAAGGAAACAGGTGCTTTCCGCTGTCGCCAGCGGAAACGCCGCGGAAAATTCCAACTTTAATCCACAACCTATTGGAGGCTTGGGCGAAGCCAGAAGTAATGCACTCCTCCTTAACTTGGACAGCTCCTCCTCCGACAGTCTGGATAGATACAGACGCGTCAGGTACCCTGGGATGGGGTTACCAGTCAAACCTAGGACATCAGGGTCAGGGTCTATGGTCCATATCAAATCACCTTCATATCAATGCCAAGGAGTTGTTAGTCCCACTATTCTTTTTACAGAAGCACAGCATGAGCCAAGCAGGAAAGTCCCTAGCCTTCAGAATGGACAATAAGACTGCAGTGACATGCATTAAAAAACAAGGGTCAGCGAGATCTCAAGTGTTACAAGGGTTGTCGGAAAAGATCTTTCGGCTTGCGGAGAAGCTAGAGATTTATCTTCATGCAACATATCTGCCCGGCGTGGCGAACGTAGGGGCAGACGCTCTGTCTCGGAGACAGAGCACTCAAGTAGAATGGGCTCTCAAGCAAAACATCTTTCAACAGATGATTGCCGAACCCTACCATCCACAAGTGGACTTGTTTGCGTCAGAGGCCACAGGCTGCCTCAGTATCTCACACGTCGGAGTCAGACTCCGGCGGGAGGTCCAGACGCTTTTCTGGTAGAGTGGAACAAATGGAGCTCTATTTATCTGTTTCCGCCTCCAGACGCATCCTTAATGTGCAAAGTAGTTCACAAACTACGGGGTTATCGAGGCATGGTCTCGATGATTGCGCCGTTGTGGCCGGCTCATGTATGTTACAATCAATTAAAGACGTGGTGCGAGATCCCGGTGTCGCTCCCGATCTCGTATTTTGCTCAAGACCTCGCTGACTTTTGCCTTATGGATATTCAGAAGGCCAAGTGGCTAGGACAGTTTTGGGAAACCGTGACTCACAAGTTGATTAATCAGTATGCTAAATCAACACAAAGACAGTACCAATCTCACTGGAAGTCATTCACTACCTGGATCGTAGAAACTGACCAACAACAGTCCTCAGTGGCTCTGGTGTTTAATTATTTAAATTACCTATTTGATATACAAAAGTTGTCAGTTGTCACATTAAGGAATCACCTCACAGCAATTCGGACACCTTTTTTCGATTTAACTGGTCTGTCCGTGCAAGAGGCGGAGGAAAAGGGGTCCATGCGGTCTTGCTTCCGGCTTCGCCCTCCTCCTCGTCAACTCACACCCACCTGGTCTCTTGATCTGGCCCTTGAAATGCTTCACTCCCGTAAATATTGTCATAATCCTCCTTTCGAGTTAAGACTTAAGAAAGCCATTTTTCTAATGGCATTAGCCACGGGTGACAGGGTGTCGGAGTTGGCGGCGATGAGTTCGGAGCCATCTTGCTTAAGATTTTCACGGCGCAACATGAGTGTACATATTGCACCTGCTCCCAATTTCATTGCAAAGAATGAACATAGTAATCATGTTTTCTCAGAGATTGAAGTTCCTGCTCTGAAACGGGGCTATAAGCACCATTTATTATGCCCGGTGCAATCACTCATTTTATTTATGCGGGACTCTCGGCCAGCACAGGCGGGATCCCTCTGGGTTTCACGGACAGGTAAACGTCTCCAAAAGCGCCAGCTAGCCGCGTTATTAGTTGAAGTAATTAGAGAAAGTAATCCGGGCGTGTTGGCTAGGTCACACGATATCCGAAAGTGGGCTGCATCACTCATATTCCTGCACAATTACTCACTAGATGATATTCAACAGACCAAGCTATGGTCATCTAATCATACTTTCTTAACACGTTACCTGTCCGTGAATATCATGAAAACTTCTCGTACATGTGTAGCATAATGGCAGAGAGTCTAGTTTTAAGCTATTTTTGTAAAGAAAAGGGGGGGGGGGGAGGTATCCTAGCTAGGGCCTCTAACCTGCCTTTTATGTGATACAATGTATGACGAGAATAAAGGTCATGTGATAACCCATTCCTTAGACTAAAATTAATCTAGTCAGGAAATTTTTTAGGTTTACTTTAAAGATGGCAATAGAGTTTCCATTATGCTCATTAATCTTAAGGATTAGGATTAAAAGCAAGAGTACAAATATTTTTGTAATACAGTACCTGTGGGCCATACATGTATAGGCCACCATTTATCAGTATTTTCTAAGAGATGAGATATTGATTTATTTATGTATTCATAAGCTAAATGTATACAGTAGTTTATGTGTGTTCACCAACTGTTCTGTCAAACGTATCGGTGCTACACAACAGGCTACCTTTAAGGAACGCCGCCTGTACAATCTTTAATTATTTTTTATTAAACTATGATCTTTTTCGTACGTGTTTACTTTTTAACCTTAGTAATTTATTAGTGGTTATGATGTTCATGATGAATGTCCCCCTCCAGTCTTGAGAATTCAGGCGCATGGTCAATGATGAAGGGGGCCACTAATAAATTATAGGTTTGAGTCCCGAAGGGAAGAAGGAAAACCTAATTTGCACTTTGACAGGTTCGTTAGGAATGGTAATTATTTCATAAATGTTTATACATATTTTAATAATGCATCACTTAGCTCTACTCCCACTAGTTCTGTATATTTTGATAGAACTAAACTTAAAGATGCCCTTAAATTCCTCCTTTTCAATACTTATGTTAGATTCGGGCCGTACATTTTCAAACAAATATTAGGAATTCCTATGGGTGGAAATGCTAGCCCTCTAATTGCAGACTTATTCTTGCTTGCTTTAGAATTTAAATATATAAAAGACTTAGTTGACAGTAGCAAGAAAAATAAAATTCCAGAAAAATTAGCACTTGCTAAACTGTTAAGTAATAAATTCTTGTTTGCAATTTGTTAAATTTTAATCAAGTTTACCCTAATTCTATTCCCCTCACACAATGTAACGTAAATTATAAAGTTGAAAATTTTCTTGATATAAATATAGAGATTGTTAATGAACAGTGCATACTTAAAGTATATCACAAAGTTGATGATTTTAATTTTAACGTAATAAACTTTCCTTTCCCTAGTAGTAATATCGATAGTAAAATAACTTATAATTGTTTTTATTCACAATTAATAAGATTTTGTAATCTGCACTAAAGTAGATGACTTTTGGGCTAGAGCTAGGTATTTAGTAGTGGCTCCGGAATCATTGACGATTTTGGGTCCTCCCTTCCATCCCCTTCCCTTCCCATTCATCTGCTATGTTTTGAGAGTCTTGATGTATCAGATTAAGGGTGAGTGATTGCTTCGATGAGTGAGGCGAAGCGTGCAGAAACAGCAGACGCATGAGAAGCGCAATGCTAAGATCAAGTTTAATCTTTTTATTTTATTATTTTTTGCTAGTTTTTTCTATTAGTGGTACCCACATCATATAGGACGAGTCCGTGAGTGTTTTTTAAGAGCGTTTTGCTCACGATGTGTGCCAATCATATTTTGATCTCTCCCGGGCGGGAAGTTTGAAAGACAAGCTTGAGTTCAAAGATTGGCCATAAACAATGTTAAGGCGCATCGTCAATGATGAAGGGGCCACTACTAAATATTAGGTTTTCATTCTTCCCTTCGGGACTCAAACCAATAATTTGGTAAAGCCGGAGTCACAAGAGCCCTTTTTCGAGCAATTTTTACGGGCCATTATGGTCTGGAAGCTTAAAAAATTACACTTTATCAGAATTCAGCCACCTAACATAATTTACCTTCAGTCTAGTTACCAATACAAGTGCGAAAATGTCCCGAAATAATACGAGGAAAAACTTGCTCATGGAAAATTGACGGAAAAAGTGTTTGTGTG
Organism: Paralithodes platypus; assembly: GCA_032716605.1. Taxonomy (NCBI): domain Eukaryota; kingdom Metazoa; phylum Arthropoda; class Malacostraca; order Decapoda; family Lithodidae; genus Paralithodes; species Paralithodes platypus. Next base: position 15,428,414 of record CM064571.1, read on the forward strand.
ACAGCGGCTTAACAGTATTACCAAGTGTGTTATATCACCGAAGATCAACTGTTTATTACCCTCTAACAATATTGCCAAATTATTATTACGGGTACATACAGTATCCCCAAATTGGTGCTTCTGATTGCTTGTGTGCTTGCTTTTTGTGGGCAAACTGTTATATGTGTTCTTCTCTTGTCACCTCTTTTTCCTTTCTAGTGTCTCTTGCTGATCCTCCCTACCCCTTGTGGGAGTAAGGACTGGCTACTGACTGACTTGCTATATCCCCAAAGACGAAACTGTATAATTTATTAGTGCCCCCTCCATCAATGACGATATGCCTATTAGTATAATAGTCCTCTTTCAAGTACCCACGGTCAGCGTATTTGAAAACCCCGCCGCAGGGAGAAAGAGTTCTCATCATAAGTGTAACGCGAATTCTCTTATGGAATCGTCTTTATGATTGGGTACTCACTACGAAAAAACTTTGTAAGAAATAAAAAGTAAAAAGTAAACTTAAATTTGTTATATTAAAGCTTTCCATCATGTGGATGTCTTTGTTGTGGATTCTATCCCAGACGGTGAACCAAGCGTTCCCATACCTCCTTCTTCTCCCTGCGTCCACCAGGTCCAGACGTGTCTGCCTGTCCTCTGCTTAATTCTTCGTTCGCTCAACTCTAGAGAGTCTTTTGCTCATTTGTATCTATCCGAGTTGTACTCTAATAGGTTTAGACTAGCTAGATCAGGCAGCCCCATTGGCGTGTCCGCAGGAGAATGTTAAAATAGGGTACTTTTGTACAGGCGCCGTTTAGCCCCCATTGGGCCTGCGCGTCATGTTGTATTCTTGTTGTGTTTTGTGCCTTAGTTATTGCTACTTAACTGTTAGTTAGGAGGCTAACTTTCCGCAGGATAATGTTTCAGGCCGTCGCTATGAGGTAGTTGCATTTTATTTATTATTTAGCAGACGCTCTGGTCTAAGAGTTGTCACACGTGGTGTGGAACTTTCTGGAGTCCGTGTCTGCTTGTCCCCGTTCCGGGAGCTGTCGCCTCGAGCTGCTGTTTTCTTCAGAGGTAAGAGTAATAGATTCATGATAATGTTTTCTATGAGCCTCGTGGCCAGCCTCATTAGGGGTATATCTTAGTTGGCTAGGATTATTGTTTTATGACTTGATTATAATATTTTAGCCCTAAGATGTGTTCCTGGTTTTTCATGTTGTGCTTTGCATATCTACCAGGTGTCGGGAGATGTCCTGACGTGTGTGGGGTTTTGGGGAGTCAGACTTTGTCACGTAAGTCCGTTTCCTCAAAATTTGGTTGGTTTTCATTCCCGGCGATCTCTCTGTGTATTGACGCCGCTCCCTCACCATGCAGGCGAGACGGGTTTTCCAAACGTGTCCCACAGTGGTTTGCAGTACCACGACACTTCCAGCGGAAATACGAATTCCTCGGTAAGTGATCTCGGCCCGGCCGAGCGAACTCGCCCTTAACCCATTGTCCCTCACGCACCCTGATGACTTTTTAGCGCCCGGCGACACAGTCCAGTGAGAATTAACTATCCCTCGAGGATGTCTCGGCGATACGATAGTTAATTAACATGGTTTATAGAGGCCAGTGACACGGTCACAGGTAAGCAGTTCTGGTAATGAAGACGCCTTGGAGGTTAGTTTTCATTCAGATACGGCGGAAGATCAGAGTAGCGGTTGGGCTGCAGCTGCTCTTCCGGCGTATTTGAGGGATGGGATGTGTTACCTCTCGGTTTATCCTTATGAGCATTGATTCCTGGAAATTTTACTTTCCAGATCACAGCACATCAGAAGCAGCACAGGGCAGCAGGCTACGGTGCAGAACCCGGCGGGGTGGGGGGGGGGGTGTTCGTTATCTCCATCATGCCTCATGCTGACTTTTGTGCGTCTCCCACTTGCTTCTTAACCCCGGTCATTGCACATAAATTCTGTATTAGGTGTGTGGGGTGTCTAGACAAGTCTAAGTTCATCTGGACCTCCCAGAAGTGCCTAGTTTGTTCAGATTTGTGTGCCGATTGGTTCAATAAACAAGGCCTATCATGCCTGGTGGCACTGGTCGACATAAAGAATAGCTTTTCCGCCTATGCTAGGGGCGCGGCAAATAAGGTCTGATGACTCAGACCTTTGGCAGCACATTCTACTTTATTCAACCCCTCTTGATTGTTCACCCTCTAAGTCAGACCAACTGGATACTAAGTTATCCAGGCTTCTTTCCGAAGAGTTAATCTGGAGTAATAGTGATGAGTCTCAAGAAGAAACCCCCCCTGGCCACCGGAAGAGGACTCGTTCTGTTTCTCCAAGAGGCCACAAGAGATCCAGATCTCCTAAGCAACAGTCCCCACAATCTTCCAAACAATCGACTAGTTCTCCCAAGAGAAATAAAGTTAACATGAGTACCACCCACTATGTCACGGCAGAGATTCATGTGAACGCCGGCACGGAGGAGGCGGAGTCGCGGCACTGCTTAACACCAGGGTCGCAACCTCTTCCGGCGGTCCCTGGCTCTGAAGCGCCATCCCTGAGTCGGTTGGTTCTGGGATGGGGACTGTCGGGAAGGGCTCGCCTCCCCACATCGGTGCTGAAGGTTTAAAAATAGGCCATACACAGAGTCAATTAGTCTTTCCTCAAGCCTCTATTTTCACCAAGTCATAAAGTAGCACTGTCCCCTAAGAGGTTAGAACCTACTAACCAGGTGCAGGCGGATAATGATTGTGACAAGGTGGAGGTTCCTCAGGTAAGTCAACAACTATCAGTTCCTCAGACATACCCAAGGCACAGTTCCCCCAAACGAAGGGCTGTAGAGAGTGAACCACAACAAAGTTCCCAGAGACAACGGACTTTAGATGGTCTACAGGTAGAATCTAAAAAGGAAAGACGACATAAAGTCCCGAGACACAGACTCAGACTAATGTCAGAGCCATTAGCGGTTCAGGAAACCCCGGAAGGAAGAGACATAACCGAGATACCTCAAAGTCAAACCCAGAGGAAGTCAGTGATGAAACCCAAGTCGAGGAAAAAATCACACAATAAATATATGACAGTTAAAGATCTAGATGACATATTTCATAGGATGTTAAAACACTGTCAGGTACCTAAGAAGTCTCGCGTTGCTCACATAGCTACGCCGGAAGCTACCCCGACAAGTTTGGTGGTACGGCCGTTAAGGCCCGCTACACTAGTCTTGCAGCAAGCGCCATGTCCCCCTAGATTCAAGTACGCGGGGCATCCGGCGAGTGGCACCCCAGTGTCCACCTCTGTTCCACCTCCCAATATTGGTAGTATCTCCACAAGCTTTGTAACCCCCTCTCTAGACTAGCAGTTACAGACCATTGCCTCAGTAACCAAAGTACCGGAACCGGAGACCTGGGCTCCAGTTCAAGCTAAATTCCCGAGCGCGGCACGCATGACCTTGTCGGGGGAGATTTCGGTCCCTAGTGAGTGGACCATTGAGATAAACAAGAGTAAGGAATTCAGAGCTAAAGATGAACAGGGTAATGTATTACAGGTTCCGATCAAAGCTATACCGGATGTGTGTTATTACGAGTACTTTGTATACATGCCTCCAAAGTCAGTCCCAGCTTCCCCTTCTACACTAGACTGTCCCGATTGTGCCCGCCCTTATGGCCTACACGGTAATCGATCCCACGTGAATACAACCCCGGCGCGACAAACGTGTAAATGTCCAGGTGTAATTTTGTGGCAGGTTGGTTTTGGTCCATGGGTGGCCTGGGACGTAGAGGCACAGCAATTTGCTTTAACAGTAATTTCACAACCCTCCCATCCCATACCCCAAGCCAGCCAAGTTGAGTTCACGCTGATGAATAAACAAGCAGGTAGGGTTCCATCTTCCATTTTTGAATTCCTGACATCTCCTCAGTTATCACAAAAAGACTTCCAGGATCAGTTCTCCCCTCTCCCCCCCCCTCTCGCCGATCTCGAGAGACTTTAAATTAAGAAATCAGGTTTGTAGATTATTTGCTCTTGCTGAACCGCCAAACAGCCCAGGCCATCTCGAGACCTGTAGACTCTAAGGCCAGTCAGATACTAGACGAGACAATAGACTTATTTCAGCGCATGGTTTTACCACATCCTGTACGTTCTTTAGGTGACATACGAAGAGCATTATCGGAGGCGGTACGAGCACGTCAGCACCTGAGAATGTTTATGGTAAGAGGTCTAACGGCTGGTGTTTGCCGCCGGGTCCTCAGATCTCCGGTGCTGACGGCTTCGGTACTAAGTCCGGAGACCAGACAGGCTCTGTACTATTTACGTAACAATATACAACCACCACTTTAACTCTGACATAGTAAGCTCATTTAGACCAAGACATGTCAGTAAAAGGTTAGGGTTGGCCAAACAACAGTCAGTCGTCTAACCATCCCGACAAAATCTAATCAGTGTTTCACAACTCTCTCTCTCTCTCCCGGGGCCCATCGCGGGCGAGTGGATCCGAGGGTACTCCTACCGGACAAAACCAGTTACACTGGTCAGGTCAGGCAGGTGTGGGCAGTGGTCCCGGCAACCAAGGGTACAGTGGAAAACAGGAAAACACCGGGCGTAGAGGGGCTCCGGCTACCTCATTACTCCCTAGAATCTCTTGAACTTTTCTGAACGGAGTCCCTCAACTCGGGACTCTCCTCATATCAGGGGTATTTTAAGTCCACTGTGCCCTGTTTTTCTGTGGACCAAAACTGTTCGCATCGCAGTTCGGCCTAGCTCTCGCCCACAACAGTAACAATAACATGCGCCCTTTCAGCAAAATTCTCCCATCAGGATGGACACTGAAAGTTGTTACCCAACACCTCCACCGCCAAACTGGCGGTTCCCGGTAGGGCAACAACGCGCATAAGGACCGGCACACTAAGGCTTCTAATAACTCCTTCCGGTGAGATGGGTCTAGACAAAATTACCTTATGAGTAACCCACCCACGGGGGAGAGAGATACCAGACATAAAGGTACACAAACTTAGTCCGGCCCAATTGTATTCCATGAGACGAAGTTTTCAAACTTATGAGTGGGGAACCGTAGACAACTGGCTGTTGGGTGGCACAGGTTAAAGAGTTAGATTTGTGGCATAAGTTAAGGTGTTAAATATAATTTCCATGACAATTGCAATTCTATTCTGCACCATATAGTCCATGAGCCAAGACCCGAATTTTGGGATATCGGTACCACCCGGGGTGACTAATTCTCTTAGGTGTTTTTAGCTTGCTACATGTCTCTAGTTTATGTTTTGATATGATAGCCCTTGCACATTGGTAGCTTAATGGTCGTTATCACTTCTTGAATAGACATACCCTACCGAAAATTCCGAATTTTTTTAAAATGTCAAATTTGGGGACAGGAATGCCTAAATGTCAACAAAATGCATATAGTAATTGTCACATTTAATACAAGTCCTGTAAATACACACTAAGCATGCCATGGGCTTGTACATACTATTATGGCAAATTACTACTCCTAAATATCATCTACGTCAGACTCGGAATCTGACTGTTGTGCCACCGGCTCTTCTTCAATAGCCTTGTTCTGACATGTCTGTAACCTGCACATGTCCGTGCATTTTAGACCATTGCTGAGGCAAGTACACTTAGGGAGTTCGCATGACCGCACACACTTGCAAGACAGTAGCTGCATAACAGCATCTGGTGCTGGTGAGCCTCGCATCCAGTTGACGGCAAGCTTACCGTCCTCATCTGTCATCCAACCGCAGTCTGTTGGGTTCGCAACAAATGGCTGGCTCTGAAGACTTCTCCTCCAGATCGCAGCCTGGTAGTTTGCACGCAGTGCATGCATGAAGAGGCAGTCCTCACAAGGAGGGAGTTGACTTGACTCTACCTCTCCACGTCTTGCACAGAACAGCTCTAACCGAAGCTTGTTTACCTTAGTTGTGTGGGTAGATGGTAGGTACATGTGGCAGGTGATTTCCTGTAGCTTCTCAAAGAGTTCAGGAGACACTTCCCATGAGCGTCCAAGTTCGTGAAAAGCATGCTGGTATGTCTTGTCCATCTTCACCTGCTTGAGTGTCGTCATCTTCCCTCGGCCAGCGAATGCACTGACGGTATCACAGCCTGTAAAGGCATGCATACCAATCAATGAATCACACACGCTGCCTCCCAGTGTGCGGCTCAGTGTGGTGATATCCAGGAATCTTGTCCGGTTCTTCGTCCCGCACTTCTGGAACAGATGGGATGGGATCTTGTGGCACATGCCAAGACACAACACCATGACGTCTGTATCTTCTGCAGTGATGATGACAGACTTGTTCCCAGATTCTGCTGCATGAAGTGCATGGAGAAGAAGGCGTGTGTCTGCTTCTTCTTGAGTTGACTTAAGCTCAGGAGCCTCTTCCCACTGCTCTTTGGTGATCTTGAAGCAGCGCTGCTCACATGTGACATACAGCTCCTTGTCCTTGAGCTTCTCCCTGTGCTGTGGTGCCTTCCATTCTTCTACCAAGAACTTGATAAGACTTGCCTTGTTGGAGGAACTACCGAGTAACTTTCTCCACTGCTGGATGTTGTGCCCAGGTTGAATGTTCTTGAAATGAATTCCTGTGCCTGCACTTCTTTTGGCTCGTTCTGCATCCTTGATGGATGTCTCCTTGTAGATATCAAACACAACATCAATGCGCCTGCTCTTAGCACCTTCATGAACAGCGTGACTCAGTGCTGTACCTGCAAGCTGTGAAAAAGTTTTGTCGTTTCCCTTCAGTTTTGTGACCAGGCTCATCCTCATCAATTATTGGTAGCAGAGGTCGGTATCACTTCTGCAGGAGAAACATTCCTCTCTAACTCCTTTGCGAGGGCAGCCTTGTTGGTCTTGCGGAGAGACCCATTTGAAATTATATTAAATAATCACATAATTAAGCATCTGGAGAATAATAAATTAATCAGTGATAGGCAATATGGTTTTAGACGATGTCGATCAACTGCAGACATTCTTTGCCTTCTTACGCATCAAATCAACCAAGCTACAGACCAACATGGTGAAACACATACAATAGCACTGGATATATCAAAGGCATTTGATAGAGTCTGGCATCAATCCTTATTGTCGAAGATGTCACACTACGGCCTTGCATCATTAGTTCCACTAATTTCTTCTTATCTTCATAACAGAAAAATACGTGTAATGGTAGATGGCCTTTATTCTCAATTTCACTCAATAAATGCTGGTGTTCCCCAGGGATCAGTTTTGGCCCCAACTCTGTTCCTCATTCATATCAATGATCTCATATCTACCACTCATAATCCAATACATTCCTACGCAGATGACTCAACACTCCACAGTTCCTTCACATTTACCAATTCTTTCACCCAACCCGATCTTATAAATTCAAAATAAACACTGCAATTTCTCTGAACCGGGACCTTTCTAGAATTAATGAATGGGGACAAGAGAATCTAGTTTCCTTTAATGCACAGAAAACCAAGTACATTCAATTTTCTAACCGACAGAATCTCACTGACTCCCATATATTTTTTAATGATGTAAATATTCCCACTTCCCCTAGTATTGACATTCTCGGTGTAACATTAACTACTAACTTGAGCTGGACACATTATGTTAGAAGCATTGCTAAGAATGCCTCTAAAAAACTGGGACTCCTGTACAGAGTTCGAGAATTCTTCACTGACGAGCAGTTGGCCGTAATATATAAAAGTCTCATGTGCGCTCTCAGATGGATTACTGTTCACCTCTGTGGGGTGGAAGTGGAGTGGTTGCATTGAGGCAGTTGGACAAAATTCAAAATAAAGCTATTAGATTAATCAATAACCCTGCAATCACACAGGACCTTCCTACATTAGCCATACGAAGAAACGTTGCATCCCTTGCATTATTCTACAGATATTTTCACAGCAATTGTTCCGAGGAACTTGCTTCAATTGTGCCGCCTCTCCACATCTTTCCCCGTAGAACTAGGGCAGCTGAGAGCGCCCATGAATTTACACTTTCTCCTCCACAATGCAGAACTTCTGCTTATCAGAATTCATTTATCCCCAGAGCTACTACTCTTTGGAATTCACTTCCCTCGAATTGCTTTCCACAAACTTACAATCAACAAATGTTTAAATCCAGTTGTTACACAGTTTTTTGGAGGATGCCTTTAGGCACATGGACCTTTTTGTGTTATCTGTGTTTTCCTTCCTCCGTTCATTGTCTCTTAAAAAAAAAAAAAAAAAAAAAAATCACCGCTGGCAAGTGCCCAAGGCAAAGGCCCCAGGGGATGAGCCAAGACATCACTCATTTTGAGCTTTCTGTTCTCGGCAACAAGGATCATCTGGCCAAATAGGTTCCTGTCAGCCTTTAAGATAACCTCCTTGGCATGGTCTTGTGAGCGTGGCTTCATTCTGATGTTAGTGAACGTTCTCAGTTTCGTCTTCGTCATCGTGTCATGAAACTGTATAGTTGGCGTATCGATCTCCAGGCGCTCTTCCTTGAAGGCTTGATATGCATCCTCTCCTATTCTGTAGGCCCCTAGAAGGTCTTTGACAACTTCTGGTGGTGCCATAGTCGCAGTTGACAAACTGACAAGATCTTCTTGCTCTGCGTTGAAGGGGTTCAACCAGCTGGTCTCCATCAGTTGAACTAAAGATTGGACATCGGCCTCATCTCTTCTAATCCTGGGCATCTGTAGGTCTGGGTGGCTGAAGTCAGTATACTTTTGGCCTACTACCATAGTCCTGAGCTGCCTTAAGTACCTGCTGCGATACTCCGATGTCAGGTAGTACCTGGCGACAGCTCCGCCTTTCAGGCTGAAGCCTTTTGTGCCCCCTGGTGTCTGGGTGTCTTTGTTGATCGTCTCTTCGATTGTCTGGTCCACAGGGATCCGTCCAAAGGGATTCTTGCTACCGATCTGGACCGAAAAGCCACCTTGCATGAAGTGTTCATGGACCTCTGGGTGTTCAATGGGCAGTCGAGACATCAAGGCATAGTAGTAGGTTAGGAACCGGGCATAGTTCACTTTGTCATAGGCAAAACACCACGGTATCATCTGTCGGATTGCTCCTAGGTGGAGCATCCAGTTGCCTTCTCTGGAGGCTCGAATTAAGTCCAGCATGATCTCAACCATGTCCAGGTATGACATCCAGAATGCTGAGAGGTTGTGTTCATCTCTGAGGGTCTCAAGATAAACTTGGAAAAGCTTCATGATATGTGTGCATGATTCACTCTCCATCAGCTCTTGAAAGAGTCCCTGAGACACATTGCTGTGAAAGCTGTTGATGTCCTTCAGTGTTTCATCTAGATGGTGTATGTCCCTTGAATGGTTTTCTTCTAGCCATGAAAGGAAGCCTTTCCATGCAAACCTCATCAGTGCTTCATACACGAGCTTGTGTAGTCTCACTGCTCTGTTGTACCTCTTGCCGTTCATCACTCCTGACACTGATCCTTCTGCGATGATACCTGATTCCACACACAGATCTCTAAGACCTGCATCTTGAAACCTCTTTCCTATGGTGGAGATGAGATTACAGATTGTGTGGAAGACGCCCATCCTGATGATAATGTTCTTGAACTTCTCTTGTTTCCAGATAACTTCGGCAGCTTTGGCATAGAGTGCTTGATCAAACACGCACACAATCTTGTTAAGCTGTAAGGACTGCATGATAGCATGCGTTTGTTCCAAGATTTCATTAACGGTGGACATTTCTGTTGCGGGAGCATTGATAGTGGGCAGGTAGCTTACAGTGTCCTGAACCACTGCAATGTCTCTGCGCATTTTGATGTTGAACCCAGTCCAACTGCTGATGGACTGGTCCTCATGGTCTGACATTCGAGTAAGAAGCCAGATATGGTTCTTTGTCTTTGAATCCTGGACTTCCTTGGTAGTGTCGACATACGCAGTCTCAATCCTAGGTGGCCCTGCCCGCCGCCCAACATTGTATATTGGCAGCATTGATGATGTCTGAGTGATGCTTCTTATCTTGGACTTGGTAATCTCTGGCAGGACTTTCTCTGGCACAGAGCCTGCAACCTTGGACTGGACAGCAATGCCATTGACTCTATGAGAAGTACCTGCTCCACTTAGGGTCTCTTCAAGTCGGTCAATGTTATCCCAGGCCAGGGTTGTGAACACACCAGGGTAGATGTTTGCTGGCAGTGGAATGTCATCCTTTGAGCATTCCAGCTTCTGGATACAAAGGGCTGTATCGATCTCCTCAAACATTGAGTAAGACACACAGTGACCAAGACGATTCAGAGTTCGGATCAGTTCTGTGTTTCCTGTCAAAGACTTTACAGCATTGGTCAGCAGTACGTGCTTGGGTGGTTTTGTCTTGCCACTGGTAACAGCAAAGACCAAGTCACTGCCAAAGGAAGTGGCAAGACGTTGAGCTCTTTCAGAGGGAGTTTCACACTCACACTCTCCTGTCAGCAGGGTGTGCAGGAATTGAGTGACTGCTGCAGGAATGACATTCTGATCTGTATCGGGAGGCCATGGCTGACTCACATCTTGTTTATTGATCTCATTCCTCAGCTGCATTCCTGCTTTGGTTAAGACATCTTCAGAGTTAGCTGCTCTTGCTTCTTGCAGGTCTTTTGCCATTTTGTGTGCTTGCCGGGCAAGGTCGTCCATTGAGAGGCTGCGTGGATAGATTAGAAGCTTTCCTTTCTCATCTGGGACAAAGCGTAGTGATTCTCCAAACTCGGTTCAATCTTTCGGCGAACATGTTTCTTTGTCGCTGGTTTCAGTTGGATAATACCACGGGACATCATGGATCTCTCAAGCCTAGATGTGAGGTTTGTCATAGGCAGTACCTCTGGGTTGGGGAATAATTTGGTCCTTATATACAAGCAGAGTTCCTCGAGGGCTTCTGTCTCAACCTCTTCGTAGCGTGCTTCCTCGCTTTCTTCCTGATTTTCACCTGCACCCGACCTGGCGGCCGCTGGGAAATAATCTTTTGTGAAGAGTTTGTAGCACGACTTGTGGTAGTGACCCTCTGCAGCAACAAGGTCTCTGCTAACTAAACCAAGGATTCTCTGGTTGAGTTCCTCTATTGCTGCTCTCCGAATCTTCTCATCTGCTCGTAGCTCAACACACTGTATGAGTGCCTCCCTTGACCTTGTTGTTTTTATGTACTTGCTTGACTTCTCGCAGAAGATACATACTTTGGCATACACCCTGCTAGTACTAGGGGTATCCCTTGATGCCCTCCTCCTGGGGTCGACGCTTGCTGATTCTATCTTGACACCCTTGGCAAGGATAGAATCCAGTGACTTCTTCATTGTAAAGAGACTACGACATTTACGGTGATAATGTATGTGTGGTATTCCTCCTTCTTCAAGGCCCTTGGCTGCTTCCAGGACTGGATCATGCTGCCTGATTTCTGCAGCCCTGAGCAATGTGTTCCAGGAGTCCAAATCCTGTGGTGACACCAGAGCATCGCTGTCATCATCAGAGCAGTGGATGATACAGTCGATCCGTGCTCTCTTCCTCGCAGATGGTTCCATCCTGCCGTCAAACAGTCGACACACACCTGCAAAAATATCACCATTAAACCATGAACAAACAAACACATTACATGGAAACCACTCTACATATGTTTGCTCCTTCCAATAATAAATTATCCCCAAAATATAACAAAAAATCCCCAAATATGAAATAAACCCCTAAATATGGAGAAACTTGAATTACACATCGGAATAATTCTTGTAGAGAATCAAATAAGCTACAAGAGCTGTTAGAATATATTTTTCAATGTTCCCCATATTTAAGGATTTATTCTAGATTTAGAGGAAAATACCCAAAATATAGAGTATATTCCGAAATATGAGGAAATTTGAAAAATACCTAGGAACAACTCTGGTAGAGAATATAATTCTACATAGGTGTTCAAAGTTTCGCGATGATTGTGTGATGGATTTTAAAGAAAATGAGGAAAACGCCGAGCGTCACGCTAAAAATCTTTATTTTTGGGTAGCGCCCCTATTGCATCAAAAAAATTAGACTAAGCTACCAGTGCGAGAAGGCTATCATATCTTAATGTACTTACAGTCACTCTATAAACATTTTAGTACCATTCGTGTTTAGTCACCCCAGGTGGTACCGATATCTGGCCTGGCTCATGGACTAATACCTAGGTTTTAATGTCAACAAGGCAGGGTAAGCATCTTGACAAACTAAGGGTTTCCGCCGTAGCTTACAATTTCCCCGCCGGGTGTTACAAACTCAAGGGGGAAAAGTTTCACTCGGAAGGTGGCACTCATGAACCTAGCTCCCCACCTAACGTAAAGAAAAGATAACATCTTTCTAGGACACTAAGCCTAAAAAGAAGTTCTTTCTGACCAGAACCGGCACTCTAGGCGAGAAAAGGAAGCTCCCTAAACAAGTGTATACTTATCAGTCATGGCCTCCCAACCAATTGTTTTTTCCTTCATACCCTCACGGCGGAGTTAAAGATTAACAGACCACATAAAGGTTCTATGCTCTAACACGCAAATGGCAGCGGGGTCTCTCAATCGGTTGGTTTAAAAACTTACGGTAGATATTCTGAGCTATTACTATAGAAGCTGTGTCCCCTCGTTAATCCCAATCATGAGATATACGAAGTATCTATTGACACCTAACAGACACTCTCCCTACCACCTTAGAAGTGCCATGGCATTGGGGCACCTGAAAGGGAAGGGAATAGTTATAAAAGACCCACCAGCGTCCTTCGATAGACGCCTGAGGGCTACCTTAAGAAAGGGAGTTCTACACTCTCCTACATTCCCGGTTTAAAGATTATTCCCGGTTAGCCGAAATGGACAGCATTGAGAGACCCTGCTGACATGGGCGGCGTACTCGATTCTTCCTTAAAATGGCCGGCCGGAGAAATTGCCACAGCTCATTACTTCTCTTACCAGTTTACCAGGCAACCTGTTCGACCTTCCGATCATTCAATGCATCGAGCACAGCCAAACAATCCAGTGGTTTATGGTGAGGGTATTTGAATAGGTTAGGGCAGATAAATGAGGTAGCGCTTGGTAGTCGCCCCCCCCCCCCCCCAACCTTTACAAGATCATTGAACCCCTCCCACACTAGTTGACGGATTATCATCTTTGCATATACCGCCGGGGGAGGATAATGGGTTAATGAGTGCAAGTTTTTCTTGGTTAGCTCCTTCCTAACGATAGCTTAATCGGGAAGTTATAATAATAATAATAATAATAATAATAATAATAATAATTTTTTATTCCAGACACATATAAGATAAATACAGTATAAATACAGTACGACCTAATGGTCCATATCACATACACTTTTCGTGAGAGCACAGATAATATACACAAAAATATAGTAATAAAGAAACAGTAAAAATAAAATATACAGTAGGCCTATTTACAGAATGGCATAATAGAGCACATATCACATTTTGTCACAATAAAACACAGATAGGCTAATTAAGGCTATTGCTCAATGTTCGTTAACACCTATTGCACAGATCATTGCTCAGAGTTCAATTAGACCTATATATTACAGTACATACTATGTGTGCAGCAGCTTCTGCCAGTGAGATATAATACAGGATTCATAGATATGATCACTAGACCGAAGAGCTACGATCAGCGTGTTACTGGAGGATTGCAGTCGCTGCGAAAAGCTGTACACCAGTCTCCTGATGACAGCCCGACAGCACTGCACATCCAACAGTGTGCACACCATACTAGTGCTCTCATATTTAGAGAGACCAATGAACATCTTGAGTGTATTATGATAGGATGTACACAGACCATTTATGGTGGCTCTCTTATACTTCCACCACAAATGGGCCGTGTACATAGAGGAACAATATGTCCGGAACAAAGTGACTTTAGTTTCCCAATTACACATGTAGAATTTCCTCAAGATGGTGTTACCACGTAAATATAGCTGTCTGCGCTGACGGCCGATATCTGCATCATCTGAGCAATCGTTTGAGCTAATGTGTCCCAGGTATTTTATTTTGTTTACTTCTTGAATAATTTGATTATTGAGTGAGAAATTTGGCAGTTTACTTTTATACAGTAATTTTGATCTAAATATAAGAACAGCACTTTTCAGTGGGTTGAATTTAACACAATGTTTACTACCAAAAGATTCACATATTTCAAGAAGTTTGCTCAGGCCCACAGAAGACGGTGCAATAATGACCAGATCATCAGCATACATGAGATGGTTGATGATTTTATTCCCACCCTAACATCCAATCTGCTCTTTATTCAATTTATCACTTAATTCATCCATATATACATTGAATAAGTAAGGTGAGAGAATACTACTCTGTCTCACTCCATTGGTTACTGTAAAGTGATCCGAAATAATGTTACCCCATCTTACATCAAATGTTTGATTGGCGTACCAGTATTTCAAGATTCTCAGTATATAGGATGGCACTCCCCTTGTTGCTAATTTATCAAACAGGATATTGTGGCAGACTCTGTCAAATGCCTTACTAGCATCAAGAAAGCATGCAAAAATAGAGCTGTTCATTTTGATGTACCCATCCACTAGCTCCTTCAGAGTGTAGATGCACTGGTCCGTACCATGATTCTTTTTAAAACCAAATTGATTACTATTAGTTGAGATATACACTGAGATTCTGTCTAAAATGATTAACTCTAGTATCTTACTTACAATACTGGCAAGGGCAATAGGTCTATAGTTGTCTTTTGATGTGATTTTGCCAGCCTTGTCTGTAATTACTGGTATCAAGGTAACGGACATCATAGATTCTGGTAGGAAACCATGGATTAGAAAGCTGGTAAAGCAACTGCTGAGTTTCTCCAAGAGGAGAGTGGAGGAATACTTCAAATGTTCAGCATATATACCATCAAAACCACAGGATTTGTTAGCATCTAGCCTACTTATTGCAGCCTTGATTTCTTCACTTGAAACTTTAATTGTGTCATAGTTTTCTTCTTTGTTACACTCTATTGTAGCAGCAATGGTATTTCCTTGGTGCCCAACAGAGTTAAACAAAGTTTGGTAATGTGTTTTCCAAAGATTGGCTATGTTATTAGTACCAGAGATCCCATCTACACTAACGGGTAGAGGTGTGCAGCTATTATGCATGTTTTTAATATCCTTCCAGAAGGCCATTGTGTCTTTGCTAGCAAAGTTTTTGGCCAATGCTTCTCTTCTTAACACGTTTTCACTATCCAAGAGTTCATGAGTGCAATTTTTCTTGTTTGACTCCTTCCTGACGATGGCTCAATAAGAAAGTTCACTACCCAAACTCCTGTCACTTCAGGTAACGCAAGCTGTACCTTACGGTATTTGTGGGACTTCATCTAGAACGTTTTGGCCCTTGTCGTTGAGCTACAGGAGACCAGAACTACCTTCTAGAGGCTGTCACCGGTTTGATATGTTGTAGGACCTAGGCGGAGCACAATCTCCCAATAATACTCTTGATATGACCCCGGCTTTTTCAGAAGCTGTCACATCTCAAAATTCGTATGCCTCTTGCCGGTACTGTTCATCCCTAAAAGTTTCTTTAGCTCCACCCGGTGGGCAAAAGTTTCCACCGTAATATGTACAGTATGTACAATGCTTTCTTCTCAGAGGAGGGGTGATACCTCACAAGCCGTTAGTTCCATGTCAAGGGTAAGTGGAGGCTGAGCCCAAAGACCCGTTACACGTAGAAAATGCTAAACCCATCCAGAGTTTCCGCCGGTTGTGAGGCCCCACCCACTTTCTGGAGAGACAGTCTGCCAATATGACAGTAGAATACCCCAAAAATCTGCCTTATGTTTGTTCAGCGGCGGGTCTACTTAGTCTAAAGCTGCTGAAGCTGCGTCTTCAGGTTAAAGAAAAGGAGGGGGGGTTTCTGGTGAGCTCAGGACCTAGAGACCCCCCGCCGGACTATATGAGTAAAATCACAAGCCTTGAAACACGAGTAGTCGAGCTGACAACATTGTAAAATTTTATTTTAATTGTAGATTTTATGAATATTTATCATAGTTGCAACTATAGATGATTTCTGAGATATTGTACAGTAATAGGACAGGTGCAAAGGTCAGTAGGGTCACAACTTACGATCGTTTAGATCTAGAGGTACCGGTACCCAATATGTTGTCCATATTACTAAGATCACTACCTGTGATACTTAATAGTCAAGCTGGTTTCCCAGCTCAAGAAAATTTTATTTTTATTTATATAAGATAACTATCATAGTTATAACTAGGAGATAGTGAATGAAATTGTACAACATTTCTCCTATGTACACAGTTATTTTAAGGACATAAAACATACTGATATCATTTATGTGCCTTGAACATCAATCTTTTGAATCTCATGTGATATTCTTTTCGATGTACCTGAAGGGTCATTTTAAGCAGACTTTCTTTGAAGTAACGCACTGCTGTCTTTCCCATTGTTTGCATGTTATTGTATGTAAGCAATAAACACTTATTTTGTTATATGATTCTTTTTCTCTACCTATAGGTATTTGTTAGTGGTATATTGTCACGAATGTCCCCCTCCAGTCTGGAGATATCAGGCATATTGTCAATGATGGAGAGGCCACTAATAAATTATAGGTTTGATCCCCGGAGGGGAGAAGAGAAAACCTAATATTTAGTAGTGGCCCCGAAATCATTGACGATGCTGGGCCCTCCCAGCCATCCCCTTCCCATTTGTTGATGTCTTAAGTTTAGTCTTGATATAGCATTGAAGGAGGTATGGGAACGCTTGGTTCACCGTCTGGGATAGAATCCACAACAAAGACATCCACATGATGGAAAGCTTTAATTAAGAGCCGTGGTGGTCGAGTGGAGAGCACGCTCACGTGTCAATCTGCAAGACCCGGGATCGAATCCCTGCCACGGCGGACATTTAGTGGGTGTGGTAGTACGTCCTAGCATGTTTCACATGCTCGCACCCAGTCAGGGAACATCCTGACGACGTATACAGACTAAACACACATAACAAAGCCACTCCAACAGCTTCCTCTCTCTCCAACACCCCTTCTCCCCTCTCTACACGCTTCAGAAAAATAGGAAAAGTAGAATGTAAATACGAGGTGCCGTTGTAAAGGCTTATCCCTCAATACTT
Source organism: Paralithodes platypus (assembly GCA_032716605.1). Classification (NCBI taxonomy): domain Eukaryota; kingdom Metazoa; phylum Arthropoda; class Malacostraca; order Decapoda; family Lithodidae; genus Paralithodes; species Paralithodes platypus. The sequence continues at coordinate 15,445,431 of CM064571.1, forward strand.
CATCTGATCTGATAACAAAGTTAAGTTTAATTTTGAATTTTTATTTTTTTACAAAGTTTTTTCGTAGTGAGTACCCAATCATAAAGACGATTTCATAAGAGAATTCGCATTACACTTATGACGAGAACACTTTCTCCCTGCGGCGGGGTTTTCAAATACGCTGACCGCGGGTACTTGAAAGAGGACTATTATACTAATAGGCATATCGTCAATGATTTCGGGGCCACTACTAAATATTAGGTTTTCTCTTCTCCCCTCTGGGGATCAAACCTATATTCTGTACCAGTATTACCAATTTGTGTATTATGGGTATACTATGGGAAGCCTATAATTATATAACCAAAGACCAAACTATACACCCTGTACTATACAACAGCGAACTTGACAATAATCTGGACCCTTAACTTCCTATAACTCGAAATTAATGAAAGCAATCGGGCTGACTTTTCTATCATTTGGAAAGAGTCCACCAGGAAATAGGTTTGGATATTTACAGCCAGTTTGCTCGAAGCCCTTTTGAGTTACAGAGAGGCCGTGGTGGTCAAGTGGTGAGCACGCTCGCGTGTGAATCTGAAAGACCTGGGATCGAATCCCTGCCACGGCGGACATTTAGTGGGTGCGGTAGTACGTCCTAGCATGTTTCACATGCTTGCACCCAGTCAGGGGACATCCTGACGACGTATACAGACAAAAACACACATAACAAAGCCACTCCAACACCTTCCTCTCTCTCCAACACCCCTTCTCCCCTCTCAACACTCTTCTCTGAGCTATTGCCGATAAAAATGGCATGTTCAGTCCTGTACAGAATCGTAAGATTCAGAGTCGTAAAGATTCCAGGACGAGCTCATCAGCGGCGGATCCCCAGATCGACCGTGGTGATTGTCACCTAAACATCTACCAAACAAACAAAGGTCAGAGATCAAGATTATTGTCAAGTTCATATATTTTTATTATTACTTTTTTTTTGTGTATATTTATTTAGTTACATATTTTTTAGTTTCCTCGTTAGACCTACATCAATCTTAAAATAACACCCCCTAGACCTCCTTTCAAGATAATTTTGTAGGCCTACATTTTTTGGTAGAAAAATGTCCTGGCCGAAGGCCGATTCCTTCTAAAATTATAGGCTTGCTATCGCTCGCCAGCAAAAAATCGACACCTAAATGGCACAAGAGGTCTTAATATGGACAAAGAACTGGGGAGAAAGGTCTTAAATCGACAAATGAATGGAACAAACGTCTTAAAATCTCAAAACTAGTATGCTAAACATGAGGGAGAAGGAGGTCCATAAAAAGCGACTAGCTCCCCCTTAACCTGAGGTCTTCCGATTCAATTATTATGGCATTAACCTCTAGAGGATTATGATGACAATATATTATGACAAGGGATGCAAGTGACATCAATAGCACCAATATGGAGAAGGTCGGCCGGTCTCTGTTACTGTAGGGTTTCTATTATACATGAGTTCTCTGTGTGTGTGTGTGTGTGTGTGTGTGGGTGGGGGTGGGGGGTAGGGGGGGTAGACAGAATTTCCTATATGGGGGAGTGGAGGGTACTTCCTTCCTGTCCCCATTCCCCCCCCCCCCCATGGATGAATCATTACATTAGTATTAACCCCTAGAGGATCAGGACATGTCTAAAACATTATATATATTATTATATTATTATGTAGTCGATTCCGAATCAATAAGGGAGTTTGAAAGTAATCTTGATAAAGCATGAGGAAGACAAGATTTGAAGTTTGAGTATAAAACAAAAATACAGAATAGTAAAAATGTTGCGTCTGCTACCGCCGCCGCCAACACCGTGAACGACCGCAGCAGTGCAAATACTGGTACTGAGCTGGATACACAGGCCTAGTTTGCCTTTTTCCAGAGGATCTACTGTAAGAATACTGTAAGAATAGCTCTCGTTCGAATATTTTGATAAGCTTAGAAGGGATCTGTGGGAGTCAGAGGCATGATATTGAATTGGTTTTGACCCTTTAGATTACGAGAGGTCCTTCCCAAGCAGCACAGAATCGTCTAATAGAATGAGAGATCAAGACTAGGGAAGAAAAAAATCACAGCAAGATGCAAAAAAATGCACTACTGAGGGGAATCCAGTCAGCTCGGCCGCATCAGCGACCGAAGAGACAAATCAGGTCAGAAGCTACTACCTAGCCAGGCCAGGGTGCCATATGGTAGAGGCCACCCGAAGGGCAACCGAATGAGACTGAATAAGAACAGAAGGGGAAAATCATAAAAAGAGGACAGAAAAACTACGCAAAATTAGTCAAGCCGACGACGAAAGGTCGAGGGAAGAGGGAAATAACCACAACCCTCCCCCATCAAGCTCAAGTCGCCGGCCCCGAAGCCCACCTACCGCTACAAGGAGTGTATGATGATGATAATGATGTGAGATTTTATACTAGCCTCTGAGTGAACGCCACTTATAAGGCTAGGAGACCAATGATGTGTTGAGAAAGTGGGGGGACAGATCAGAAATAGGTAAGTCAGATTTCATTGAACATACAGTATGTATAGCGTGTAGATAGGAGCGGATTGGAGCAAAGGTAAAGGTAGGAGAATCGCAAAGCAATGCAGGAAGAGTCTTGTTACGAAGATAACGCAGTCGTTCATTAGTTTGACAGTTATGGCAATAAGGTGGTGGAGCCCTAGGTGTAGTCATTAAATAGCCATGTGTCACCTTGGTATGGCCGACGCGAAGGCGGGTAAGAACAACCTGGTCAGCGCGGTCAGTAGAGGGAGTTGACAACCATGGGGAGGCATGGTCTTTGAAGGAACGGAGATGGATAGTGGTAGGGAGATTATACCATTCCTCAGTCCATGCAGTACGGACCCTGGACATGAGCACTGGAAAGACGTCAGGGAGAAGAAGCAATGTGTTCTTTGGAGTACCACGTCTCGCTAACTTAGCAAGAGAGTCAGCACGTTCATTTCCATCGACCCCGATGTGGGCAGGGATCCAACAGAGTGTTATGCGATGACCTGCAACCAGAAGGCCATGAAGCACGTTGACAATTTCGCGACGAGAGGGTCACGGGGTGTATAGTAATGCAAAGCCTGTAGTGCACTCATGGAGTCGCTACAGACGACAATGTGAGGGACATTGCAAGGAAGAGCACGTATCATATTCAGTACATATCTGATAGCCAATAGTTCAGCGGTAAATATGGAGGAATATGGGTGTAATGTGCGTCAAATGAGACAAATGAGAGACAAATTCTGAAACCGCAGCACAGCCCACCATACCATCGTCCTTTGAACCATCCGTGTAAATGAAAACAGCAGGGCGATGAGCAAACAGGTGGTTTAAGGCAAGAGTACGTAAGATAAGTGGGTTACTAGATTTGCTGACCGATGACAGGTGAAAGCAAAATGTAGGACGGAGCAGGCACCAAAGTGGCACAAAACATCCGTCCTCTGAAGTATTCGGTAACTGTACATTGTAGATGGAAAAAGAGACTCTGGGCCACAATGGGAAAGGATGGCGACAGACACGCAAGTGGATCGTCAGAAAGGAAATAATTAATTACCGTAGGTGATGACGATAAACGGATGGCTGAGCGCATAATAACTAATTAACGATGATAGCGGAATGGCATCTCACCAGCCTCAGCTAGTAAACTACTAATGCGGGAAGATCTAAACGCACCAGAGCTAAGTCGAATTCCTAGGTGGTGGATGGAGTCGAGTCTTTGCAAAACCTTGGGGGAAGCAGTACCATAGATCGGACAACCATAGTCAAGCACCGATAGGATAATGGCTTTGTAGAGTAGAACCAAGGTAGGCCGATCCGCTCCCCACCGGACCCGAGCAATAGTCTTGATGATGTTCATGCGCTGGAGACAACGTGCTTTTAGACTGTTGATATGATCAATCCAATTTAGGCGAGAGTCAAAGGTCATTCCCAAAAGCTTGACGCTGTCGGAGAAGGGGATGCGTAAACCCCCAATTCGTAGGTCAAAGGACTGACCGCTTACTGTAGGTGATGTTTATCGCGGTAAAAGACCATGGCTTTAGTCTTCAACGGAAATCTGGAATCCGGCCTTGGACGCCCACTCATGAATATTGGTCAAAGTGGAGTTCAGTCGACGTAAAATGCGGGGTAAGGTGGGGGAGGTGTAGTAAATAGCAAAGTCGTCGACAAAAAGACTGTGAGAGACCCACACAGAAAGGCATTTAGAAATCTCATTAATAGCTATTATGAAAAGCGTACCACTGAGGACACAACCCTGAGGAATACCAGAAAGGAGAGGCATGCAGCGAGATAGCTGTCCACCCACCTTGACCTGAAAGGTACGATCAGACAGGAAAGCCTTTAGAAATATAGGTAGGGGTCCTTGCATGCCAGAGTCATGCAATATCCTGAGAATTCTGAATCTCCAAGTTGTGTCGTAGACCTTCGCTATGTCAAAAAATATGGCCACGGTAGGATGGCGATTTACGAATCCTGCACGTATCTGATGCTCAAGGTGGGCTAGAGAATGAAGAGTAGACCGGCCTGGGCGAGACCCATTTTGAAAGGGAGATAGGAGGTTATGCTCTTCAGCATAATGGATGAGTCTAGGATTAATCATCTTCTCTAATAATTTACACAGGCAAGATGTCAGTACTATGGGTCTATAGTTGGTGGGAGAAGCAGAGTCTTTCCCAGGTTTGGAAACCGGTATAGTGAATGTGTGACGCCAAGGAGGAGGGACGTAACCCGTGCTCCAAAAGTGATTATACATCTGGAGGAGAAAATGCAGAGTATTGTCGTGGAGGTGACAGATAAGAACATTTGGAATGCCATCGGGGCCAGGTGTAGTGTCAGAGCACTGTTGTAAGGCGTGCTCGAGCTCGGACATAGTGAAAGGCATATTATAGGTAAGAGCGGCACCACCATCAAAATGAAGTGTTTGTGATTCGACTCTTTGCTTGTGGCGAAGGAACTCGCTTGTGTGTAATGCGTCCGAGCTAACCCGAGCAAAATGGGTGGCATGGCAGTCAGCTATGTCATTGGGATTGATTAAAGGCACACTCGTTTCAGGACATGTCAGCGACGATAGCGGAGGACGAGTATTCAACCCGTTCACCTTTCTGAATTTCTCCCATAGTTTTGTAATAGAGGTACGGCAGTTAAAGGTAGTTATGTAGGTCCTCCATGAAAGTAATTTGCTTTGTAATATCACGCGCTTAGTGCGAGCGGTGACCTTATTGTAAAAGGATTTCAATAACGAAAGTTGCATAGCAGTCCGGATTAGACTCGGAATCAGGTTGGGATCTTTAGAATAAGGGATGAGCGATCGTGTATCCCTAAAGTGTGATCGAAGCTTGAGGAGAGTCCTTTCGACATAATGTTTTAAAGCAATCAAAGCAGGCGACCACCATGGAACTTGACGAGGACTTGTACAAGGAGATGTCTTTGGGATAGAGGCGGTAGCTGCGGAATGGAGAACATCCATGAAGTAGGTAAGGTTTATATCCGGGGGTTCATCATCGTTATAGGCACGAATATCACCTGATAATAACTGAAAGGATGGCCAATCAGCTTTAAAGATGTTATATTGTGGTAATTGAGTTGATGAAACGGAGCTATTATGTCGGAGGAGAATGGGATAATGATCGCTCGAAAAGCGATCATCAAGAACTACTCAATCACAGTGATGTGAAACAGAACCGCTTGCCAATGACAAATCAACAGACGAGAACGAATTGTGTGCGGAAGACCTATAGGTTGGCATCATGTGGTTGAGGCAGCACAAATCGGTGGAGGATATCAACTGCTCTATATGTGTACTGGGAACATCTGTGCGTGCCCCTCCCCATAATGGGGAGTGAGCATTGAAGTCCCCAAGTATGAGAAAAGGATGGGTCAATTGATCAGTGATACACGATAAGTCACAGGTAGAATAGTGACAAGACGGTTGATTATACGAAGAGCACACCGTGAGGTGTAACAATTTGGGTAGTGATATGACAACAGCAACAGTTTGGAAGGGAGACGGATCTAAAGTCAGAGTGGAGTACGCATGATCATTTCGGACTAGGATAGCCATGCCCAAGTGCCCCTCAATAGAGGGAGAACATGTGGCCTTGCGATATCCTTTTGGGGGGACAAGAAACGATCCAATGTGTTGTATAAACTTCTGATCACTGTCTGATACAAGCCACCTGTCTATCACCTACCACACCTTCCCACTCTGAACCTGTTTTGGTGACTAAATGGCATTACGATAGGGCAGACTGGGAGGGTCTTCAAGATTTCTTTATTGATATTCCCTGGACCTCTTTCTTTTCTAATGATGCACACTCCACCTTGAGCCACATACAAGATTTAAAAAAAAAAATTAATGGAAACTTTTATTCCTTATCAAAAGTACAGTAAAAGATCAAATTCACCTAAATGGTTTGACCATAATTGTGCTAGAGTAACTGAACATAAAGCAATAGCCTACAATTAATGCATACATAAGATCAAAAATACATGAAGCCTTTAATTACTTTAAAAACATCAGAAATCATGCCAAAACTGTATTAAATCTAACTAAATCAAACTTTCTCCACAAGCAGGCAAATAAACTTCTAAATAATCCAAATGATAACAAAATATTTTGGTCTACTCTTAACTCATTCAAATCCAACTTCACTACTGCTTCATCCATTCCACCATTAAAATCTCCGACTGGCAATCTTGTAAGTGACCCACGAGGTAAAGCTAACCTTCTTGCGGATATTTTCTCCACCAGCTCAACCTTAGATGAAATAAATCAAGATGTCCCTGTACTTAATTTTAATTCGCCTGAAATTCCCTCACTTAAGATCCACACCAGACATGTCAAAACTATTTTGCAGAATCTCTCAGTAGATAAAGCTCCTGGTCCAGATGAAATTCCTCCAATAGTACTTAAGAATTGCTCCTTGGTGCTCGCTCCAGTATTGGCAAAATGTTTCCGTCTGTGTACTCATACCTCATGCTTCCCAGTATCCTGGAAAGAAGCAAACATCCACCCAGTTCCTAAAAAAGGTGACTCTTCAGATCCATCAAACTACAGACCAATAGCTATAACTTCCACTCTTGGTAAAGTCTTTGAAATTATATTAAATAATCACATAATTAAGCATCTTGAGAATAATAAATTAAACAGTGATAGGCAATATGGTTTTAGACGATGTCGATCAACTGCAGACATTCTTTGCCTTCTTACGCATCAAATCAACCAAGCTACAGACCAACATGGTGAAACACATACAATAGCACTGGATATATCAAAGGCACTTGATAGAGTCTGGCATCAATCCTTATTGTCGAAGATGTCACACTACGGCCTTGCATCATTAGTTCCACTAATTTCTTCTTATCTTCATAACAGAAAAATATGTGTAATGGTAGATGGCCTTTATTCTCAATTTCACTCAATAAATGCTGGTGTTCCCCAGGGATCAGTTTTGGCCCCAACTCTGTTCCTCATTCATATCAATGATCTCATATCTACCACTCATAATCCAATACATTCCTACGCAGATGACTCAACACTCCACAGTTCCTTCACATTTATCAATTCTTTCACCCAACCCGATCTTATAAATTCAAAATAAACACTGCAATTTCTCTGAACCAGGACCTTTCTAGAATTAATGAATGGGGACAAAAGAATCTAGTTTCCTTTAATGCACAGAAAACCAAGTACATTCAATTTTCTAACCGACAGAATCTCACTGACTCCCATATATTTTTTAATGATGTAAATATTCCCACTTCCCCTAGTATTGACATTCTTGGTGTAACATTAACTACTAACTTGAGCTGGACACATTATGTTAGAAGCATTGCTAAGAATGCCTCTAAAAAACTGGGACTCCTGTACAGAGTTCGAGAATTCTTCACTGACGAGCAGTTGGCCGTAATATATAAAAGTCATGTGTGTTCTCAGATGGATTACTGTTCACCTCTGTGGAGTGGAAGTGGAGTGGTTGCATTGAGGCAGTTGGACAAAATTCAAAATAAAGCTATTAGATTAATCAATAACCCTGCAATCACACAGGACCTCAGTGATATCCTTACACTATCGCCGATTCAGATTGATAATTCAGATGTTCTAAGCAATATCACCGTTACAGAGAGAGAAGTATTGAATTGTTTAGATAAACTCAAGGTAAATAAAACGCCTGGACCTGATATAATCTCGCCTAGAGTTCTAAAGGAAGCTAAGGATGAGCTCTCCAAACCACTGACATTACTATTCAATAAATCCTTGCAGTCTGGAACTATGCCTGATCAGTGGAAGCTAGCCAACGTAACACCGATATTCAAAAAAGGCAGCAAATCCCTACCCAGTAACTATCGTCCAATTAGCTTAACCTCAGTTGTATGTAAAATGCTAGAAACGGTCATACGAGACACTCGTAAATCACTTAGAGGAAAATAACATACTTAAAGATACTCAACACGGCTTTCGTAAAAAACTTTCCTGTTTAACAAACCTCTTAGACTTCTTCCACGATATCCTCAACCTCTACGATGAGAGTAAAGCTGTAGATATTATATACCTTGATTTTCAAAAGGCCTTTGACAAAGTTCCCCACAAACGTTTACTGCTAAAACTAAAAGCGCATGGAATACAAGACGGTGTGTTGAAATGGATAGAAAATTGGCTCAGCGACAGAAAGCAAAGAGTAGTCATAAACGGTAAGGCATCTAAATGGACCAATGTAAGTAGCGGGGTACCCCAGGGATCGGTACTAAGACCAATTCTCTTTCTAATTTACATCAACGACATAGATGAGGGTCTCACCTGTACAATCTCAAAATTTGCTGACGATACAAAAATTGCAAATAGCGTACTCTCAAAAGAACAAGTTGACGATATGCAACACAATCTAGATAAATTGTCATGTTGGGCCCAAATTTGGCAAATGAGTTTCAATGCGGATAAATGTAAAGTACTACATATCGGATACCTAAATACAATCTAGATAAATTGTCATGTTGGGCCCAAATTTGGCAAATGAGTTTCAATGCGGATAAATGTAAAGTACTACATATCGGATACCTAAATGAGAAAGCAAACTATTCGATGAATGGCACTCAGCTTAAGAATGTAAACAGAGAAACCAATCTGGGAGTAACAATATCGAGTAACCTAAAACCGAGTCAACAATGTTCAGAAGTTGTTAAGAAGGCAAACAAAATAATTAGCTTTATAGGCAGGTCATTTGAGCATAAATCCAAAGAAGTTATCCTAACCCTTTACAATTCCTTAGTCCGCCCTCTTCTGGAATACTGCGTTCAATCCTGGTGCCCTTATTACCAAAAAGATATAAACAAGCTAGAACGAGTTCAACGTAGAGTTACCAAAATGATACCTAGCCTAAAGAACAAACCATACGAAGAGCGTCTTAGAGAATTAAATCTATTTCCTTTAACCCAGCACAGAGAGGTGACTTAATTCAAGTGTTCAAAATCATCAAAGGCATCGACAATATGAACTGTAGTAAGTACTTCACTATCGATCAATCTAATTACATGCGGGGAAACGGTTGCAAAATTATTGGTAAATCTTTTAACTCACACGAATCTAAGAATTTCTTCTTCAATCGAGTTGTCAACTTGTGGAATGGGCTTCCCCGAAACGTTATAGACTGCATCACCGTTGATTCATTTAAACTCCGCCTAGACAAATATCTCGCATCAAACCCGCGACTGACTGCGTTTGTAAATGAATAACTTTATTGTATCCCTCCCTCAGTTACTAACCCATCTGTCCCCTACTAACTTCCTAATCCTGCCACGGACATAAGTTTCAGGGCAGTAATTCCCTTTCCCACTCTAACCCACTGTTTGGACACTTGATCCTCAGTGTTTTGGAGGACAAGCAACCTAGAAGGGTCACTAGATCTGTTGTTGCTTGATTTCCTTTGTACTCCTTTGTACATTATCCATACGAAGAAACGTTGCATCCCTTGCATTATTCTACAGATATTATCACAGCAATTGTTCCGAGGAACTTGCTTCAATTGTGCCGCCTCTCCACAGCTTTCCCCGTAGAACTAGGGCAGCTGAGAGCGCCAAATGAATTTACACTTTCTCCTCCACAATGCAGAACTTCTGCTTATCAAAATTAATTTATCCCCATAACTACTACTCTTTGGAATTCACTTCCCTCGAGTTGCTTTCCACAAACTTACAATCTACAACAGTTTAAATCCAGTTGTTAAAAATATTTTATGAATGGAGGATGCCTTTAGGCACATGGACCTCTTTGTTTTATCTGTGTTTTTCCTTCCTCCGTTCATTGTCTCTTAAAAAAAAAAAAAAAAAAAAAAAAAAAAAAAGCAAATGCATACTGGCTTGTGCAACCTTAACAAGCGCTGCAGTTCACCAGAATGCAAACGTTCTTTGTATCCGTTCATGTTCCAGTGTATAATATCACAGGTCATTGGTAGGAGTAATGTAAATCAGGAGATTGTGATTCTGATTTCTGAGAAGGGAAGTTGGTGAGGGTAAGGGAGAAGGCGAGGAAATATGAGATTGCGGCGCAGAAGATAACGATTCAGGAACCAGCTGAGCCTGATTACTGAGGGGTGGGTGTAAAGGAACCCCTGGATCGCTGAGAGGGATGGTGATGGAAGGTAAATCAGCAACAAGGTGGTCAAGCTAAGATTGTAGTTGAGTAATAAAATCAGGTGTCTCAAGGTTTAGGCGTAAATATTCAACGCAGACACAGTGTGGTCTATGTTGAGATAGGGGCAACGACGGACTGTGCCGCAGAGAGATGAATGAACACACCCGGGAGGTGATGTCGTGTTCTGTTGAGGTCAAAGTATCCCTAATGTAAGGTAGGAAACAGGATGAACAACCGCAATGCGGGTCATGGGAGGAAGTGTTCTGTGAAGACGTAACATCATTGCGGTCGATTAGAGCAGGGTATTCCGGAGCGCTTTGGGGAGTACCGTCAACATCAGACAAGTCAATCAGATTGTTAGAATTTTTAGCATCTAGTCGCAGATCCAGAGGCGTCCGATCAACTGCCACTGTGGAGGCGGCTGCCACCAACTGTGGAGAGTCGTCACCCTGGTGCAGACTAGAAGGCTTCGCAAGTTTGGTCGCCACTGGGGAATTCGTGGGTGAAGAGGTAGAGTCAAGTGACCTCTTGCGGCAGACAGGCGCATCATGGAGTTGGACGTGTGAACTGGAGATGCGGTATGTGACCAGGTCAGCATCCATGAGACCATGTTGTCACTTAAAATGCTCCATCAAAGCAGCAGGGGAAAGGGTTGAACGCTGAAGATTGTCGACACACCCAAGTTTGTGTGGGGAAAGCGGGACTTTTGAGGGTGCCGTCCGACGAAAGAAGATCTCTAGATCTTTCGTCAAAGGGTCTGTCGGAGAAGAGAGATGATCGAGGCAGAACCGCTTACTACAATCATTACACCCATATGAACTGTCATGATCAGGGAGGGACCAGGGGTCTGCAGGTGGGGTGAAGCCGTCAAAAGCTGCAACCGCCTGCTCAACATGGTCAGGAGTAACATTGGCGGGAACCATAGGACTTACGATAGTGGATTTTGTGACACCCCGGGTTTGACTGGGTGTGCGAGTGTCAAGGGGTAACGTTTTTCGCAATGGGGACTGAACCGCAAGGGAGGGGCGTGACCCAGATTTTGAAACGGAGGTCACTAGTGTCCGGGAGGAAGGTCGAGATCGGGGAACAGTTCCACGACGAGGTGGGCGCTGGGGTAGAGGAGGCTTGGTCTGGGCAGTAGAACTAAGGCCCGCGTGCACGCAGTGTTGCCATCCACAAATTTACAATTCTGCCATATCAGCTTCCAAATTCCGCTAGATTTGCCCCCTAATCCGCTAGATTGATATACAATAATAGTGTGCATTAACTACACCAATTTAGATGTTCTAGGATTTGCGAAAACTGATTCCATTGCCACCCAATGACCAGCACACACACACAATCAATCAATCAATCAATATATATATATATATATATATATATATATATATATATATATGTATACAATATATATATATATATATATATATATATATATATATATATATATATATGCAACTCTTAGCTGATAAGAAATATGAAATTTCCAATCACCCAGAACTCACCACGAGGAGGTGGCTGCATGTCGAGTTCCACCCGTGCCCTCCCAACCACCCTGCCATGGGCACTTCATTAGTGTAACAATTATACAATTTGCAGAATCCTCTGTTGCCTTCACACCAATAGAAGAGAAATGTCATCAACTTCTTGCTCCATCTCCGACATCTCGGCTTCCTGTGTACAAGTACTCGGGCTTTGTTGTGCTAACTTCATGGTCGGCTCACTGACGTAAGCCTGACTAGTTCCAATGATATGTACAACTTAGATTGGTATTTCATATTCAAAGCAGGACTTCCCTTTTCTTCTCAAGCCTGCTCTGATTCCAAGTAGAGCATTCGCCATCTTTGTGCCCATTCGGTTATGCAGCTTACTCTTCACAATGTTTAACTGGCTGAAAATTCTTTCTACTTCAGCATTAGAGTGTGGTATAACAAGAACTGACAGGGCAAACTCAGCCAATTCCTTGAATGGATTGCATTTTGAGGCATCTATATACTTATTCACTTCACTCCAGAACTTGCTTGTATGTGACACTTCTTTCCACTTGACAAGAGTTAGGTTCCTCCACTGATTGTCTATAACACCTATTTCACCTGGGGGTACTTGCAGCAACTCCATTAATGGTATTAAGGGGTCCTTTACAACTCGGAGTGCATTGTCAGCTGAGAGTAAATTCATCTTTTGAAGGATTTTAACATTGTTGGGTAATCTACGGCGTAATTCATGAACTAGAGTAGTAATGAACTTTATGCATCTGTCCCTTATTGTATTTTCATGATCAACTGGCAAACCCTCCATTTCCTTCTCAAACTCATAGCCTAAATAAGGTTTGGGATCTAGATAACTTTCAATTTCGCCTTCTAAAGGGTCAATATTGGCAGTATGATCTTTAGAACAAGACTTGATCAGCATTACTAGGTCATTAAGAAGTTTAGTTGGATCAGCATCATTTGATTCAAATTACTTATTTACTCGTCGGACATCTTTCAGAATCGGGATAAAAAACTTTATATATGCAAGGTTTTTAGCATCGCAGTACATACTATACAGCATCTCAGCAGTGTAACATTTTTCCGCCAGCCGTACAATGTCAAAGTGTGTCTTAAGCTCTAACCACTGGTCATAAATCCTTTCAACAGCTGTAGAAATGGAGAGCCATCGAGTCTGGCATGCCTGAACAATTTTCAAAGGGTCATGGTTACCATTGATGGTTTTGTATAACTGCTTGTAAGCCAATTGCCTAGATGAAGACCTTGAAGAGTAGATGAGGAATTTGGAAGGAATCTGAGTGTAAAATGGAGGGAGAGTAAGAAACTGTTCTGGAAAGAAGTCAAGAAAGTTAGGGAAGGTAGCAAGGGAAACAGTAAGGGTGTGAAAGATAAGAATGGGAGAATGCTAGCCGAGAAGCAAGAGAGAGTCGAAAGATGGAGGGAGTACTTCAGTGAGTTGCTAATTGTAAGGAATGAAGAGCCAGCAAACATAGCTGGATATGATATGGGAGGGAGAAGAAGAGAAGTAGTGGAGGAGGAGGTGGGGATCAGGAGGTCAGAAGTGTGGGAAGCCATGAAAAGAGTGAAGTTGGGGAAAGCACCAGGAACAGATGGAGTGTGTAGGGAAATGTTGAGGTATGGTGGTGAGATAGTGATAGAATGGGTATGGAAAATGTGCAAACTAGCATGGGAGAAGGGGAGTGCACCCGATGACTGGAAGACTGGCATAATAGTCCCCCTATATAAGGGCAAAGAGGAAAGAGGAGTGTGTGGTAACCACCGAGGAATATGTCTTCTAAGCGTAGTAGGGAAGGTATACAGTAGGGTAGTGATTGAGAGAGTGAGTGAGAACGGAGAAATGGATAGGCGACGAGCAGGGAGGTTTTAGGAAGGGAAGAGGATGTGTAGATCAGATTTTTACCCTGAATTGTGTTGTGGAGAAGTATCTGGAGAAGAAACAAAAGGTGTATGTTGCCTTTATGGACTTGGAGAAGGCCTATGACAGAGTGGATAGAGAAGGTTTGTGGAAAGTACTTAGAATATACGGAGTAGAGGGCAAGTTGCTGAAAGCAGTGAAGAGCATGTATGAGGGTGCAAAGGCGGCAGTACGTGGGAGCGTGAGCAGAGCGAGTTCTTTGACCTGAATGTTGGTTTGAAACAGGGGTGTGATGTCCCCGTGGTTGTTTACTGTATATATGGATGGAGTCATGAAAGAAATACTATCAAGAGCAGTGGATGTTGGTGTATCACTGAAAAGGGAGGGAATTGAGTGGAAGCTACCTATACTGCGGTTTGCGGATGATACAGTTCTGATGAGTGATAATGAATGGGAGTTGCAGGGTCTGGTAAATGAGTTTGGAACAGTGTGCGAAAAACGGAATTTGAAGGTAAATGCGGGGATGAGCAAGGTTATGGTCTTCGAAAGGGGTGAAGTCACAGAGTGTGAGGTGAAGCTGAACGGTCAGGCTATGGAGATCGTCAACTCTTTTAAGTATCTGGGCAGTGTGTTGAGTAAAGATGGGACTATGAATGAAGAAGTGCGGGAGAGGGTACAACAGGGGAAGAGGGTTGTAGGAACGCTAAAAGCAGTAACAAGAAATAGGGTGGTCAGTATGGAAGTGAAGAAGTCCTTGCATGACAGTGTGGTAATCCCGACACTGACTTACGGAAGCGAAGCATGGACGTTGGTTGAGACTCAGACCAAGAGTGAGAGCAGTGGAAATTAATTACTTAAGGAGTGCGTGCGGAGTTACATGGAGGGATAGACAGACTAATGAGGAAGTAAGAAGGAGGTGTGGTGTGGAGGTAGATGTGCTGGAAAGTGTGAAAAGGAACAACTTGAAATGGTTCGGCCATATGGAACGTATGGAAAGCGAGAGAATGACGAAGAGGGTGTACGAGAGCGAGCTGGAGTGACAGAGAGGGAGAGGTAGACCGAATGAGAGGTGGAAGGATGGAGTGAGGAAGTACATGAACGAAGGCGGTGCTGGTTGGGGGGAGGGGCGTCGACTGACTGGGGACAGAGGTGCATGGGGGCGGTTCGTTCGTGGCCACCCTTTCGGGGATCACGGCGTCAGGCAATAGATAGATAGATAGTTAGAAGACCTTGAAAACCAATTATAGGTTTCGCTCACAAAGAACTCTAAATTTCTTGGCAAAGCATCTGATGTAGCAGCCGAGACTGATAGCTGTAGTGAGTGACAAACACAACATATCAAAACTATATTAGGAACTTCTGCCTTTAGCTTTTCATAGACACCATTATTTATTCCAACCATAACACTTGCGTTGTCTGTTCCAATTCCTCTTAGCATTTGTAGGTCCAGTTCAAAGTCATTTAGTCTTTTTCAGTGTAGTGACGATGCTTTGTGCATTACATTCTTCTAATTCTGATAGGCTTAGAAATGTAGAAACAACCTCTTCCTTTACTTCATCATAGTAAATTATGGCAATTCCCAAATATTTTGTATCACTTATCTGTGGATTCATCCAGCAGGAGACTGTAATGGTTCTTCCCAACTGCTTTCCTTAGCTCTGACATGAAATGAGGATACAAAATATTTTGTATAAAACCACTACATTTCGTTCTCCGAACCTGAATCTGAGAGGCAACACTACTGTCTGAAAAGCACCTCTTGCATAATTCACACAAATGATCACAGGTTGATACTGCAGTATGCTCTGCAATAAACAATGACATTTGTCCTTCTGTAATCTGTGCTGGAGTACTTTTTGTTACAGGCTGAAATGGTATTGTAGGTTGCCTTGCGGTTGACATAGCTTTTTCATTCACTTTGTGTTTCTTGCTGTTACCATGGTCTTTCAAGTCACTTAATTTTAGGCTCAAGAGACATTGGCAAAATCTGCACTGTGGTACAACTGTACCACAACTTTTCTTTTTTTCGAGCAGCCAGTCTTTTAATGAAGGGTACTCTAACCACTCCTTTCTAAACTTCTGGGTGTACTGTGGTTTAGGCATATTTGATACTTGAAATAGCCTATATCAGGATTCTAGTGCAAGAATAGTCTACCACCAGTCCACCACTAAATACAACTGGTTATAGACTACCCCCGACCCAGCCTAAGCTAGTAGGCCTGGAGTTGAATTTGAAAACGTGGTGGCAACACAGGCACTGCCACAAATATATTATTGCACAATTAATGCAGGCACTTTCACTATTAATCTATAGAAAAACAACTCACTCCGACAATCAGGGAGCATAACTGAATAATACAAACATTGTTACAATGCACAAAAATATTAAATAACTAAGCGGTACAATAAAGAACTCAAAGATGGTAGCATCGCTTCTTTAACAAATCAAAAGGCTCGCTCTAGATCGCATGATGAGGCATCCAATAATAACACAAAGTACTCATGACGTCACAGGAATATCCCGTGTTCATTTCCTGAATAATCTAATTCACACTGGTCTGGTGCAGGCAACTAAAATTAACAATAATGCCTATATATGTGGGTACATTTACTAGAAATTCGCCAGATACTTCGTAAGCCAAATAAAAAAAGCTAGAAATCAGCCAGATACTTTGTAAGCTATAAAAAAAACGCTAGAAATCCGCCAGATAATCTGTAAGCCTAGGAAACCGCTAGAAATCCGCCAGATACTATGTAAGCCCGCCAGAAAACACGCTAACCACTAGAGTTAGTGGAAAATCCGCTAAAATGGCAACACTGCGCGCACGGGGTCTTTCGAGGCAAATTTAGGTATATTAGACCGGGTGGAAGATCGACCAGGTATTTGACGCGACTGTGGGGCAGATGGAGGTCCAGGCAAGAGAGATATCAGGGAGAGGATCCGTGGTCGCAACCTCCGTCGCAAGAGCCATTAATGAATTGCATGCAGAAATCAGAGAAGTAGTCAATGCAGGTGTTGCATCGTTGGCGGAGCATGTGGTCGATGCACGACGAGTAGACGGCGATGGGATAGTCGAGTGAACCGGAGTATGTGTAATGGCAGGGGAGGGCGATGGATTAGACGAACGCGCCACAGCGGCATACCTGTGCTTGGGCGCCGTCCCAGACTCACGCACTAGGCGAGCAGCAGCTCTGTAAGGAATGCCTTTCTTCGATTGTAGATGAAGGACTTCCTTCACAAACACGTAATGAGAACATCGCTTATTGGAGGCGATGTGATGTTCGCCACAATTTGCGCATGTTGGAGTTACAGCGGGGCAAGGGACAGGATGATGACCATCCCCTGTCTCCTCTCCACAATGTAGGCAGCGCCTTCCAGAGCGACAATACTTGTCCGGATGACCGAATTTCCAGCAGACACTACATTGACGAGGCCGACAAACAAATGGCAGCACACGCAGCAACTCAGCACTTAAAGTGATGGCGAGAGGTAGGTCATGGCAGTCAAAGTAGTATTGCAATGCGAAGAGGTGGTCGATCGCGGTCAACATCTTCCCTGGATGACACAGTGTATGTCTCAACTTTCTGGACAACCAGATAATCAAACTGTAATGCACAACACAGGCGAGGGCCCGCATCCTTGAATTCTGCCTCCTTAACAAGGACGCTGTGGGGGACAACGACTGTGCCAATGCAGTGGTTTAATGTCTCTTCCGGGTGACCTAATAAGGAGTCGCTGGGAGTGTCCAGGAGGGACTATACAGTGGAAGATTGTTCTTCGGAATGAACCTTCACGATGCGGGAGGTCTCTGAGTGGTGGAACATGGTAACATGACCCACTTCTTGGCGTAGATATATTTGAAGATCTATGTCATCATGAGGGCGGTTTTCAACTTTGAAATACTTCGGCTATCTCGGTGGCTCAAACATTGTGCTAAGTACCGCAGGAGCGGTGCGGAGTGGGCGTTTAGAATGGCGGTGAGAAGATTTGGCATCAAAAGGTAAGAGTGTCATAATTGATGAAGGAGTGACCGTAGTACCGGGGATCGACACCGTCGGTAAGGGCCGAGTGAACAAAGCTGCGGGTTGAGAAACGCGAGATGACGCGTGGGCAACTCCGTTAGGTGGAAATGGGGCGACATGATCGGTAGGGATAGGCTGTTCTGAATAAACCACAATCGACCCATTGGGAAGGTTTGGTGCGATGGTACTGGAGGAGTCCGAGGCGTGCTCTCGAACAGAGACGCCATGATTAGAAGTGGGTGGAGAAGGGTTAGAAACAGTAGTCAAGGTTTTGCCCGAGATGTTAACCAAAGGGGCAAGAACTGAGTCAGTGGCTAGTGAGAGAGCGAATGTAGAGGAGGTAGACTTGCAAAGATAACTTGACACGACTAGGCTCGGTATTGTATTTGGAGCAGAGGTCGGATGGTTGTCCAAGGACAGTGCAGGGGCCGGTAAAGAACCCGGTATAGTGGCAGGCAAAGAGCTACAGTACCACCATCCGAGGGGAGGACGGTCAAGGAAGAAGAGTCAGACACATTAGCCATATCCACGCCAGCGCCGGTGATCAAAAATTCAGAGGTAGTCTCCATAAGACGAAGGTTTCATGATTCATCCGGGATAAGCTCCACACCCACCACGGAGCCAAGAATTAAAGGACTTGGTATATGCCCTAGGAGTCAAACCCAGATATACACCCCGACCCCCTGTGCCTTATGGATGGTCAACTCGTCAGCTTCGGGTCCAGCACAGAGGGCGAGATTTGACGGTAAAAGTTTCCCCTCGTGCGTGCATGTCAGGTACTTCAGTTCTACGGGTTGAAGGGAACGCCGTCCACATCCACCCTCCATCGAAGTACAGTATATAGAGTCGTCAGCCGTCAACGATAGAAGAAGGGGAAGCAAAGAAAAGGACAAAGGCAGAGGGGGAAAAAAGATAGAAGAGTGGTAGCCTACCTCGCAGGCCTCTGTAAACCAACGAGGAGGGAGGTCTTGCCCATGAGGTCGGCGGAGCCCCAATCCTAAGAAGGTCTGTGTCCCCCCCAGGAACAGAGACCACCGGTCACGCTTCAAGCCCCGCCACCGCGACAAGGTGGCTCCTAACGGCGGGATACAATGAGTGTAGTACCTCCCGAAATCCATCCTTCTGAATCCTCCCTTCCTCGCGAGGACAGAGTCCACCTGGCCAGGCTGAGATGCGGACACCATCCAGCCCTTCTGAACTATCAGAAGAGACTGGATGACTCCATCGTCGACTCCTGCCCAGGTTGTAACACAGCACCCCATACTATTAAACACATCATAGAAGACTGCACTTCACACAACCACTTACACCAACAACACAATCTACACTCCGTGAGTTCTGTGGGAAAGCCCGACCGTGGCCATGGCCTTCCTTAGGGACTCGGGGCTGTTCGGCCAGGCAGCTTAGGGAACAACAACAACAACAACCAGTAACTTGAAATCGATTTGGAAAAGTTTAATGGAGAGGAGATCTAGGGGAAGGCTTCACACCTTATGTTTGAAGTATTTCAATTAATCCGGTCAGAACAAAATAAGGAAGGGAAGATATGCAAAACAAGACTCACCCAGAGACTAACCTTAGTGTTAGTGGATGAGAGCTGCCACACACTGTCAAGGCATAGCTGTCCATATATTTGATACTCCTCACCTAATTCTACAGAATCTTAAAATTATGCTAACATTCATTATGCCTAAAAACTAACTAATTCAAATACAGGTCTTACAAATACTGCATGTGTAAAAGGGGGTGGGGGCTAGGTAGGAATCCTCCTTCCCTTGTATACTTCACTTACTAGACCAGACGGAGAAAGGGGCGAGGGAACACAAAAGCGGTCCCGGACCCTAAGAATTGGAACTTTAAATGTTGTTTCTCTTTGATCTCTGTCTCGAGTCAGCTATAGGGTATGTGGCGAGTATATACATACATACTGTACAATAAAAGGAAAACTACAAGAATTATTATGTCTTTATTGATGAAAAAAATTAATGGTAAGATACAGCATTCCATAAGTCTGATGGGCTCTAATTCCGATACTCCACAATACAAGAGAACCAAGGTTGTATTTTGGCATGGTAATTTTTCAAGAGGGCCCACCTCCGGTTTTTTTCCTCTCTCTGTGTTGTATCCATTTGGCCCCATTCAGCTTATTGTTTTAAGACGTTTATCCCCATCCAGGTGTCGATTGTTTTCATGGCGAGCGGTAGCGAGCCAGCATATATATTTAAAAAAAAAAAAAAAAAAAAAAAAAAAAAAAAGCAGGGAAAATTTGTAAATTTTTCGATAAAAAAAAATCTCCAGCAAAGCCCAATTTCTTCATACAATGCTGGCTCGCTATCGCTCGCCAGGAAGAAATCGACACCTGGATGGGGATAAACGTCTTAAAACAGTAGGCTGAATGGGGCCGAATGGATACAAGTCAGAGAAAAGGAGAGAAAAAAAGCAGGTCACCCCCCTTAACAACTCCAGCAAGTGGGTAAACTCCTCACCACCCAAATCCCAAAGCCGTTTTCTGAAGTAAATAATTGGGAAGGGGAGACTTGACGCTTGTTTTCTTAACCCCTTCAGTATGAGGACGACAATATTTATACAGTTTCTGCCCAACCTAGAATGAACAAACTATAGTCTGTATACTCTCTGTAAACAACACTCATTCCCAAAATATTCGCTCGGTATCAGGAGCTGCGAAGGGAAAGAATTGTTTAAGTCCTTGTGGATTATGACACATTTTAACAGTTTATCATAAGATGATATTATTCAGTTTAGGAAGAACGTATCGGAGCGAGCGAGTTAATTGAGATAGTTTTTACCCCTTTGATTCCTAGCGATCCTTAGCTGCATGAGATCTTCTAAGGATAAAAACCATATCAATTTGTAGAAATCCATCCTAAAATACTGAAATAGTTAAGAAACAAGCGTGATCCTTTTCCTAATGTAAACCTATTCTGTACAATGATGTATTTTCTTCATTTTATTCAGTTTAGGAAGGCTCTGTGTAAGTTGAGGGTTCATCTAGACTCTAGAGTGCTTTAAACCCTGTTGTATATACTAGAGGTCATTCCTAAGCTGAATATAACTGTCTAAGCAAAGCTTATGACATGTCAACTTAATTTACTTGATGGAGTTGAGCAAATTTAGACAGTGTTAAGGCGGGGTCACACGAGCGATTCTTCCGTCAATTTTTACGGGCAATTGTAGTCTGGCAGTTTAGAAATATAAGTTCTGTAAGAATGAAACCACCTAACATGATATACCTTCGATCTAGTTTCCGATTCCAATGTGAAAGAGCCTCAAAATAGTTAAGAGAAAAAACTTGCTCATCGAAAACTGCCGGGAAATATGTTCGTGTGATACCGCCTTTATACTTTGAACTGCACGGTTGGCCAAATAAGTTGTGTCTCCACTGTCATTAAGTTTTGCTCGCTGTATTAATGTCTGTCAGATGTTGAATAGGGTGTGTAAGGATAGGAACATGTTTGTATATCTCACTTGAAACGATGAATGAATGCTTAGATGGTGCTGATACCAATTATTGATCGAAATATACTTAGCACCGCGACATCACTTATTTGGCCGACTGTACAACACATTCTGGCAGTACTGGACATATTACAACACAAATAAAATAAAATATAAAAGTAAGTACAGTACAGTAATAAAAAAATAAAATGAATAAACAATAATAGAAGGTATTAACAACAGAAGCGGTAGCAACAACAAACGGTTATAAAAAGTTCTTGCACAAAAATAATGTGAACTATACTCTGATCACATGAACTTGGCAGCATATTCTATACTTCTCACAGTTATATACTAAAAAGTTCTTTATCATGTTTAACATATTTATATTATTATTTTGCTTAAGCGTTATTTCCACATAGCGATTTTGATAAGTTGTTTTGTCTTTTTACTGTGTTCGTCCAAGTTTTGGTTTGTTTATTTTGCAAGTTTTACATTATAATTTTTGACAAAATACAATTTGTATGATGTTCAACTTATCAATATTATCTTGGGCATAAACATCCTTCATTGTTTTTTTGTTTTTTTTGTTTTTTAATTAGTTTAACCAGACCACTGAGTTCCACAAAATAACTCTCATAGGGATGGCCCGAAGGATTAGATTAAGATGGACAACTAATCAAGTCTAGATAAATAGGGAAGGGCAGGAAGTGAACAAATCTAGGAAGACGAAGAAACGCAGAAATTTCTCGCTATTTCATCAGTTCAGCCGGACCACATGAGCTCCACAGCAGAGCTCTTATAGAGCAGGGCCGAAGGATGAGGCAAGAACTGCTACACTGCAGCACTAACCAAGAAGTGATCAAGGGCGAAGAATGAAAGATCAGGACTAAGGTAGAAAAAAAATCACAGCGAGATGCCAAAAAAAAAAATAAAAATAAATAAAAAAATAAAAAAAAATACTGAGGGGGAATCAAGTCAGCTCGGTTGCATCAGCAACTGAAGAGACAAATTAGGTCAAGAGCCTACTACCTAGCCAGGCCAGTGAGACATGTGATATAGCTGCCCGAGGATAACTGAATGGGACAGAATAAGAACAGAAAGGGAAAAACTTAGAAAGAGAAATGAAAAACTATGCCAAATTAGTCAAGCCAACGACAAAAGCTCGAGGGGAGAGGGAAGGGAAAAACACCAAACCCCCCCCCTCAAGCCCCAGTCGCTGGCCCCGAAGCCCCCTAACCTCGGCAAGGGGCGTACTAGGAGGGCGGTCATTATGTTCAACTTATGTAGAATATCTTGAACATAATAACAGTTCTTCATTATAGCAACTTATTTAGATCTTAGACATGATAAATATTCTTCATTATGTTCAACTAATTTATAACATCTTGGACATAATAAATATTCTTCATAAAACAGCTTGAAGGAACACTCAACAGCCAATAATCTTGTTCTTTCATAATCACTCTGGTGGGATGAGGACTTACTGCCATCTTTTATTATGCTGCACTGACTGTGTAGGACAAGCGTTGGAAGATAGAGGAATGACTATAGATCAGGCAAGAGAAGTAGTAATAAATAGGAATGAATGGAGAATGCTAGTGAATAGATGAGTGTAAATGCAGTCGTTTGGGAGAGAGGGTCATGCACCAGTTGGACTAGATAATAGTCCGTCAGGAGCCTGGCCCGGGGAGTCGGTGGTAATGAGGGGTATGCCTGGAAGCATGGGTGGCTCCGCTGCGGGTCTGCCTGAGGAAATCGGAGCCTCTCCGGCAGATCTGGGACCTGGGAATCTTTTGCTGGGGACCCCAAATAGGCCTGGGTCTTTGGGTATTTCTCCTGGACGACCTAGATGTGTGTGATTTTGAGTTTTGTTTTGTTTTATTTTTCTGATGTGTTGTGATGTCTCTGTTCGGGCTCTGTCTCGAGTCGACCACCCCCATAAAAAAAAAAAAAAAAAAAAAATGGGGTAAGTGCCAGTGTCCAGTATATACATATAATATATTTATATATTAATTGCTTTCTTAGTTAACTCACTAGACCTTTCATCAACCTTAAAAAAACATCCCCTAGAACCCCCTTCAAGATAAATTTGTACATTTTCTGATAGAAAAATGTTCCGGTTGCTCTTAAAATTACAGGCTCACTATCGCTTGTCAGGAAAAAATCGACACCTAAATGGCACGAAAGGTCTTGCTGTTGATATAGAGATGGGACGAAAGGTTTTAAAATCGACAAACTAATGAGGCCAACGTCATAAAATCTGAAAACCAATGGGGAAGAAGGGGGACCAGAAAAACGACCCATCTCCCCTTAAGTCAACTTCTGGCCAGCTAATAAGAGCCTATATAGTGCTAACAACCGTACATCAACTGAAGTGTGGCGGTATTGGTGAAGGTATTGGGACATGTACAATCGGCTGTGTCTTGAGTCGGTCACCCCCAGAAAAAAAATAAAAATTAATAAATATATAAAAAATAAATAAATAAAAAAATAAAAAAGTGGGGAATGGGCCTGAGTAAATACATACAAATACAATCGGCCTAATAAGTGATGTCTCAGCACCAACTATGTTTTGATCAATAATTGGTATCAGCAATATTTACACATGATTTCTGCTTTTTGAGTGAGATATACAAACAGGTTCCTACACTCACTTACCCACCCTATTCAACATCGGACAAACATTACTACAGCACAGAGCGAGCCAAACGTAATGACAGCTGAGCCATGACTTATTAGTATGTACTATGTGTACACCAGTGAGCTACGTGGACATCACCATGTGTACATCAGTGAAGTATGCGTACATAAGTTAAGTCTACAACCAAAATCAATAGTTCAATTAAAATCTTGTTGATAATATGTGAGAAAAATAACTTAAACTCTTCTACTATGTGAACAAATGAAACATCTAGTGCTATAGGTAGCGCCAGCAAACTTGACAATAATATTGACCTCTTAACTTCTTATAACTCAAAATAAATTAAACCAATATGGCTGATATTTCTATCATTTGGGAAGAGTCCACCAGGAAATAGGTCTGGATATTTACAGACAATTTGCTCTAGGCTCTTTTGAGTTACAGAAAGGTCAGGGATCAAGATTATTGTCAAGTTCGTTGGCGCTACCTACAATCACAGACTATTAACCCTTTCACTGCGGCACTCATCGGACTACATTTGCTTATTCTTGTTTTTGGCATTGTATACAAACTTTAAAGATCATTGTAAATTGAAAATACACAGTTCACGAGTTAGATTTATGCCAAACTATTGATTTCGACTGCACAACCCCCTTACATGATCACAGTTAAAGACTAATGCGCTAGAAAGTGTCAAATACGCAGTACAAAAATATATATTAAATATTTTTTATTAATTTTCTTTTCCTACTACAAGAGCTACTCTCGGAACACTACAGATACTTCCACTACTACGGTACTTTATCAAATTACACGTTTCTATGGAAACGAGTCGACTATTTACACCGAGACACACCTAGAGCTTCACCCGTTGATATAACATAAATACAGGACAGGTAATAATAAGTACAATGATAAAAATCAATTTTTTTTTTTATTTGTCTTAATCGACGTTTATCGGTTGATTTATGAGTTATCCCAATAAACTCATTACAATTCGACATGCTTTAAGTAGGCCTAATGTTAATGAAGTGAGAACTTCTGAAATTTCCCCCAAAATGTACTAAGACGAAGGTAAAATACATTAAGTTTGAGCAGAAAAAATTGTGTAACTATGAATACACAATCTTCACTACCATAACATCGGCTACAAAATATATTGCGTCAGTTCTCGACCAAGTTCAAACTGTCGTCAATCAAAAATAATTGTTTGTAAGTTTTATGTACAAAAGACAGTTCACCTGGAATATAAATACACATTACACACTAAACATCCTCTTTGCTTCTTAATTAATGTTCATCATTATATTTCATTAGTTCTTTCTGTTACCACTTGGAAAGTTCATCATTTTCATAAACAAAACCTTATGAATAATTTCTACTTTGCTTTGTTACCAATCCCAAGTACTTAAGCTTCAAAAGTTGCTATAAAAAAGTTGCAATGGAAAAATTGATAGAAATAATGTTTGCGACCCAGTCATACATATTCACATATTGTACATAACATGAAAAACAGCAATTCTTTTTTTATATGACATTCTTGTCATAATTTTTTGTTTGTACATTGCTTTTGTTACAGAAGTACTCCTAGTATTCCTCTTAAGATTGTGTACAGCTACCAACATAAATATACAGGTTTCCCTCACTATCCGATACCCCGATTTACCACATTATTATAGGTGTTTGGGTTTTGGCTGGTCCGAGAATGCATCCCCATTTACCCCATTAATTTTGGGGTTTGCCATATGATTTTCCTATTTAAGATTTGACTGTGTTCGTATACATTTTGGTTTGTTTATTTTGCAAGTTTTCCATTATAATTGGGTTTTTAGGCACGTATCCCCAATCGTAAATCGAGGGAGACCTGTACCCACTAAACAAAATAAAGACTGTCATGGTGCTACTGATAACATTTTGACTCATTGTATGGAATATTAAATTTCACTAAAGCCGGTATCACACAAGAGCCTTTTCCCTCAACATTTATACTCAACATTGGTCTGGAAGCTTATGAGGTCAACATTTTAAGTATTTCGGTTACCTTAATTCATCTACCCATCATTCTAGTTCTCCAGAAATGTTGCAATAAAATGTTGATTATCGAATGTTGACTAAAACAGCTCTCGTGTGATACCGGCTTAAGGGGAGGCTGGCCGTTTGTTTGGTCTATTAATTCATTTATTCATATATTTTTAAAGTTTCCTCCCTAGACCTCCATCAAGCTTAGAAAAACACCCCCTTCAAGATAAATTTGTACATTTTTCGGTAGAAATATTTCCCGGCCAAAGGCCGGTTCGTCTTAAAATTGCAGGCTCGCTTTCGCTCGCCAGGAAATAATCGACACCTAAATGGCACGAAAGGTCTTAAAATTGACAACGAAATTGGGCGAAAGGTGTTAAAATCGCCAAACTAATGGGCCGAACGTATTATAATCTCAAAACTAGGGGGGCTAAACATTAGGGAGAAGGGGGTCCAGAAAAACGGTCTGCCTCCCCTTAAGAGACTCCAAACAAATCCTGTCGTCAAACAAGCAGTGTGTGACACCATCCATCTTTGTGAGCATGCCTGACTTTGGTGAGGTAGTGGAAAGTGATGGAAGTGTTCATGAATACCTTACAACTCTTTATATTCATATGTTAACTATCTCTTCAGGACAGGGCGTCAAACCAGGTCAATTTTGTTCTAAGGCTGGAGTGAATATGAGAAAGAATATGGGAAAAATTATAGGAAGTTGCGTTGTGTTGGCCATTTTATCACTTGCAAACACATAAAAGGCGTAAATATAACCGTTCATATAGTAATAATGCCTAAAAACGAGGGAATATACTGTATATCTCGTTTGACATCCTGCTTCAGGACTCCAGATGATTGCATTTAGCTTAGGAAGGACATCTAGGGATCATACAAAATATCCTAGTTAACTATGTGTCCAAAGAGGTCCTTTCGAAGTCTAATAAAATAATCTGTTATTAGCTAGAAATAGTATTGAACAGATGTCATCTGAAAAAGTACTATGGAACTGGACAGAACCGGTACTTTAAGAAAATCACTATGTGAAGACGTCTACTTGGTGCCTAAAGGAAAAGATGACCTAGAATACTGGTGATGAGGAGCATTTGCATGTTCAGTCACCACTAAAGAGGTCAACTTCAGAAAGGAAAACCTGGCAGCATAGCTCCTAATATTTTGTATCTAGTCCACGAACCAGATCCCCAAATTTCATGAATCGGTACCATTGAAGGGGACAAATGTTCATCATAAATTCCAATGAAAGGCTGTTATATGACACTGATATTCATTGACAAGGTTTATCACATTGATATAACACCTCTATAATATACAAAATCATGTCCTGTAGATTTCATTTATAGCTACCAGCCCTCTAATGTGGTATAGATTTTCACTCTGGCACACAGATTTGGATGGTAGGGCAACAACAGGTGCGGTGACATCCAACTCCGCCTGTAACTCTTACAACAAGATGTAGAATGTAAAGATAATTTCTATATCAAACCTCCTTGAAGCTGGTTATTGGTATGCCTTTGGGGTGTCTATTGGTTGTGACGGGCTTCAAATTCTGGCATGTACACTCAGTTTAACCAGTCAAGTATCGGTATCACACAGGCCAGTTTGAGCGTGTGTGGCCGTTGTTGGACAGTTAGCCTAGGTATCAAGAGTATCAGTGATGAGATGCGTATTAGAAGGCTTGGATGGCTTGGCCATGTGGAGAGGATGGACGAACTAAGTTAGGTGAAAGATGCAGGTCTATGAACGTGGAGGGAGCTGCACCAAGGGGTAGACCAAGAAAGACGTGGGATCAGACATTACGGTCTGATCTTGAATAAAAAACAAAAAGCAATGTCCAGGAAATTCCCTGTAACAAGAGCACGCCCTAGCCCTGTCATCAAGAGAGTGTACGGCGTTATAAACTGCATCAGGTGAGGCAGCTTTGTACAGTGCTGCCAGGAGCGCCGACAATAGTACGTGAGACCGAAAGTCTGCACTCCGTGTGAAGCACTCGGTCTTTAAATTTATATATGTATGAATGTATAATCTGTCATCTTGGCTCAGGTACCCTAGCTTGAGCCCCTACCTTTTCACAGGATTCTAAAGGATATGATGTTGCCTTTTTTATTACATCACTGTGAATTAAAAGGCATTGATGCCGACAGAATGAGAATAACACACTGTGATTAGGATGAATCTTTATTGTAGTGGTGGACACTGGTTTGCTTAGACAAGCTTAATCAAGGGACTTGAAAAAGCTTGTCTAATTGAAAAGTTATCCAATACAATATAGGTTTATCCTTTTTTTTTTTTTTTTTTTTTTTTTTTTTTTTTTTTGATGAATAGTTTAACCAGACTGCTGAGTTACAATAGATTCATCCTTAGCACGGTGTATTTTTTTGAGACAATAGTTATTAATGTAACTGTACCGCTCTACCAAGGTGTCAAACCATGGCAATATTGTTTTGTGACTGGATTGAGTGTGAGAGTGAATCATTTAAGGGGAGGCAGACCGTTTGTTTGGTCTATTAATTCATTTATTCATATATTTTTTTAGTTTCCTCCCTAAACCTCCATCAAGCTTAGAAAAACACCCGCTAGACCCCCCTTCAAAATAAATTTGTACATATTTTGGTAGAAAAATTTCCCGGCCGAAGGCCGGTTCCTCTTAAAATTGCAGACTCGCTATCGCTCGCCAGGAAAAAATCGACACCTAAATTGCACGAAAGGTCTTAAAATTGACAACGAAATGGGGCAAAAGGTGTTACAATCACCAAACTAATGGGCCGAAGGTCTTATAATCTCAAAACTAGTGGGGCTAAACATGAGGGAGAAGGGGGTCCAGAAAAACAGTCTTCCTCCCCTAAATACATTTATTTCACGCCTAACACCAAACACCTCCCAATGAAATTAATGAAAGCATGTGATCCTCCTGGGATTCAAACCTGGGTTACCACATACAGATCTTAAACACTTTAAGCATTACACCATCAATACAGTTAAGGTTAAGTACATGACTACGATTTTATATCCATTTATCGAATACTGGATATCAATCTCATCATGTACTCAGACCCAACTGCACACTAAATAGCCTAATGTTTAAGTGAAAGGAAAGAACAATTTATGGGGAATTTTAACCCTCTCACGTCCTTGACGCAATTTTGAGCCTATTAGGGATACTTTAAAGCCTTTGTTACCGTCAGGGGTATTTATAAACCTTTAGTTTATTTACTTCAACCTCTGCAGTTGTCTTTGAGTTAGCTGTGGGCAGAAAACTAATTTTGGAGAGGTAATTATAAGAGTGAGAGTAATCTATTTCTTATTGCTAATCTGGCAACCTCTGCGTCATACGGATGTGAGAGGGTTAATGAACTATTGTAGCCACATCTTGACTATTCAATCACTTCCAGGGGCATAAAAGGTAACTATAGAGCATAACTTTAATTTTGTAGAACTAATAATAAAAGCTAAAATGAAAAGACTCCATTTTTGGCCTGGGTATGATAATATATCTCCTTAGCCCCCCCCCCCCCCATTTGTTGCTATATTGACTAGGAGGTTGACCATATCTGGAAATAAAAATAAAGCTGTGGATGCCGGTATAGTCTAACCAGTACTTTTCAAACAGGAAAACCGAATCACCAAACTAATTAATAAATATTTGTTAAATAATCCAAGTAATTCGCAGGACAAAGGGAGAAGTATTTTCTAGCACAGGACTTTTCAAACTCGATAACCGAGGATATACTAGCACAGTACTTTTCAAACACGATAACCGAATCAGCAAGCTAATAACCGAATCCATTTGCACGAACGCAGGGATATTTTCCACCGCAGTACTTTTAAATCACGTTGATTAAATCAACCAACAACCAAAAACCCAAGCAATTCACTGATGACTTTGAGGATCAGTTGAGTGTTGAACAGGTGAGGATATTTTCTAGAGCAATAAGTTTCAATCACAATAACCAAATCACCCAACTAAAAAAATCACCAAGATGAAAAATCCACTTCCTAATTTCTAACATATTTAATTTTGTATCATTATATACTTAAATCGTTCGACTAAAGCCGGTATCACAAACGCTCTTTTTCCCTCAACATTGGTCTGGCAGCTTATGAGGTCAACATTTTAAATATTTTGGTTAAATAAATCCATCTATCACCAGTCTAGCTTCCGATACCAGTGCCGAATACTCCAGAAATGTTGCCAGACATTTTTTTGATCATAGAATGTTGACTATAAAAGCTCTCGTGTGATAACCGGCTAAAAGGGGCCCTTTTCTCGACAGTAACTTTCCAACATGATAATTGAATCAGCTGCCTACCAACCCAGGCCATTGTTAAGGGGAGATGGGTAGTGTTTCTGAAACCCCACCTTCTCCCTCATGTTTAGTCGCATTAGTTTTCAGATTTTAAGATATTTGCCCCATTAGTTTTCAGATTTTAAGATTAAAATGTAAAACTTGCAAACTAAACAAACCAAAATTGGGACAAGGACAATATAAAGTCAAATTAAATTATCAAAATCGCTATGTGGAAACAACGCTTACTAAAATGAAAATTATTAAATAAAAGAACACAATCCACCACATAGGGTGTACATCACTACATGAGCAAGTTAATCTGTTTCCCAAGCAAACCAATCGCACATATAACAACGCACTATCGTCACGTTAAAGGAAGTAGTCAAGTTTGGGAAGTCCGGGACGGACGGGACGGACCCATTAGTTTGTCGGTTTTAAGACCTTTAACTCCATTTCTTTGACAAAATTAAGACCTTTCGTGCTATTTAGGTGTTGATTTTTTCCCTGGCAAATGATAGTGAGCCTGTAATTTTAGAAGAAATTTTTTTCTTACGAAAAATGTACAAATTAATCTAGAGGGGGGATCTAATGGATGTTTTTTTAAGTTTGATGGAGGTCTAGGGAGGAAACTAAAATAACAATATAAAGATACATAAATGATCAAATAAATATGCCCATCCCCCCTTAACCCTCGGTACCCGGAAGGGCTCTGAGGTACCCATAACAAACTAGGGCCAGAAACACGGATGGGCTCTGAGACACCGTAAGCTTGAAAGCCTATTAAGCTTGTTTAAAAGCCGTGCGTCCGACGCATGTAAACCCAGCCGGTCGGAGCGACGCCGCGCACCTCCAAAAACAAGAAGAAGAATCGGAGTTTGTTATTTTGTTGTCTACTAGACAAGAGTTAGTGTTGAAAAGTGTCTCATATTGCTAACATCGCCACGAAACTCTCTCCACGGAAATCGTCATCACAAATGAACCAGTCAACTTACGAGAGCTCTACTCAACGCCAATCTACAAGTACGAAACACATCTACGTTTAGAGATGCGTGGGATTTGGTAGCAGTTAAAATAACAAAGATACGGGTAGCCTATTAAAGACGTTTTTCGGCCAGATCGCCCGGGTTTCGGGGATAAATTAACTGGTCTGTGAGGGTTAAGGATCACCAAGATGATCACAGTTGGGTGTAGAAGATAAGATATTTTCTAGAGCAATAAAGTATATTTACTATTATTTTTGTTTGTCAATCTTTGTGATCATATCGTCCGACCCCAAACAGCAGGATGAAAAACCCACCCACCATGCCAGATATGTGGATATTGTTAATGTCTTGTCATGTTGCAAATTTGATTTTAAATAATATTTTGACATTTAACATGTAGTTTCTTTATTCATGCAGAGTTTAGTAAAATTTGCCAGAACGTCCCGGACTTCCCAAACTTGACTACTTCCTTTAACGTGACGATAGTGCGTTGTTATATGTGCGATTGGTTTGCTTGGGAAACAGATTAACTTGCTCATGTAGTGATGTACACCCTATGTGGTGGATTGTGTTCTTTTATTTAATAATTTTCATTTTAGTAAACGTTGTTTCCACATAGCGATTTTGATAATTTAATTTGACTTTATATTGTCCTTGTCCCAATTTTGGTTTGTTTAGTTTGCAAGTTTTACATTTTAAATTATAAGTTTGTTGTTTTCAAAGTTTAATTTCCGATAAATTTAAATGCATTTTTTCACATACAGATTTTGTTTAGTGTGTTGTCATATCAATAGTTTTTAATTTTACCCATATACCCGGTACCGGTAGTTATATTAATTTGAACAGTAACTTTTTAGTTCATTAAATTCAAGTTAAATATTTTAATTCTTTCAGACTGTCAAGGCAAATCACAGCTGGGAGTAAAAGATGAGGAAAGGTCATTTTCTAAGATTGCAAGTTTCACTATAATTATATTCATTCACCAGACTATAAACCACCAAGACAAAAAAATGTGTGGACCACCTTCATTGGAGTCATTGTTGAAGATTGCGTGATGATCACAGTTAGGAGTAGAATAGTAGGTAAAGGCCTTTTTAAGACTGTAATTGTCACTATAACTATACTCATTCACCAGACTACAAACCCCTAAGACAAAACCGCCCAGGCCCACCTTCATCTGCGCCATAGTTGTTGTTGTTGTGGAGTGCTTGGGTGATCACAGTTGGGAGTAGAAGAGTAGGTAAGGTGAGGTGGAGGAGGTGTGCATTATTTGGCTCACCTCGGCCGCTGACACAATCTTCAGTTTGTCGTCATCACACTCCAGCCACAAGGTGTCCTGGTCGCTCTTATCTGCCAACAAAATTATGTAATACATCTAGGGCCGCTGATTTGAGTTCCCACCCAATTCAACCAGTGTCAAATCAACCATACATACATACAAGATTGGTGATGGGCTGGTCTATCAGAGTGAGAACTGAGTGATCTCTGCCATACCCATAGCTTACTCTGACTGTTCCTTTTACTTATATATCTTCTAGATCTCGAGTGACGGCGTCTCTTCCGTGGATTGACCTCCCAATCTACCAAGATTGGACGGGGCTGTTCGGCCAGGCAGCTTAGGGAACAACAACAACCAAGATTGGAAGCCAAAGCGTCACATTTTTCCCTTGCCCCTCAACTTTCTCTTCATAATTCCTAGCTGGGGCTTTGGTTTCCCGGGCGTTTCCGCACCCTCCTCAGCTCCCCGCCATGGAGTGGCTTCGGTCACCCAGGCTTTATTGTGGTCGGCAGGGAGGGTTCTGTGGGGGCGCTCGGTTATGGCCTTGGCCGTGCTCGGGGCCTTGGGGCTATTCGGCCAGGCAGCTTGGGGAACAATAACAACAACAACAACAACAAGATTTAAGACCGTTTCGTCCACAGAGAGTGTGGTTACAGTCTCACGTCCTAAATGGCGGCATTCCAAGCGATATTGTTATGGGCTGCCTCTGTTGTCAAGTTCTTTGTTTTGAGATAGGACTGAAGTACCTGATCCTACGTCTTTCTAGGCTTACTCCTACTCGCAGCTCCCCCCCACGTTCACAGTCTGGGATTTCTTCACCCAGTTCTGTTCATCCATTCTCTTCACGTGTACAAACTAACTGTTCGTGCGCATCACTTCCTAATGCCCAGATGCCGCCTTAGTTCCTCACTCGATACCCTGTCCCTGAGGTTGACCCCATATATCAATTTCACCAATATCTTCTCATTCCGTTCAATTCTATTAATATCCTCCGCTTTAACCGGCCACGTCTCCAAGGCATAAGTCATCGCACTCCTAACACAATGCATATATCTTCCCCTTATGGTGAAGTGGGAGTCCTCTCATGGTCAAGCGAGCCAACAGCTCTCTAAACTTCCCCAGCCATTTCTGACTCAAGCAATGGATCCAGCTTCAGTGTCACCTCCGGCGGAAACCGTATCGCCCAATTAGCGAATTTATTCACACACTCCAGCATTACACTGCCGAAATCCATATTATCAGGCGGGTCATTCAACACAAGTTCTCCCTTACACAAAGCACATTCAAATTCAAAGTCTATGATTCTTGTCAAAGGTCCTCTCGCCCCACTACATCTCCTGTGTACTCAGTCACTACAGATGCAATATTGAATTACTACTTCCCACCCCCTTCCCATCCCACAAACTGCACATGAAAAGTCAACGCTTCTTTCCATAGTTCCGCGCCAGGACCAATTAAATCATATTGACTAGCTAGGAATACAGAATAAAATATAGTACTTTATCACTGACAATGATGCTTAACAGATTGTATTTTTTCATGTATTATGATTCTGCTTAGCTATATTTTGTGTTGAGACTTGCTTAGCTATTTTTTGTGTTGAGACTTTACTTGATATTTTGTTTGCTGTGTTCAGCATGCATTTCAATTAAATTGTTGAGTTTCATATATATTATTGTCTAAGAATAGGGACCATTGAACAACCACCCCTGTGGTAAACTATCAATGGAAGTTAAATATTACTAAGCTATAATGAATAAAATAAAATCAATCTAAATGAAACTACTCTATATCTAAATTGAATTCAATCTGAAACAAGCTAATTTATATCCAAAGGTCTCACATAATAAATGTATATATAGGGTAAGGTTATAAGGGTTAATATTAGCCAGGCATTAACTCACCAATAGTTCCACGTGGCAATGAGGCAAGGGAGAACGTTTTACCCAATATGGCGGTGGACAATGGGGAACGAGACTTCGGTCCCAAGACTCGAGTCAAGTTAAAGAAAGAATAAATTATTACATGGGAATGGACATGAATATTATGCTTATCTGTCTGTCAGTCATGGCGTCGATGAGAGCGTCGTGATGGTGTAGCTGTGTGTATTGCTGTATGTGTATTGTGATTAGAGGCACAAAAGCTCGATCAACTGAGGGCGGAAAATTTAGATGTTAACTGGTTGGTGTTCGTGAAGGCTCTGGCGTTCCTCAAAATCACACCTTGCTGCCTTGGCAAACCGCCAAGAGCCCAAATTATCATACCGCATCTAGGTTGCTCTATACGATAAATTATATTAATATATACGATAAATTCATATATACTACATAAGACCATGGCAATATTGCTTAATAGCATATTAGGCCTTTTATAACTTAACTTATTTACAATCTTATATTATACGATCTACTCGTCCTACGTCGTGCTGTAGGAGCGATCGTGACGTCACAGAGACATACGAGATCACAAAAGAGTCATATTCTATCGTATTTATACGATAACCCCAACTACTAACCATTAAATCCATTGAGTGTTCCCTGAGGGCGGATGTGGTCGAGGGAGAGGCCGCAACACTTCATCCAGTGGCAGTCTCCCCGGCCACTGCCCCCTACCGTCGGTGTGGGCCCGGTGGTTGGTGGGGTCTGTGTGGTCAGGTGCTCAGGACACTTGGACGACTGTAGGGCACTCAGTCGCACATATGATAAGTAGTGACCT
This sequence comes from Paralithodes platypus, assembly GCA_032716605.1. NCBI lineage: Eukaryota > Metazoa > Arthropoda > Malacostraca > Decapoda > Lithodidae > Paralithodes > Paralithodes platypus. The sequence continues at coordinate 15,480,826 of CM064571.1, forward strand.
GCAACATGTCAACAAAAGTTTTATACAAAGTATGCTTATTGCTTTTCTCCTATGTCTACTAGACATTGTCTAGTTATATTAGTATTAAAATTAAAATGTAAAACTTGCAAAATAAACAAACCAAAACTGGGACGAGACAATATAAAGACAAAAGAACTAATCAAAATCGCTATGTGGAAATAACCCAAACATCATCGAGAAACCAAGGCATACCCCAAGCAAAATATTGAAATGCCTTTGCAGTTGATAGCAATATAAATGTCAGTTTTCACTTCTTCCATTACTTATGATAAATATAACAATTAATATGAAACTAATTACCGGAAGAAAGATTGGCTCCTATATGACAGACGACGGCAGTGAGGAGATAGGGTAGGTGAGCTGGAGCCGGGATATGGTGATTCAGAGTGGCATTTTTAGAAGGTGAACCCCTAGTGGACCCCCTCCCTACGTCGGCCAGATTCTGTTGGCGCAGTTGCTCTGCCAGACATTCCCGGCAGAAGCACGGCAGCTCTAGGGGCGCTGGCATGGGCTCACTGCACTTTGCTGTGAATGTGTGTCTGGGGAGAAATTAAAAAATTATAAGTGTTTTTCTTTATTCTATCTTATAATATAGAATGACGTTTATCAACGTTTTAAGTTGTAAATACAGTAGTGTATCATTGTAAATAAATTTATGAAAATACATGCTTCTCTAACAGTGTTTTCAATTAACCCTCAGAGCCACATCAATAGACACCAGGCTTAAAACAACCATATTCAAATTTCCCTTCATAATTGCTAAGGGGCACAGGCCCTTGGGTGGGGCTTTTGTTTCTCGGGCGTTTCCGCACCCTCCTCAGCTCCCCGCCTTTGAGTGGCTTCGGTCACCTGGGCATTATTAGTGGTAAGCAGGGATGGTTCTGTGGGGGTGCTCGGTTATGGCCTTGGCCTTGCTCGGGACCTTGGGGCTGCTCGGCCAGACAGCCTGAGGAACAGCAACAACAACAACCATATTCCTGCCATAATTTGTTCATGTATGTACAGTATGTATATACAGGCACATACCCAATAGCCGGGGTGGCCAACTCGGGACAGAGCCCGAACAGGGATAACAAAACACAACATAAAAAACAAAATATAAATTCACACACATCTAGGTCGCCCAGGAGAAGACCCAGAGACCAAGGATCCCTAGGGGCCTCCAGCATTTTCCTGGCCGCAGACCTCCCGTTCATAAAAGGCTAAAAGATTTCTACCTCACTAGACTGATGCACACTTGAATGTTGAATTATTTGGCTCGAAGTAATCAGGTTGAAAGTCCAGCCTGTTTCTGTATTCTTGCTTTTTTCTTGTAATACATAAATTCGACACTCGGCTCATGCCTTAGATAAAAGCCGATGCAAACCTGTGAGGGTTAAAGTCTGGCCTTTCATAAATGTAACTACAGCTGTTAATGAGTAAGTAGCTACTGTATTCACCTACAGTAGTTGTTAATTTGTATACATGTATGTATGTATGTATACAACAGTCAGGTCTTGATATACACGGTTAATTCGTACCCTGTACGTACAGTGTATATCAAAACCGTGTTTTAGAAATAACAGGCCTTATGGGAATTGATTAATTCGTTCCAGCCACTTTCCCAAAGTCCCCCTTTTGGCCCTTTTTGCCTACCTTCAGCCGACTTATATTACATTATACCACCAACATCATATTATATGACATAACATAGAATACATTAAGCATCAACAAGAACTGTTTTGGATCTGTTACTGACTTATTTGTGTGAATATACGTGTTGACGTTCGGTAGATATCCCCGCCGCTACTCCCTCCCTGCCCCGTCCCGGCCTCAACCCCGACCCCGTTACTGTGATGATGTTGATAAGCCTTGTGCTACAGCTAGCATATCGCCCCCCTCCAGGTTCCCAGGCATGTTGATGTCCTCATCGTAACCAGAGAACACAGAAATATTGCCTATCATATCATTATCATCATCAGACTGGTTGTCACTGTCGGGGACGCTCCCTCCCTCCCCCTCTCTTTATTCTTCGTGGCGCAATGCATAAGGTGTTGATTTTCGGTGTGAGCGTCCTGGGTTCGAATCCACGGACTGCCACATGTGTTTGTAATATTTCATTAATCGATTTTAGGAGTAGAGTTGGTTGTTGGATAGAACATAATTATGGTTCAATAGACCAGAAAGCTATTTATAATGCAAAACTATTGAACACACTTAAAAGTGAATGTTATTTGGTCTCTATATAATCTGTGAATCATTTCCGATATGATGGAATTAAAGAAAAAAAAAATTCCACCAACTCATAATCAGCCAAAATTACACAAATGTCAATTAAAAACATGTTACAAAATATTTCCCCATAATTTTATAGAAGGCGAAAATATACCGTGGGGAAAAAAATATAAAAATCTATCAAATCCAAATCTTCCGTCCTCGGAATCTCGGCGCCTAGCTGTCTAGACAAGACGGAGGGTGGAAAATCTTTGTTGACTTTCTTATTTATTGTTTATATAATTATTATGTGCTGGAAGGATGTTATATATTTCAATTCCATCGCATTAGAAATGATTCATAGATTACAAATAGTCCAAATAAGACATAGTTATGTTAATGTATAAGGGAGTTAGATAGACAGAGATAGTTGCTAGGGGCAAATGATCGATAACATACAAAATTATATGAGACGGATTTATGCTTCTGAAAAGACAAAGGAGACATTTTTATTGACTCTCTTTTTAATTTTATTATTTGTGTTGGAAGGGTAATATTGTTTTCAATTCTATCATATTAGAAATGATTCATAGATTAAAAAAAGACCAACTAAGACAGTTATAATTATGTATAAGGGAGATAAATGCATTAAATAGATAGACAGACAAACATTTGATGCATAAATAAAATTCTTAACCCTTCTGGCCCAGGCAGCATTTTAAAATGACGGTGCGGCAGATGGGCCGGAGCCCGGGTGTCCTTTTAAAATCCCTATGATTGAAAGAGTGCGTTGAAATTCGCGCGGCGAAAATTTACTTTGCAGGGGCGATCGCAGCGCCACCAAGCCTCAACTACTACCGTTATCAGTTCCTACGTGCCCGCCATGGCGAGTTATAGTGAAATAATGAATTCCGATGCGTCCGATTCTGTGCAACCTCCCGCGCACCCCAGTGCTACCCCGCTCGCTACGTCTACGCCTGTTGCAAGCAAGAAAAAGGCTCAAAGCAAGAAAGCAAAGGTATTGTTGAGTGATAGTGCGATAGAGAGAGAACTTTTTGCCATTGAAGAAAGCAGTGGCGAAAGCTTGATTGATAAAGAATAGTTTATTAGTAGTGCAAATGAAGACAATGATTTTGAGGGGTTTGGGGATGATGACAATGTTGACTTGTTTGAGGGAGGAGATAGTAGTGATGATCCTGATGTGGAAGTGTTGCAGGAAGGTGCAGTCGAACTTCCGAGTGTGCTAGAGCCTAGGCCTACCCCGTCGCCATCTTTGCGTGATCAGCCTAGGCCTAGGCCTAGCCCTAGCCCTAGCCCGGGACCTTCCCCTTGCCTGCCCGCACGCCCTTGAAAGTGGGTAAATACTTTTACAAACAATCTTTAGTGAAAAGTGCAGCCAAGAAAGCACATAGGGCAGCAGAAAGAGCTAGGGAAGGCGAAGATAGTGATAGTGACGCCGACCCTGGTCTAGCAACCACCCGCATTCCTTGACCCGGGACGCCGCGCGGGTCACCCGCAGCCCTCGGCTTCATCTCTCCCTCACGATGTTCAAAGGGCCTCTACAAGTGGTACTAGTGGGGCGGCATTGTCCTCCCACAGTGTGCCACCACAGGCCCCGCATCGTAGGGCATTATTTGCTGCGGAGAAGCCCTCAGCTCGCCGCAAAAGGAGTCCAACTCCCGAGGCTGAGGCTCCCATTATTCAACCTCCCGCCCCCCACGCCGCCGACGCCCGGTCACTTCTTCACCGGAATTGTCTCCCGAAGAAGATGCTGACGACCCCAACATTGCCCCAGATGACCTGACATCGCCTGAGGAGGAGGAGGACGACGAAGAGGATGTGGAAGAGGAGGAAGTCCCGACAAGACGAGTTCGAAGGCGAGGTCGTGGGCGTGCGGCTCAGCCTGCCTACACCGCTGCCCGTGGGCGTGGGCGTGCAGGGCGTCCGCGTGGGCAAGGGCGTGTGCCTGCTGCAGCTGCACGTGCACGCTCATCAAACTTGTTTGTCTGGACAGATGGGGCAGATTTTGAGCCAGATTGTCCTGCCTTTGACGAGCAGCAGATTGGTTCCGGGGTGTCACCAACATATCCGTGTGGCCCAAATGCTACCCCCAGTGAACTTTTCTGTGGCTTCTATGACAATGAAGTCATGGAATACCTCGTCGAGGAGACCAACAACCATCATGAGATCTGTGCCAACTTTCTTGGCAGGAAGACCAGTGCCAAGATGGTGGCATGGAGAGCTGTCACTGTGGCAGAACTGTATGTGTTCTTGGCACTGACTATGCTGATGACACATATCAGGAAGCACGCTCTGGCAGACTATTGGATCACTGCCAACCTCATCACGACTCCAGCATTTGGCAAGTACATGTCCAGGGACAGGTAGTAAAGTTAGGAGTCAGAAGATGTGCCATGTGCACAGCCACACAACTCCCAGACCCCACAAAGTGAGCAAAACCACATGGGAATGCCTCGAGTGTGAAGTGGCACTGTGCGCTGGACGGTGCTTCAACGACTTTCACACTCTAGTGCAATATTGAAGTGCCCATGACAATGACAGTGAAAGTGACACTCTAAAATGTAGGCTAATAGTAATAATAAAACTAAGTATAAGTGAAAGAGACACACACAAGTAATAATAAGTGCCTTCATAACAATATGAACAAGTGAAAGTGACACTAAAATATATATTATAGCTTACCTCTAACAATAAATAAGTGAAAATGACACTATCAATTATCCTAGTCCAGTGAAAGTGACACTATAATAATAATAAAACTAAGTATAAGTGAAAGACACACATAAGTAATAATAAGTGCCTTCATAACAATATGAACAAGTGAAAGTGACACTATATATATTATTAGCTTACCTAACAATACATAAAAGTGAAAATGACACTATCAATTACCATAGTCCAGTATAAATAATAACTAGGCTACTATAATAACAATAAAACTAAGTATAAGTGACAGAGACGCAAATAACTTCATAAAAATAACTTTATTGAGTGAAAATAACATAACTATAATAAATGGCATAATAAACAATAAAAACTCTCAAATCCCTTCCCGGCATAATTGCGGGTAGGGCGACGAGTGCAACAGGGCGTCGTAGCCAGGGCCGCGGTTGAGTGTTCGGACGCGCCGAGATAGATACGCGCCAAAAGTTACCTCCACTAACAACACCATAACTCCGGAACCAGTTGAGCTAGAGAGCTCTACTTAACGCCATTCTACGCAGCAAGGTAAGGCGCACATTTTGATGTTACTTTGATAATTGTACCTCTTATATTAAGGTAGATAGGTCTTTGTTTACACTAGTAATTTTTCAGCCAGATCGCCCGGATACGAGCTCCGTCCTTTAGGAAGGCAGCCCGGGTCACAAGGGTTAAAAAACAAAATAATAAAAAATAAATACCCAGTATATATATATATACCTGTATATATATAATAATAATAATATATACCTAGGCTTGGGCCGCCACCCGTATACGATCCCGACTTTCCGTGGTGTGGCCGACTTTGGAACTTTTGAGGTTACCGTGTCCAAATGAAACCGTGTATAAAAAAAGCGTGTATATCGAGACCTGACTGTACTCTGGCACTTACCCCAATTACTGTATACATACATACATAAATTCAAAGACTGAGTGCTCCACACGAAGTGAGGTTCCGGTATTAAATACTCTCTACTGTATAGTTATTTTACCAATGTAAACCATTTCTTTTATACCTGTGATAAGCGCTGAACCTCTTGACATGCAGGACAAGGTGAGGTGGTAGCTGTGAGAAGTGTACAGAGCGTCGGGCCTCGTTATGGTGGAGACATTCATCACACCAGTACTTGTTGTTATCACGTAGACACTCCTCCTCACACAGTGCTGACATAAACACTTGCGCCTCACTTACATTCTCATCCTCTGAAAGGTTACATAATCAATAATTAGTAATATAAATATACATTAGAGTGCATAAACTATAGTCTATTCCTTTCTTCACCTGGCGAAAAATTAAACCCCTTAGCTGATTTCTCGGTACTTACGTTACCGGTAATGAAATAATGGTAAATATCATATCAAGTATAATGTAAAACTTGCAAAATAAACATACCAAAACTGGGACGACACAAGATAATTAATTATATAATTCACAACAAAATCTTCATAACAACCGAGTAATCAATAAGGTAACATGCACTGTATAAAATATAGTGTGTGTCTAATTGCAGCATCAACTTCCATGTCTTTACCGTGGATTACTATAGATACTGTAATCAAGACTGCCACAGTTTACTTCCCAAAATGTGATCTACAAAATGTCCACTTATTCCAGGATCCTATTTACTATTAAGTCATGAAGCATCGCCACTGACCTTACAGTTGACTTACGGAATTCCGCCGCAGAGCACTACTCAGTATAAAATCACAGTGACAGGCTGTGAGGTGGCAAAGCTCAGCTGGCAGATTGGCTGGGTATAGTATATGCATAAAAATAAAATTTATTTCCACATAGCGATTTTGATAATTTAATTTGACTTTATATTGTCCTTGTCTCAATTTTGGTTTGTTTAGTTTGCAAGTTTTACATTTTAATCTATCTATTTATTGCCGGACACCTTACTCCCCTTAATGAGGGTGGCCATACACAGAAGGCCCCAAAGTGGACCTATCCCCTGTAAGAGGGACAACCCATGCCAGTTTACTGAAGGATTTACAGGATTGACCACTCAATTTAGGACCCGTCCGACCCTGAGGCCCTCAATGTAAATAACATTACTATGCATAAAAATCGTCTCACACTAAACTACTCAGTACTGATATAAATACCACTTTACTGGCAAATATAATTTAGCTTGCATTTAATGTTACTCACACCTCACATAATAAGGAGAAAAATACTAACCATCAAAGTCTGCTTTTGTTTTGACAGGAACGCACAGTTCCAGAAAGGTCTCTTCCCGCCCGTTGACTTTCTCACACTCAAAACAGCGCGTTTCCAAACACATCACACCTACAAACTTGGACCCCACCACATCCATTGCCTGAAATACAAGAAAAACCACCGTTCACGGCGAAATTGCGTTATATCCTACAGTAATGGTCTGATCAATTACAGCAAAATTGTTACACAATAAGTTAAATTAGGCAATAAAATCTTGCTTAAATATAAAATGTAAATGGATTTATCTCTGAATTAACAAATAATAGAAATAGAAAAATATATACAGTATATATAATTAGTATGTGATCTGACCTTGCTGGAGTCTTCCTCAATGGCCTGTATACGCTCTGATCTCCTCCTTAATCTTTTAGCCTGTGGTGGTCCCAGATCTCCTCCTCTGGTCTCCTTCTCCACCCGACTACCAGCACCCAACCCCATCACAGCCCCGTTGATCCCCGGTCCGCCCCCCTCCCCCGCACCGTTGACCTTCTGCAACAGGTCTTGGGGCAGGTGGCTCAGCTTGTCCAGGAGGCAGTGTAGCAGCTCGTGGGCGTCCTGTTGACGGTTACCTTCAAACATTGGGTTCACCACTCTGAAACATACATTATTATTAAATCAACAGTCCACTACAGGCAAGTTTTGAGTAATGTATTCTGTCATAAGTATATGACATATATAAGTATTCTGTTTGAGTATAGAACAAAGGAAAAAAATTAAGGAATTACAAGAAAAGGCTGATGAAAATAATGGAAAGTTGGGTGAGGAGGATAAGAGAAATTTTTACTGGAGAGTGAGGGACGGAAAAGTGAGGAAGTGGTTTATAAGAGTAGAAGGGAGGGGGAGATCAGGGAGGGCAGAGAATGTGATGGGAGTTGTGACGGAGGAGAAGAACGGGGTGGAGGTGTCACAAGGAGAGACAGGAGACAAAGAGGCAGACCCAGTAGTGCTAACGGGGGAGTAGGGTACGGACTGGAGGAGCGGGATGGTGTAATTACTGAAGGAATGGTAGATGGATTAAGGATTATGTTTAGTAATGTGGATGTGTTTACCCAGGACAAGAAAAGAGAACTGATAAGTAGGTTGCAGGATGAAGAGGAAAAACCTGATGTCATAGCCCTACAGGAAGTAAGACCAAAAAATGCTAGAATTGAAAGGGAACTGGTGGAATATAGTTTGGAGGGTTTTGAGTTATATGAGAGAAATGCTATTAGAGCAGAGGTCGGAAGAGGACTGTTTATTTATGTAAGAAAAGAGCTAAAGGTTAATGAGGTGGATATGAGACAGCAGTATTGTGAGTATTTGTGTATTGAAGTAAAATGTGCAAGAGGATCAATTCTAATTGCCTCTATATATAGAAGCCCAAATAATAGCAGGATGATAACCTACTGAAAGCAATGGAGGAAATAGATAATAGAGAGAACAAATATAAAATTTTGATTGGAGATTTCAATTTGCCAAGGATCAACTGGGCAAATTGTACTACTCCAGCGGGACAGGGTAGCCTGGAAAATAAGTTTATAGAGAAAGTGAGAGATTGTTTTTTAACACAACATATTATAGAGATGACAAGATATAGAGATGGGACGCAGGGGAGTGTACTTGATTTGATTTTTAGCAATGAAGAGGATATAGTGGAACATGTTAATGTGGATAGCCCTATAGGTCGTAGTGACCATGCCTGTATAAGCTTTAGTTGTAACATTAAACCAGAGAGGGATAATAGAAGCAATAGAAAAATATACATGTATGATAGAGCAGATTATGAGCTGCTGAGACGGTGTTTGGACATTGACTGGGGGGAATACTTGAACGGTGAAGACGCTGAAGGAATGTGGAGGAAAATTAGAGTCAAACTGGAGAATGCTGTATCCAAAAGTGTACCAGTAAGGGAATATAAGGATAAAACAAAATTGAGGAAAAGAACGAACCCAGAATTACCAATGAAAAGAAAGCTTTGGATATTGATTAGAAGAAAGAAACGATTGTGGGAAAGATTAAAATTGTTAAAAAAGAACAGGGGGTCTAGTATAGAAGCTAAAGAAGTGGATCTGGAACGCAGACAAATAAACAATAAAAAAGGTGGGAAACAAGGAGGGGGGTGAAGGAGAGGAAGAGAGAGATAGCTAGAAATGTGAAGGATAATCCAAAAATATTCTGGAAGTACATTCAGGAAAAGTTAACAAGAAGAGTAGGGATCCCAGAGCTGGTAGGGGGGTTGAATGATGGGAGTAGAGCGGAGACTGATAAGGAGAAAGCAGAGGTGCTGGGGAAATACTTTGGGGGGGTACTAACAGTGGAGTCGGATGATGCAGTGCCTACTATTCCCATCAAACAGGCACCGGCACTAGAACTAATAGAGTTTTCCCATGCTAGAATAAGAAGGGCTATAGAAAAAATGAACAGAAGTAAGTCACCGGGACCGGATGGGATACACTCAAGAATCATAAAGGAAGGAGCGGAGATGTTAGTAGAGCCATTGAAAATGTTATTTGAGGTATCGTTTAATACAGGACAAATCCCGATGGACTGGAGAGAGGCGAACATAACAGCTATATTTAAGAAGGGAAAGAGAAATGACCCAGGGAATTATAGACCAGTCAGTTTGACAAGTGTTGTGTGTAAAGTAATGGAAACGGTAATTAGAGAAGGAATAATGGATCATATGAAGTCAAACCAACTTTTCAGTGAGAGACAGTTCGGATTCTTGCCGGGGAGGTCGACGGTACTACAGCTAATTAAGGTGGTAGATGATTGGATGCAAATTCTAGAAGATGGTGATGTAATAGACGTGGTATATTGCATGAAGGCCTTCGATAAGGTCCCACATAAAAGGTTAATAGAGAAAGTTAGAAGCTATAATATAGGGGAGAAATGTGTGAAATGGATAGAAGCCTTCCTGAAAGATCGGAGACAGAGGGTACTGGTGAATGGAATAGGCTTGGGGTGGAGGGAAATTACAAGTGGGGTACCTCAGGGATCTGTGTTGGGACCACTGCTGTTCGTTATATTTATCAACGACTTACCTGAAGTTATAACTAATGGAAGTGAGGTATACCTGTATGCGGATGACACTAAAGGGGTTATCACACTGGGCCAAATTCTCGTCAATCTCCAATCTCCGTTTCAGTCAGTAGCGCCAGCAAATTCTATCACACACGCCAAGCGTCCTGGCTGCGTGAGTCTCCGACACAACAATAACAACGTCCGACCTTAGCCTATATTGGTCCGTTTCACCTATACTGTAATGTATAGTAATATGAATTTACATCTACAATTATAATGCAATATGACTCAATCTACACGTTAGTGTAATTTTTTTTAAATTTGAAGCTTATATGAGGAAATTTATATTTTGAACTTTTTCGATTCATACCAATCACCGTGGCGTAGGCTATAGAACAGTGGTTTCACTTAAACTGTAAAATAATATGGATTGATATTGACAAACTTTGTGTAATAGGACCCAATCTATACGTTAATGTTGCTATGTTTTGCGTGTGAAGCTTATATAAGTAGCTATGAGGAAGTTTTTCACAAAATATAGGCTATAGCCTAACGGAGCCCCTGTCGTTACCTCGGCACTAAACGATCGTTTATATTGTGCTGTTTCACCAATAATTTAGAGTTGTTGTTGTTGTTGTTGTTCCCCAGGCTGTCTGGCCGAACAGCCCCAAGGTCTCGAGCAAGGACATGGCCATAAACGAGCGCCCCCACAAAATCCTCACTGCTTACCACTAACAAAGCCCGGGTGACCGAAGCCACTCCAAGGCAGGGAGCTGAGGAAGGTGCGGAAACGCCCGGGAAACCAAAGCCCCACCCATCACCACATGACTAGAACCCAATCCTCTCAGCATCAGCTAGGAAAGGCCCTAGAAAGCCACCTTTGGCGGGGGGATAGCTCCCCAATTTCAACTCCTTTCGGGGTTGGGCACCCGCCCATATAATATAATTAGATAATATAATTTAATATAATTTAGAGTAATATGGATTTATATCGACACTTATATTTCAATATGACTCAATCTACAAGTTTGCGTGATTATGTTTTATATTTGGAGAATATATGAGGAAATATTTTGAACTTTTCGGAGGTTGTAGGCATAATCCTGTGTATGCGGGTAGACCTGTATTTATCTCAATAATTTGGTAATGTTACAATATATTTTTACATTTTACATTCATAAATAGTCCACTAATATACTAGGTTAGGTTAGGCTAGGTTAAATATATTGTTCAATGATTCTTAGTAAATAGGCATCTGAAAAACAGTTCCTCCTGCTACACAACCGAATGTTTTCGTTTCATACCAATCGCCGTGGCGTAGGTATAGGAAGTGGTTATTTAGTTGCAAGTGGTGTAGCTATTTTAGCATTAATTCACTTAGTTTATGTCTATCCGCAGCCCTTCTCACAATCAAAACACACAATTATGTAGCAAAATATATATTTCAACGTCATATACTTGAGATATCAATGAGATTAAATGCGAGCTGTAAAGAGGCTGACACTCTACCTCCATTAAAAACTGGAGCTTCCCACCCAGTGCGGGAAGCATCCTAGCTCCATCAAAGGGTGAGATTTGTGCTGGAGATTGACGGTAGCTCCACTTTTTGCCGAAGAGTGACAAGAATTGGCACAGTGTGATTACCCCTTAAGCTGTATACAGTAGAAGAGTGAGGAGTAAGGAAGATATGGGTTTGCTTCAAGGAGATGTGGAGGGCATGAAGGGATGGTCTGAGCATTGGTTAATGCCTTTTCATCCAAAAAAAAATGCAAGTACATGCGGATTGGGACCAGCAAGATAGACAAGGTAGGATACAGTATGTATGAAGCGATGGAGGAAGTGAATGCAGAAAAGGATATAGGAGTAGTGATAGACAATAAGTTAAATTTCTCAGAACATTTAGCGGAAAAGATAAACAAAGCTAATAAAATTGTAGGGATGATAAGGAGGACATTTGTGTCACTTGACGAAGAAATCTTCAGGAATCTCTATACAGCGCTGGTTAGGCCGCACCTGGAATATGCGAACCAGGTGTGGGCTCCATATATGGTAAAGGATATAGAAGCAGTGGAGAAAGTGCAGAGGAGAGCTAGTAAGCTGGTACCAACGTTGAAGAACGCGGGCTATCAGCAGAGGTTGAGGACACTGGGGCTTCCGACACTGGCATATAGGAGAAAGAGAGGGGATATGATAGAGACTTTTAAGATAGTGTCAGGAAAGTACGATGAGGATGTGTGTGAAGGTATCTTCTTGATGCGGGAGGGAACAAGAACGAGAGGAGACTCTAAGAAAATTTACAAAGAAAGAAATAGGCTTGAGAAGGCAAAGAACTCATTTTGTGATAGAGTGGTAAATGAGTGGAACGCACTGCCCCAGTATGTAGTCGATTCCGAATCAATAAGGGAGTTTGAAAGTAATCTTGATAAAGCATGGGGAAGACAAGATTTGAAGTTTGATTATAAAACAAAAATACAGAATAGTAAAAATGTTGCGTCTGCTACCGCCGCCGCCAACACCGTGAACGACCGCAGCAGTGCAAGTACTGGTACTGAGCTGGATACACAGGCATAGTTTGCCTTTTTCCAGAGGATCTACTGTAAGAAACTGTAAGAAATAAGATTGGTTTCACCACATTGGCATGGTCAGTAGTGGGTCTGACTGTTGATTGTAGGGTCTGTAGTTCGATCCCACTCCATGCCACTGATTGACATCAAGAGTTTGGTCAGCTCGATCTAGCGATTCATGGTAAGTGTCCACTAAAATCCCTGTAACAAGGGCACGCCCTAGCCTTGTCAACACCTTAAAATGTTCAAACTACAGTGTAAATGAGTGAAACCAGGGCAGTCCAAAAAGCCCACCCTCGCACCACCAGACAGGGTTAAACAATTACCTGAGTGCCTCCAGAAAGTCAAAGGGTTGGAAGGCTGGGATGCGTTTCTCGGTGCCGGAGCGTTCCTCTTGGCCCAGACTCACAAACACCCGGTGTAGCTCTGAGAGAAACTGGATTCTTTGCTCTAGGTTGGGGTCACTCTGGTCGCTGCATAAGGATGGGAAGAATTTTAGTTTGGCCTGTATGGGAACTATTGTACTGTTCTGATTTAACTATAGATATGTATTATATATTCAACTAAATCATGAACTCTCTGACAGCCTCGATACAATCTCAGCCATAAATGTAATCATCACAAGGTTAATTTCCAAGACCTACTTCCGAAGTTAACCCGGTATGATACGTTTTTTACCACCATGCACTCCCTGCTCAAGAGCTAGGCTAGGGTGGGTGCCCTGATGATCAGGGACTTCAATGAATAGTTGCCACAGATTGCTAGACTGCGCCGTCCACCAACAGCACTGGCATCTGCCAATAACACACACTGACCGGCCCGAGCAGGCGAGTGCTCTACCAACCACGCTACGGCCTGTGGCATGGATCACATGTTAGAAGAGGATCTTCTCAATTATAGATATTGATATAAAAACCTATTTATAATCACATATAAGTCCAATACATGTGGAAATATTTTGTAATTTTATATTGGTGACTGGATTATGATCAACGGTTGTTAAGTGAAAAGTAAGTTATGTGCTTAGAAAAATCTAGGCCTAGGAAGTTCTCTTTGTCTCTTTGTCATGCATTGCCCTATATATTGAATTAAATTATATTTTTGCATAATTCACAGGATGTATGTATCATCACATACCGGTATAAGGTAAAACAAATAATTACTGAACAATAAGTTTTTTTATGAGTCTGACTCACACTCCTAGGCCAACTAAATACTGTCTGACCATATCCAGCTGTCTGGAGGTGAATGTGGAAGTAGTGTAGGTCATGAGTGAAGCCCTAGTACTACTACTATTAATACAATGACCTACCCAGCAGTCTGGAGGTGAGTGTGGAGGTGGTGAAGGTCATGGGTGAAACCTGGAAGGAACCGGAGAGCATACAGGACTGAGTTGAGGAAGCAGGTGTTACCCATGTTAGCCAGTGGACATACCCCCGCAACCCGGCCCCCTATGGTACCTCCTCCGCCCCCACCACTATACCCCCCACTCTCCCCGGATCCGGAACCCCCTCCTCCACCCCCGGACCCTGGACCCCCGCCTCCAGACTGGGAGGAGCTCCCAGCGGTACGTCGACCCAGAGCGTTGCGGCTCAGGCTCATCTTCCGAATCATTGGTGGGGTCTGAGGAAGAAATAAATAATTATAGTACTGTACAGTATAGCCAAGTCAAATAAATTACTGTATCATAATTCATACAGGATCCGTAACATTAGTTAAATAAAAGACTTTAAACTAAACTACAATCAGTTATTTAACCCTCCAGCCCCGGGGGCTATAGCTTACGACTGTGCTCCGGTACCGGGTGTTTTGACGATCTTTGGCCTATGTTAACTACTCTGTAAGTCAATGAATATGTCATGTAATGTTGTGAATAAAAAAGAATAATGTTCCACAAACCTTCCTCTGTCGAATGGCGTTGAGTAGAGGTCTCTAGCCCCTCTGGTTGCATAATGGTGAGCGCGGGAAGACGAGTGCTTTTCGGCGGCAAATTCTTCCCGCGTTCGGACGCGTCGCCCCGGCCATGGCTACGACGCACCTAGCCGCTCGTCGCGCCAAAGTATTTATCTCCCTTAGACGATTTTAGTGTTTGATATTGAGAATGTGATGTTTATTTGATATTTTCTAGTTATTTTGAGGCCAATTATATAAAATATGTTTATTAGGGTATCACTGTCACTGATATTGCTAATTTTCACTCGATACCGTACATTTTATTAGTAATTGAGGTAGCTTATTGTTGTATTAGGCACTGATTATTCGTTATCACAGGTGTTTATTATACTTTGGCCATCATATATTAGGTCTTGTGTCACTTTCACTTTGACAAATATGCTTTAGAGAGTGTCACTGTCACTGATAATGCTCATTTTCACTCGATACCGTACATTTTATTAGTAATTGAGGTAGGTTATTGTTGTATTAGGCACTGATTATTCGTTATCACAGGTGTTTATTATACTTTGGCCATCAAATATTAGGTCTTGTGTCACTTTCACTTTGACAAATATGCTTTAGAGAGTGTCACTGTCACTGATAATGCTCATTTTCACTCGATACCGTACATTTTATTAGTAATTGAGGTAGGTTATTGTTGTATTAGGCACTGATTATTCGTTATCACAGGTGTTTATTATACTTTGGCCATCAAATATTAGGTCTTGTGTCACTTTCACTTTGACAAATATGCTTTAGAGAGTGTCACTGTCACTGATAATGCTCATTTTCACTCGATACCGTACATTTTATTAGTAATTGAGGTAGGTTATTGTTGTATTAGGCACTGATTATTCGTTATCACAGGTATTTATTATACTTTGGCCATCAAATATTAGGTCTTGTGTCACTTTCACTTAGTTATATGATTTGTAAACGTTTTATATACAATTTATTGTGTCTTTTTTCACTGATTTATATATTTCTATAGGTTCTAATCATATGAATGTCACTTGGTATATACATATGTGTCACTTTCACATATTATTATGGTGTAATTGTATTTGTATCAATGTTCTCATAATACATGACTTTTGTATTACAATACATTGGTTTTCTTCCACTTTTTGCCTATATATAATTATAGTGTACATATTGTCATTTTATTTGGCAATTTCAGTATGATTATTAGAACTCCAGCTTGGAGTGGTAATCAAAGAAGCACTCTAAAGCACAGAGTGCCACCTTGCACTCCACACACTCCAGGGTTGACTTTTTACCTGACCTCGGCTTCACCCTGCTGTTGTAGCAGACATGGCACCGCTTCTGCTGTGTTCTTCCTGATTCATTCTGAGGCAGGGAACCAAGCCTGTGCCTAATCAAGTATTGAGCACACTGCAAGCGGTCAATAACGGCGGGCCCAGGATGTGCCACTGCCCTCTGTGGCATAGCATACTTCTCCAGGAGCTCCGTCAACACCTGCTTTTGGAACCTCCGCAGGCTATTGAACTTCATGGGTGTGTTCACATTCCGAAGCTTGTATATGTTGTAGGCATTCAGAACTGACATGTCCACCATATGCAGAAAGAACTTTTTGTACCATCTGCACGAGGTACGCAGGCAGTCAATGAAGCCTATCTGCATGTCGGACTTGTCCACCAGCCTCATGTTGATGTTGTAGTCCAGGACAGCATCGGGCTTGGTCACCCTGGCCTGGGTGCGGCGATCCACCTTGCCAGTCTCCACCATTTCCCCCTTGTGGATGGTGGTCAGGAGGTTGACCTTCCGCTGGTCGTGCCAGTGGATAGCCAGAATGGGCCCCGACTTCTTCTTGAACACATCACCTTTTTTGGTCTTTGGAGGGAAAGGTGGCATGCCCTTCCTTTTCCCTCGTACTGTGCCTACAGTCCCCGTCTTGCGCTCATGCAGGTACTGTGAGAGAGTGGGGGACGTGTAATAATTGTCCGTGTAGAGGACGTGATTCTTGTGAAAGTAGCGGTCCATCATGGCTTGCACCACTGCTCCGCCAAAGCCAATGTGGGGGTCCACAAGCAAGTCCCCTTCCTTCCCGCTGTAGACCAGGAAGTCCAGGACATAGCCAGTTTGGCAGTCGCACAGCACAAAGAATTTTATGCCAAAGCGATGTCTTTTTGAGGGGATGTACTGCCGGAAGCTGAGTTTTCCCCGGAACAGCACAAGAGACTCGTCAATGACGACCTTGTGGAAGGGCTTGAAGTAGGAGGTGAAGCGTTCTCGCATCATCTCGTACAACGTCCTAATCTTCCACAGCTTGTCTGGGAGGTGGACGTCAAGGTTGGTGACAAGATGGAGCGCTGCGAGGATATCAAGGTACCGGTCGCGAGACATATATTTCCCGAAGGCAGGGGTGGATATCAGATCATTGGTGATCCAATAGTCAGGCAACCTATGCTTCTTGACATGAGGCATTAGCATGGTGAGTGCCAGGAACACCATGAACTCTTTATGAGTCACTGGGGTCCACTGCCTCATGTGGCCCTTGGTCACCTTTCCCAAAAAGTGGACCTGGAATTGGTGCTGCTTATTTGTCTCTTTGACAACATAGCCTACCACCTCCTCATCAAAGAAGGCCTCAAACAGTTTGTGTGGTGGAGCATTGGGGCCTGCAGGAAAATTGGGGGTAACGCCTGAACCCTCCAGTACCTCATCAAAAGCTGGCACATCAGGGTTGTATCCATCCTCATCAACTACGTCTTGCCACTGAAAAACGTAGAATGGGTCTTGTCTACGCTGACGAGGAGCTCCAGCTGGTGGCCCAGCACGCCCACGGCCAACTCGGGAGGCGCGCGCCCTAGGGCGGCGAGGGCGGCGGCCAGGGCGGTGGGCAGCACGACGGGCAGCACGACGCCGGGCCAAGCGGATGGGTCGAGGGTCGTCGATGTCCATATAGTCATCGTCAGAGTGGTCATCTTGCCCTGACGGTGGACCTATGTAATCATGGCCAGAGTCTTGAGAGAGGTGCCCTTCATCATCAGTGGCCCCCACATAATCTGGCGGGGAACCAGTGATGCGTGGGCGGCGTGCGGGTGGGCGAGGTGGGGAAGGAGTGGCAGGTGAGGCTGTGTCCCCCCGAGGTCCTGGGCTCCTTGGCCTGCGACGAGTGACAGAAAGCAATGTTTCACTGTCACTAGGCCCAGGTATTGGTGATGCGAGCTCAAAGACTTCTTCAGGAAGACATGTTGAAGGCGGGAGAGGTGGGGAGGACCGTGGGGAAAGTTGCGGGGACGTATGGCTGGGGCCGGCCGGGGGTGGACGCCGCGGGAGCCTCGAACAAAACTCTCTTACTTTTCTTAATTTTCTTGGTATATTTCCTACCTTTCCCCTTTTCGGCAGCAGTATGTCTCCTGTCGGGGGACCTAGGAGGCAAATAGGCCGAAAGTGTGGGGTCCTCAACCCTTGGCAATGGTGGGGGTGGTGGGGAAGAATGCGGGGCATCCGGGTCATCTTGGGTGGCGTGGGTAGATAAGGGAGACAATGGCGGACGAGAAGGGTCACCACGCCGACCCTCACTCACAGCCTCATCCTCACCAAGTAGTTTTGCTTGTTCCCTAGCTGCCGCGGCCGCCTTCTCAAGTATTTTCTGCTTATACAAATGTAGCTTGAAAGGCGATTTACCTGGGGAAGGGCTTGGCGTCGTGTCACTTAAGCGAAATTTGGTGAGTGACCTTGAACTCTCCCACTCGCTCACTCTCTCAAGTTCACTGTCTTTAGGTAAACCAGCTTCCTCAACAACTGGTACATCACCTTCATCACTGTCATGTTCTCTCGCAAATCCCAGGAATTGCTCTTCTTTGTCACTCTCATGGCCATAATCACTCGACTTATAATTACTGGAGTCGTCACTGACTTCATCATCAACATTATGCTTGGCATCAGCTCGCTCATAAAGTCTCAATGTCGTCTCAATACCTCCGGGAGATAACACATTTAGGCGATGGCGTCGGGGTAAGGCGCGACGAACAAGCAAGGGCGTCGTAGGAAGCACGGTATCGGACACAGCGGAATCACTATTTGGCGTACTGTCCATGATGGCGTCGGGGTAGATACTGTTGCTGTGGCGTAGTTTACGCCTGGTGGCGCCACCTACCGTCCCACGATACCGAAAATGTACGCGCGGCATTCGAAAGCACGCACGCAAGCAATGGGCGTTCAAGAGCCCTTCCGGGTTGCGCGGGCCGAGGTTGTTATGGGCGTTCAAGAGCCCATCCGGGTTGGAGGGGTTAATAGGGCCCCTCCATCATTGATGACTTCGCCTATTAATAGTAATAGTCTCCATTCAACATCCTGCGCCAGCGTTTTGAATAGGCTAGCCCGCGCGGAAGGATCATGGAGTACTCATCATAAGTGCACACTTAATTCCCTTATGGAATCGTCATTTTGATTGGGTACATTACAGAAAAAAATCCGTAAAAAATAAAAAATAAAATTTAATTTAATATCTGTTAATATAATTATGACTTGCCATATACAGTACGTGGATTTCTTATGCTTTGCTTCCCCGATCTCAGGCCCCCTAGCGGCCATCTTCGTCCTTCCTTCTTCCGTGTCCCTCCCGACAACAGGGCTCGCGCCGTGTCCGCTTCATTCGTCGTTCGCAGAGCTTCTAGCGAGTCCTTACTCATTTGTATATATCTGTGTTGCAGTAACAAGGTTTAGATTAGCTAGCACGGCTGCCAGATTGGTCGGTCCGCAGGAAGAAGTGTTCAAATAGGGTACCATTGTAACAGGCGTCTACGTGTCCCGGATGGGTGTACCGCGTGTGTTATTTTGTTTTGTGATACGCCTTAGCTGTTGTGTTTACTTAGCTAGAAGGCGACCACTCTACGAGGCATGATACAGACTGTCAATATTGAGGATAGTACATGCCATTTTCTTCTATTATCAGCAAAAGCTCTGGTTAAGGGTGTCTGCACGTGGTGCTCCACCTTCCAGGGTTCGTGTTTTGCTTAGGCCCCTTGGGTGGCCTCCCTCTGCTTGGTGCGGCTGCTGGTTGCTGGGGCGTCGTCTGCTGGGATATTCTTCAATCCTTGTGGTCGGCCTAATTAGGGGTCTCCAACGTAGGTTTCAGGTAATTTAGTGGTCTAAATTTTCTGTTGCTATTATTACCTATGTATGCCCCTGATTCTGGTCCTTGCATGCGGTCTTGTTCCTTCGGGGTAGGGGAGACGTCCCTTATCATTATTATTGCATTCATTTTATGTGTGTGGGACTGCGGTAAAAGGGGCTGTGCCAACCCTTTTTTTACAGCAGTTTTTTGTTTGTTCTGGCGGCCCCGTGAGAGGGACCCAGGTTATTCGTCTCCGACGGGTAGAAACATTCAAAAGATCCCAGCGTGGTTTGGCTGAACCATTTCCCGGCGGTATTGCATTCCGAGCAAGGATATAAACTCGGCTCGCCGAGTTCACTCTCCCGGCCTGACCTAGTGACACGTCAGACGTACCGCCTGCGGCACCCCCAGTCAAGTGTTCACGAAGTGATAAGATGAGCTTTGCAAACTTGTTCAGTAGGATCACACCTTAACAAGGTCAGGGGACCTGTGAAATATCACAGATGAGTTTGTGAAAATCAGCTAGACAAGTCCGACGGAAGGTTAGCGTAGTGGTGCATTATAGCTAAGTTTCCGGTGGATTTGAGTTAGGATGTATAATACCTCACAGGTTATCCTTATGAGCATTGATTCCTGGAAATTTTTCCAGGTTCCGGCTGCTTCTCCGGCGGAGTGGGACTTCTGATCCCGGCGGAGGGGGGGGGGAACATCATTTACGGCACCATGCCTAGGTTTGAACTTTGCGCTACGCCCTCTTGTTCCCTTTTACCAGTTATTGCTCATTCCCTTTGCATCAAATGCGTGAAATGTCTGGACCGCTCTAGGGGCGTGTGGTTGTCTAAGAAGTGCGCCATCTGTGCCGAATTAAAAACTGCTTTGCTGGCTTTATAAAGAAAGTAAGAGATTGTTTTTTAACGCAACATATTACAGAGATGACAAGATATAGAGATGGGAAGCAGGGGAGTGTACTTGATTTAATTTTTAGCAATGAGGAGGATATAGTGGAACATGTCAATGTGGATAGCCCTATAGGTCGTAGTGACCATGCCTGTATAAGTTTTAGTTGCAATATTAAAACAGAGAGGGATGATAGAAGCAATAAAAAAATATACATGTATGACAGAGCAGATTATGAGCTGCTGAGAAGGTGTCTGGACATTGACTGGGGGGGAATACTTGAACGGTGAAGACGCTGAAGGAATGTGGAGGAAGTTTAGAGTAAAACTGGAGGATGTTATATCCAAATGTGTACCAGTAAGGGAATATAAGGATAAAACAAAATTGAGGAAAAGAACGAACCCAGAATTACCAATGAAAAGAAAGCTGTGGACTTTGATAAGAAGAAAGAAACGATTGTGGGATATATTAAAAGTGTTAAAAAAGAACAGGGGGTCTAGTGTAGAAGCTAAAGTAGTGGATTTGGAACGTAGACAGATAAACAATAAAATAAGGTGGGAGACAAGGAGGGGGGTAAAGGAAAGGGAGAGAGAGATTGCAAGAAATGTGAAGGATAATCCAAAAATATTCTGGAAGTACATTCAGGAAAAGTTAACAAGAAGAGTAGGGATCCCAGAGCTGGTAGGGGGTTTGGATGATGGGAGTAGAGCGGAGACAGATAAGGAGAAAGCAGAGGTGCTGGGGAAATACTTTGGGGGGGTACTAACAGTAGAGTCGGATGATGCAGTGCCAAATATTCCCATCAAACAGGCACCTGCACTAGAACTAATAGAGTTTTCCCATGCTAGAATAAGAAGGGTTATAGAAAAAATGAACAGAAGTAAGTCCCCGGGACCGGATGGGATACACCCAAGAATCATAAAGGAAGGAGGTGAGATGTTAGTAGAGCCAATGAAAATGTTATTTGAGGTATCGTTTAATACAGGACAAATCCCGATGGACTGGAGAGAGGCGAACATAACAGGTATATTTAAGAAGGGAAAGAGAAATGACCCAGGAAATTATAGACCAGTCAGTTTGACAAGTGTTGTGTGTAAACTAATGGAAACGGTAATTAGAGAAGGAATAATGGATCATATGAAATCAAACCAACTTTTCAGTGGGAGACAGTTCGGATTCTTGCCGGGGAGGTCGACGGTACTACAGCTAATTAAGGTGGTAGATGATTGGATGCAAATTCTAGAGGATGGTGATGTAATAGACGTGGTATATTGTGATTTTATGAAGGCCTTCGATAAGGTCCCACATAAAAGCTTAATAGAGAAAGTTAGAAGCTATAATATAGCGGAGAAATGTGTGAAATGGATAGAAGCATTCCTGAAAGATCGGAGACAGAGGGTGCTGGTGAATGGAATAGGCTCGGGTGGAGGGAAATTACAAGTGGGGTTCCTCAGGGATCTGTGTTGGGACCACTACTGTTCGTTATATTTATCAACGACTTACCTGAAGTTATAACTAATGGAAGTGAGGTATACATGTATGCGGATGACACTAAGCTGTATAGAAGAGTGAGGAGCAAGGAAGATGTGGGTTTGCTTCAAGGAGATGTGGAGGGCATGAAGGGATGGTCTGAGCATTGGTTAATGCCTTTTCATCCAAAAAAATGCAAGTACAGTACATGCGGATTGGGACAAGGAAGATAGACAAGGTAGGATACAGTATGTATGAAGCGATGGAGGAAGTGAATGCAGAAAAGGATATAGGAGTAGTGATAGACAATAAGTTAAATTTCTCAGAACATTTAGCGGAAAAGATAAACAAAGCCAATAGAATTGTACCCCCTTACCCCCAGGGGGTAAGGGGGCCTTCATCTAATGGTGGAGGAAAAAAAGAATATGCCTCACGCATCCTACTGAATGTCGTACAAGGCGACTAATAGGGGGGATGGTGATAGACATGCGGACCAAGTAGCCATCACTATACAATGAAGCCTTGTTATTGGCGCTGGCATTGTCTCTATATGATAGTGCTGTGACAGGGCTTCATTGTACTTGCTCCAAGTTGCCTAATGGCGGCACACTGGCAGTGGGTGTCGCTCCCTCTGGACCCGGCCCTGGCGCCCTGGGCCCAACCTGGACGAAATGGATCCAGAGGGTACAGTACGTAGTGTTTCCCCGGACTGGCACTTTCCGCCCGATAGTATAGGGGCCCGAACCTGGTGGTAGCGCTCCAGGAGGCTGCCCTGTCATTTGGCGAAAAATATCAGGCCAGTCGTAGTGCCGTGTACGCGCACGGGGTGCGTCCCTGCGGCTGGTTCTGGTGGGGCGTACCGAGGCCACTGGATCCTACCCCCTTGTAATCACTTGGGGGATGGTGCTGGGAATGGTCCCGGGGTAGACTGGAGCCGGAGTTGTGGGGGGTGATGCCCATCTGCCAGCCAAACCTACCTAACTATGACTAAAATCAAAGAAAATAAACGTAAGTCCGATGAAACAAAACCGCACAGGACAATGACAAATGCCCCCCACAAACTCAGACTTGCTAGTGTGAATGTTGGTAGTTTGAATCTGCGTGCGAATGAAGTGGCTGAGATGTGTGAGAGGAGGCGAGTGGATGTCTGCTGTACCCAGGAAACACTCTGGAAGAGGCATGGGGTACAGTGGATTGTCGGAAGGAGGAAAAGATATAGGATCTACTGGATGGGTGTGGAGACTGATAAAGCGAAAGGAGTGGGTGTTCCGGTGGCTGAAGAGCTGGCGGAAAGTGTGCTTCAGATTACGAGAGTTAGTGAAAGGCTGATTGTTTTGAAGTTGAAAGTTGGTGAAAGAATTCTGAATGTGATATCTGCATATGCCCCACAGGCTGGTTTACAGAAAGAGATAAAAGAGGACTTCTGGAATGACACCGTCAGTGTCATTTCAGGCCTCTCAGAGAATGAAATAACTATCGTGGGGGGGGGGACCTCAATGGTCACGTGGGAGCATCTGCAGATGGATACGAGGGGGTACATGGAGGAATTGGTTATGGAAGGAGAAATCTAGAAGGCGAATATATATTGGAGTCCTGCGTTGCACTCAACATGGTTGTGTGTAACACAAAGTTCAAGAAAAGACAGAGCCACCTGATCACATATAACTCTGGGATCTCCAGTAGCCAGATAGATTACTTCTTGGTTAACAGGAAAGACTGGAAACTAGTTCGAGATGTAAAGGTCATCCCGAGCGAAGAATGTATCCCCCAGCATAAGCTACTTGTGTGCGACATGAGCTTATACAGAGATCCTAAGCGCAAGAAGGTCTACATACCCAAAAGGAAAGTGTGGCTGCTGAAGGACAAGGAAGTTAGGGATAGGTTTCATAATGAACTGGAGGAAATGAATAGAAATAAGGAAGCTAGGCCTAACGATGTAAATAGCCAATGGAACTTTCTTAAGCATAGCCTTATCGCTGCCACTGACAAAGTCTGTGGGAAAACAAAGGGTCACCCCAGGAATAAGACCTCTTGGTGGTGGAACGATGAGGTAGAACATGCTGTGAAAGAGAAAAAGAGATGCTTCAAAGCATGGAAGAAAGGAGGCAGCAGGGAGGAATACCAGGCAGCTAAACGAACTGCCAAAAGAGTTATTTACAATGCTGAAAATCGCATTAAGGACCTGGTCCTCGAACAAGTGTGTAACACTGACAATCCCAATGGAATCTTCAACCTAGCTAGGCGAGTTAAAAATTACAGTAGGGATATTATAGGTGAACAGTGTGTTAGAGATGATAATGGGAAGATTGTGTATGCAGAAAATGAAATCAGAGAAGCATGGAAGGTACACTATGAACGATTGCTAAATGTAGAGTTTGAATGGGATAAGGAACAGCTTAGTATCGAAAAACCAATATCTGGGCCCCCTCCTTTGATAGCACCAGCTGTAGTGAGCGACGCAATCAATAAAATGAAGGACGGTAAAGCTCCAGGTTGCTCCGACATTGTCACTGAGATGATAAAAGCCTCAGGGGAGATTGGTGTAAACTTAGTCACTGAGTTGATAAACACCATTATTAAAGATGAGAAAATCCCAGAGGATTGGCTCAAAAGTGTAATAGTAAATATATACAAAGGAAAAGGGGATGCGCTAGATAGAGGAAATTATAGGGGCCTGAAAATGCTTGACCAAATCATGAAGGTCTGTGAGAGAGTCCTTGAGGGTTTGATCAGGCAAAGCATCTCTATTGATGATATGCAGTTTGGTTTTATGCCAGGACGTGGTACAACCAATGCTATCTTCATAGTCAGGCAGATACAGGAAAGATACTTACTAAAAGGCAGGGATCTTTACTTTGTGTTTGTGGACCTGGAGAAGGCCTTTGATAGGGTACCTAGAGATGTTGTACAGTGGGCTATGAGGAAACTTGGTGTGGAAGAGTGGCTGGTGCGTGTGATAATGAAGATGTATGAGGATTCGCGAAGTTCGGTGAGGGTGAAGGGTGTACTGAGTGATGAGTTCGCAGTCCGTGTTGGAGTCCATCAGGGTTCAGTGTTAAGCCCCCTCCTCTTTATTATGGTCTTGGAGGCGCTGTCTAGAGTTTTTAGAGGCGGACTCCCGTTGGAACTGTTTTATGCAGACGATTTAGTCCTAATAGCTGACAGTATGCAGGATGCCGAGGCCAAATTCAGAGAGTGGAGAGAAGGCATGGCGAGCAAGGGTTTAAGATTCAATATTAACAAAACCAAGGTTATGCATTGTAGTTTGAGACGAGGCAATGTGGAAAAGAGTGGTGCATACCCATGTGCAGTGTGTGGAAAGGGAGTGGGCGTTAACTCAATTCAATGTAGCATCTGTCGATGTTGGGTACACCATGGGAGTAAGCGCTGTAGTAGAATAAAGGGGCCCCTGCCGAAGGATAAGTCAGAAATAGAGAAATTTGAGTGCGTAGTGTGCAAAGGCGAGCTTGTGTTAAGTGATGATCCTGTGGCTGTGAATTTTGGAAATGAGTCTTTGGAGCTGGTGAACAAGTTTTGTTACCTAGGAGATACCATCTCTGCCGGTGGTGGGGCCGAGGCTGCCACTGTTGCTAGAATTAGGTGTGGCTGGGGGAAGTTCAGAGAATTGATGCCAATCCTGACCATGAAAAGAATGCCTCTCCCCCTGAAGGGAAAGGTGTATGCCTCATGTGTTAGAAGTGCAATGACGTATGCCTCAGAAACATGGGCCGTTAAAGTAGAGGATGTCAACAGAATGGAGCGTAATGAGATGAGAATGGTGAGATGGATGTGTGGGGCCAGGCTACAGGATAGAATAACAAATGTTGAGCTGAGGAGACGCTTAGGTATAAAGAGTATTAGCGAGGTGATGCGTACAAGTAGACTGGGATGGTATGGACATGTGGAGAGAATGGATGAACAAAATTGGGTGAAAAAATGCAGGTCTGTGATTGTGGAGGGAGCTGCACCAAGGGGTGGACCGAGGAAGACCTGGGATCGGACTATACGCGCCGATCTCAAATCCAAGAACTTGACAAGTGAAGCAGCTCTTAACAGGGTTGCCTGGAACGCCGCCATTAGGACAAGAGACTGAAACTGCACTTATGTGTGGAACACTCAGTCTAAAAATTTTATGTATGTATGTATGTATTTGTGTCACTTGACGAAGAAATCTTCAGGAATCTCTATACAGCGCTGGTTAGGCCGCACCTGGAATATGCGAACCAGGTGTGGGCTCCTTATATGGTAAAGGATATAGAAGCAGTGGAGAAAGTGCAGAGGAGAGCTAGCAAGCTAGTACCAACGTTGAAGAACGCGGGCTATGAGCAGAGGTTGAGGACACTGGGGCTTCCGACACTGGCATATAGGAGAAAGAGAGGGGATATGATAGAGACTTTTAAGATAGTGTCAGGAAAGTATGATGAGGATGTGTGTGAAGGTATCTTCTTGATGCGGGAGGGAACAAGAACGAGGGGACACTCTAAGAACATTTACAAAGAAAGAAATAGGCTTGAGAAGGCAAAGAACTCATTTTGTGATAGAGTGGTAAATGAGTGAAACGCACTGCCCCAGTATGTAGTCAATTCCGAATCAATAAGGAAGTTTGAAAGTAATCTTGATAAAGCATGGGGAAGACAAGATTTGAAGTTTAATTATAAAGCAAAAATACAGAATAGTAAAAATGTTGCGTCTGCTACCGCCGCCGCCAACACCGTAAACGACCGCAGCAGTGCAAGTACTGGTACTGAGCTGGATACACAGGCCTAGTTTGCCTTTTTCCAGAGGATCTACTGTAAGAAACTGTAAGAAGAAAAATATTACTTATTAAAATTGGACCAAAAATTAAAGTTTTAGCGGTTTGTGTTGGAGTAACTATAGTTTTGAGAAAAAGGCAAAAAACTAATCTTTATCCATTACCCAACGATTCCTCTCTCAAATGACGATTTATTGCAACTGTTTGCTCGATTGATTTGATACATACTCTGGCACTAAAATCCAGTGCAATTTACTAAGTCTATGTGAATAATATGCCACCTGGACCCCCCAAAAGGTATTTTATTCATTTGGCGAAAATGGCGTCATGAACCGCGCACCTCATTTATGCCAAGTTAGGCCATTTTTTATTACTCTAGGTTGTGTTAGGGTTGGTTTGGATGGGTTAGATCTGCTTAGTGTTGAATATATAATATGTTTGTGCATGTCTTGGCATCTGGATGATGATGATGATGACTTGGATGATGATGATGGCTTAGATGATGAGGTCTAGGGACTCACCCTCACTCTCACTCTCCCAGGTTCAGTTGAGCTGCCAGATACCTCTGTTGACTGTAATTTGTCTATATTTGTGCATAATAATGCGATTGTATTGGTTACTATCGTTCATACCACGATACCACATATATGTTGTGAGTGCTTATGTTGCTCATGAGCCCATCCGGGTGCCGGGCCCTAGTTTGTTATGGGCTCCTCAGAGCCCTTCCGGGTACCAGGGGTTAAGGAAGGTAAAAGGGCGTACAAGAAATATAGGAAGTTGAAGCAAAGTGGTATATAGGACAGGATGAAGCACCGCACAATAACATAAACCAAACACTTGCGGAGTGATTGGGTACATCTTTACTGCAGATAGTTTTATAGTTTGTGCTGGGTTATTGATATTCTTAAAGACAACACAGTGAACATGTGAGCGAGGAAGGGTCTGCAGGTGTGTCAATGTGCATTTTTTTCTATTTTAGTTTTACAGTAGTATTTTTAAAATTCTTAGCAATTTGTTTTTCTGTAGGCCAAGGCAGCAAACGGCTAAAGTATAATAAAAAAATAAAAAAAACATACACACTAAATAATAAGAATGGTTTAATAATGCCTCCCCATATCCTACTTACACGGTCTCTCTGTCTATTGCTAGATGCCTTAATCCCCGAGGCGATGGCCACAAATAAACTACCTTCAAATGCTTCCATCTGCTGAGGCAACTCATTTCATTATCTACCTTGTTCCTGTTCACGGGGAAGGGTGGCTTAATCCTAACTCCCCATTGGTGATTACTGTACAATGTGTGGGGGAGCATGTGGAATACTACTGAACTGTTAGGTGTCAAACCGGAGCAATTATGTTTGAAGAATTGAATGGATATGAAAAGGAATGCAAGAAAATTAACATGAAATAGCATTGTGTTAGCCATTGTATCACTTCCAATGACAATTTTAACTACAGTAGAACCCCGCCGATCCGGTACCTTACCTTTTGATGTGTTCGCCACTCTTCTAGCGGCACCAAGGAGCTCAACGCCCCTCGTTATGGGTGGTGATTTGGTGCAGTAGAATGTTTGAAGCGACAGCTCGCTCCCTTGCGAGGATGGGCTCGTCTGGCACTTTTTGCAGTTCGACATCTAGGGCTCTCTTGAAGTTGTCTAACGAGATGTCCCTCATGTCTCTTACTCGCCGTGGGAGTTTGTTGAAGAGACGTGGGCCTCTGTGTGATAACCAGCCCTCTCGCAGAGAGCCCATAGCACCCCTGTTATTCATCCGGGGGATTTCGCATTCCCAGCCTCTCCTATCACTGAATTTCATGACTATCGGAGTATGTAGGTTTGGTACTAAACCCTCTGCGATTTTCCACGTGTATATTATTAGGTAACGTTCTCTTCTACGTTCCAGTGAGTACAGATTCAGTGCTCTTAACCCGTCCAGCCCCGGCTAGTTTTGTAATGTTTGTTCACCAGAACCCGGCCGGTTTTCAATTTTTTTTTTTATTCCAGAAACAATAGCGAATGGGTTAGGAATGAAGGAAAAACCACGAAAAACCGCTCAAAAAGCTTAACCCTCCAGCCCCGGCTATGTATTATATATATATATTCCTCGAAACCCGGGTGTTTTGGCCGAAAAACGTCTAGGCTAGGCTACCGTATATTCGTTAATCAGACTGCTTCCTGCATTCCCGCGCATCCCCAAGCGTAGCTGTGTTATTTACCTGTAGAATGGCATTAAGTAGAGCTCTCTAAGTCAACTGGTTGAGCTGTGATGATGATTTCATTGGAGATAACTTTATGGCCAAAACAGCCACTTTACACCACTTTTCGATACTTAACAACAACATACAGGCACACACGAACAAGCGACGCTCTCCTTCTTGTGGCCGGAGATGCGGGGCGTCGGTCCAGCCGGCTGTTGTTTACATGCGTCGGACCGACGCCTCGCACACGAAGCTCACAGGCTTTCAACCACTGGGCGTTCAAGAGGCCTTCCGGGCAGCTGTTATATGCTTTTTTACGGGCGTTCAAGAGGCCTTCCGTGGTGAGAGGGTTAAAGAAAGGTCCTACAGAGCCCCCGAAAACGTATTTTACAAGAGTAAAAAATTGAAGGCAATTACCCCCAAAAACCAGGTTATTGCGCGCTCACGCGCACGCACGTGGACTTTGAGAGTTTTCAACCATCGGCACGGTTGCGTGGGATACGTACACAGTTCCCATACAAATCTGAGCCCTCTTGAGTGGCTACACCTGAGGTTACGGTCGGCGCAATTAGGGTGACGCGCCAGGCGCGTCTCTGGGGCTGTGCGTTACATACATCGCCGACGCGTCAGGCACGTCGCTGGGGCTGTACGGGTTAAACGCTCCCAATAGTGTAGATGTTTTATCGAACTTATATGCGAAGTGAAATTTCTTTGTACACTCTCTACGTCATTTATTTCACCTGCTTTGTATGGGGATATTAATACGCTACAGTATTCAAGCCGCGGTAGCACTAGAGATTTGAAGAGCGTTATCATAGGCAATTCACCGCGTGTTTTAAAAGTACGCAGAATCCAACCCGTTAGACGTTTCGCAGCCGCCACTTTGACCTGGTTATGTACTTTGAAACCCATATTTTCAGACATTAATACCCCAAGGTCTTTCACACTGTCTTTCCGTTCTATTATGTGGTTAGATTCTGTTAAGTAATTTGTAATTTCTTTAACACCATTATTATCTCCGTACCGTATTAATTGGAATTTTTCCTCATTGAATTGCATGTTGTTTTCCCTGGTCCACTGGAACACTACATTCATGTCTTCCTGAAGTCGGCCCGTGTCCTCTTGTGTGTTTACTATCTTGCTTAATTTTGTGTCATCAGCAAAAGACGACACCGTACTGTGTCTGGTGTTGGTATCTATGTCGCAAATTAGTATGAGGAACAGAAGGGGCGCTAGCACTGTTCCTTGGGGCACTGAGCTTTTGACATCCGAAGGCTCAGATGTGACTTGGTTTACTGCTACTGATTGTTTTCGGTTTACGAGGAAATTGTATATCCACCGTCCGATTTTCCCAGTTATACCTTTTGCTTTCAGTTTGTGGGCTATTATACCATGGTCACATTTATCAAATGCCTTAGCAAAATCGGTGTAAATGACATCCACGTTTTTCTTTTCTTCTAGCGCTTTAAGAATTTTGTCATAGCGTTCCAAAAGTTGTGAGAGACATGATCTTCCCGCTCTGAACCCATGTTGACCGGTGTTGTGTAGTTCATTTGTCTCCATGAATGTTGAAATTTTGCTTCGCAGGACTCGCTCGAAAACTTTAATGATGTGAGAGGTTAGAGCTACCGGGCGGTAGTTTTTTGGTAGTGCTTTACTCCCTCCTTTATGCAGTGGGGCAATTATTGCGTTTTTCAAGCTATCTGGTATGTCACCAGTGTCTAGACTCGTTCTCCACATTATAGCCAGGGGTTTTGAGAGGTTTTCCTTACATTTCTTCATTAGGATCGAATTCCATGAGTCCGGTCCGGGCCTGGTGCCGAGTGGGATGGCATGTTGGAAATGGCCTCTTCTATGTCTTTTGGACCGAAATCAATATCCAGCATCTGAGGGGTTTCCGTGGGGGAGGTTTCCATGAAAAATATATTTTGGTCTCTGATGACTTTTGTTTCATCAGGCTCATACTGCCTGCTTAAGAGTTCGCTCATTTCCTTTTTGTCCCCTGTGAAAGAGCCGTCCCCTTTGCTCAGTGGGCCGATGTTTGATGTTGTTTTAGCCTTTTGTTTGGCGTATGAAAAGAAGTATTTGGAATTTTCCTTTATACCTGCAATAGCTTTCCTCTCTTCTTCCATATGTTGTAGTTCATATGATATTCTTAGCCTTTGTTCAATTTCCACAATTTCTCTATCTATTTCGACCTTTTGCCTATCCTGTAGATTTTGATGTGTGCGTCTTTGTGTGAGTAATTTTCTTCTTCTGTACAGCCTCCTCCTTTCCCGATCTTGTTTGCTTCTTCGTTTTGTTTGTCTTGCAGGTATATGGTGGCTACAGATTTGGGTCATGGTTTCTGTTATTAAGACTAGACATTCTGCTGGTGTCAGGTTATCCATTAAATCTTCCCAGTCTATTTCCTCCATTTCTTGATTTACCTCTTCCCACCTAATGTTTTTGTTATTGAAGTTAAATTTACTGAAGGGGCCGGTTTTTGTTCTCGATTCTGAGGTTGTCTTGATCTCAATTAATTTATGATCTGAGTATGTTGTGTCCGATATGTTAATGCTGTGTACTAGAGAGTCGTTGTTAGTGAAGACCAGGTCTAAGATATTGTTTTCCCGTGTGGGTTCAGCAATATGTTGGGTAAGACTAAAAAAATCACAAAGTTCAAAAAGCTCTCTCGTATTAGTATTTGCTTCTCCGGTTATTTGCCACTAACTGGTTTTCTAGTTGTCTCCATTTAACCCTCTGTTCCCGGAAGGGCTCTTGAACGCCCATAAAAAAGCATACACGAGCTACCCGGAAGGGCTCTTAAACACCCATGAGCTCAAAGCCTGTGAGCTTGGTGTGCGAGGCGTCGGTCCGACGCATGTAAACAACAGCCGGCTGGACCGACGCCCCGCATCTCCGGCCACAAGAAGGAGAGCGTCGCTTGTTCGTGTGTGCCTGTATGTTGTTGTTAAGTATCGAAAAGTAGTGTAAAGTGGCTGTTTTTGCCATAAAGTTATCTCCAATGAAATCATCATCACAACTCAACCAGTTGACTTAGAGAGCTCTACTTAACGCCATTCTACAGGTAAATAACACAGCTACGCTTGGGGATGCGTGGGAATGCGGGAAGTAGTCAGAATAACAAATATACGGTAGCCTAGCCTAGACGTTTTTCGGCCAAAACACCCGGGTTTCGGGGAATATTTATGTAATATATGTATTTATGTATATATCTTTATATAACATACACATCCAACTTCACGACATTGCCCTACATCGCTATCCTCTATCCATAAAATACTACTCTTCCCACTACATATCATACATGTAACACCATACACTTACCTTATAAATATGGCAGTACAATTGTTAAGAGCAAACCTGGTGGTCCCTCGGATATCCACCCCCGGCAGGGTTGGGTTATTGACACGGGGCCCTCCCGGTCGTCATCATGCGACTGTGTCAAGAGCATTGCAACGTCCCAAAGCTGCTTGTCAGTACAGCTATTTCTTTAGTAATATAAGGGGACTTCACTCTAACATCAATTCTGTACACCAATTTCTTCAAGCAGAATCCCCTACTCTCCTTTTTTTGACAGAGACTCAAGTAACATCCACATCTGACACATCTAGATTTAATTTTCCAGGTTATCAACTGCTCCAAAATTTCAGAGACCTAAAGGTGGTGTATGTTGCTTCGCAAAATCTGAAATTGCCCTGGAGGAGGTTACTAGTTTCAATTGTCCCTATTTTGATTATTCTATATACAAATTAATTTCTGATGGTAAATTTAAATACATATGTTGCATCTACCGTTCCCCAAATACTCCTCCAGAGCAAAGTCTTTTTGATTCTCTGTCCTCACAACTCAGTGTCCTCAACTTAAATGCTTCTTCTGAAATCACTGTGTTGGGTGATTTTAATGTCCATAATGTTGAATGGCTCACTCATTCAGCCAGGACTGATGATGCTGGTCTTGAATGTGAGCTATTTGCAGACTCATTTAATCTCATTCAACTAGTCAACCAACCCACCCGTGTACCAGATAATCATAATCATAATTCCCACCTACTGGACTTATTTTTAACAACCAATTCAGAAAATTATGATGTTACAGTGAGGTCCCCACTTGGATCTTCTGATCACTGTCTGATACAGGCCACCTGTCTATCACCTACCACACCTTCCCACTCTGAACCTGTTTTGGTGACTAAATGGCATTACGATAGGGCAGACTGGGAGGGTCTTCAAGGTTTCTTTATTGATATTCCCTGGACCTCTTTCTTTTCTAATGATGCACACTCCACCTTGAGCCACATACAAGATTTTGTAAAAATTGGAATGGAAACTTTTATTCCTCATCAAAAGTACAGTAAAAGATCTAATTCACCTAAATGGTTTGACCATAATTGTGCTAGAGTAACTGAACAAAAAGCAATAGCCTACAATGCATACACAAGGTCAAAAACACATGAAGCCTTTAATTACTTTAGAAACATCAGAAATCATGCCAAAACTGTATTAAACCTAACTAAATCAAACTTTCTCCATAAGCAGGCAAATAAACTTCTAAATAATCCAAATGATAACAAAATATTTTGGTCTACTCTTAACTCATTCAAATCCAACTTCACTACTGCTTCATCCATTCCACCATTAAAATCTCCGACTGGCAATCTTGTAAGTGACCCACGAGGTAAAGCAAACCTTCTTGCAGATATTTTCTCCACCAACTCAACCTTAGATGAAATAAATCAAGATGTCCCTGTACTTAATTTTAATTCACCTGAAATTCCCTCACTTAAGATCCACACCAGACATGTCAAAACTATTTTGCAGAATCTCTCAGTAGATAAGGCTCCTGGTCCAGATGAAATTCCTCCAATAGTACTTAAGAATTGCTCCTTGGTGCTCGCTCCTGTATTGGCAAAATTTTTCCGTCTGTGTACTCATACCTCATGCTTCCCAGTACCCTGGAAAGAAGCAAACATCCATCCAGTTCCTAAAAAAGGTGCCTCATCAGATCCATCAAACTACAGACCAATAGCTATAACTTCCACTCTTGGCAAAGTTTTTGAAATTATATTAAATAATCACATAATTAAGCATCTTGAGAATAATAAATTAATCAGTGATAGGCAATATGGTTTTAGACGATGTCGATCAACTGCAGACATTCTTTGCCTTCTTACGCATCAACCAAGCTACAGACCAACATGGTGAAACACATACAATAGCACTGGATATATCAAAGGCATTTGATAGAGTCTGGCATCAATCCTTATTGTCGAAGATGTCACACTACGGCCTTGCATCATTAGTTCCACTAATTTCTTCTTATCTTCATAACAGAAAAATACGTGTAATGGTAGATGGCCTTTATTCTCAATTTCACTCAATAAATGCTGGTGTTCCCCAGGGATCAGTTTTGGCCCCAACTCTGTTCCTCATTCATATCAATGATCTCATATCTACCACTCATAATCCAATACATTCCTACGCAGATGACTCAACACTCCACAGTTCCTTCACATTTACCAATTCTTTCACCCAACCCGATCTTATAAATTCAAAATAAACACTGCAATTTCTCTGAACCAGGACCTTTCTAGAATTAATGAATGGGGACAAGAGAATCTAGTTTCCTTTAATGCACAGAAAACCAAGTACATTCAATTTTCTAACCGACAGAATCTCACTGACTCCCATATATTTTTAATGATGTAAATATTCCCACTTCCCCTAGTATTGACATTCTCGGTGTAACATTAACTACTAACTTGAGCTGGACACATTATGTTAGAAGCATTGCTAAGAATGCCTCTAAAAAACTGGGACTCCTGTACAGAGTTCGAGAATTCTTCACTGACGAGCAGTTGGCCGTAATATATAAAAGTCATGTGCGCTCTCAGATGGATTACTGTTCACCTCTGTGGGGTGGAAGTGGAGTGGTTGCATTGAGGCAGTTGGACAAAATTCAAAATAAAGCTATTAGATTAATCAATAACCCTGCAATCACACAGGACCTTCCTACATTAGCCATACGAAGAAACGTTGCATCCCTTGCATTATTCTACAGATATTTTCACAGCAATTGTTCCGAGGAACTTGCTTCAATTGTGCCGCCTCTCCACATCTTTCCCCGTAGAACTAGGGCAGCTGAGAGCGCCCATGAATTTACACTTTCTCCTCCACAATGCAGAACTTCTGCTTATCAGAATTCATTTATCCCCAGAGCTACTACTCTTTGGAATTCACTTCCCTCGAATTGCTTTCCACAAACTTACAATCAACAAATGTTTAAATCCAGTTGTTACTAACATTTTATGAATGGAGGATGCCTTTAGGCACATGGACCTTTTTGTTTTATCTGTGTTTTTCCTTCCTCCGTTCATTGTCTCTTAAAAAACAAAAAAAACAAAAAAAAAAAAATGCGTAGCCGGGGCTGGAGGGTTAATGTTTGGTAGGTTAAAGTCTCCTAGCCATATAATATTTGGTGTTGGGTTCCCCAGGGTTTCCACTTCTGATTTTATTTTGTTGAGCTGGGTTTTGAATTCTTCTCGGGATGAGTCTGGAGGCCTGTATGTAACAATAACTGCTAAATTTAGGGATTCTATTTTAACTCCAAGTATTTCCACCACTTCGTTACTGTTATTTAGGAATTCAGTACATATCAGTGAGTCATGTATGTACAAGGCTACACCTCCATGTGATCTATGCGTTCTGTCCTCCCTATGTAGGTTGTAACCAGGAATCCATACTTCACTATCTTGCTGATCTTTAATGTGAGTTTCTGTGAGAGCCGCAAATATAGCGTTTCCTTCTTCTAGCAGGCCCCTAATAAATGGTACTTTGTTCGTGGTTCTATTTTTTAGGCCTTGGATATTTGCAAACAAGATTGGGGAGGGATTGTTTGGAGTACTATGTGTACCTAATAGTCTTCGGGATGTATTGGCCACTCTTGGGAGGCCAGGAGGTGCTCGAGGTGTTCTATGTGCTCTTCCATCTCCCTCAGTCTCTTCATCTGCCCTTTCCCTCCTTGCCTTTTTCCTCTGTCTCGTTCTCGCATAGCTAGAGATTTTTTGGGCTACCATTCGTGTTAGGTCTAGCATATCTCCAAGTCCCTTTAATATGAAAAGCTGGGCATTTCATATTGTAGCAGGTCTTGTTCTCAAGTGATGTCTTGCAAAGGGATGGGTGGTGGTATTTGCAGGTTTCACCAAATCTACATTTTCCATGACTGGTTATGTTGTTGCAAATTTTGGGATGAGCAAATCTACATGAATTCCCATTATATTCGCCCTTTTGATCAAAGTAGCACCTTCGTTCCAGATAATATCTGCACACTGGTGTGGACAACCCCAGTAGGTGTGGCTGGGGCTGCGAGGGGTTATGTGGTGAGCTAAGTGTGGTTGTTGTTGTTGTTTTTCCCCAAGCTGCCTGGCCGAACAGCCCCAAGGCCCCGAGCAAGGCCAAGGCCATAACCGAGCGCACCCACAGAACCCTCCCTGCCGACCACAATAAAGCCTGGGTGACCGAAGCCACTCCATGGCGGGGAGCGGAGGAGGGTGCGGAAACGCCCGGGAAACCAAAGCCCCACCCAGGGCCCTGTGCCCCTCAGCAATTATGAAGAGAAAGTTGAGGGGCAAAGGAAAGATATGACGCTTTGGCTTCCAATCTTGGTAGATTAGGAGGTCAATCCACGCAAGAGACGCCGTCACTTGAGATCTAGAAAATATATAAGTAAAAGGAACAGTCAGTGTAAGCTATGGGTATGGCAGAGATCGCTCAGTTCTCACTCTGATAGACCAGCCCATCACCACATGACTAGAACCCAATCCTCTCAGCATCAGCTAGGAAAGGCCCTAGAAAGCCGCCTTTGGCGGGGGGATAGCTCCCCTATTTCAACCCTTTTCGGGGTTGGGCACCCGCCCTTTCGGGGTTGGGCACCCGCCCAAGTGTGGTTGTGGGTGATAGTGGGCTTGGTGTATGGGTGGGTGAGGCCTGCAGGGGGGTGGAGTTACGGGTCGGTTGTAGGTGGGCAGGTGGCAGTGGTGAGGGGGGAGCCTGATATGGGGGCTTGTTGCATCCTACGTTCATCCTGCAATTGTATTTGATCAACAGCAGTAGGGTGGTCAATGGCCATAGATGGGATTAATGTGGGTGTTTTCTGGGTCTGGGAAGGTGTGGGAAGATGTGCGGCTGGGTTTGTGGATTTGTAGGGTGCGAAAGGTTGTTGTTCGGCAGGCGGTGCTCTCAGATCAACCAAGCTACATACCAACATGGTGAAACACATACAATAGCACTGGATATATCAAAGGCATTTTATAGAGTCTGGCATCAATCCTTATTGTCGAAGATGTCACACTACGGCCTTGCATCATTAGTTCCACTAATTTCTTCTTATCTTCATAACAGAAAAATACGTGTAATGGTAGATGGCCTTTATTCTCAATTTCACTCAATAAATGCTGGTGTTCCCCAGGGATCAGTTTTGGCCCCAACTCTGTTCCTCATTCATATCAATGATCTCATATCTACCACGTATAATCCAATACATTCCTATGCAGATGACTCAACACTCCACAGTTCCTTCACATTTACCAATTCTTTCACCCAACCCGATCTTATAATTCAAAAATAAGCACTGCAATTTCTCTGAACCAGGACCTTTCTAGAATTGAAGAATGGGGACAAAAGAATCTAGTTTCCTTTAATGCACAGAAAACTAAGTACATTCAATTTTCTAACCGACAGAATCTCACTGACTCCCATATATTTTTTTAATGATGTAAATATTCCCACTTCCCCTAGTATTGACATTCTCGGTGTAACATTAACTACTAACTTGAGCTGGACACATTATGTTAGAAGCATTGCTAAGAATGCCTCTAAAAAACTGGACTCCTGTACAGAGTTCGAGAATTCTTCACTGACGAGCAGTTGGCCGTAATATATAAAAGTCATGTGCGTTCTCAGATGAATTACTGTTCACCTCTGTGGAGTGGAAGTAGAGTGGTTGCATTGAGGCAGTTGGACAAAATTCAAAATAAAGCTATTAGATTAATCAATAACCCTGCAATCACACAGGACCTTCCTACATTATCCATACGAAGAAACGTTGCATCCCTTGCATTATTCTACAGATATTTTCACAGCAATTGTTCCGAGGAACTTGCTTCAATTGTGCCGCCTCTCCACATCTTTCCCCGTAGAACTAGGGCAGCTGAGAGCGCCCATGAATTTACACTTTCTCCTCCACAATGCAGAACTTCTGCTTATCAAAATTCATTTATCCCTAGAACTACTACTCTTTGGAATTCACTTCCCTCGAATTGCTTTCCACAAACTTACAATCTACAAATGTTTAAATCCAGTTGTTACAAACATTTTATGAATGGAGGATGCTTTTAGGCACATGGACCTTTTTGTTTTATCTGTTTGTCCTTCCTCCGTTCATTGTCTCTTAACCCTCTCACCACGGAAGGGCTCTTGAACGCCCATAAAAAAGCATATAACAGGTACCCGGAAGGCCTCTTGAACGCCCAGTGGTTGAAAGCCTGTGAGCTTCGTGTGCGAGGCGTCGGTCCGACGCATGTAAACAACAGCCGGCTGGACCGACGCCCCGCATCTCCGGCCACAAGAAGGAGAGCGTCGCTTGTTCGTGTGTGCCTGTATGTTGTTGTTAAGTATCGAAAAGTGGTGTAAAGTGGCTGTTTTGGCCATAAAGTTATCTCCAATGAAATCATCATCACAGCTCAACCAGTTGACTTAGAGAGCTCTACTTAATGCCATCTACAGGTAAATAACACAGCTACGCTTGGGGATGCGCGGGAATGCGGGAAGCAGTCTGATTAACGAATATACGGTAGCCTAGCCTAGACGTTTTTCGGCCAAAACACCCGGGTTTCGAGGAATATATATATAATACATAGCCGGGGCTGGAGGGTTAAAAAAAAAAAAAAAGATCCGGAAACCCAAGAGATTCGGACAGGCATTTCAATCCAGACTCATGTTTCAGCCAACCAAACTTGTCTGGATGGCTTGGGAAAAATATAAATCAATCCGGAAACGAGTGAGACGAATACAAGTCACCGAGCGTCTTGTTTACATCCTGTGTTTGGTACAGGTGGTACCTATTATCCCAATTACTGTACATTGTTCTCTATAATACAGCCCCTCCACAAAGTCCCTCTTTTCAATAGTTTATGCCACCAACACTATCAAACAAGCTTTATTATCCCCTATTCAGGAGGTCAGAAGTGTGGGAAGTCATGAAAAGAGTGAAGTTGGGGAAAGCACCAGGAACAGATGGAGTGAGTGGGGAAATGTTGAGGTATGGTGGTGAGATAGTGATCGAATGGGTATGGAAAATGTGCAAATTAGCATGGGAGAAGGGGAGTGCACCTGATGACTGGAAGACAGGCATAATAGTCCCTCTATATAAGGGTAAAGGGGAAAGAGGAGTGTGTGGTAACCACCGAGGAATATGTCTTCTAAGCGTAGTAGGGAAGGTGTACAGTAGGGTAGTGATTGAGAGAGTGAGAACGAGAGTGGAGAAATGGATAGGTGACGAGCAGAGCAGTTTTAGGAAGGGAAGAGGATATGTAGATCAGATTTTTACCCTGAATTGTGTTGTGGAGAAATATCTGGAGAAACAACAAAAGGTGTATGTTGCCTTTATGGATTTGGAGAAGGCCTATGACAGAGTGGATAGAGAAGGTATGTGGAAAGTACTTAGAATATACGGAGTAGATCAGTAGATGGCAAGTTGCTGAAAGCAGTGAAGAGCATGTATGAGGGTCCAAAGGCAGCAGTACGTGTGGAGAATGAGCAGAGAGAGTTCTTTGACCTGAATGTTGGGTTGAAACAGGGGTGTGTGATGTCCCCATGGTTGTTTACTGTATACTGTATATGGATGGAGTCATGAAAGAAATACAAGGAAGAGCAGTGAATGTTGGTGTGTCGCTGATAAGGGAGGGAAATGAGTGGAAGCTACCTGTACTGCTGTTTGCTGATGATACAGTTCTGATGAGCGATAATGAATGGGAGTGGCAGGGTCTGGTAAATGTGTTTGGAACAGTGTGCGAAAAACGGAATCTGAAGGTAAATGCGGGGAAGAGCAAGGTTATGGTCTTCGAAAGGGGTGAAGCCACAGAGTGTGAGGTGAAGCTGAACGGTCAGGCTATGGAGATTGTCAGCTCATTTAAGTATCTGGGCAGTGTGTTGAGTAAAGATGGGACTATGTGTTAATATATTAGCACAGTCACGCCAAAGTGGCGCAGGTTGACTGGCTCGACCTGCACTAAGCTCGTCCGCCTCGAGCCAATGGCAGGCCGCCGAGTCGTAGGCTGGCTGATGACATCATCGGCTGGATGGACGTATGGTTGGCTGTTCTATGCGGAAGACCGGTAGTTGTCTCCAGAATTTCAGTGAGTGCGGTTGCTTCCGTGTATCTATGAACATTGGTAGAAGAGCGTAGTTGGGGCATTATGGCGTGCTCACTGAAGTGGCCTCCGAAATTAGAGCATGATGAAGAATACGAAATGTGGAAGGAGGATGTGGGTGTTTGGTGTCGACTTACGATTGACAAGAAAAAGAGGGCATTGGCGATCCATCTGTCACTTTCCGGGAGGGCTAGAATTGCCTCTTCTGATATAGATAAGGCCACATTCGAGGCCGACGATGGCGTGGAAGTGTTATTGAAAAGGCTTGATGACGTATTCCTGGTCGATGAAGGTAGAAGGAAGTTTGCAGCATTTGAGGCCTTATATAGCCTACGGAGGAAGGAGAAGGCAGAGATAAAGGAATTTGTGTCAGAATTCGAACATGCGTACCACGGAGTTGCCAAACATGGATTGCAACTTGATAATTCAGTGTTGGCCTTTATGTTATTGGCCTCCTGTGTGTTGGAGGGTAGGGAGAAGCAATTACAGTAGTCATGTCGGCAACCCAGGTGGTATCTTACGCAAATATGACGGCGACGCTCCACCGCATCTTTTCGAGTGGTGCGATGGGACTTTGCACCCACATACAGGTAAAATCGGAACCTTTATTTGTGGGATATGATGGCAATGTTGGTGAAAGTGAGGAAGCCCTGTATGTGAGCGGAAACAGTCGAGGTAGACGTAGTTGGCGTGGACAGCAAGGCTATGAATGTGTGCGTGGTAATAGAGGACGTCAACGACAGGACAGGAGGAAGAAAAACTCAGTGGGGGCACATGGTAAAATAACCAAGTGTGCTATTTGTGAATCAATATATCACTGGGCACGTGATTGCCCTGATGCCTACGAGAACAGAGGGGGACATGGTGGGTACGATGAGGAACCAGTGAACTTATTCGTGGGCTATGTGAATGATAATGAGAGCGAAGACAAATTACTGAAACTAGTGAGTGAATCAAAAGGGTGTGCTGTCCTAGATACGGGTTGTACAAACACAGTGTGTGGATGCACGTTGGCTCGACAAGTACATACAAGGGTTGACTGACCATGAGCGCAGACTTGTGAAAGACGAATGCTCTAATTCCAGCTTCACTTTTGGCAATGGTATTTCCGTGACTTCCTACAAGAAAGTTACGTTTCCCTGTTGTATAGGGGATATGCGTGCCAATATTACTACTGATGTGGTGAGATGTAATTTACCGTTGTTACTGAGTAGGGCTTCTATGAAAAGAGACAAAATTATAATAAATTGTGAAACAAATCAGATCAAAGTGAATGGAAAGAAAAAAATTGTCAATTTGAAAACCTCATCATCAGAACACTATCTGTTGCCGCTATCGGCTTGACTAGACGGGGCAGTTGGTATCACTGTGGCTCTGGCCTTATCCAAAGACGGGGACCTAGAGAAGAAAGCTTTGAAACTTCATCGTCAGTTTGGACACCCTACAGCAGAGAAATTGAAGAAGCCTGTAAGGGATGCCGATATCAGGGACTCAAACCTGGAACGGAGGATCGATAAAGTGACAAATGATTGTTCAGTGTGTAGAAGGTATAAGAAACCGAGCCCGAGACCAGTGGTAGGTGTCCCGATGGCTAACAGATTTAATGAGGTGATTGCTATGGACCTTAAGTCGTGGGGCAAGAAGTATTTCTTGGTGATGGTGGACCTGTATACAAGATATTGTACATCTGTGGTTATTCATGACAAGAATGCGGGCACTATTATTCGTGGGGTATTTCTCAGTTGGGTTGGGTTATTTGGTGCCCCAGGAAAAATATTGTCAGATAGTGGCTGTGAATTTAATAATTCAGACATGAGGTCTCTGGGTGAGGCATTTAATGTTAAGATACTGACTAAGGCAGCTGAAAGCCCTTGGAGTAATGGTGCTTGTGAGAGGCTCAATGCTGTGTTGGGTGGAATGGTTAGCAAAATTTTAGCAGATTGTCCTGGCTGTAGTCTGGATGTTGCTCTGGCTTGGACTGTGGCTGCCAGGAACGCACTGTCAACCTTCTCAGGTTTCTCGCCTAAACAGTTGGTGTTTGGCCAGAACCCTGGGATTCCTGGAGCCTTTTATGATAACCTGCCAGCGCTAGACAGCGAGGCCACACCTGCTGGTATAGTTAAGGATAACCTGACTGCCCTTCACGCAGCAAGAAGAGCATTTACCATAGCGGAATCTAGTGAAAGACTAGAGCACTTCGTCATAATGTGCGGGAAAGAGACCCTGGAGACCTACACTACGGAGA
Source organism: Paralithodes platypus (assembly GCA_032716605.1). Taxonomy (NCBI): domain Eukaryota; kingdom Metazoa; phylum Arthropoda; class Malacostraca; order Decapoda; family Lithodidae; genus Paralithodes; species Paralithodes platypus. Next base: position 15,523,564 of record CM064571.1, read on the forward strand.
TGATGTTTACTACAAGCGTCTAGACAGTAATAAGTGGTGCGGACCTGGTACAATAATAGGGAGAGACGGGAAGCAGTTTTTGGTGAAGCACGGTGGAATGTGTGTTAGGGTACACACATGTCGAATTGCCATGGCACCTACCTGTGTTGATACTGCTGCCGTGTCAAATGATGAGGATGTGCCTCATTCATCTCCCCATACTCTGGACGTACCTAGTGAACGTGGTAATGTGGTGCCTAGATTCGTAGATTCAGACCTAGACTCGGATGATGACGAACATACTGGTAACATCGTTGATGTTGTGGGTGGTGGGGGTCAGGTTGCTGTGGAGGTCCCCCCCCGGTGACATACGTCAGACAGATACCGGTGCAATCGCTTCTGGTGTGTCTGAACATAATGCAGTGAAAGTTAAAGTGGGTCAAAGGATCAAGGGTATTGATAAAGCGAGTGGTGAGTGGATATCAGGCAAAATTGTTAGTCGTGCTGGGAAGATACCCCAACTGCTACAACATTAAGAGTGACAAAGATGGTAACATTAATTGGATGGATCTGGACAGAGATGTTACGTCGTGGGAAACTGTGGACGAGGCGACAGAAATGCTTGTGTTCTTTAATACGGATGAAGTGGTGTGTGCTAAGGAAAGAGAAATTGAGAATTGGAAGAACAATGAGGTGTATGACGAGGTGGATGATGTGGGTCAACGTGCCATATCTGTATGTTGGGTGGTCACAGAAAAGCTGAAGGATGGGAAGACTATTGTGAAGGCATGTTTGGTGGCCAGGGGCTTTGAAGAGGACACTGTAGAGCTGCAGAAGAATTCTCCCACTTGCTCAAAGGAGGCTGTCCGTTTGGCGATAGCCCTCGCCTCAGCTAATGGTTGGTTGTGCCATATATGTGGATATACAAGCTGCGTACCTACAAGGGAACAATATAGAGCGTGAAGTGTACCTGCGACCTCCTCCCGAGTTCGACAATGGTTTATTGTGGCGTCTGCGGAAGACTGTGTATGGTTTGTGCGATGCGGCCAGGCAATGGTACATGAGGGTGAAGGACCAGCTGATATGTCTAGGTGCCAAAATCTCGTCCCTGGACCCTGCATTATTTTCGTGGAGTCGAAGTGGTGGAACAGAGGGTATCATTTACATATATGTGGATGACTTCTTGTGGGCTGGTACTGTGAATTTTGAGCAGCAAGTCATAAACCAGTTGCGCAGGACCTTCCAGGTCGGGACTTCAGATTCCAAGTGCTTTAAGTATGTGGGGTTCAACGTGGTTACCACAGAGGATGGCAGTGTCACAATCGACCAGTTTCAGTATGGAGCATCATTGACTCCGGTTACACTTAGCAAGCGTCGAGCATTAGAGAAGACTAGTGATTTGTCAGACCAGGAGAGAACGAAATATTGTGCGTTGATCGGGCAACTGAATTGGATTGCTACTCACACTCGCCCAGATATAGCGTTCGATGTGTGCGAACTGAGTGTTTCACTTCCAAAGGCTACGGTGTCTGACATATTAAGACTAAATAAGGTGATTGGGCGTGTGAAATCGGATAATGTACGATTATTTATTTATTCCGAAGATTGAACCTTTAGACGAGTGCCACATTGAGTGCTATGCTGACGCATCATTCGCCAACCTGCAGGGCCATGGGTCTCAAGGGGGCTTTATCATCTTTCTGTGCGACACTGATAATGTGAGAGGCCCTATTTACTGGCAATCAAGGAAGGTTCGACGGGTGGTCAAGTCAACTCTTGCTGCGGAGATCCTGGCACTTTTGGATGGTGCTAGTACTGCTGTGTATGTGGCGAGTATTCTGCAGGAGATCTCCGGATGTGGGAATATCCCTAGTGACCATGCCTGTATAAGCTTTAGTTGTAACATTAAATCAGAGAGGGATAATAGAAGCAATAGAAAAATATACATGTATGATAGAGCAGATTATGAGCTGCTGAGACGGTGTTTGGACATTGACTGGGGGTAATACTTGAACGGTGAAGACGCTGAAGGAATGTGGAGGAAAATTAGAGTCAAACTGGAGAATGCTGTATCCAAAAGTGTACCAGTAAGGGAATATAAGGATAAAACAAAATTGAGGAAAAGAACTAACCCAGAATTGCCAATGAAAAGAAAGCTTTGGATATTGATTAGAAGAAAGAAACGATTGTGGGAAAGATTAAAATTGTTAAAAAAGAACAGGGGGTCTAGTATAGAGGCTAAGGAAGTGGATCTGGAACACAGACAAATAAACAATAAAATAAGGTGGGAAACAAGGAGGGGGGTGAAGGAGAGGGAGAGAGAGATAGCTAGAAATGTGAAGGATAATCCAAAAATATTCTGGAAGTACATTCAGGAAAAGTTAACAAGAAGAGTAGGGATCCCAGAGCTGGTAGGGGGGTTGAATGATGGGAGTAGAGCGGAGACTGATAAGGAGAAAGCAGAGGTGCTGGGGAAATACTTTGGGGGGGTACTAACAGTGGAGTCGGAGGATGCAGTGCCTACTATTCCCATCAAACAGGCACCGGCACTAGAACTAATAGAGTTTTCCCATGCTAGAATAAGAAGGGCTATAGAAAAAATGAACAGAAGTAAGTCACCGGGACCGGATGGGATACACCAAAGAATCATAAAGGAAGGAGCGGAGATGTTAGTAGAGCCAATGAAAATGTTATTTGAGGTATCGTTTAATACAGGACAAATCCCGATGGACTGGAGAGAGGCGAACATAACAGCTATATTTAAGAAGGGAAAGAGAAATGACCCAGGAAATTATAGACCAGTCAGTTTGACAAGTGTTGTGTGTAAACTAATGTAAACGGTAATTAGAGAAGGAATAATGGATCATATGAAGTCAAACCAACTTTTCAGTGGGAGACAGTTCGGATTCTTGCCGGGGAGGTCGACGGTACTACAGCTAATTAAGGTGGTAGATGATTGGATGCAAATTCTAGAAGATGGTGATGTAATAGACGTGGTATATTGCGATTTTATGAAGGCCTTCGATAAGGTCCCACATAAAAGGTTAATAGAGAAAGTTAGAAGCTATAATATAGGGGAGAAATGTGTGAAATGGATAGAAGCCTTCCTGAAAGATCGGAGACAGAGGGTACTGGTGAATGGAATAGGCTCGGGGTGGAGGGAAATTACAAGTGGGGTACCTCAGGGATCTGTGTTGGGACCACTGCTGTTCGTTATATTTATCAACGACTTGCCTGAAGTTATAACTAATGGAAGTGAGGTATACCTGTATGCGGATGACACTAAACTGTATAGAAGAGTGAGGAGTAAGGAAGATATGGGTTTGCTTCAAGGAGATGTGGAGGGCATGAAGGGATGGTCTGAGCATTGGTTAATGCCTTTTCATCCAAAAAAATGCAAGTACATGCGGATTGGGACCAGCAAGATCGACAAGTATCGACAGTATGTATGAAGCGATGGAGGAAGTGAGTGCAGAAAAGGATATAGGAGTAGTGATAGACAATAAGTTAAATTTCTCAGAACATTTAGCGGAAAAGATAAACAAAGCCAATAGAATTGTAGGGCTGATAAGGAGGACATTTGTGTCACTTGACGAAGAAATCTTCAGGAATCTCTATACAGCGCTGGTTAGGCCGCACCTGGAATATGCGAACCAGGTGTGGGCTCCATATATGGTAAAGGATATAGAAGCAGTGGAGAAAGTGCAGAGGAGAGCTAGCAAGCTGGTACCAACGTTGAAGAACGCGGGCTATGAGCAGAGGTTGAGGACACTGGGGCTTCCGACACTGGCATATAGGAGAAAGAGAGGGGATATGATAGAGACTTTTAAGATAGTGTCAGGAAAGTACGATGAGGATGTGTGTGAAGGTATCTTCTTGATGCGGGAGGGAACAAGAACGAGAGGACACTCTAAGAAAATTTACAAAGAAAGAAATAGGCTTGAGAAGGCAAAGAACTCATTTTGTGATAGAGAGGTAAATTAGTGGAACGCACTGCCCCAGTATGTAGTCGATTCCGAATCAATAAGGGAGTTTGAAAGTAATCTTGATAAAGCATGGGGAAGACAAGATTTGAAGTTTGATTATAAAACAAAAATACAGAATAGTAAAAATGTTGCGTCTGCTACCGCCGCCGCCAACACCGTGAACGACCGCAGCAGTGCAAGTACTGGTACTGAGCTGGATACACAGGCATAGTTTGCCTTTTTCCAGAGGATCTACTGTAAGAAACTGTAAGAAACTATCAAGTGTTTTGTAGACAACCGTAGCCTAGTGGAAGTCCTATACTCCTATAAATTGGTGGACGACAAGCGTCTGCGAATTGATATATCAGTGCTTAGAGATATGTTGGAAAAAGGGGAATTAAAGGAGGTAACATGGGTGGAAACATCAAAACAACTGGCAGACTGCCTTACCAAGAAGGGCGCGTCGACGGAGCGGCTGCGGGAGGCAGTCAGTCGGGATTAGGTGTTGCCCGTAAGCAGCAACATGTAAGAAATGTAAATATGTACATTGGCGAACTTACGAATGTACATACAGTAGTTATATGTACTTAACCCGGCAAGCGCGATAGGCCTCACGGAAGGCTTCCTATAGGGAACGCGATAGGCCTCACGGAAGCAGGACCATAAAAAAAGCCTTCCATAAAAAAAAGGGCCTATCAAAACAAAGGAATTTGTCTCTAGGTGAGATAATTCCCCTCCAGTACTCATCCATGTAAATCTCACCCACCCCCCTCCCCTCCTTCCCCACCTTATTCCCCCCTCCCTCCCCTCCTCAATTATCACCTATTTTTCCTCTTATTATCATCATTTATCGGTTATTTTTCTCTCCCGCGATAATGTAGCACAAGTGGGTTGCATAAAAGATCGTTATGCAACACCCAGACACCGGCACACACCGCCCCGCTCTTCTCAGTTGACTCCCCGACAGCGAGAGGGGAAGGCTGCCTGTCTCTCTCTCTCGCCTGAGATTATGACCGGGTGGCCAATATCTTCGTTTTTCACCACCCAAATGCTTTTCCCACTTATTTTAGCACTCTTGAAGGTTCATATATACATCATATATGTAAAATAAAAGCATACCGAAAACAAATAATGGTTTATATTGTAAATATAACGAATTCTGTCAGAATCCAGGGCTAGAAATGCACAAATAACTACCCTAGCACCTACGTCTATATCGCGCTTGTCAGGTTAAGGGGACCCGCAAAGGAAAAAAAAGAAAATAGCGAGTGTGTTAATATATTAGCACAGTCACGCCAAAGTGGCGCAGGTTGACTGGCTCGACCTGCACTAAGCTCGTCCGCCTCGAGCCAATGGCAGGCCGCCGAGTCGTAGGCTGGCTGATGACGTCATCGGCTGGATGGACGTATGGTTGGCTGTTCTATGCGGACGACCGGTAGTTGTCTCCAGGATTTCAGTGAGTGCGGTTGCTTCCGTGTATCTATTAACACTATGGATGAAGAAGTGCGGGAGAGGGTGCAACAGGGGAAGAGGGTTATAGGAACGTTGAAAGCAGTAACAAGAAATAGGGTGGTCAGTATGGAAGTAAAGAAGTCCTTACATGACAGTGTGGTAATCCCGACACTAACTTACGGAAGCGAAGCTTGGACGTTCGGGAAGAGACTCAGACCAAGAGTGAGAGCGGTGGAAATGAGTTACTTAAGAAGTGCGTGCGGAGTTACATGGAGGGATAGGCAGACGAATGAGGAAGTAAGGTGTGGTGTGGTGTGGAGGTAGATGTGCTGGAAAGTGTGAAAAGGAACAACTTGAGATGGTTCGGCCATATGGAACGTATGGAAAGCGAGAGAATGACTAAGAGGGTGTACGAGAGCGAGGTGGAAGAACAGAGAGGGAGAGGTGGAACGATGGAGTGAGGAAGTATATGGATGAAGGCGGTGCTGGTTGGGAGGAGGGGCGTCGGCTGACGGGGGACAAAGGTACATGGGGGCGGTTCATTCGTGGCCACCCCTTCGGGGATCACGGCGTCAGGCAATAGATAGATAGAAGTAATTTTAATTAAGCTCACAACCTTACGAGATTCACGATCACGCATTCTCGATGTACGACACTGTAGTAAATAGAGAGTCAGAGACCGCTGGTACATTTTTAATTATTTTGGGAGATACTATTAGTCATATACAGTATTGTCAATATTGATTCCTATCGAATACAATAATATATAAAAGTTCAATATTGACAATTTATTATGTACCACCAGTCAGCTGAGCATCGGTCTATCTTTACTAAAGTGCCGAAAATCGGGAATCCGTTAATCTCGTAACGTTGTAAACTTAAATTTAATTAAATTGGGGATAATATAGCTTGTAGATGGTGTTGGTGGTATAAACTGTATTGGAAAGTCTTTTTGTTTAATAAAGATACTGTTTACTGATGTACATTGGTGCGCATACTTTGAAAAAAAAAAAAAGCATAGGCCTAGGCCTACTTTGTACAATCGAGTATCATTTATATCTTCAGTATACTTAGCAATTACAAGCTTTGGGTCAGTGTATACTGGGGGAACATTGTAATCAGTTTCAGAAGGGGCTGTACATCGGAGTTTGATATCCAGACTTGTATGTCAGCACTCAGCCATCCGTATTTGTCTGGATGGCTGAAACCTAAGTCTGGTTGTTGTTGTTGTTGTTTTTCCCCAAGCTGCCTGGCCGAACAGCCCCAAGGCCCCGAGCAAGGCCAAGGCCATAACCGAGCGCCCCCACAGAACCCTCCCCGCCGACCACAATAAAGCCTGGGTGACCGAAGCCACTCCATGGCGGGGAGCTGAGGAGGGTGCGGAAACGCCCGGGAAACCAAAGCCCCACCCAGGGCCCTGTGCCCCTCAGCAATTATGAAGAGAAAGTTGAGGGGCAAAGGAAAGATGTGACACTTTGGCTTCCAATCTTGGTAGATTAGGAGGTCAATCCACGCAAGAGACGCCGTCACTTGAGATCTAGAAAATATATAAGTAAAAGGAACAGTCAGAGTAAGCTATGGGTATGGCAGAGATCGCTCAGTTCTCACTCTGATAGACCAGCCCATCACCACCCTAAGTCTGGTTGTTTAAGTTAGATGGTAAGATTAGGAGTAGTGGTGTACCACTATTGACAGGACACATACGGGTGCACTATTTCTAGTTTTCACTAGTGTTTTCCATTATTATTCTTTGTTACAAGTGTCTTTTAACTTCACATTATGTTGTTTGCCTAAACAATATTAAAATATTTACCCCGATAGGTGGGGAGGGCATGAAATATATCAGGGAAAGAGAGGGGTTGAAAAACTCTATGGATAGAAAAACCCGTGGTGGCCAAGGGTGGTGGTCGTGTGTATCCGAACACAGTCACAGTCGAGAAAGCGTCTGTGATTGGCTGGAAAGGAATGACTATCGTGACGTCACGCCCACTATGAGTGGCGGGCGTATTTAAATAACCCTGATCACCTACCGAGTTTGATATTGTTGAGGCAAACAATAATGTAAAGGCAAAACCCACTTGTAACAAAGAAAATTAATGGGAAATGCTAGTGAAAAACTCAAAATAGTGCATCCATTACTATGTGTGCTGTCAATAGTGGTGCGACCGCTAGCCTATTTGAACTGTACTACCGCTACTACGAATCTTGTTTCTGAGACCTAGTACAGTATATTAACATAACCTAACCAAACCTAACCTAGACCTAGTACGTGGGATGCAAAACTAGCCCTTGCATGCCAGCTACTACGGGTTCATAGTACCCAGTACGTGGGATACAAAACTAGCCCTTGCATACCAGCTACTGCGGGTTCATAGTATGTGGGTTTGTGCATTTTCGAGACCTAGCCTATGTTATAAAAATTGAGTCAACTTTAGACATTAGCCTAACCTAATCTATCCTAGTATTATAGGTGGGGGCTGCCGCCCCCAGTGCCCCCACACCCCCGCTGGTTGGGTAACAGTGCAAAAAACACAGTATTATGGTGCATACCTTACTCCAGCAACGAGTGGCAGCGAGAGATTCGCAACAATAACGTGAGCTGAGATGCGGCTCGTAAATATTATCCAAACTAGCCCTTCCATGCCAGCTAGTAAGATTTACCAAACAGCTACTAATGTATATCTTACAGGTACTAACCTATATCTAACAGCTACTAACCTTTACCAAATGTTGCGATGAGTTGATGTCCTCAGAAAATACAATAACTTCGCGAATCGTAAGACAGTAGGCTAACCTTAACACCTCCATTCCACACTCGTTCAAAATGACCACCAAGTTGAACTGACCAAAACAATAATAAATGACAATATGATGAGCAGGATTGGCAAACAATAGAACATCAATAATAATCACTCAAATGCGCAAACCGTGACTATAGATATTATTCGCATACTAGCACTTATATTCTAGATGACGTCACGATAAACCCTGTGTTCGGATGTCTGCACAGCGACTTGAAGCGTATATCGACTCTGGGATTTGTTTACATGTTGGCGAAGAGAAGAGTGGTAGAGGAGGACTGTATTTACAGGTATATGTACACTTATACATATTTTGCCACATACTTAATTGTATATCAAGGTGTAGACGATCTTTCAAACTACAAGATAGTGGGTTTAACCCTCCAGCCCCGGCTATGTATTATATATATATTCCTCGAAACCCGGGTGTTTTGGCCGAAAAAAGTCTAGGCTAGGCTACCGTATATTCGTTAATCAGACTGCTTCCCGCATTCCCGCGCATCCCCAAGCGTAGCTGTGTTATTTACCTGTAGAATGGCATTAAGTAGAGCTCTCTAAGTCAACTGGTTGAGCTGTGATGATGATTTCATTGGAGATAACTTTATGGCCAAAACAGCCACTTTACACCACTTTTCGATACTTAACAACAACATACAGGCACACACGAACAAGCGACGCTCTCCTTCTTGTGGCCGGAGATGCGGGGCGTCGGTCCAGCCGGCTGTTGTTTACATGCGTCGGACCGACGCCTCGCACACGAAGCTCACAGGCTTTCAACCACTGGGCGTTCAAGAGGCCTTCCGGGTACCTGTTATATGCTTTTTTATGGGCGTTCAAGAGCCCTTCCGTGGTGAGAGGGTTAAATATGGAATTACAATACACATAATGGAAATAATGTGTACGCCCACTACTCCTAATCATACCAGTTAGATATCCGGACTCATGTTTCAGCCATCCGGATTTGTCTGGATGGCTGAATATATCCGGACTTTTGGCAGATCCAGACAGGGTTCTCCCCCAATTAGTCTGCATGGGCGAGGTTTTACTGTATAAACCACAATTTCTTCTTTGCATATACGGTAAATTGATAAAGACTTAAAAAGAACAGTTTGGCTTTCGTTTGACACCCTGAACTGTTAAAATGGCTGTGAATGTGGTATATAACCAGTGTAATCAGCTTGGCCTTGCTGATCAGGTGTTAGCATCGAGTTGTGTATATGCGACACTGGTCTAACAAACCTCTAATGTCTAGTACCGGTAATAAACAAAATGTTCAAATTTATACAACCAAAACAGATCCGCACCTTATTGCGATCGTCTGAGGAGTCGCTATTACTAGAGGTGCGGAAGCGGTGGCTGGTTCTGGGCTCTGGGGCTGGTGAGATGTCCGGGTTGAGGGGACGCTTACGATTGGCGCGCAGCGAGAGACGAGACTTCCCGCGCCCTGGTTGCTGAGGAGTCGAGGTTGCGGCGGTGGCAGTGGTGGTGGTGGAGCTTTCGGCTGCTATGGGGTCCAGTGCGGTCATGGTTTTTCACTGCGAATGGAAGGGAATTATGTAAATAAAAGTGACATACAGGCTATGGTATTGGTATTGCCAAAACTTAACCAAATATCAAAATTAGGTTACTGTCTTTTTCGACTCTACAAACTCGCAGAATCCGAGATAAAGTTTGCTTAAACTTGGCTGGGGTTTTCAAAATCTTGTGTTTTATGGTTTTCATAAACCTTAAAATCTGAGCCAAGTTTTGCTAAATACGCTATTATAGCCAATATACGCATTTAACCCCTAATTTGGGTAAGAGTTGTTTACATAGCCGGATTCTCGCAGTTACATTCGCATCTAATTTGACTGTTTTTATTTGCCCCTACTGGTAATATATATGATGATGATAACAAGTCATGGGGGCCATGGGGTGAGGTCCCCCTCAACCCATTATTGTATCCCACGGCCGGTAACAAAACAATTTACCAAACCGTAGGATACAATAATGGGTAGAAGGGGGTTAGAGGGCTCTGCTCCATCAGGCCATCAGCCCCCATGACTTATTGTCATCATTATAATACTGTATTACCCGCAGGGGCAAATAACAGCAGTCAAATTAGATGCGAATGTAACTACGAGCTAGTTATATACCGTACCGGTACTTATTACTTATTGAATAGGTAATATCTATCGAATACGTAAAAACAGTCTTTTTCGTTTTATTATTTTCCATGGCTAGAGAGTGTTTCCCAGGCAAAAAATGTATAGTGAAATGCTATCAAGTCACGATAGGACTTCTCTCATTTTGAATGGGTAAAATCTAGCTGTTTTAACGTATTGGATTTGTATCTTGAATATGTAAAATGGAAGTACAGTAGTCCCTCGAATTTTGCGTCTTTCAAATTTGCGAAATTTAGATTTAGCGAACGGGACCCAAGATTTGACCATTTTTGCGGGACTTGATATGTGCGATATTACTTGAGTTTTGCGGGTGGCGCCCAATGATACGGGGTTTCCGCACTAGTTTTCGGGGGGGGAGGGGTATGAGGGTCGTGACGACGTTTACTGTTTATAGATTCTCCCACGCTTCAATAATTATGTTCTCACGCTCTCGCATAATCGACTTCCTTGGGCAAAATTGAAGTGTTACCTGTGCCCTGGGTCCCCTGAATCTGTATTTCTGTGTTTTTCTTTATTGTAGGATGTATAATTAAGTGTATGTGTCATAATGTGTGTACAAACAAGGACGAAAATCACCAAAAAATAGGCCCTCGATGATGAGATGTCGACCATGTTCAATTAATCCCATAAGGTTAGTTATTTGAAATTTGCGATTTTGAATTTTGCGGGCTGCAATGTCGACCATATTCTCGCAAAATTCGAGGGAGTACAGGTACTGTATAGCCTAACTAGTTACTTACTACTTATTGAATAGGCTAGGTGAAATCTATCGAATACGTAAAAACAGTCATTTTAATTTTATTATTTCCAGTGTTAGGTTAGGTGGCTAGAGAGTGTTTCCCAGGCAAACAATGTACAGTACAGTACTGTATAGCCTAGTGAATGTTATCAAGTCACGATAGGACTTCTCTCATAATCTCATTTTGAATCGGTAAAATCTATCTGTTTTTAAGTAGGCCTATTGGATTTGTATCTTGAATACATAAAATGTAACTAAAACTATTTACGGAATGAGTTGTGTTACCGGGCGTATGTCGTGTAAAGTACACGTGAGTTGATGTCAAACAGCAGGGGTGTGGGGGCGGCAGCCCCCACCAATAATACTAGCCTATTACAGTACTAGGATAGGTTAGGTAAGGTTGTTAGGTTGGGCTAATGCCTTTTCAAAGGGGTATATAGTAAACACTAGAATATACCCGGTCAGAGGTAGGTGATACGCCCGATAACACAACTCTTGCCCTATTTACTTATTACTTATTGATATGAAGTGCCACAAGGAAACAGTAAAAAGTAAATAAGTCAGCTAACTAACTTCAGTGCGCTACTTATATCGGTGTTTTACCCTAATGGTAAATGCTAAATTCCCATTCAACTTCATTAAAATATGCTAAACTAAAACACCAAAAACAAAGTAGGCCTAGGCCTACAAATATTAGTATACAATAACTCCATTTATTTGTCACCAATTATTTTGACATATTTGAAGACAGCTATGGAATCTATAATTATGCTCTAAGCATCATATTACAATTAGTTTCAACCCTCGGCAAAACCTAATAAAAATATATGGTACTAAAATGGATTTTTTTCGTAACATGGTTGTCAATACTGTACCTTCCTATAGACGGAACCGATTCGTACACACGCCATTTAGAACATGGGTGCTTGACTACTGATGTGACGTGTAAGAGGTAAGATTTTTACGCATACGTTTAAACTTCCGGAAATTAATGGGTAATAAATACCACATACTGAGTACTATGAATCCGCTGTACCTGGCTTGCAAGGGCTAGTTTAGTATGCCACGTACTGAGTACCGTACTATGAATCTGCTGTACCTGGCATGCAAGGGCTAGTTTAGTATGCCACGTACTGAGTAGCCTACTATGAATCCGCTGTAAAATACCACGTACTGAGTACAGTACTATGAATCCGCTGTACCTGGCATGCAAGGGCTAGTTTAGTATGCCACGTACTGAGTACTATGAATCCGCTGTACCTGGCATGCAAGGGCTAGTTTAGTATACCACGTACTGAGTACTATGAATCCGCTGTACCTGGCATGCAAGGGCTAGTTTAGTATGCCACGTACTGAGTACTATGAATCCGCTGTACCTGGCATGCAAGGGCTAGTTTAGTATCCCACGTACTGGGTGGTTAGGTTAGGTTGGGTTGTTTGGTTAGGTTAATATACTAGGTCTCAGAAACAAGATTCGTAGTTGCGATATTATTTACAGCTACGCCCGAATACTAAATCGGCAGCGGCCCAACCGCCATGGCACCGGTAAGGGTTCGTGTTGTATCCCACGTAGGCCTACTATAGTCGGTTTATTTCCAGCTGATGGCAAATTGAATCCTTTAGCAGCCGATTTCTCCTTACTTAATGAAAAATTATGAAATTACTATGTCTCTGCATCATCTAATTGCAAAGTTCTCATAATCAGCAACATACATCACTACAAAAGATTCGTAATAACCAAGTAATTAAGATGAAGATATAGCAATTTAGTATCAGCTGGAAAAAAATAGGGTATAGGTACTACGGACACATTGTAGGCGTTAGGTGTGGATTAGGCTTGTATCCAATGTACTAGGTCTATGTTACTGGATATTTATGATTTAAATAAGTGCTACGTTTTGATAAATCTGGTTATTTGGCTTTGCAATTAGGGAAATCATGAGCCGATTTCCGACATTTCGTTAGTCTTTTTCGATTCTCAAAATACGATCCAAGTTTTGCTAAAAATTGGCTCGGGTTTTCCAAAATTATGCTTGTTGGGGTTTGCAATTTAGGGAAACATGAGCCAAAATTCTAAATTAGGTTACTGTAATTTGTTTAATCTTAAAACTCGCAAAATCCGAGCCAAGTTTTGCCAAAACTTGGCTCGGGTTTTCCAAAATTCGGGTTTTATGGCTTTGCAATTTCGGGAAACCTGAGCCAAGTTTCTAAATGAGGTTACTGTAATTTTTTTGTCTACAAACTTGCAAAATCCGAGCCAGCTTTGGCCAAAACTTGGCTCGGGTTTTCGAAATATTGGGTTTTAGGCCTTTGAAATACCTTAAAACCCGAGCCAAGTTTTGCTAAAATACGTTTTTATCGCCGTTTTACGCATTTAACCCCTCATTTTCCCTGTACTTCATAGCCCTCCCCACTATCGGGCGGCGTGTCTTAAGATCGTTGTATAATGGGGAAAACGGTTTCTCCGAGGGTTGTAATTATTTCCAAACACTATACAGTATATTGATGAAAACTAACAGGGAAAAATAAAAAAATCCATGGGAAAATTTGTGACATAAAAATTGAGTTTTTCCCAAATATTAAAACAAAAAAATGGTAGCCTAAGAGTTGTGTTATCGGGCGTACCACTACCGACATACAGCATAACTCCTCTCTAAATTCTAAAACATTAACCTAACCAAACAAACTAACCTAGTATTCATGTAGTAGGCCTAATGAGAATAGGCCTACTAGGTTAGGTTTTTTAGTTAGGTTAAGTATTTATAGATGATTTAGGTTGTATGTCGCCGGTAGTGGTATGCCCGATAACACAACTCTTACCCAATTTGGGATGGATGTAGTGATCGGGCGTACGGTCGTCATGTTGTGCGCTCGCAGTTACGTTCCCGTCTATTTCGACACTATATTTTCTGCTATTTTCCCCCTGTCATTACTACATGAATACTAGGTTAGGTTTTTTGGTTAGGCTAATGTATTTTTATATCCAAAGGCAGTCAAAATAGACGGGAACATGATGGGAAAGGTCCGACGCCACTACGCGTAGTGTAAACAAGGCTGGCGGTACGCCCGCACTTAACATTCTTGCCCCCAATTTTTCCATTCAGTGTTTCAAGATCGTTGGATAATGGGGAAAACAAAAATTCCGGGGATTGTAGCCAATTTGAACTACTCTCCTTCTTCTTCTTCTTCTCTTCTTGGAGTCGCTGTCCTCGCTTGCGTGGGAACAGCTCGCCTAATTACCGGCTATTTCTCCAGAAAAAGCTATAGGCCCTAGCTAGATTAAGATATAGCCTAGTTTAGAAAATTAATAGTCATAGAATGATAGAAGGGATAGTTAAAGAAAAGTAATGAAGGAAAAAGCTTAAGCGGAATATTTTCGGTAGAATTCAATGAGACTACAGCAGGACTCATCTTCTTCTTCTTACCTCTGACTGGGTATAAGCTATCCTATTGTTAGTATAACTCCATTTATTGGTCATCAATTATTTTGACATATTTGAAGACAGATATGGAATCTATATGCTCTAAGCATCATATTAAAATTAGTTTCAACCCTCGGCAAAACCTATTAAAAAAACCGGTAACAACATGTCTACCTACCGTAAAACGGTTGTCAATACTTCTCTCTTATAGACGGCGCGGCTTTCAGCGACGCCATTTTTTCGTGAACTGGAGAGCTCTACCCTTCAACTTTTGTAATACTATCACGCCATCTGCCAATCCTCATTGGAAATACTGAGTTTAATTTCCTAACTCCTGCGCAATACGTCACGAAACACTTCTGGATTCTTATTGGGGTTTTTTTTCTGACCACGTCATTAAACTCATAGATTCCGTCACGCATACAACCAGCAACCTATCAGGTGAGTTTATTGACCTTGATTACGTCATTGCACTGAACCAATCACAGATACACACCTTCATTTAAGTCTCTCCTCACTTTAGTCATGGACGCCGCTTGTAATGGTTGTTCACCCCTCCCACATTCAGTGATTAGTGACACTACAAGGAACAATAGTGCAGCCCTTAAGGTTTTTACTGACCATGGTTGTTTGCCTACCTCTGCTCAAACGAATGTTACTATTATGAACCGGCAGACCAGTGGCGATGCGGTCATTATTGTTTTTTAAATAAAACCACTACTCGTCGTAACTCCTCGTCGAAAACGTGGACGCATCTCTTCCCCACCTACTCCCTCCACATCTCAATAAGGTATGCAATTACGCTTTCATATTTTCGCGGGTTTAAAAACGGCGAAAACAAAATTATTTAAGCAAAACTTGGCTCGTGTTTTAAGGTATTTCCGTAATTGTTTAATCGAAGTCCTCTTTTTTCTAGTTATTAAAAACGTATTCTATGGTGTATTATATGATATATAGAAGCAATAGAACTGTTCAAATGACCTGGGAAGTGTATATTAAACCAAATACAAAACTTTGAATAATGAGGTAAGAGATATGTGTTTTTTATCACTTTTCATCCCAAGACCAACGGGGGTCTGGGGGCAGCAGCCCCCAGGATGCCCAGGTTACCTTAGGTTAGGTTAGGTTAATGACCAGCTATGTAAATACAGTAGTGAACATTTTGTTTAGTCTGTGCTCAAAAATCCATTTTCTTTAGCAGGCCATACACTAAACAATTACCCCCTTTCAGACAAATACACAAACAATCTGTCAAAGATGCAAATAGTGGGGGTGTGGGGGCGGCAGCCCCCACCCATAATACTAGGATAGGTTAGGTAAGGTTGTTAGGTTAGGCTAATGTCCTTTCAAAGGGGTATAGGCTTGTAAACACTATGATAGCTTAACATGAGCCAAAAATCGAAATTAGGTTAGTGTAATTTGTTTACTCTTAAAACTCGCAAAATCAGAGCCAACTTTTCCCAAAACTTGGCTCGGGTTTTCCAAAATTCGGGTTTTATGGCTTTGCAATTTCGGGAAACCTGAGCCAAATTTCTGAATGAGGTTACTGTCATTTGTTTGTCTACAAACTCGCAAAATCCGAGCCAGCTTTGGCCAAAACCTGGCTCGGGTTTTCCAAAATTCGGGTTTTATGGCTTTGCAATTTTGGGAAACCTGAACCAAATTTCTAAATGAGGTTACTGTCATTTGTTTGTTTACAAACTCGCAAAATCCGAGCCAGCTTTGGCCAAAAGCTGGCTCGGGTTTTCCAAAAATCGGGTTTTATGGGTTTGCAATTTTGGGAAACCTGAGTCAAATTTCTAAATGAGGTTACTGTCATTTTGTTGTCTACAAACTCGCAAAATCCGAGCCAGCTTTGGCCAAAACTTGGCTCGGGTTTTCGAAATATTGGGTTTTAGGCCTTTGAAATACCTTCAAACCCGAGCCAAGTTTTGCTTGACTACGTTTGTATCGCCGTTTTACGAATTTAACCCCTCATTTTCCCTGTACTTCATAGCCCTCCCCACTATCGGGCGGCGTGTCTTAAGATCGTTGTATAATGGGGAAAACGGTTTCGCCGAGGGTTCTAATTATTTCTAAACACTATATATTGATGAAAACTAACAGGGAAAAATAAAAATATCCATGGGAAAATTGGTGACCAATAAATGGAGTTTTTCCCTAGTGTTTACTAGCCTATACCCCTTTGAAAGGACATTAGCCTAACCTAACAACCTTACCTAACCTATCCTAGTATTATGGGTGCCCCCACTATTTGACATCTTTGACAGATTTTTGGTGTATTTTTCTGTGAAAAGGGTATTTTTTCAATTTGTCGATAACGAAAATCCTCCATGCGGACTATATGGAGAAAAATATGGCGAATCTGTTGGTGCCTATTTTCCCTAATAAATTGTTTCTAATAAGGCGGATGTAATGTCCTTGAAGATTATCATATTTTCTTTGTTTTAATCTCCTTAGGCCTACTGTCCTTCACTCCCTCTTCCCCAGAATCCCCACCTCTATACTATTTAATCTTATTAATCTTCCTCCCCTCCTCTGATCACCTTCTCGGTAAATCTACAGTTATACTACCCCTCCCCCACTACCTCCCCCCTTCAAAACACGCCTTTAAGAGTGTTTTTGGATGGTTCAGCAGACGCGGAGACTGAAAAAAAAACGTATTTTATAACAATTTATCACCAACCAGATACAAGTTTTTCAGGATTTTTTTTTTTGTTTTTTTTTTATTTGATATAGCCTAGGCCTAGGCCTACAGTGTTCTTTAATACCGAGGACCGTCGCATTTTAGTATTTTTAACATTAGCCTAACGGCCCTAACCTAGCCTAGCCTAACCTAACCAAAACTAACCTGTCTCGCCGACGGTCTAAACCCAGCTCACGTTCCCTGTTTATGGGTGCGCGAAGGTTTGTAATACTTCAATGTAGGGCCTATCTAGGTAACATTCAAGGAGACTACTGCAAGACTCTTCTTCTTCTTCTTCTTACCTCTGGCCGGGTATAGGTAATCCGGAAAAACTAAATAAGATGGTCACCAATTTTCCCATGGATTTTTTATTTTTCCCTGTTAGTTTTCATCAATATATAGTGTTTGGAAATAATTGCAACCCTCGGCGAAACCGTTTTTCCCATTATACAACGATCTTAAGACACGCCGCCCTGTAGTGGGGAGGGCTATGAAGTACAGGGAAAATGAGGGGTTAAATGCGTAAAACGGCAATTAAAACGTATTTTAGCAAAACTTGGCTCGGGTTTTAAGGTATTTCTAAGGCCTAAAACCCAATATTTCGAAAACCCGAGCCAAGTTTTGGCCAAAGCTGGCTCGGATTTTGAGTTTGTAGACAACAAAACGACTAACCTCATTTAGAAATTTGGCTCAGGTTTCCCGAAATTGCAAAGGCATAAACCCCGAATTTTGGAAACCCCGAGCCAAGTTTTGGCAAAACTTGGCTCGGATTTTGCGAATTTTAAGAGTAAACAAATTACAGTAACCTAATTTAGAATTTTGGCTCTTGTTTCCCTAAATTGCAAACCCCAAAAAGCATAATTTTGGAAAACCCGAGCCAATTTTTGGCAAACTTTGATCGTATTTGAGAATCGAAAAAGACTAATTAAATGTCGGAAATCGGCTCATGATTTCCCTAATTGCAAAGCAATAACCAGATTTATCGAAAACGTAGCACTTATTTAAATCATAAATATCCAGTAACATAGACCTAGTACATTGGATACAAACCTAATCCACACCTAACGCCTACAATGTGTCCGTAGTAGGCTACAGGGTGTCAATCCACAAACTATGAATTGTGTTATCATTATGGTTTATTATTTTGTTATCATTATGGCGAAGGCGCGCGAGCTCTAGGGGGGTCCGGGGGCAAGCCCCCCCCAGCTTTTTTTTTGAGAATTTAGGTGTCTAAAACAGTATTTCCTTCCTGCAATAAAAAACAATCAAGATGGAAAATATGGAGACCAAAATTGTGTCAATATAGCCTAGCCTACCTTTTTTTTTTGGGGGGGGGGGCGTTTCTGTTATCATTATACAAAAAGTTCATTGCGTTATCACTCAAAAAAACAGCGTCGTTTGACACCCTGCCTAGTAGGCCTACGTGGGATACAACATGGCGGTTGGGCCGGCGCCCATTTAGTAGCCTACCGGTATTCGGCCGTATCTGTAAATACGAATGCGAGGAACTTCAAGCGAATTCATGATCGAGCGGATGCACAATCCAATCTAATTAACCTAACCTAACCTAACTTAACCTAACTTAACCTAAATGCGCCTCCGCTCGAATATGAATTCGCTCGAAGTGTCCAGATACCGTAAATGCTACCGCAACTACGAATCTTGTTTCTGAAACCTAGTATATTAACCTAACCAAACAACCCAACCTATCGACAGAGATGGGCAGGTGGAGTGGACTAAAAAGCTGGTAGACGACCTCGGGAGACAGGTGAAAATAGCGTGTGTA
This sequence comes from Paralithodes platypus, assembly GCA_032716605.1. Classification (NCBI taxonomy): domain Eukaryota; kingdom Metazoa; phylum Arthropoda; class Malacostraca; order Decapoda; family Lithodidae; genus Paralithodes; species Paralithodes platypus. Next base: position 15,542,559 of record CM064571.1, read on the forward strand.
CGAATCGGTGCCGTCTATAGGAAGATATTGACAACCATGTTTCGACAAAATTCCATTTTAGTACCATATATTTTTATTAGGTTTTGCCGAGGCTTAAAACACATTTTCATATTATGTTTAGAGCATATAAAATCCATATGTGTGTTCAAATATTGCAAAATAATTGGTGACCAACTTATTTAGTTATACTGGTAATCCTAGTGTTTACTAGCCTATACCCCTTTGAAAGGACATTAGCCTAACCTAACAACCTTACCTAACCTAACCTAGTATTATAGGTGGGGGCTGCCGCCCCCACACCCCCGCTTTGACTTAGATTTTTGGTGTATATGTCTGTGAAGTGGGTATTTTTCAATTTGTTTATAACGAAAATCCTCCATGCGGACTAGGCCTATATGGAGAAAAATATGACGAATCTATTGGTGCCTATTTTCCCTAATAAATTGTTTCTCATAACGTCGCACTACTGTCCTTAAATATTATCATAATATTAACCCATTAGTACCAACAGAATAATGACAAAATAGCCTAGGGGTAGCCTAGTAGGCCTATAACTGTAGGCTAGATTTATGATTTATCACCTTCTCCCCTGTATAGCCTAGGCCTATTGATAAAAACTAGCTGAAACCAATAAAAACAAAATGAGAATATTACTAGGCTATAGGCTAGGCCTATTAGGCTAGCAATAGGCTAGTTTCGGTATTAGCCTAGGCCTATTTTCCATTTCCCCCCTTGGTCTAGCCTAATGTAGCCCAGCTTAATCAACCAACCCTAATGTGAAGCTGAATTGACGTTACACGCTTAAATACGCCAAATAGGCTCAACAGTAAATAATTATGAACAAACATCTCGGTTTTACTGACAAAAACTCGAGAATCCGTATAGGCTAAAGGTTAGGCCTAACCTATGTCACATCCCCGCACCTGGCTGTGGCATTATCACACAATACATACATTATTCACCCTTACTCGGCCTCCCTAGCCTACCAAAAGTTCACTGAGGCTAAATGCTATGCTAGGGGTCACTAACACACTCTAATACACGCTTAAAACTTACGAAAAACGATAAATTCATAGGGTCAACTGTCACTCAACTACACACACACACACACAACAACTCGGTCTTTGTACCGTCTTGACCAAGAGGATTAATTTATTGTTTCTTATTTTGTATCTTTTATGTATCTGAGTGCAGTTATTTTAGATATTTTGATATACTTGAATTATACGAATGATGGGTAGTGCCGTATATTCTTCATTGCGATAAATAGGAAAATATGAATAGTGTCATAAAGTGGAGATCCATTTTGCGGCATCATAACAACAGCCAAAAATGATTGTTTTCACCTTTCTTTAGAATTTCGCTTTGGATCCATTATTCTTTAATGTAATTATTGCCAAGTGTCACATTTGTTCAAAGAACTCCATGTAAAGAAATATTACTAGTAAAACATCCTCTTATTTTTAACAATGTTAAAAACACAAGTTTCCAATACGTTTTTTATGACGTATCATAAAGGGTAAACTTGGTTATTTTATCAAGATCCGAAGATACTCATT